>JAIUJO010000269.1:130160-726804 GCA_023846275.1 Vanilla planifolia
TACTCTTTACTCTATTCCACTCTAAACTTCTCTACTTTCTTTGATATACTCAACTCTACTATAACCTATCCTAGCCTAGGTTAGCCTAAACTAGCTTAACCCTACTATACTCTCTCTACTCTACTATACTTTGCTCATTTCTACTATTCTCTACTCTACTCTGTACTTCTCTACTCTACTCTTCTCTACTCTACTCTACTCTACTCTACTCTACTCTTTTATACTCTACTCTACTCTATTATAGCCTTGCCTAGTCAAACTAAGCTCTACTCTACTCCATCCTAGCCTAGCCTAACATAGCCTATCCTAGGATAGCCTAGCCTAACCTAACCTAGCTTAGCTCTACTTTACAATATGCTAATATACTCTACTCCACTTTACTCTACTCTAAGCTAGCTTAGCCTAACCTTACCTTTCTTAACCTAACCTTGATCTACTCTACATTACTCTACTCTACTCTATCCTATCTTAACCTAGCCTAACCATGCCTAACCTAGCTAAGCACTACTCTACTCTACTCTGCTCAGCTCTACTATCCTTTACTCTTCTCTCTTGTACTATACTCTATTATGCTTTGCTCTTCTATTCACTACTCAACCCTGCTCTACTCTACTCTAATCTACTCAGCTCTACTCAGCTCTATTCTTTGTTTCTATGCTCTACTCTGCTCTACTCGACTCTACTCTACTCTATTTTACCCTCGCATAGCCTAGCTTAGCCCTACCTAACCTTGCTCTAATCTACTCTACTCTACTCTACTCTACTCAAGCTTAGCCTTGACTATCTTGGCCTAGCCTAGCCTAACCTAGCCTAACCTAACTCCATTCTAATCTACTATACTCTAGCCTTTCCTATCCTAGCTTTATCTAGCTCTACTCTACTCTACTTTGCTCTGCTCTACTAATCTCTACACTACTTTTCTTTACTCTACTCAGCTCTATTCTTCTCTAATTTAATATATTATAGCTTAGCCTAGCCTAGCCTAACTTAGCCTAGCTCTACTCTACTCTACTCTACTCTAGCCTAGCCTCACCTACCATAACCTAACCTACCTAACCTAACATAGCTCTACTCTACTCTACTCAACTCTGTTATACTATACTCTACTCTACTCTTCTCTATTCTCCTCTATACTATTCAATCTTTACTCAACTTTACTCTGCTCTACTCTATTATAACCTAGCCTAACTTATCCTAACTTAACCTAAACTAGCTCTACTCTACTTTACACTCTCTACACTACTCTGCTCTGCTCTGTTCTATTCCACTCTGCTCTACTTTGTACTGCTCTTCTCTGGTCTACAATGCTATACTCTTCTTCGCTTTACATAGCTCTACTCTACTCTTCTCTACTCTACTCTACACTAGCCCAGCATCGCCTAACCAAACTCTACACTACTCTACTTTAGCCTAGCCCTACCTAACATGTCCCATCCTAGCATAGCCTGGCCTAGCCTAACCTAGCTCAACTATATTCTACTCATTTATACTCTACTATACTCCATTCTAATCTGTTCTACTCTACTCTAACCTAGCCTAGCCTAACCATGCTCTATTCTACTTTACTCTACATTACTCTACTTTACTCTGCTCTACTCTAGTATACCCTATCCAAGGCTTGCTAAACCTAGCTCAGCTCTACTCTACTCTCCTCTACTCTGCTTTTCTCTGTGCTACTCTATTTTGCACTGCTCTGTTTTGCAATATTCTATTCTACTCTGCTTTTCTACTATGCTCTACTCTACACTACTTTATTGTCCTCTCCTCTCCTCTCTTATATTCTACTCTACTCTACTCTACTATATTCTACTCTACTTTTATCTACTCTAATCTACTTTACACTACTCTACTCTGCTCTACTATTCTTAATTCTTCTTTACCCTACTTTTTTCTACTCTACTTTAGCCTAGCTTGCCTAACCAAGCTCTACACTACTCTACTTTACTCTTGCCTAGCTTTGCCTATCCTAGCTTACCATAGGCTACCCTAACCTAGAATTCCCTAACCTAACCTAGTTGTACTCTACTCTACTTTACTGTACTCTACTCTACCTCACTCTACTCTACTCTACTTTATTATACTCTAATCAACTATAACCTTGCTTAGCTTAGCCAAACCAAGCTCTACTCTACTCTACTCTACTCTTTTATACTATACACTAGCCTAGTATTTGTTAGCCTAGCCTAAGCTAGCTCTGCTCTGCTCGACCCTACTCTACTCTGCTTTGTTCTACTCTACTCTGCTCTTCTCTTCTCCACTCTACTTTGTTTTGCCTTATATTCTAGCCTAGCCTAGCTTAGCCCAACTTAGCTATACTCTACTATCTACTCTAGCTAGCCTGGCCTTGCTTAGCCTAGCCTAACCTAGCTCTACTATACTCTACTCCACTCCACTCTACTTTACTCTACTTTGCACTACTCTACCCTATTCTAACCTAGCCTAACTTAACATATCCTAGCCTAGGCTAACCTAGCCTACCCTAGCTTAAATTAGCTCTTCTTTACTCTACTCTACTCATCTGTGCTCCATTCTACTCTACTCTACTCTACTCTATTCTACTCTTGCATTGTCTAGCCTAACAAACCTAGCTTGGCCTAACCTACCTCTACTCTACTTTACTCTACTCCATTCTACTCTTGCCTAGCTTACCCTTGCCTAGCCTAGCCTTGCTTAGTCGAACCTAACCTTGCTCTATTCAACTATACTTTACTCTACTCTACTCTAATCTACTCTACTCTACTATACCCTAACTTGCTTAGCCCAACCTTGCCAAACCTAGCTTTACTATATTCTACTCTACTATACCCTAGCCTTACCTAGCATTAGCAAAGCCGAGCCTAGCTAAATTGAGCCTAACCCTACCTAGCCTAACCTAGATTTGCTCTACACTTTTTTGCTCTACTCTTCTCTACTCTACACTACTTTGCTCTACTCTGCTCTACTCTACTTTACTCGACTCTTCTCTAGCCTAGCCTAGCCTACCTAACCTACCTAGCTCTACTCTACTCTACTCTAATATACTCTTCTAAACACTACTTTACTCTACTCTACCCTACTCATGCCTAGCCTAGCCAAACCTAGCTTAACCTAGCCTAGCCTAACCTAAGTCTACGTTACTCTACTCTAGTATGTTCTACCATACTCAACTATCCTCAATTATACTCTACTCTAATCTACTCTACTCTACTCGATCCTAGCTAGCATTACCAACCTTTACTCTATACTACTCTACTCTACTCCACACTAGCCTACCCTAGCCTAACATGCTCTACTCTACTCTTCTTTACTTTGCTCTACTTTTCTTTGCTCAACTCTACTCTATTTTATTCTATTCTACTCTAGCTTAACCTAGCCTAGCCTAGCCTAGAATAACCTAATATTGCTCTACTCTACTGTACTCTACTCAACTCTAGTTAGCAAAACAAAGCCTTGCTTAGCATAGCCTAGCATAACATAGCTCTACTCTTCTATACTATACTATACACTACTCTACTCTATTCTACTTTAATCGTACCTAGCCTAGCCTAATCTAGCTCTACTTTGCTCTGCTATGGTCTATTAAACTCTACTCTGCTCTGCTGCTCAACTTTGCTCTGCTCTACTTTATTGTACTCTAGCCTACCCTTACTAACCTAACTTGACCAAGCTCAAATCTTCTCTACTCTACTCTACTCTAGCCTAGCCAAGCCTAACTTAGCTTGCCTAGCCTAACTTAACCTACCTCTGCTCTACTCTGCTCTACGTTACTCCATTATACTCCACTCTACTCTAACATAACCCAGCTTAGCTAATCCTTCCCTAGCTCTACTCTCCTCTAGTCTAGCCTTGCAAAGATTAGCCTAACCTAACATGGCTCCACTCTACTCTACTCTTCTCTTCACTATTATGCTCTATTCTACTCTACTCATCTTTGCTCTGCTCTCCTCTATACTACTCTACTCTACTCTGCTAGGCTCCACTATGCTCTACTCTATCATACTCTACTCTAGGCTAGACTAGGAAAACCTAGCCATACTCTACTCTACTCTACTCTACTCTTCTCTACTCTATTTTGCTCTACTCTACTCTTCTCTACTCTATTTTGCTCTACTCTACTCAACTCTACTCTAGCCTATCCTAACCTAGCTTAGATTAGCCTACCCTTGCCTAACATTGTTCTACTTTACCCTACTCTATTACAATCTACTATACTCAACTCTAATCTAGTCTACTCTAACCTAGCCTACTTAGCCTAGCCTAATCTAGCTCTACTCTACTCTACACTAGCCTAGCCTTGCTTATGCTAGCCTTACATATCTCTTCTCTTCTCTGCTCTACTTTGCTCTACTCTGCTCTCGTTCAATCTACTCTACTCTTCTTTTCTACACTCTGCTAAATTTTTCTCTACTCTACTCTACTCTACAATACCCTACTTTAACCTAGCCTAGCCTAGTTTAAATGAGCCAAGCTCTACTTTACTCTACTTTAGCCTAGCTTAACCCAACATAACCTAACCTAGCCTAGCCTATCCCAGCTTTATTTTACTCTACTCTAGTCTACTACACTCTTCTCCCCTCTACTCTACTATGCTCGACTCTACTTTACTCTACTCTATTACACTACTCTGCTCTACTCTACTCTACTTTACTCTACTCTGCTCTACTCTACTCTAGCTTAAGTTAGCCTAGCCTAACTGAACACTACCCTTCTCTACTTTCCTTTGCCCTAACCTACTCTACTCTTCTTTACTCTCCTCTTCTCTACTTTGTTCTGCCCTATTCTACTCTACTCTACACCATTCTACTCTACTTTACTCTACTCTACTCTATTATACTCTACTCTAACCTAACCTAGCCTAGCTTAGCAGAAACTAGCTCTACTCTACTCTACTCTCTTCTACTCTATTTTGCTCGACTACATTTTATTTTGTACTTCTCCAGTTTGCCCTTCCCTTCTCTACACTACTCTATTCTGTACTACTCTACTCTACTCTACTCTAGCTTAGCCTAGCCTAACCAACCTGTACTCTACTCTAGCCAAGTTTAGCCTAACGTTGCCTACCCTAACATAGCCTTGCCTAGCTTAACCTAACTCAACTCTAATCTACTTTATTATACTCTAGAATACAATGCTCTCCTTTACTCTACACTACTCTACTCTATTTTAATATACTCTACTATAACCTAGCCTAACCTTGTTTTATTCTACTTTACTCTACTCTACTCTTCTATGTTGTAATATACTCTACTCTGCTCTACTCTAACTTAGCCTTACTTAGCATAGCCTAACCTAGGTCCACTCTACTCTACTCTACTCCACTCTACTCTAGCCTAGCCCAGTCTAGCTTAGCCTAGCCTACCCTCACCTAGCCCAATCTAGCTCTACTCTGCTCTACTCTACATTACTCTACTCCATTCTACTTTGTTGTACTCTAGCATGACCTAGCTCTACTCTACTCTATTATACTGCATTCTACTCTAGTCTACTTTATTATATTCTACTCTACTCTAATCTAGCCTAGCTTAGCCTATCCTTCCTAGCGTATCATAGCCATGCCTAGCCTAACCTAGCTCAACTCTACTCTACTCTGCTCAATCTACCCTTCTCAGCCCTACTCTGCTCAGCTCTTCTCTGCTCTACTCAACTTTATTATGCTATGCACTTCTATGCTCTACTCTATTATATTCTTTTCTCCTCTACTCATCCCTGCTTTGCTCTGCTCTATACTCTACTCTACCTTAGTCTAATCTACTTTACTATGCTCAACTCTACCCTAGCTTAGCCAGGCCTAGCCTTGCTAAGCCTAACCTAGCTCTACTCTAATCTTATCTACTCTACTCTACTACATTGTACTTTACTCTATTCTAGCCTAGCCTAACCTAATCTAGCATTACTCTACTCTTCTCTACTCTTGCCTACCTTAGCCTAGCCTAACCTTGCTCTATTATGCTCTACTTTGCTCTGCTTTCCTTTGCTTTTCCTTGCTCTACTATGCTTTGCTCTACTCTGCTCTACTATTCTACTATGCTCTACTCTACTCTGCTCTGCTCTATTCTACTATGCTCTATTCTTCTCTACTCTACTATGCTCTACTCTACTCTATCCTACTCTACTCTAGTTTTGCCTAACCTAGCCTAACATAACCTAGCTCTACTCTTCTCTACACTATTCTATCATAGCCTAGCCTATCTTAGCCTAGGCTAGCTTAAGCTAAACAAGCTTTGCTCTACTTTACTCCTCTTCTTTACTCTACTCATATCTACTCTACTTTACTCTACTCTACTCTACTCTACTCCACTCTACTCAACTAAACTCAACTATGCTCTACTCTACTCGAGCTTAGCCTAACCTAGCTTAGCTGAGCTCTACTCTTCTTTGTTTTCCTTTACTTTGCTTTACTTTACTCTTCTCTACTCAGCTCTACTCTACTTTACTCTACACTACTCTTCTATACTCTACTATATTGTACTTTAGCCTAGCCTAGCTTATCCTTGAAAAGCCTAGCCTAACCATGCTTATCCTAACCTAGCCTTACTTTACTCTACTTTACTCCCTCCTCTATACACTACTTAACTCCACTCTACTCCACACTTCTCTATTCAAGCTTAGCCTATCCTAACCTAGCTAAACTCTACTCTAATCTACTCTACTCAGCTATGCTCTACTCTTCTCTACTCCACTCTACTCTACTTCTTTATGCACTGCTCTACTCTACTCTATTATGCTTTACTCTTCTCTGCTTTACTTGACTTTGCTCTACTCTGCTCTTCTCTACTCTACTCTGCCCTACTCAAGCCTAGTTTTGCCTAGCCTAGCCTAACCTAACCAAGCTTTACTCTACTTTGCTCTAGCCTAGCAAAGCCTAGCCAAGCCTACTCTAGCGTAGTCCACCTAGCTTAACTTTGCTCTACTCTACTCTTCTCTGCTCTTCTCTACTCTACCCCACTCAAATCTACTATATTGTACTCTATTCTAACTTAGCCTATTCTAGCCTATCCTAACCTAGCCAACTCTACTCTAGCCATGCATAGCCTAGTTCAGCAAAGCTTAGACTCTGTTTAACTCTACTCTATACTACTTTGCTCTGCTCTACTCTGTTTTGCTCTATTTTGCTTTGCTCTACAATGCTCTACTTTACTCTACTCTACTATGCTCCACTCTACTATACTATACTCTACTCTACTCCATTCTACTCCACTAAATACTACTCTACTATAACCTAAATTAACCTAACCTAGCTCTACTCTACTCCACTCTACTCTAGCCTAGTCTAGCCTAGCCAAGCCTAGCATAGCCTAGAATAACCTAACTCCACTTTGTTCTGCATGCTCGGCTTTTCTCTGTTTTGCTCAACTTTATTTTGCTCTACTTTGCTCTACTTTCTTATGCTCCACTCTATTTTGCTCTTCTCTGTTCTACTCTACTCCAGTCTAACTAGCCAAATTTAGCCTAACCTAACCTAGCTCTACCCTACTCTACTCTGTGTTACCCTGCTTTGCTCTAATTTGTTCTATTCTGCTTAGCTCAGCTCAACTTTACTGTTGCTCTTCTCTACATTGCATGCTCTCCTCTATTAGCTTTTCTTTATTTTATTCTGCTCTTCTCTGCTCTACTCTACTCTCCTCTACACTTCTTTGTCTTATTCTACTTTGCTCTACACTACCCTTCTCTACTCTACTATACTCTACTCCACTCTACTCTAGGATAGTTTAGCCTAGCATAGCAGAGCTTAGTCGAGCCTTACTCTACTCTACTCTACTCCACTCTACGCTACTCTATTCTTCTCTACACTACTCTTTCCTTGCTTAGCCTTTCGTAGCCTATCCTAGGCTAGCCTAGCCTGGCCTCACTTTACTCTACTCTACTCTACAATAACTTAGCCTAGCCTAGCCTAGCATAACCTTGCTCTACTATACTCTACTCCAGGCTAGCCTAATTGAGCCTAACCTGGCTTAACCTTGCTCTACTCTGCTTTACTCCACTCTGCTATACTCAAATTTTCTTTGTGCTACACTACACTACTTTGCTCAACTCTACTCTACACTACTCTACTCCACTATTCTTTATTGTGCTCTAGCCTAGCCAAGCATAACCTAAGTTTACTATGCTCTGCTCAACTCTATTGTACTCTACTCTAACCTAGCCTAGCTTATCCTTGTCAAGCCTACCCTTGCTTAGCCTAGCCTAACCTAACACTACTCCACTCTACTCTACTTTACTCTACTTTAACTTTTAGCCTAACCTTTTGTAGCCTAACCTAGCTCTATCCTACTATACTATACTCTACTCTACTTTACTCTACTCTAGCCTAGCTTAGCTTAGCCTATCCTAGCTTAACCTAGCTATGTGCCACTTTGCTCGGCTTTGCTCTTCTCTACTCTGCTCTTCTCTACTCTACTCAACTACGCTATACTATACTCTAGCCTACCCTCGCCTATCCCAGCTCAACTCTACTCTACACTACTCTACTCTAGCCTATCCTTCTGTAACATAACCTAACTTAGCTTTACTCTACTCTACTCTACTTTAATCTTCTCTAATATACTCTACTCTGGTCTACTCTATTCTACTCTACTCTACTCTAGCCTTGCTTAGCCTACCCAAGTTGTACTCTACTCTGTGATACTCTACTCTACTCTAGCTAGCCTAGCCTTGCCTACCTTAGCCTAACTTAGCCTTACCTAGCTATGCCTAACCTAGCTCTACTCTGCTCTATGCTACTCTACTCTACTATACTCACTCCACTCTACTCTACTCCACTCTACTCTACTCTACTTGACTCGAACCTAGTTTAACCTAGCCTAACCTAACCTAGCTCTACCCTCTTCTACTCTAGCCTAGCCCAACCTTCCTCTACTCTACTCTACTCGCCTTGGCTCTACTTCACTCTATTATTCTCTGCTTTGCTCTATTCTACTCTAATCTACTATACTCTATCTTAGCCTACCCTAACTAAACTCTACTCTGTTATTGCTTTACCTAGCTTAGCTTAACTAACCTCTACTCTTCTGCTGATCTCTCCACTATACTCTACTTTGCTTTACCCTACTAGACACAACTCTTGCCTAGTTTAGCCTAGCCTAGCATAGCCAAACCTACCTATGCTCTACTTTGCTCGACTCTATTACATTATTCTCTGTTATGCTGTACTCTACTCTAAGCTACTCTAGTCTACTCTACTGTACTCTAGCATAGCCTTGCCTAACCTAGCTCAATTCTACTCTTTTCTAGCCTTGCCTTCACCAGCTTAGCCTTCCCTAGCCTAACTTAACCTTGCCTAACCTTGCTCTACTCTACTCTACACTACAATAATTTACTCTACTAAACTATACTCTACTCTATTTACACTACTCAACTATACTCTACTACTCTTTAATCTACTCTACACTTCTCCAAACTAGTCTAGCCTAACCTAGCCTATCCTAACCTAACTTAGCCTAACCTACCACTACTACACTACTTTAGCCTAGCCTATCTTAACTTAGAAAAACCTTGCATAGCCTAGCCATTCCTAGCTTACCCTAACCTATCTCTACACTACTTTACTCTACTCTACTCTTCTCTAACTTAGGCTAATTTAGCCTAGCCTAACCTAGCTCTTCTTACTCTACTCTAGCTTAGCATAGCTGACCTATCCATGCCTAACCTAGCTCAACTCTACTCTACTCTACTCTTCTCCACTTTACTTTGCTCTACTCTGCTCTACATTAATCTACTCTACTTTACTCTCCTCGACTCGAGCCTAACCTAGCCTAGCCTCTCTAACTCTATTTTACTCAACTCTATTCTTCTCCACTCTGCTCCACTCTATTTTGCTTTACACTACTCTAACCTAGCATAACCTAGCATAGCCAAGCCTAGCTTAACTAGCTCTTCTTGGCTTTCCTCTACTATACTCTACTTTACTCTACTCTACTATACTCTACTCTACTCTCCTCTACTCTAACCTTCCCTAGCCTTGTAAAGCTTAGCCTAGTTTTATTCTTCTAAACTCTACTCTACTATACTCTAACCTAGCCTAGCCTCACCTAATCATCTTCTACTCTACTTTACTTGACTCGACACTACTTTACTCTACTCTACTCTAACCTAGCCTAGCTTACCCTAACCTAACTCTACCCTACTCTATTCTATTATACTCTACTCCACTCTAACTTAACCTAGCCTAGCTTAGCCCAACCTCGCCTAGCCTACCATAGCCTAACTTGACTTAGCTCTACAGTACTCTATTATATTCAACTCTAGCCCAGCCTAACCTAGCCTAGCCTAACCTAGCTCTACCTTACACTACTCTACTTTGGCTTAGCCTAACCTTGCCTGGCATAAATTAGCTTACACTAACCTAGCTCTGCTATACTCTATTATACTCTGCATAACTTTTTATTACCCTGCTCTGCTCCGCTCTAATCTTCTCTTCTCTATCTACTATACTCCAGCCTTGCCTAGCTGAGCATAACCTAGCTTACCCTAGCCTAGCCTAACATAGCTATGCTCTTCTCTACTCTACTCTACTCTACTCTACTCTCTCCATTTTACTCTGCTCTATTATGTTATGCTCTATTATACTCTATTATACTCTGCTCCACTTTTCTATACTCTTCTTTACTCTACTTCAGCCTAGCCTAGCCTAACTGAACCAATCTCTACTCCACTCTAGTCTACTCTAACAATACTTAACATAACCTAGCCTAGCCCTACCTTGCTTAGATTAACCTAGCTTTACTC
This sequence comes from Vanilla planifolia, assembly GCA_023846275.1. Classification (NCBI taxonomy): domain Eukaryota; kingdom Viridiplantae; phylum Streptophyta; class Magnoliopsida; order Asparagales; family Orchidaceae; genus Vanilla; species Vanilla planifolia. The sequence goes on from JAIUJO010000269.1 coordinate 140,865, forward strand.
TACTCCACTCTACTGTATTATACTATACTATACTCTACTCTACTTTATTAAACACAACTCTAAGCTAGCTTAGCCTAGCTTAACTAAACATAGCTCTACTATACTCTACTCTACTTTGCTCTGGTCTACTCTGCTTTGTTCTACTCTACTTTACCCTTGTTTTCTCTTCTCTACTCTACTCTGTTTTACTCTTCTTTGCTCTACTTAACTCTTCCCTACTCTAACCTAGCCTAGCCTAACCTTGCTTAACTGAGCTCTACTCTACTCTACTCTACTCTACTCAGCTCTAATCTACTCAACTCTAACTTAGCTTAGCCTAGGCTAGCCCAACATAATGTAACCTAGCTCTACTCTACTCTAGTCTACTCTAACTAGCCAATCCTAACCAAGCTCTACCCTACTCTAGTGTAGCATAGCTTAAGCTAGCTCTGTTCTACTCTATTATGCTATGCTCTTCTTTTTATTGCTTTAATCTACTCTACTCCACTCTCCTCTGCTCTTCTCTACTCTACTTAGCTCTACTATGCTCTGCTTCACTCTTCTCTACTCTACTCTACTCTACTTTATTGTACTCTTGTGTAGCCTAGCCTAGCCTAGCTTAAGCAAGCTCTACTCTACTCTACTATGCTCTGCTATTCTTTTTAATGCTCTAACCTACTCTACTTCACTCTACTCCACTCTCCTCTACTTTTCTCTACTCCACTTAGCTCTACTATGCTTTGCTCTAGTCTTTTCTACTCTACTCTACTTTATTGTACTCTAGCCTAACCTAGAATAATCTAACATAGCCTAGCCTAACCTAACCTAGTTCTAGACTACTCTAGTCTAACAAGACAAGCCAAGCCTTGCCTAACTAGCTCTACTCTACTCTAGTCTATCCTGGCCTAACATAGCTCTACTCAGCTCTGTTTTGCTCTACACTACTCCACTCTACTTTACTCTACTCTACTCTCTCTACTCTAGCCTAGTCTAACCTAACCTAGCCCTGCTTACTCTACTCTACTCAATTTTACTCTAGTATATTCTACTCTAACCTAACCTAGCATAGCTTAGCCTAGCCTAGCCTAACCTAGCTCTACTCTACTCTACTCTGCACTACTCTACTCAGATTTTCTCTACTCTACTCTACTCTCCTCTCTTATATTCTTCTCTACTCTAATTTACTCTACTCTACTCTACTTTAGCCCAGCCTAGCTAAATTTAGCCTACCATAGCCTAGCTTACCAAAGCCTCACTTAAGCTAACCAAGCTCTACTTCACTTTACTCTATTCACCACAACTCTGTTCTGCTCTGTTCTACTCTACTTTTCTCAACTCTACACTACTCTACTCTACTCCACTCTACCATACTTTACTCTATTCTACTCTAATCTACTCTACTATACACCACACCACTCAACTCTACTCTAGCTTAGCCTAGCTTAATTATTCTCTACTCTACTCTACTCTACTCATGCCTTGCTTAGCCTAGTATACCCTAGCCTAACCTACTTTTTCCTAACATTGCCTAAACTAGCTTTACTCTACTCTACTCTACTCTACTCTACTCTACTCTAACCTCGCCTAGCCTACTAGCTCTACCCTACTCTACTCTACTCTACCGTACTCTAACCTCGCCTAGCCTAGCAGAGCAAAACCTAGCTCTGCTCTGCTCTATTGTTCTCTCCTCTTCTTTGCTCTACTCTATTCTACAATACTCTACTCTAACCTAGCCTAACTTAGCCTAACCAAGCTCTACTATACTGTACTCTACTCTACTCTACTCTACTCTACCCTACTCTACTCTAGCCTAGCCTTACCTAGCCAAACTTAGCTTAGCTTAGGCTAGACTAGCCTATTCTAACTCTACTATACTCTAGTCTATAATAGCTTAGCCTAACCTAACTTAGCTCTACTTTACTCTGCTATACTTTTCTTTGCCTTACCTTGCTTTATTATTCTTTACTTTGCACAGCTTTGCTATGCTCTACTTAGCTATATTATACTCTAGCCTAGCTAAGCCTAGGCAATTCTAACCTAACTCTACTTCATTCTACTCTACTTAGCTCTACTCTACTTTACTCAACTCTAGGCTAGCCTAGCCTATCTTATCCTAGGCTAACTTAGCCTTGCTTAGTATAGCCTAACTTAACTCTACTCTACTCTACACTACTCTGCTCTAATCTATCATAGCCTAGCCTCACCTAACCTAACCTAGTTCTACTCTACAATAGTCAAGCCATACTTAGCCCAGCCTAGCCTAACCAAATCTAGTTCTACTATAATCTACTCTACTATACTCTGTTCCACTATACTCCACTCTACTCTACTATACTCTACTATACTATACTTAACTATTCTCAACTGTACTCTAACCTAACTTAGCTTGCCATAGCCTAACTAACCTATACTCTACTCTACTCTACTCTACTCTACTCTACTCGACTCTTCTCTACTTTGCTCTATTATACTCTTCTCCACTCTACTCTACTTTGCTTTACACTACTTTACTCAGCTCTACTATACTCTACTCTGCTCTACACTTCTCTACTCTACTCTACTCTACTCCACTTTACTCTACTCTACACTTCTCTACTCTACTATACTCTTCTTTACTATAGCCTAGCCTAACCTTTCTGAGCCTATCCTAACATGACCTAACGTAGCCTAGTTTGAGCTACCTCTACTCTACTTTCCTATACTCTACTCTACTCTACTCTTCTCCACTCTACTCTACTAAAACCTAGCCTAGCCTAGCCTAGCCCAACCTAGCTCTACTCTACTATACTCTAGCCTTGCCAAGCTTAACCTTGCCAAGCCTAGCCTATCCTTGCCTAGCTCAGCCTAACCTAACCGAACTTTACTCTACTCTACTCCACTCCATTCCACTCTAACCTAGCCTAGCCTAACCTAGCTTTAATATACTCTACACTACTCTGCTCTGTACTGCTCTACTTTACTCTACTCTAACAAAGCTTAGCTTACCCTTGCTTAGCTTAGCCTAGCCTAACCTAGCTCCACTCTTCTTTACTCTGGTTTATTCTACTCTACTATAATCTACTCTACTCTACTTCACTCTACTCGACTCTACTCTACTCTACCCTAGCTTAGCCCAAACCTAGCCGAGCCTAACCTCGCTCTACTCTGCTCTGTTATACACTGCACTGCTCTACACTTGTTCGATCTTCTATTTTTTCACTCTACTTTGCTCTACTTTTTAAAACTCTACTTTGCTCTCCTCTACTCTATTATGCTCTTCTTCTCTATGGTCTGGTCTATCTTTCTCTACTCTACTCTACTCTAATCTGCTCTGCTCTAATTTGCTCTATTATGCTCTACTTTATTATGCTCTACTCAGTTCTAGTCTGCTCTCTGCTCCTCTTTTCTCCTCTTCTCTCCTCTCCTCTCCATTCAACTTCTATACTCTACCCTCCTCTACTCTTCTCTACTCTGCTCTACTCTACTCTACACTTCTCTACATTACCCTATTATACTCTACTCTATTCTACTAACCTCTACTCTACTCTACTATACACTTGCTAAGCCTTATCTTGCTCTACTCTACTCTACTCCACTCAAGCCTAGCTTATCGTAGCCCAACTTAGCTTACCCTAAACAAACCTAGCTCTACTCTACTCTACCCTACTCTACTCTACTTTACTTTTCTTTAACCTAGCCTACAATAGTCTACTCGAGCTCTACTTTGCTCTACATTACTCTACCTTACACTACTCTACTCTACTATGCTCTAATCTACTCTATATTGCTATGTTCTGCTCTTCTACTCTGCTCTACTTTACTCTGCTCTACTCTCTACTTCTCTTATCTCCTTTAATCTACTCTTCTCTACTCTATTCTACTCTACTCTTCTCTACTCTACTCTACCCAACTCTGCTATAGCCTAGCCAAGCCTAGCTTACCCTAGCCTAGCCTAACCTAATACACTACACCACTCTACTCTACTCTACCTAACTCTACTCTACTCTAACATAGCCTAGCCTAGCCAAACCAAGCTCTACTCCACACTACTCTACTCTACTCTTCTCTACTCTAGCTTAGCCAATCCAAACCTAGACTAGCCTAGCCTAACATTGCTCTACACTACTTTGCACTACTATGTTGTACTCTACTCTACACTTCTTTACTCTGCTCTACTTTACTATACTTTGTTCTACTTTGCTCTTCTCTGTTATGTACTCTAGTCTAGCCTAACCTAGCTTTACTCTACTTCTCTACTTTACTCTAATCTAGCCTAGCCTAGCTTAGCCAACCTATCCTAGCCTAGACAAGCTAAGCCTAGCTTAACCTAGCTCAACTCAACTCTACTCTACTCTGCTTCACTCTACTCTACTCTACTCTATTATACTCTACTCCACTCTACTTTACTCTACTCTAGTCTTCTCTAATCTAGCCTTGCCTAACCTAGCTCTACTTAGCTCTTCTCTACTCTACCCTACTTGCTCTTTTCTACTCTGCTCAGCCCAGCTTTACACTACTCTACTCTACTCAAGCGTAGCCTAGCCTAACTAAACACAACTCTACTCTACTCTACACCACTTTACTCTTCTTTGATCTACTCTACTCTACTCTAACCAAGCTTATCCTTGTCTAGCCTAGCCTAGCATAGCCTAACCTAACATTATTATACTTAACACTATGATACTCTACCCTTCTCTACTCTACTCTACTCTACTCTAACTTAGCCTAGCTTCACCTAGCTATATTCTTCTTTAATATACTCCACTCTACTCTATTCTAACCTAGCCAAGCTTAGCCTAACCTAGCTCTGCTCTATTATGCTTTGCTCTAGTCTACTCTACTCTGCTCTACTCTGCTTTACTCTACCCTAGTCTACTCTGCTCTACTTTGCTATACTCTACTCTACTTTGTTTTATTCTACTCTAAACTACTATACTCTAGTCTACACTAACCAAACTTAGCCTAGCTTAGCAAAACCAAACCTTCCTTTACTCTACTCTACTATACTCTTACCAAGCTAACCAAGCTTAGCCTAACCTAACCTAACTTTATTCTACTATACTCTACTCTACCCTACTCTACTCTACTCTACTCTACTCTACTCTATTATTCTCTACTATACTCTACCCTAACCAAGCTTAACCTAACCTAGCCTAGCCAAAGATTTCTCTACTCTACTCTACTTTGTTCTACTCTGCTTTACTTTGCTCTACTCTAATTTGCTTTGCTTTACTCTACTCTTCTCTGCACTGCTCTACTCTATGTTACTTTCCTCTACTCTACTCTACTCTACTCTGGTGTACTCTACTCTATCCTTGCCTAGCTTAGCCTAGCCTTACTGAGCACTACTCTACTCTACGTTAGCCTAGCCTAGCCAACCATAGCATAGCTTATCCAAGCCTAGCCTAACATAACATAGCCCTACTCTACACTATTATACATTACTCTACTCTATTTAACTCTCTTCTACTCTACTCTAGAATCACCTCACCTAGCTTAGCCTAACTTAGCCTTACTCTACTCTACTCTAATCTAGCCTAGCTTAGAATAGCCTAGCTGAGCCTACTTAGCTCTGATCTACTCTACTATGTAATGCTCTACTCTTTTTTGCTCTACTCTATTCTTCTCTGCTTTGCTCTACTCTACTCTACTCAATTGTACTCTAGCCTAGCCTGACCTAGTTTTATGCTACTCTACTCTAGTAGCCTAGCCAAGTCGAACCTAGCTCTACTCTACTTTACTCAACTCAACTCTATTTTACTCTTCTCTACTCTACTTTACTCTACTCTACTCTACTCTAACCAAGCCTAGCCTAGCCAAAGCCAAACAAGCTCAAATCTACACTACTTTAGCCTAGCCTAACCAAGCCAACCATAGCCTAATCTAGCTTTTCTTTGCTTTGCTTTATTATACTCTACTCTACTCTTCTCTACTCTGCTCTACTATGCTTTGTTATGCTCTTCTCTATTTTGCTCAACACTACTATGCACTATTCTACTATACTCTATCCTAGCCTATCGTAACCTTGCTCTACTCTACTCTACTCTACTCTGATCTACTCTACTCTATTCTACTATAGCTTAGCCTAACCTAACCTACCCTGGCCTAGCTTAACCTAGCTTAGCCTAACCTAGCTCTACTCTACTTTACTCTACTCTACTATTCTCCACTCTACTCGATGTTATCCTAGCCTATCCTACCTTAGCCTAGCCTTACCTAACTTAGCTCTAGTCTACTCTACTCTATTCTACTCTACTCAATCCTTGCCTAGCCTAGATTGGCCTAGCATATCCTAACCTATCTCACTCTACTCAACTCTGCTCTGCTCTGCTCTACTCTATACTCCTTAATGCAGCTCTACTATGCTCTATATTGCTATACTATGCTCTTCTCTACTCTCCACTCCTCTCGTCTATTCTACTCCACTCTACTCTGCTCTACACGACTCTATTTTACTTTACTATACTATACTCTCCTCTACTCTACTCTACTTTACAATACTCTAGCTTAGCCTAGCCTAATGTGTCCTAACCTAGCTCTACATTACTCTACTCTACTCTAGCCTATCCTATCCTAGCTTAGCCTAACCTAACCTAGCTCTACTCTACTCTATTTTATTCTAGTTTACTCTACTCTACTCTACTCCAGCCTAACATAGCCTAGCCTAACCTAGCCTAGCCTAGCCTAGCCAATCCTAAACTAGCTCTACTCTATTATACTCTACTCTACTCTACTAAACACTACTCTAATCTAATATAACCTAACCTAGCCTAACTTAACTTAACTCTACTCCACTTTACTCTAGCCTCGCTTAGACCTAGCCTAACTCTACTCTACTCTACTCTTTTTTGCTCTTCTTTACTCTGCTTTGCTCATCTCTTCTCAACTCTACTCTACTCTACTATACTCTACTCTACTTTACTCTATTCTACTCTACTATACTCTACTATACTCTGCTCTACTATACTTTAGCTTAGCCAAGCCTAACCTAGCACCACTCTACTCTAACATAACTTATGCTAGCCTAGCTTAGCCTAGCATAGCCTCGCCTAGGCTAGCCTAACCTAGCTCCTCTATACTCAACTCTACTTATCTAGCCTAGCCTAACCTAGCTTGACCTTACTCCACTCTATTCCACCCTACTCTACTCTTCTCAACTCTAGCCTTGCCTAAGCTTACCTAACCTAGCTTTACTCTACTCTGCTTTATTTTACTATACTTTTCTCCATTCTACTCTGGTATATTTTGCTCTCCTTTATTATGCATTGCTCTACCCTACACTCCTCTCCTCTTCTCTACTCTTCAATGCTCTACTCTACTCTCCTCTCCTCTCCTCTCCTCTACTCTACTCTACACTACTCTACTCTACACTGCCCTACTTTACTATCCTCTACTCTACTATGCTCTGTTTTGTTATGCTATACTCTACTCTCCTCTGCTCAACTATACTCTATTCTACTCTATTTTAGCCTAACCTAGCCAAACTTAACCTAACTCCACTCTACTCCACTAAAGCTTAGCCTAACCTTGCTTAGTTTACTCTGCTCCACTTTATTCTACTCCACTCTACTCTACTCTAAACAAGCCTAGCCTAGCCAAGTCTTGCTTTGCCTAACCTCATTTAACTCTTCTCTGCTCCACTCTACTATGCTCTGCTCTTCTCTGCTCTGCTCTGATCGACTTTGCTCTGCTTTGCTCAACTCTTCTCTGCTCAGCTCAACCCAACTCTATTATACTCTGCTCTACTTTGTCTAATCTTCTTTACTCTCCACTCCTCTACTCTACTCTGCTCTGCTATATTATACTCTACTCTACTCTACACTAATTTACTGTACTAAAGCCTCATTTAGCCTAGCCAAGCCTCACCTAATGTAACCTAGCTCTACTCTACACAACTCTACTTTACTCTAACTTAACCTAGCCTAGCTTAGCCTAACCTCTCTCTACTCTACTTTGCTCTACCTTGCCCTACTCTATTCTACTCTTTTCTTCTCTCCTCTTCTCTACTCTACTTCTCTCTGTTATGCTTTACTCTACTCTGCTCTACTTTACTCTACTCTACTCTAGCTTAAGCTAGCCTAGCCTTGCCTAGCCACTCTAACCTAGGCTAGCCTAGCCTAACATACCATAATATTGCTCTACTCTACTCTAGCCTAGCCTAGCTTAACTTAGCTCTGCTTCACTTTACTCTGCTCTGCTCTACTCTACTTTGCTCTACTCTAGTCTGCTCCACTCTATTCTTCTCTACTCTACTATGCACGTCTCTACTCTACTCTACTCTAGCCTAGTTTAGCTTGACCTAGCCTAGCTAGCTTAAAATATCTTTACTCTACTCAACTCTACCCTACTTTAATTTACTATACTCTAGCCAAGCCTTGTCTAGCCAAGCAAAGCTAAGGTTAGCCTAACCTAGCTCTATTATGATTTACTCTACTCTACTCTAGTTTAATCAACTCAACTCAACTCTACTCTACTCTACTCTTCTCTACTATAACTTAGTCTAACCTAAACTAGCTCTACTATACTCTACTTTACTCGACTTCACTCTAGCTTAGCCTAGTTAAGCCTAACCTAGCTCTACTCTAGCCTAGCTTAGCCTAACCTAGCTCTTCTCTACTCAACTCTAATCTACTCTTCTCTAACAAAGCTTAACCTATCGTAGCCTAGCCTAGCCTAACCTAGCTCTAGTTTACTCAACTTTACTCTAACCTAGCCTAGCTTACCAAAACCTAACCTAGCTCTACTCCACTCCACTTCACTATACTTTGCTCCAGCCTAGCCTTACCTAGCCTAACCTTACATAACCTTGCTCTACTCTACTCTACATGACTTTGCTCTATTCTACTCTCCTCTACTCTTTGCTACTCTATTATACTCAACTATATTGTAGTCTACTCTACTCTACTCCACTCTACTCTACCCTACCCTACTCTACTCTACTATAACGTAGTATAGCTTAGCATAGCTTAGCTAGCCTAGCTCTAATTTCCTCTGTATTACCCTACTATGCTTTGCTCTACTTGCTATACTTTGCTCTATTTTGCTTTGCTCTACTCCACTCTACTTTGCTTTATTTTACTATGTTCTACTCTATCTTACTCTTCCCTGTTCTATGTCACTCTACTCTATCATACTTTACCATTCTCTATACCACTCTACTATACTTTACTCTACTTTAACCTAGCATAACCTAGCCTAGCCTAGCTTAGCCTATCCTAGCTCTACTCTCCTCTACCATACTCTACTCTTTTCTACTCTTCTTTGTTGTGCTCTTCTCTACTCTACTCTACTCTAATTTGTTATGCTATACTCTACTATGCTCTACTCTACTCTACTATACTTTACTCTAGCATAGCCAAGCATAGCTTTGCTTAGTTACTATAACCAAGCCTGGCCTCGCCTAAACTTGCTATACTTTGCTCTACCTACTCTACTCTAGCCTAACCCACCGAGCCTTTCCTAACTTAGCTCTTCTCTACTCTACTCTACTCTGCTCTGCTCTACTCTTCTCTACTCTGCTTTACTCTGCTTTGCTTTGGTCTTCTATGCTCTACTCTACTCAAGCCTAGTTTAGCCTTGCCTAGCTTAGCCTAGCTTACCCTAGCTGTACTCTACTCAACTCTACTCTACCTTACTATACTATATCTTGCCTAGCCTAGCCTAGCCTAACCTAACTTAGCTATACTCTACTTTACTCTACACAAATCCACTCTATTAGACCCTAATCAACATACTCTACCCTAACTTAGCCTAGCATTCCCTAGCCTATCCTAGCTCTACTCTTCTCTACTCTACCCTACTTTATTCTACTCTACTCCACACTACTTTGGCCTAGCCCAACCTAACCTTACTTTGCTCTGCTCTACTCTTTTATGTTCTACTCTACTCTACTCTGCTCTTCTCTATTCTACTCTACTCCACTCTGCTTTACTATACTCAAGCCTAGCCTAGCCTAACATAGCTTTGCTCTACGCTACTCTTCTCTACTCAACTCTATAATACTTTGCTCTAGCCTAGCCTACCCAAGCCTAACCTAGCATAATCTAGCTCTACTCTACTCTACTTTACTTTACTCTAGTTTACTCTGCTCTACTCTACTCTACGCTATTATACTCTAGCCTAGCTCTACTCTACCCTACTCGACTCTACTCTAGCCTATCCTAGCTCGGCATAGCCTAGCCTTACCTAGCCAAGCCTCACCAAGCCTAGACTAACCTAACCTTACTCTACTCTGCTCTACTCTTCTCTCCTCTACTTTACTCTATTTTACTCGACTCTACTCTACTTTATCCTAGCCTAGTCTAACTTTGCTCTACTCTACTTTATTCTAGCATAGCCTAGCCTAGGCTCACCAAGCTCTACGCTACTCATCTTAGCTTTGCTCTGTTCAGCTCTAGTCTACTGTGCTCTGCTCTACTCTACTTTACTCTACTCTAGCCGAGTTTAGCCAAGCCTAACATAGACTAGCCTAACCAAGCTCTACTCTACTCTACTCAACTCTGCTCTCTCCTAGCTTAACATTGCTCTATCTATTATGCTTTGATGCACTCTACTCTTCTCTGATCAGCTTTGCTTTGCTCTACTCTACTCCACTTTTCTCTACCCTATTCTACTTTACTCTACTCTACTCTACTCTACTCAGCTTTGCTCTACTCTTCTCAACTCTTCTCTACTCTGCTCTGTTCTACTCTACTCTACTCTTCTCTACTCTGCTCTATTCTTCTTTATTCTACTCTCCACTCTATTATAGCCTTTCCTTGTTTTGCCTGGCTTAGTCTAAAAGAGCTCTACTCTACTCTACTCTGCTCTACTCAATTCTACTTTACTCTAACCTAGCTTAGCCTAACTTAACCTAACATAGCTCTACTCTACTTACTCTACTCTAGCCTAGCTTAGCATAGCCTTGCTTAACATCTCTTAGCTTAGGCTAACCTAACTCTACTCAACTTAGCTCTACATTACTCTACTCTACTATGCTCAACTTTGTTTTACTTTGCTCAACTCTGCTCTATTATACTCCAACCTAGCTCTACTTTACTTTACCCTATTCTACTCTATTATACTCTACTCTAGCCTAGCATAGCTTAGCCTTAACTACCTTAGCCTAGCCTTACCAAACCTAAGTCTACTCTACTCTACTCATCTCTAACCTAGCCTAATCTAGCTATATTCTACTCTACTATAGCCTAGCCTAGCCTAACCTAACCTAGCATAACCTTGCTCTCTGCACTACTCAAGTTTTGTCTACTCTATTCTACTATGCTCTACTCTGCTCTACTTTACTCTACTCTACTTTACTCTGCTCTACTCTATTCTAATCTTCTCTACTTTACTCTACTCTGCTTTACTCTGCTCTACTCTATTCTAATCTTCTCTACTCTACTCTTCTCTCCTTCACTTTACTCTAACTAAACCTAGCATAGCCTTGCCTAACCTAGCTCTACTCTACTCTACACTACTCTATTCTACTCTAGACTTGCCTAGCCTAACTTAGCTTTGCTTTGGTCTACTCTACTCCACTCTACTCTGCTCTACTCTACTCTTCTTTACTCTATTCCACTTTGCTATGCTATGCTCTGCTCTACTATACTCTTCTCTACTCTACTCTATTTTATTATACACTACTAAACACTAGCCTAGCCTAGCTTCGTCTAGCTTAACCTAACCTAGCTCAACTCTATTTTACTCTACTCTATTTTACTCTAGCCTTACTTAGCCTAACCTAGCTCTTCTCTACTCTACTTTGCTCCACTCTACTGCTCTACTCTCCTCTACTCTACTCTGCTCTGTGTTGCTCTACTTTGCTTTGCTCTACACTTCTCTGCTTTACTCTACTCTTCTATATTATACTCTATTATATGCTAGCCTAGCCTAACCTAACCTAACCTAGCTCTACTCTACTCTACTCAACACTACTCTACTGCCTAGGCTAACTTAGCCTAACTTAGCCTAGCATAACCTAACTCACTCTACTCTACTATACTATACTATACTCTACTCTACTTTGTTCTACCTTACTCTACTCTAGTTTATTATAACTAAGCCTACCCCAGCCTAGCCTAGTATAGCTTAGCCTAACCTAACTCTACTATGTGTTTCTCTGCTCTTCTCTACTCTTCTCTACCTTTCTTTGCTCTGCTCTACTCTTCTTTACTCTGCTCTACTCTTCTCTACTCTTCCCTAAGCTACTCTAGCATATCCTAACCTAGACTAGCCTGGCCTAACAAATCTTTGCTCTATGGTACTCTTCTCTATGCAACTCTACTCTACTCTAGCTTAGCTTAGCCTAACCTACCCTAGCATAACTTAAGTCTACTCTACATGACCCTACTCTATGCACCTCTAATATATTATACTCTATACTACTCTAGTCTACTATACTCTATTATGTTATAATATACTCTACTATGTTATACTATACTCTAACCTAGCCTATCCTAACTCTACTTTTCTCTACTCTACACTAGCTTACCCTAGTCTAGCCTGGCTAAACTTAGCTCTGCTCTTCTCTTCTCTATTCTACTCTACCTTACAAAACTCTAGTTTACTCTACTCTACTCTACCCTACTCTACTATAGTCTACTCTATGATACTCTGGCCTAACATAGCCTAACCTAACTCTAATCTACTCTACTATACTCTACTTTACTCTAGCCTAGCCAAGCCTAGCCTAACCTAGCATAGCCCAGCTTAACTTAACTTAACCTAACCTAGCTCTACTCTACTCTACTCTCCTTTACTCCACTCTTCTCTACTCTACTCTATTTTATTTTAACCTAGCCTAACCTAACTTAGCTCTACTCTACTCTATCCAAGCCTAGCCTAGCCTAACCTAGCTCTACTCCACTTTGCTCTACTTTGCTCTGCTCTACTCTACTCTACTCCATTCCACTTTGCTCTACCCTACTATACTCTACTCTGCTCTACTCTACTCTACACTTCTCTACTTTGCTATACTCTACTCCACTCTGCTCTACTCTACTCTACTTTGCTTTGCTCTACTCTACCCTACCCTTGTTTAGCTTAGCCTAACAAAACACTACTCTACTCTGTACTGACCAAGCTTTGCCTAACCTAGCTCTACTCTACTCTATCCTAGCTTTGCTTAACTCTACTTTGCTCTACTTTGCTTTTCTCTATTTTATTCCAGTCTATTTCTCTTTATCATGCTTTGCTCTGTTATGCTCTGCTCTACTCTACTCTACTTCACTCTACTTCAACCAAGCCTAGCCTAGCCTGGCCGAACCTAACCTAACTCTACTCAACTCTACTCTACTCACTCTACTTTAATCTACTTGAGCGTAGCCTAGCTTGACCTAGCTTTGCTCTACTATACTATACTTTAAAATACTATACAATACTCTATTCTACTCTACTCCACTCAACCCTACTCTACACTAACTTAGCATAACCTTGCTCAACCCCACTCTACTATGCCCTTCTCAACTCTACTCTACCTTGCTCTACTCTTCTCCATCTTGCTCTGCTAAGCTCTATTGTTCTCTACTCTGCTCTACTCCTGTTTGCTCTATTCTTCTCTACTCTACTCTACTCTACTTTAGCCTAGCCTAACCTAACCAAGCTTTCTTTACTCTACACTACTCTACTCTAACCTAGCTTTATCCTTCCCTAACCTAGCCTAGCCTCACCTCGTTTAACCAAGCTATACTCTACTCTGCACTACTTTTCTCTATTCTAGTCAACTCTACTCTAACCTAGCTTAGCCTTGCCTTGCCTAACCTAGCTCTACTATATTATACTCTACTCTCGCCTAACTTAGCCTAGTCTAGTCTTGCATTACCTAGCCTTTTTTAGCTAAGCCTAACCTAACTCTGCTCAACTTTACTCTGCACTGCTCTGCTATACTCTGTACTACTCTACTCAGCTCTACACTTCTCTACTCTACTCTGCTCTGTTGTGCTCTAATCGAGCCTAGCCTATCATAAACTAGCTCTACTCTATTATACTTTACTCTCACCTTGCCTTGCCTAGCATAGCCAAGCCCAACCTAGCACAAAATAGCATAGGCTAGCCTTGCCTAACCTAGCTATTTTTTATTATACTCTATTATAACCTATCCCAGCCTTGCTTAGCCTAAACAAGCTCTATTCTACTCTCTCTACTCTACTCTTTTTTGCTCAGCTCTGTACTATTCTACTCTACTCTTCTCTACACTACTATGCTCTGCTCTACTCTACTCTTCTCTACTCTACTCGGCTATACTCCACTCTCGCCTAGCCTTGCCAAACCTTCTCTATCCTAGCTTAGCCTTGCCTAACCTAGCTCTACTCTTCTCTACTTTACTCTACTATACTTTAATCTATTCTACTCTACTCTACTCTACTCTACTCTAATCTATCCTAGCATTACCTAACTAGCACTACTCTACTCTACTCTACTCTTACGAAGCTTAGCCGAGCCTAGCCTAGCTTAACCTAGCCTAACTCTACTCAGCTCTGCTCTACACTTCTTTTCTCTACTCTGCTCTGCTCTCCTTTGCTCTACTTTTCTTAGCTCTACTCTATTTTACTCTACTCTACTCTATTGTAATCTAGCCTAGCAAAACCTAACCTAATCTAACTCAAGGCTACTCTACTCTACTCTTCTCTAGCCTTGCTTGGGCTAGCCCAGCCCACCTTAGACAAGCATAATCTAGGCTAGCCTTGCTTAACATAGCTATTTTCCACCTTACTCTACTCAAGTCTACACTACTCTACTCTACTCTATTCTACACTAGCCGAGCCTGGCCTAGCCTAACCTAGCTCTGTGTTACTCTGCTTTTCCCTACTCTACTCTACTTTGCTCTACTCTACCCTACTTTATGCTGCTCTGCTCAGCTCTCCTCCACTATAATCAACTCTAACCTAGCCTAGCCTAGCCTAAGCTAGCTCTACTCTACTCTACTCTAGTCTACTCTATACTACTATACTCTACTCTAGCTAAGGCTAGCCTACCCTGGCCAGGCCTAGCCTCACTTAACCTAGCATAGCCTAACTGAACCTAGCTCTACCCTACTTAACTTTACTCTACTCTACTCTACTTCACTCTAACCTAGCCTACCCAACCCTAACCTAGCACTACTCTACTCTACTCTACTCTACTCTATTCTACTCTACTTTACTCTACTCTAGCCTAGCTAAGCCAAGCCTAACCTAACCTAGCTCTGCTCTACTCTACTTTATTCTGCTCCACTCTACTCTATCGTACTATAATTTTCTCTGCTCTGTTGTACGCTAATCTACTTTACTCTTCTCTGCTTTGCTTTACTCTTTTCTATGCTACTTTGCTTTACTCTACTTTAAACTACTCTGCTCTGCTCTACTTTCCTCTATTATTCTCTACTTTACTCTACTTTACTATACTCAACTTTAGCCTATTAAAGCCTAGCATAGCTTATCCTAATTCTACCATACTCAGCTTTTTACTTCTCTGCTCTACTTTATTTTTTTCTACTCTAGCTTTCCCTTCTCTACTTTGCTTTGCTCTTCCCTACTCTACTTTACTCTGCTCTACCCTACTCTACCCTAGTCTACTTTGCTCTACTCTTTTTGCTCTACATTACTCTAGTCTACTCTACTTTAATCTACACCAGTCTACTCCAACCACGATTAGCCTAGTCTAACTAGGCCTAACCCAACTCTACTCTACTTCTCTTTACTAAATTCTACTCTACTCTACTCTAGCCTAGCCAAGCCTATCCTTCCTTAGCCTAAACTAACATAACCTAGCTTTACTCTACTTCACTCAACTCTACTCTACTCTAATATACTCTAATTTACTCTAACTAGCCTAGACTAAACTAACTTAGCTCTACTCTATTTTACCCTACTATACTCTATTCTACTCTACTTTAGCCTAGCCTAGCATTTTTTAACCTAGCCTAAGTTAACCTAACTATGCTATCCTCTGCTCTACTCTGTTCTACTCTGCTCTGCTCTACTCTACTTTACTCTGCTTTGCTCTACTATGCTCTGCTCTGCTCTACCCTACTCTACTCTACTCTACTCTATGATACTCTAGCCTAGGTTTGCTTAACTTAGCTTTACTCGACTCTACTCTACTCGAGCCCAGCTTAGCAATGTCAGGCCTTTCCAAACTTAGCTTTCCTTTACTCTACTCTGTTCTGCTCCAATACACTCTACTTTGCTCTTCTACTTCCAACTTTGTGCTGCTCTCTACTACTCTGTTATGATCTACTCTTGTTTCCTTTGCTCTACTCTGCGCTTCTCTACTCTGCTCTTCTCTACCCTACTTTGCTTTGCTCTACACTACTTTGCTCATCTCTGCTCTACTCTACTCTATTATTCTATGCTTTGCTTGACTCTGCTCTACTCCCCTCGCTTCTCCTCACCTCTCCTCTCCTCTCCTCAACTCTATTCTACTCTACTCTACTCTATTATAGCCTAACCAAGCCTAGCATTACCGAATCTAGCTCTACTCTACTCTACTCTATTATACTCAACTATATTCTAGCTTAACATATCTTAGCCTTGCTTAACCAAGCCTCGTCTTACTTGACAAGGCTCCACTCAACTCAACTAAACTCTACTCCACTCTACTCTACTATAGCCTTGCATAGCCTAGCCTAGCCTAACTTAAAATAACCTAGTTTTACTCTTCTCTACTCTGCTCTGGTCTTTTCCACTCTGCTCTGCACTACTCTGCTCTACTCTTCTTAGCTCTGCATTGCTCTACTTGGCTCTTTTGCATTGCTCTACACTTCTTTTCTTTGCCCTACTATGCTCTGCTCTACTCTCCTCACCTCTACTCTACTCTACCTTGCTCAACAATACTCTACTCCTCTCTACTCTACTCTACTCTACTCTACTCCACTCTTCTCTACTATGCTCTACTCTATTCTACTCTGCTATAGCCTAACCTAGGTTAGCCTAGCCATGCCAAAACTAGCTCTACTCTACTCTACTCTACTCCACTTTACTGTAGGCTACCGAAGCCTACACTAGCCTACCCCAACCTCACCTTTCCTTGCCCAACCTTGTCTAACTTTGCTTTACTTTACTATACCCTACTCTACTCTGCTCTATTCTAACCAAGCTAAGCCTTACATAACCAAGTTCTACTCTACTCTACTATACTCTAACGAAGCCTTTTCTAATATAACCTAGCCTAACCTAACCTAGCTCTACTATATTTTATCCTTGCTTAAGCTTTCCTAACATAGCCTTACTATACTCTACTCTTCTCTACTCTAGCTCAGCCTAACAAAGCCTAACATAACCTAGCCTAGCCTAACCTAACCTAGCTGTACTCTACTCCACACGACTCTATTTTGCTATACTTTTCTCTACTCTTACCTAGCCTAGTCTTTCCTAACCTAGCCTATCCTAGCCCAGCTTATCCTAACTTAGCTCGACTTTGCTCTGCTGTACTCTACTCTTCTCTACTCTACTCTGCTCTACTCTCCTCTACTCAACTCTGCTCTACTCTACTCTACTCTACTTTACTCCACTCTACTCTACTCTAATCTAACCCAGCCTGCATTAGCGTAGCCTAACCTGTCCTAGCTCTACTCTACTCGAATGTAGCCTAACATAACCTTGCTTAGCCTAACATAGATATGCTTTACTCTGCTCATGCTGCTCTACTCTACTATGTTCTACTCTTCTCTACTCTGCTTTGCTTTAGTTTATTTTGCTCTTTGCTACTCTACTCAACTCTAGTTTACTCTACTTTAGCCAAGCCTAGCTAGCCTAGGATTACCTAACATAGATCTACTCAACTCTACTCTACCTAAGCCTAGCCTAACCTAGCTTACACTAGCCTAGCCTACCCTAGCCTAGCTTACCCTAGCTCTACTCTACTTAACTCTACTCTACTCTACTCTACCTTACTCTACCCTACTCTATCCTACTCTACTTCACTCTAAGCTAGCTTAGCTTACCCTAACCTAGCTCCACTCTATTCTACTCTTCTCTTCTTTGCTCTTCTCTGCTTTGCTCTTAATGTTCTACTCTACTCTGCTTTATTATTCTCTGCTCTGCTCTACTCTATTCTTCTCTTCTCATCTCTACTTTACTCTAACCTAGCCTAACAAAGCTCTACTCTAGTCTACTCTACTCTACTCTACTTTAGCCTAGCCTAACCTAGCACTACTTGACTCTACTCTTCTCTAACCTAGGCTAGCTTAGCTTCACCTAACCTAGCCCAACTTTTCTATACTCTACTCTAGCCTAACCTTGCCTAGCCTAGCTTAGCATAGCCTAACCGAGCTCTGCTTAGCTCTGCTCTACACTGCTCTACTCTACACTACTTTGCTCAACTCTACATTGCTCTGCTCTACTCTCCTCTACCTTATTGAACTCCAACCTAGCCTAGCCTTACTTAACCAAGCTCTTCTTTACTAAACTCTATGATACTCTAGCCTAGCCTAGCCAAAGCTAACCTCTACTCTACTCTGGCCTCAGGTAGCTTCACCGATCCTAGCTCTGCTCTGCTTTGCTTTTCACTACTCTACTTTGCTCTGCTCTGCTATACTCCACCCTACTCTGCTCTACTCTACTATGCTCTGCTCTATTCTATGCTACTCTAGCTTAGCCTAGTCTAGCTTAACTAAGCTTTATTCTACTATACTCTATTCTACTTTGCAACACTCCATTCTGCTTTGCTATACTCTACTCTACTCTGCTCTACTCTTCTCTACTCTAGCTTAGCCAGCTTACCCTAGCCTAGCCTATCCTAGCCTAACCTAGCATAGCTCAACCTAACTTATCTCTACTCTACCCTACTATTCTTTACTCTATTCTACTCTACTCTACCCTACTCTACTCTAACCTTACCTAGCCTAGCCTAAATTAGCTTTGGTCTACTCTACTCCATAATACTCTACTCTACTCTACTCTACTCTAGCCTAGTCAAGCCTAGCCAAGCAAAGTCAAGCCTAACCTAGCTCTGTTTTACTCTTCTTGGCTCTGCTCTACTCTAATTTTCTCTGTTATGATGTACTCTACTTTACTCTCCTCTTCTTTGCTTTGACCAACTCTTAAATACTCTATTCTGCTCTTCTCTACTTTGCTCTTCTCTCTTCTGCTCTACTCTATTCTACTGTGCTCTACTCTACTCTGCTCTACTCTACTCCACTCTACAATACTATACTCAACTCTAGCATAGCCTAGCCTAAACTAGCTTTACTCTACTTCGCTCTACTCTACTCTACTTTAATTTTCACTACTCTACCCTTCTCTACATTGCTCTATTTTTCCTTGCTTTGCTCTAGTTTACTTTACTCTACTCTACTTTACTTTACTCCACTTAACTCTACTCTACTCTAACATTGCTTAGCCTAGTTGAGGCTTCCCTAACCTAGCCTAACCTAGCTCTACAACACTTTACTCCACTCTGCTCTACTTTACACTACTCTACTCTAGCTTAGCCTAGCCTAACAAAGCTTTGCTCTTCTTTGCCCTGCTTTACTCCACTATTCTCTGCTTTGCTCCATAATCCAGTACTTTTCTCTACTCTACTCTACTCTATTCTACTCTATTATGCTCTACTCTTCTCTGATTTACTCTATTCTACTCTACTCTAGCCTATTTTGGCCTTATCTTGCCTAGCCAACCCTAACTCTACTTTACTCTATTCTTTTACTATCGCCTAACATAGCCTAGCTTTGCCTGACCTAACCTAGCACAACTCTACTATACTCTAATATACTTTATTTATCTCTACTCTACTTTACTCTACTCTATTCTACTCTAGCCTAGCCTATCTTAGCCCAACCTAGCCTAGCCTTACTTAACCTAGCTCTACTCTTCTCTGCTCTACTCTTCTCTATTCTACTCTACTTTGTTCTGCTCTACCCGACTCTACTCTGCTTTGCTCTACTCTATTTTGCTCAAATTTTCTCTTCTCTACACTATTATACTTTACTCTAATTTAGTCTACTCTACTCTGCTCTACTTTACTCTAGCCTAAGCTAGCTTAAACTAGCTCTACTCTACTCTACTCTAGCTTAGCCTAGCCTATGCTAGCCTAACCTAGCTCTACTATACTTTACTCTACATTGCTCTACTCTAATCGACTCTACTTTACTCCAGCTTAGCTTAACCTAGCTCTACTCTACTCCACTCCACGTTGTTGTACTCTACTCTACTCTGCTTTTCTCTTCTCTGCTCTGCTCTACTATTCCTTACTCTTCTCTGCTCTACTTTGTTATGCTCTGCACTGCTCTGCTTAACTGTGCTTTGCTTTTCTCAACTCTACTCTACTCTACTCTATTGTGCTCTACTCTTCTCTTCTTTAATCTTCTCTACTCTACTCCACTCAACTCAACTCTTATCAAGCCTAGCCTAACCTAACCTAGCCTAAACTAGCTCAACTCTACTTTTCTCTACTATTATAGCCTAGCTTAGACTAGATTAGCTTGGCTTAGCCTAGCCTAAACTAACCTAGCTTAGCTCTACTCTACTCTACACTACTCTACTATACTCTGCTCTACTTTGCTCTAATCTACTCTACTCTAGCCTAGCCTTGCTTGTCTTAGCTTAGCCTAGCATATCCTAGCTTTATTATGCTCCATTCTACTCTACTCTACTCTAAACTACTCTGCTCTACTCTACACAGCTCTACTCTACTCTACTATACCCTAGTCCACTCTTACATAGTTTACCCTAGCCTAGCCGAGCATAACATAGTTATAGTTTATTCTACTCTACTCTTCTCTTCTCTACTCTACTTTAGCCTTACCTTTCCTAGCTTAGCCTAACTTAGCCTAGCCTAACCTAGCCTAGCCCTGCTCTACTATGCTATACCCTACTCTTATCTGCTCTACTATGCTATGCTCTATTCTGCTCTACTCTTCTATACTTTGATCTTCTCTACTCTACTATACTCTGCTTTATTGCACTCGAGCCTAGCCTAGCCCAATCTAGCTCTACTCTACTCTACTCTACTCGACACTACTCTACTCCACTCTAACCTTGCCAAACCTAGCTTAGCATAACTTAGCTATATTCTACACTACTCTAGTCTTTTCTACTCTACTATGCTCTGCATTTTTATTCTCTACTTTACTCCACTTTACTCTGCTCTGCTCTACTCTGCTATGCTCTACATTACTCTACTCTACTCTACTCCACTTTAATCTACTTAGCCTAGCCTAGCCTCACCTAGCTTAGCATAACTTAGGTCTACTCTACTCTACTCTATTCTACTTAATTCTTTTACTCTATTATTGCCAAGCCTAACCAAGCTAGCTTAACCTAACTTACCTCAGCCTTACTCTACTCTACACTACTCTACTCTACTCTACTCTAAACTTGCCTAGCCTAACTTAGCTTTGCTCAACTTCACTTTAGCCTAGCCTTGCCTAAGTTGGTCTAGCCAAATGTAGCTCTACTCTAATTTGCTTTGCTCTACTCTACTCTGTTCTGCTCTGGACTATCCTATACTACTTTGTTTTGCTTTGCTCTATACTACTCTACTCTACTCTGGTCTACTATGCTCTACTCTAACCTAGTTTTACCTAGTCTTGCTTTTTTTAGCCTAACAAAGCTCTACCTGACTTTACTGTACTCTACTCTAACCTAACCTTGCTCTACTCAACTCTTCTCTACTCTATTCTTCTTTACTTTGCTTTACTCTACTCTACTCTACTCTAGCTAGCCTAAGCATGTTAAGCTTATCTTACCCTAGCCTAGTAAAACCTAGCTCTACTCTTCTCTATTGTATTATACTCTACTGTATTCTACTTTAACTTAGCCTTATTTAGCCAAACCTGACTTAGCTCTTCTCTACTCCATTCTACTACACTATACTCGACTCTAGCCAAGCCTAACCATGCCTAGAAAGCCTAGCCTAACCTAGCTCTGCTTTACTTTGCTCTACTCTACTCTGTTCTACTCTGCACAGCTCTACTCTATTTTACTCTATTATGTTCTACCTTGCTCTACTCTACTTAGTTCTACTCTACTCTTCTCTACTATCCTTTAGCAAAGCTTAGCTTAGCCTACCCAAACCTAACCTAGCTCTACTCTACTCTACTCTAACTTAACCTAGCCTAGCCTAGCTTATCCTAGCTCTACTCTACTCTACTCTACTAAAGATTAGCTTAGCCTAGCCATACCCTGCTCTACTCTACTCTGCTCTATTCTACTCTACTTTACTTTGCTCTACTCTACTCTACTCTTCTCTCTTCTGCTCTTCTCTTCTCTTCTCTATTCTATTCATCTCTGCTCTACTCTACTCTACTTTGCTCAACTCTACTCTGCTCTGTCCTACAATACTCTAACTACATTTCACTAGCCCAACATAGCCAATCCTAGCAAAGCTGTACTCTACTCTACTTACAGTATCTACTCCACTCTACTCTTTCCTACCCTAGCCTAACTTAGCTCTACTCTACTATGCTCTACTCTACTCAGCTATATTCTACTCTGCTCTACAATACTCTACTCTACTCTACTCTACAATGCTCTACCCTACTCTGCTCTGCTCTACTCTGCTTTACTTTATTCTACTCTACTTTACTCTACTCTTGTTTAGCCAAGCCGAGCTTAGCCTAGCCTAACTGAACCTAGCTCTACTCCGCTCTACTCTACTCTACTCTACTTGACTCTAGCCTTGCCTATCATAGCCTAACCTAGTCAAACCTAGCCTTGCCTAACCTAGCACTACTCTGCTCTGCTCTGCTCTACTCTTCTATACTCTGCTTTGCTCTAATCTATAATAATTTATTCTACTTTAGCCAAACCTAGACTAGCTTAGCCTAACCTAACCAAGCTCTACTCTACTTTATTCTATTCTTCTATACTCTAGTCTACTTCACTCTACTCTACTCTACTCTAACCTAAAGTAGGTATAGCCTAGCCTAACCTTTCTCTAATCTACTCTACTCGACTTTATTCTACTATACTCTATTATAACCTAGCCTTGCTTAGCCTACCCAAGCTTTACTCTACTCCACTCTGCTATGCTCTGCTTAATTTTGCTCTACTCTGCTTCACTCTACTCTACTATTCTATGCTCAGCTTTGCTTTGCTCTACTTTGCTCTACTCTTCTCACTCTTTTCTACTCTACTCTATCTAGCCTAGCTTAGCCTAAGCTGGTCTAATCGAGCTATAGTCTACCCTACACTACTCTTCTCTATAGTAGCAAGACCAAGCCAAACTAAGCATTTTTCTACTCTAATTTAACCTAGCCTAGCTTCGATTATTTTAGCACTACTCTACTTTTTTCTACTCTATAATGCTCTACTTTACTGTACTCAACTCAACTCTAATCTACTCAACACTACTCTACTCTACTCTATTGTACTCTAATCTTGCCTAGCCTAGCCTAACTTAGCTCTAATCTACTCGACTCTACTCTACTCTACTTTACTTTACTCTATCCTACTCTACTCTACTCTACTCTACTCTACATTACTCTACTCAATTGTACTTTACTTTAGCCTAGCTTAACATAGCCTAGCCTAGCAAAGGCTAACCTAGCCATACTCTACTGTACTCTACAATACTCTACTCTACTCTACTCTACTCTACTCTACTCTACTCTACTATACTATACTATACTCTACTCTACCATACTCTAACTTAGCTGAGCAAAGCCTAAACTAACTCTACACTACTTTACTCCACTCTAGCCTAGCCTAGCCTCACTTAGCCTTATCGAGCCTAGCCAAGCATAGCTTTTGCCTAACCTAGCTCTGCTTTGCTATACTTTTCTCTTCTCGACGCTTTTCTACACTTAGTATGCTCTGCTCTACTCTACTCTACCTTTCTCTACTATGCTATGCTCTACTCTTCTCTATTACACTATCCTCTGCTCTATTATACTCTCACACAGCCTTGCCTAGCTTAGCATAATCTAGCACTAATTTACTCTACTTTAATCTACTCTATTCTACTCTACTCAAGCTTAG
The DNA here is from genome assembly GCA_023846275.1 of Vanilla planifolia. Lineage (NCBI taxonomy): Eukaryota > Viridiplantae > Streptophyta > Magnoliopsida > Asparagales > Orchidaceae > Vanilla > Vanilla planifolia. Next base: position 164,702 of record JAIUJO010000269.1, read on the forward strand.
CCTAGACATTCCTAGCCTTCCCAAACCTAACCTAGCCAAGCCTAGGCTAACCTAACCAAGCTGTACTCTACTCTACTCTACTCAATTATACTCTAACCTAGCCTAACTTAGCCTAGCTTAGCCAACTTAACCTTCCTCTTCTCTACTCTGCTCTGCTCTGCTATACTCTGTCATGCTCTAATCTACTCTACTTAGCTCTGCTCTTCTTTGCTTTGGTCTATTATGCTCTGCTCTACTATGCTCTGCTCTACTCTACTCTACTCTAATCTACTCTACTCTACTCTAGCCTAGCCTAACTTAGCCTAACCAAACTGAACGTCACTCTACTCTACTCTACTCTACACCATAATATTATACTCTACTCTATTCTACTCCACTCCACTCTACTCTCTCCTCTATTCCACTCTATACTTCTCTACTTACTTTGATAAACTCTACTCTACTATAACCTATCCTAGCTAGCCTAGCCTACGTTACACAAAACTAGCTCAATCCTACTATACTCTCTCTACTCTACTATACTCTTTCATTTCTGTTCTTCTCTGCTCTACTCTATACTTCTTTACTCTACTCTTCTCTACTCTACTCTGCTCTACTCTACTCTACTCTACTCTTCTATACTCTACCCTACTCTACTATAACCTAGCCTAGCCAAACAAAGCTCTACTCTACTCTACTCTACTCCATCTTAGCCTAGCTTAACATAGCCTATCCTAGGATAACCTAGCCTAACCTAACTTAGCTTAGCTCTACTTTATAATACTCTAATATACTCTTCTCAACTCTAGTCTAGCCTTGCCTAACCTAACCTTGCTCAACTCTACTTTACTCTACTCTACTTTACATTACTCTACTCTATTCTATCCTATCCTAGCCTAGCCTAGCCATGCCTAACCTAGCTCAACTCTACTCTACTCTACTCTGCTCTACTCTACTCTACTCTACTCAGCTCTACTATGCTCTACTCTTCTCTCTTGTACTATACTCTGTTATGCTTTGCTCTTCTATTCACTACTCCACTTTGCTCTACTCTACTCTAATCTACTCTACTCTATTCTGCTCTATTTTTTTCTATGCTCTGCTCCACTCTACTCTACTCTACGGTATTTTACTCTCGCATAGCCTAGCATAGCCCTACCTGACCTTGCTCTAATCTACTCTACTCTACTATACTCTACTAAAGCTTAGCCTAGACTATCTTAGCCTAGCCTAGCCTAACCTAACTCTACTCTAATCTACTATACTCTAGCCTTTCTTATCCTAGCTTAATCTATCTCTACTCTACTCTACTCTGCTCTGCTCCACTAATCTGTACACTTATTTTCTTTACTCTACATTGCTTTGCTCTACTCCACTCTGTTCTTCTCTACACTAATATACTCTAGCTTAGCCTAGCCTAGCCTAACTTAGCCTAGCTCTACTCTACTCTACTCTACTCTAGCCTAGCCTAACCTACCATAACCTAACCTAACGTAGCTCTACTCTACTCTACTCTACTCAACTCAATTATATTATACTCTACTCTATTCTCCTCTACACTATTCTACCTTTACTCAACTCTACTCTGCTATACTCTATTATAACCTAGCCTAACTTATCCTGACTTAACCTAAACTAGCTCTACTCTACTTTACTCTCTTTATAAAACACTGCTCTACTCTGTTCTATTCCACTCTGCTATGCTTTGTACTGCTCTTCTCTAGTCTACAATGCTTTACTCTTCTTCACTTTACTCAGCTCTACTCTTATCTACTCTACTCTACTCTACTCTAGCCCAGCAACACCTAACTAAGCTCTATAATACTCTACTCTAGCCTAGCCTTACCTAACATGTCCCATCCTAGCATAGCCTGGCCTACCCTAACCAAGCTCAACTCAACTCTACTCCGTTATACTCTACTATACTCTATTCTACTCTGCTCTACTCTACTCTAACCTAGCCTAGCATAGCCTTACCTAGCCTAACCATGCTCTATTCTACTTTACTCTACATTACTCTGCTCTACTCTAGTCTACCCTATCCAAGGCTTGCCAAACCTAGCTCAGCTCTACTCTATTCTACTATACTCTATTTTTCTCTATGCTACTCTATTTTGCTCTGCTCTATTTTGCTATACTCTACTCTACTCTGCTTTTCTACTATGCTCTGTTCTACACTACTCTGTTGTCCTCTCCTCTCCTCTCTTATATTTTATTCTGCTCTACTCTACTAAACACCACTCTACTCTTATCTACTCTAATCTACTTTACTCTACTCTAATATTCTCAACCCTACTTTACCCTACTCTTCTTTACTTTACTTTAGCCTAGCCTAGCCTAAGTAAGCTCTACACTACCATACTTTACTCTAGCCTAGCCTATCATAGGCTACCCTGGCCTAACCTAGCTACACTCTACTCTACTCTACTCTACTCTACCCGACTCTACCCTACTCTACTCTATTATACTCTAATCAACTATAACTACCCTAGCTTAGCCAAACAAAGCTCTATTATACTATACTCTACTCCTCTATACTATACACTAGCCTAGCCTAAGCTAGCTCTGCTCGACCCTACTCTGCTCTGCTTTGCTTTGCTCTACTCTACTCTACTCTACTCAACTCTAGTTTGCTCTGCTCTATATTCTAGCCTAGCCTAACTGGGCCTAGCTTAGCCTAACCTCACTCTATTATACTCTACTCCACTTTACTCTACTTTACTCAACTTTGCACTACTCTACCCTATTCTAAACTAGCTTAGCTTAGCCTAACTTAACATATCCTAGCCTACCCTAGCTTAACTTAGCTCTGCTTTACTCTACTCTACTCATCGGTGCTCCATTCTACTCTACTCATCGGTGCTCCATTCTACTCTACTATATTCTACTCCTGTCTTGTCCAGCCCAACAAACTTAGCCTAGCCTAACCTACCTCTACTCTACTGTACTCTACATTACTCTACTCTACTCTACTCCACTCTACTCTACTACACTCTAGCATAGCCTAGCTTACCTTAGCCTAACCTAGCCTGGCTTTATTGAACCTAACCTGGCTTTATTCTATTATACTTTACTATACTCTCCTCTAATCTACTCCCAACCTTGCCAAACCTAGCTTTACTATACTATACTCTACTATACCTTACCCTTGCCTAGCCTTAGCCTAGTCGAGCCTAGCCAAATTGAGCCTAACCCAACCTAACCTAACCTAGATTTGCTCTACACTTTTTTGCTCTACTCTTCTCTACTATACACTGCTTTGCTCTGCTCTGCACTACTCTACTTTACTCGACTCTTCTATAGCCTAGCCTGGCCTAACTTAACCTACCTCTACTATGCTCTACTCTAATATACTCTTCTAAACACTACTCTACTCTATTGTACCCTACTCATGCCTAGCCTAGCCAAACCTAGCTTAACCTAGCCTAGCCTAACCTCGCTCTACATTACTCTACTCTACTATGTTCTACCATACTCAACTATCCTCTACTATACTCTACTCTAATCTACTCTACTCTACTCTATCCTAGCTAGCATAATCAACCTTTACTCTACACTACTCTACTCTACTCCACACTAGCCAACCCTAACCTAACTATGCTCTTCTTAACTCCTCCCTACTTTGCTTTACTTTATTTTGCTCTACTTTGCTCTATTCTATTCTACTCTACCCTAACTTAACCTAGCCTAACCTTGCATTGCTCTACTCCACTATACTCTACTCAACTCTAGTTAGCCAAACAAAGCCTTGCTTAGCCTAGCCTAACATAACATAGCTCTACTGTATTATACTATACTATACTCTACTCTACTCTATTATATTCTACTTTAATCATACCTAGCCTAGCCTAACCTAGCTCTACTTTGCTCTGCTTTACTCTACTCTGCTCTAGTCTGTTAAGCTATACTCTGCTTTATTGCTCAACTTCGCTCTACTCTGCTCCACTCTACTTTACTCCACTCTACTCTATTGTACTCTAGCATACCCTTGCTAGCCTAACTTAACCAAGCTTGAATCTTCAATAATCTACTCTACTCTAGCCTAGCCAAGCCTAACATTACTTAGCCTAGCTTAGCCTAACCAACCTCTGCTCTGCTCTGCTCTATGTTACTCCACTATACTTTACTCTACTCTAACATAGCCCAACCTAGCCAATCCTTCCCTAGCTCTACTCTACTATAGTCTAGTCTTGCAAAGATTAGCCTAACCTAACATGGCTTCACTCTACTCTACTCTTCTCTGCTCTATTATGCTCTATTCTACTTTACTCATCTTTGCTCTACTCTACTCTATGCTTCTTTACTCTACTCTACTATACTCTGTTGGGCTCCACTCTGCTCTACTCTATGGTACTCTACTCTAGGCTAGATTAGGAAAACCTAGCCATACTCTACTCTACTCTTCTCTACTCTATTTTACTATATTCTACTCAACTCTACTCTTGCTTATCCTAGCCTAGCTTAGATTAGCCTACCCTAGCCTAACATAGTTCTACTTTACCCTACTCTATTATACTCTACTATACTCTACTCTACTCTAGTCTACTCTAACCTAGCCTAGCCTAATCTAACTCTACTATACTCTACTCTAGCCTAGCCTTACCTATCTCTTCTCTACTCTTCTCTACTTTGCTCTACTCTGCTCTAGTTTAATCTACCCTACTTTACTCGAGCCTAGCCTTGCTTATGCTAGTCTTACCTATCTCTTCTCTGCTTTGCTCTACTATGCTCTACTTTAATCTACTCTACTCTTCCTTTCTACACTCTACTAAATTTTTCTCTACTCTACTCTACTCTACTCTACCCTACTCTAGCCTAGCCTAGCCTAGTCTAAACTAGCCAAGCTCTACTCTACTCTACTTTAGCCTAGCCTAACCTAGCATAACCAAACCTAGCCTAGCCTATCCTAGCTCTATTTTACTCTTCTCTAGTCTACTATACTCTTGTCTACTCTACTCTGCACTACTTGACTCTACTCTACTCTACTACACACTATTCTACTCTACTCTACTCTACTATACTCTACTTTACTCTACTCTACTCTACTCTAGCTTAACTTAGCCTAACCTAACTGAGCACTACCCTTCTCTACTTTCCTTTGCCCTGTCCTACTCTAATCTTCTCTACTCTGTTCTGCTATATTCTACTCTACTCTATGCCATTCTACTATACTTTACTCTACTTTACTCTATTGTACTCTACTCTAACCTAGCCTAGCTTAGCTTAGTAGAAATAGATCCACTTTACTCTACTCTCTTCTATTATATTTTGCTTGGCTCTATTTTATTTTGTACTTCTCCTATTTGCCTTGCTCTTCTCTACTCTACTCTATTCTACACTACTCTACTCTACTCTGCTCTAGCTTAGCCTAGCCCAACCAACCTATACTCTACTCTAGCCAAGTCTAGCCTAACGTTGCCTACCCTAACATAGCCTAGCCTAGTTTAACCTAACTCAACTCTAATCTACTATATTATACCCTAGAATACTCTACTCTCCTTTACTCTACTCTACTCTACTTTAATATACTCTACTATAACCTAGCCTAACCTTATTTTATTCTACGTTACTCTACTTTACTCTTCTCTATTATAATATACTCTACTCTACTATACTCTACTTTAACTTAGCCTTCCCTAGCCTAGCCTAACCTAGGTCTACTCTACTCTACTCTAGCCTAGCCTTGTCTAGCTTAGCCTAGCCTACCCTCGCCTAGCCTAATCTAGCTCTACTCTGCTCTACTCTATAATACTCTACTCTAATCTGCTTTACTATACTCTAGCATGACCTAGCTCTACCCTACTCTATTATACTCTACTCTACTTTATTATTTTCTACTCTACTCTAATCTAGCCTAGCCTAGCCTATCCTTCCTAGCCTAGCATAGCCATCCCTAGCCTAACTTAGCTCAACTCTACTCTACTCTACTCTACTCTACCCTTCTCAGCCCTACTCTACTCAACTCTTCTCTACTCTACTCCACTTTACTATGCTCTATACTTCTATCCTCTACTCTATTATATTCTTTTCTCCTCTACTCATCTCTTCTTTGCTCTGCTCTGTTCTACTCTACTCTACTTTACTATAATTTACTTTACTATGCTCTACTCTACCCTAGCTTAGCCAAGCTTGGCCTAGCTAAGCCTAATCAAGCTCTACTTTAATCTATACTACTCTATTCTACTATATTATACTTACTCTATTCTAACCTAGCCTAGCCTAATCTAATGTTACTCTACTTTGCTCTACTCTTGCCTAGCCTAGCCTAACCTAGCTCTACTATGCTCTACTTTGCTCTACCTTTCTTTGCTTTGCCTTGCTTTACTCTGCTCTGCTCTACTCTGCTCTACTCTACTCTATTCTATTCTATTATGCTCTACTCTATTCTACTCTGCTCTATTCTACTATGCTCTGTTCTTCTCTACTCTACTATGCTCTACTCTACTCTATCTTACTCTACTCTAGTTGTGCCTAGCCTAGCCTAGCATAACCTAGCTCTACTCTTCTCTACTCTACTCTACTATAGCTTAGCCTACCTTAGCCTAGGCAAGCTTAAGCTAACCTAGCTCTACTATACTTTACTCCTCATCTCTACTTTACTCATATCTACTCTACTCTACTCCACTCTACTCAACTCTACACAACTAAACTCATCTCTACTCTACGCTACTCTAGCTTAGCTTAACCTAGCCTAGTTGAGCTCTACTCTCTTTGTTTTCCTTTACTTTGCTTTACTTTACTCTTCTCTACTCAGCTCTACTCTATTTTACTCTGCACTACTCTTTTGTACTCTACTATATTGTACTTTAGTCTAACCTAGCCTATCCATAAAAAGCCTAGCCTAACCAAGCCTAACCTAACCTAGCCCTACTCTACTCTGCTATACTCCCTCCTCTATACTCTACTTAACTCCACTCTACTCCACACTTCTCTATTCAAGCTTAGCCTATCCTAACCTAGCTAAACTCTACTCTGTTGACCTAAGCTCTACTCTTCTTTACTCTACTCTACTCTTCTATGCAATGCTCTACTCTACTCTATTATGCTCTACTCTTCTCTACTCTACTCAGCTTTGCTCTACTCTGCTCTACTCTACTCTACTCTACCTTACTCAAGCCTAGTTTTTCCTAGCCTAGCCTAACCTAAGCTAGCTTTACTCTACTCTACTCTAGCCTAGCATAGCCTAGCCAAGCCTACTCTAGCATAGTCTACCTAGCTTAACTTAGCTCTACTCTACTCTTCTCTACTCTTCCCCACTCAAATCTACTCTATTCTAACTTAGCCTAGTCTAGCCTAACTTAACCTAGCCCAACTCTACTCTACTCTAGCCATGCATAGCCTAGCTTAGCAAAGCCTAGACTTTACTGAACTCTACTCTATACTACTTTGCTCTGCTCTACTCTGTTCTGCTCTTTTTTGTTTTGCTCTCTAATGCTTTGCTTTACTCTACTATGCTATACTCTACTCTATTATACTATACTCTACTCTACTACATTTTACTCCATTCTACTCTACTATACACTACTCTATTAAAACCTAACTTAGCCTAACCTAGCTCTACTCTACTCCACTCTACTCTAGCCTAGTTTAGCCTAGCCAAGCCTAGCATAGCCTTGAATAACCTAACTCTACTTTGCTCTGCTTGCTTGGCTTTTCTCTATTTTGCTCAACTTTATTCTACCCCGCTTTGCTCTACTTTCTTATGCTCTGCTCTATTTTGCTCTACTCTATTCTACTTTACTATGCTCTTCTCTACTCTACTCTGACTAGCCAAACTTAGCCTAACCTAACCTAGCTCTACCTTACTCTACTTTGGTTACCTTACTTTGCTCTGATTGTTCTATTCTGCTTAGCTCAGCTAAACTCTGCTTTTGCTCTTCTCTACATTGCATGCTCTACTCTGTTAGCATTTCTTTATTCTACTCTGCTCTTCTCTGCTCTACTTTACTCTCCTCTACACTGCTCTATCCTATTTTGCTTTGCTCTACACTACTTTGCTCTTCTTTACTCTACTCAATTCTACTCTACTATACTCTACTCTACCTTAAGCTAGTTTAGCCTAGCATAGTAGAGCTTAGCTGAGCCTTACTCTACTCTACTCTACTCTACCCTACCCTACTCTATTCTTCTCTACACCACTCTTTCCTTGCTTAGCCTTTCGTAGCCTATCCTAGGCCAGCCTAGCCAGTCTCGCTTTACTCTACTCTACTCTACTCTACTATACTCTACTCTACTCTATAATAACTTAGCCTAGCCTAGCCTAGCATAACCTAGCTCTACTGTACTCTACTCTAGCCCAGCCTAGTCGAGCTTGGCTAACCTGGCTCTACTCTGCTTTACTCCACTTTGCTATAATCAAATTTTCTTTGCACTACACTACATTACTTTGCTCTACTCTACTCTACTCTACCCCACTCTACTCCACTATGCTTTATTGTGCTCTAGCCTAGTCGAGCATAACCTAAGTTTACTATGCTCTGCTCAACTGTACTCTACTGTACTGTGCTCAAACCTAGTCGAGTTTATCCTTGTTAAGCCTACCCTAGTATAGCCTAGCCTAACCTAGCTCTGCTCCACACTACTCTACTTTACTCTACTCTACTCTACTTTAACTTTTAGCCTATCCTATTGTAGCCTAACCCAGCTCTATCCTACTATACTCTACTCTACTCTACTCTAGCCTAGCTTAGCCTAGCCTAGCCTACCTTACCCTAACCTATATATGTGCCACTCTGCTCAGCTTTGCTCTTCTCTACTCTGCTCTTCACTGCCCTACTCTACTCTGCTATACTATACTCAAGCCTACCCTTGCCTATCCTAGCTCAACTCTAAGTTACTCTACTCTAGCCTATCCTTCCATAGCTTAACTTAACTTAGTTTTACTCTACTCTGCTCTAATCTTCTCTAATCTATTTTGCTCTACTCTGGTCTGCTCTACTCTACTCTACTCTACTCTACTCTAGCCTTGCTTAGCCTACCTGAGCTGTACAATACTTTATGATACTCTACTCTACTCTAGCTGGCCTAGCCTTACCTACCTTAGCCTAACTTAGTTTTACCTAGCCATGCCTAACCTATCTCTACTCTACTTTATGCTACTCTACTCTACTATACTCTACTCCACTCCACTCTACTCTACTCAACTCCATTCTACTCTACTCGATTCAAACCTAGTTTAACCTAGCCTAGCCTAACCTAGCTCTTCCCTTTTTTACTATAGCCTTGCCTAATCTTCCTCTACTCTACTCTACTCTACTCTCCTCTACTCTGCTTCACTCTATTCTACACTGCTTTGCTCTATTCTACTCTAATATACTATACTCTATCTTAGCCTACCTTAGCTAAACTCTACTTTATTATAGCCTCGCCTAGCTTAGCTTAACTAAGCTCTACTCTTTTGCTAATCTCTCTGCTATACTCTGCTCTACTGTACTCTACTCTGCTTTACACTACTAAACACAACTCTTGCCTTGTTTAGCTAGCCTAGCCTAGTATAGCCTAACCTACTTATGCTCTACTAAGCTCGACTCTATTATGTTATTCTTTGCTATGCTCTACTCTGCTCTTCGCTACTCTAGTCTACTCTACTCTACTCTAGCATAGCCTTGCCTAGCCTAGCTCTACTCTACTCTACTCTATTGTAGCCTTGCCTTCACTAGCCTAGCCTACCCTAACCTAGCTTAACCTTGCCTAACTTTGCTCTTCTCTACTCTACACTACACTAATTTACTCTATTAAACTCTACTCTACTCTATCTACACTACTAAATTGTACTCTACTATGCTTTAATCTACTCTACACTTCTCTAAACTAGTCTAGCCTAGTTTAGCCTATCCTAACCTAACTTGGCCTAACCTACCTCTACTACTCCACTTTAGCCTAGCCTATCTAAACTTAGAAAAACCTTGCATAGCCTAGCCTTTCCTAGCTTAGCCTAACCAAGCTCTATACTAATTTACTCTCCTCTACTCTACTCTCCTCTAACTTAGGCTAATTTAGCCTAGCCTAACCTAGCTCTTCTCTACTCTACTCTAGCTTAGCCTAGCTGACCTACCAATGCCTAACATAGCTCAACTCTACTCTGCTCTTCTCCACATTACTTTGCTCTGCTCTGCTCTGCATTAATCTCCTCTACTCTACTGTCCTCCACTCGAGCCTAACCTAGCCTAGCCTCCCCTAACTCTATTCTACTCTACTCTACTCTATTCTTCTCCACTCTACTTCACTTTACTTTGCTTTACACTACTCTAACCTAGCCTAGCATAACCTAGTATAGCCAAGCCTAGCTTAACTAGCTCTTCTCGACTTTCTTCTACTATACTCTACTTTACTCTACCCTACTATACACTACTCTACTCTACTCTACTCTAACCTTCCTTAGCCTTGTAAAGCTTAGCCTAGTTTTATTCTTCTAAACTCTACTCTACTATACTCTAACCTAAACTAACCTTGCTCTTCTTCGCTCTACCTTATTATGCTCTACTTTGCTTTGCTTTTTTCTGCTTTACTTTGCTCTACATTGCTCTGCTCTACTCTATTATACTCTAGTCTAACCAAGCCTAGCCTAAGCAAACTTAGCTCTATTATACTCTTCTCTACTCTACTCTACTCTACTCTAACCTAGCCTAACCTAGCTTAGCCTAGTCTAGCCAAACCTGGCTCACTATGCTGCACTCTACTCTACTCTATTCTACTCTACTCTACTCTAGCCAATCATAACCTAGCCTAGCTTATCCTAACCTACTTTAGCCTAACCTAGCTCTACTATACTTTACTCCAATATACTCTATTCTAACTTAGCCTTGCCTAACTTATCTTAAACTAGCTCTACTCTCCTTTACTCTACTCTACTCTATTGTACTCCCCTCTAATCTTGCCTAGTAAAGCCTTATTTAGCTCTAGTCTACTCTACTTTGCTCCACTCTGCTCTGGTCTGCTCTACTCTACTCCACCCTGCTCTATTTTGCTATGCTTTGCTTTGCTCTGCTCTTCTCTACTCTACTCTGCTCTACTCTGTACTACTCTACTATACTCTACTCTATTATACTCTAGTTAAGCCTAGCCTAACATAGCTCTACTCTACTCTACTCTAGCCTAGCTCTACTATACTCTACTCCTATCTATATTGCTCTACTCTACATTGCTATCTTCTACTCTATTATGCTCTTCTTTACTATACTCTTTTCTATTCTGCTCTGCTCAACTCTACTCTATTCCACTCTGCTCTGCTCTATTCTACTATGCTCTACTCTACTATGCTTTGCACTACTCTGCTCTTCTTGATCTACTCTACTCTCCTCTCCTCTCCTCTTCTCACCTCTCATTTTCTTTATTCTACTCTACCTACTCTACTCTACTCTAGTATACTCTTCTCTACTCTACAAAACTCATTTCTACACTACACTACTCTACACTATTCTACTATACTCTACTCTTCTCTATTATACATTAGCCTTGCTTAATCTAGCTCTACTCTACTCTTCGCTACACATGCCTAGCCTAGTTTTGTCGAACTTAGCCTGCCCTAGCCTAGCTTAGGTTAACCTAGCTCTACTCTACTCTTCCCAACTCTATTCTACTCTACCCTTTTCTAGCTAACCTAACATACCTTAACTAAGCATAGCCTAGCCTACCCTAACATAGCCTAGCTCTTCTCTGCTCTACTCTACTGTACTCTACTCTATATTGCTCTACTCTGCTCTTCTCAACTATACTCTATATTTCTCTACTCTACTCCTTTGCTTTGCTCTGCTCCCCTCTGCTCTCCTCTTCTAGCCTCTACTCTCCTTTACTCTACACTACTCTACTCTACTCCACTCTACACTACTCTACTCTACTCTACTCGACTCTACTCTACTCTAACGTACCCTAGCAAAGCCAAGCTTTGCGTAGCCCAACCTAGCTCTACTCTACTCTACTCTATCATATTCTGTTATGCTCTACTCTACTCTTATCTACTCTGCTCTTCCCTGCTCTATTGTACTCTACACTACCCTACTCTTCTCTACTATGTACTTTGGCCTCGCCTAGTATAGCCTACTCAAACCTTGCTCTACTCTGCACTATTCTACTCCTCTACTCTACTCTACTCTAAACTAGCCTAGCCTAACCAACCATAGCATAGCGTAGTCTAGCCTAGCCTAGACTAACCTAGCTCTACTATACTCTACTCTACTCATCTTTACTTTACTTTACTCCACTCTACTATATAATACTCTACTCTTCTTTAATCTAGCCTAAGTTAGCTCTTCTATACTCTACTCTAGCCTAGCCTAGCCTTACTTAACCTAGGTTTGCTCTACTATCCAATGCTCTGCTATTTCCTGCTCTACTCTGCACTACTCTACTCTGCTCTACTCTACTCTACTCTACTTAAGCCTAGCCTAACCTAGTTCTAGTCTACTCTACTCTATTTTATTATACTCTTCTCTACTCTACTCTACTCTACTCTACTTTACTCTACTCTAGCCTAGCCCAACCTAACCTAGCCTAGCATAGCTTAACCTAACTTTACTCTACTTAACTCAACTATACTCTACTCTACCATACTTTAATCTTACCTTTCCTAGCCCAACCTAACCAAGCTCTATTCTCCTCTACTTTATTATACTCTACTTAAGCCTAGCCTAACCTAACATAGACTAACCTAACTCTACTCTACTTTACTTGGCTCTGCTTCAGTATACTCTACTCTACTCTACTCTGCTATGCTTTACTTTGCACTACTATGCTTTGCTCTATTATACTCTACTCTAGCCTAACCTAACCTTGCTCTACTCTACTCTCCTCTCCTCTACTTTTCTCTACTCTACCCTACTCTACTTAACACTACTCTTGCATAGCCTAACAAAGCTTAGTCTAGCTTTATCTTGCCTAGCCTAGCATAAGCTAGCTTTACTCTACTCTACTCTACTCTACTATACGCTACTCTATTCTACTCTACACTGCTCTACTCTACTCTATTATAATCTACTCTACTCTAATCTACTCTACTTAAACCTTGCTTAGCCTAGCTTAGCATAGCCTAACCAAGTAGTACTCTATTCGGCTCTACTCTACTATACTCTGCTCTATTTTGTTCCACTCTGATCTGCTTTATGCTGGTCTACTCTGTTATGCTCCACTCTTCTCAACTCTACTCTGCTTTGCTCTGCTCAGCTTTGCTCTACTCTACTTTGCTCTACTTTGCTCTACTATGCTGTACTCTACTCTACTTTACTTTAGCTTAGCCTTGCCTAACTGAGCTCAACTTTTCTCTAGCTTGGCCTATCTTGTCATCATATCTTAGCTTAACCAAGCCTAGTATAACCCAGCTCCATTCTACTCTACTATATTCTACTCTACTCTTCTGGACTGTACTCCACTCATCTCCACTCTACTCTACTCCACTATACTCTAACCTAATCTTGCTTAGCCAAGCCAAACCTTGCTCTACTCTACTATACTCTACGTAGCCTAACCTAGCCTAGCTATGCTCTACTCTACTCTACTTTATTATGCTCTCCTCTATTTTGCTCTACTCTGCTCTACTCTACTCTACTCTACTATACTCTATGGTACTCTAGTATAGCCTAGCCTAACCTAGCTCTACACTACACTACTCTACTCTACTATAGCCTAGCCTAGCCTAACCTAACCTAATCGAGCCTTTCTAGCCTAACTTAGCTCTACACTTCTCTATCCTAACCTAACTCTGGTCAACTTTGCTCTTCTCTACTCAACTCTACTATGGACTACTCTTCTCTAATCTACTCTACTCTCCTTTATTCTATTGTACTCTATTTTAGCCTTGCCTAACCTAGCTCTATTATACTGTACACTACTCTACTCTATTCTCCTTTACTTTATTATACTCTAGCATAACCTAGCCTACCCACCCTAGCGTAGCCTATCTTAGCCGAACATAGCTCTACTCCACTTTACTCAACTTTACTCTTCTCAATTCTACTCTACTCTACTCTTCTATACCCTACTCTATTCTACTCTACTATACTCTAGCCTAGCTTAGCCTAGCCTAGCCTAACCTAGCTCTACTCTACTCTACTAAACTCTACCCTAGCCTACAATAGCTAAACCTACCTCTGCTCTACTCTATTCTGCTCTACTATACACAACACTACTGTACTCTTCTCTGCTCTGCTCTACATTGCTCTACTCTACACCTCTACTCTACCCTACTTTACTCTACTTAGCTTTACTCTAATCTTCTCTACTATACTCTCCTCTCCTCTATGATACTCTACTCTACTCTACTCTACTTTACTCTACTCTACTTTACTTTACTCTACTCTACTTTTCTCTACTCTACCCTAGCCTAGCCTAACGTAATCTATTTAGACTTTACTCTACTCTACTCTAGCTATCCTAGCCTAGCCCAACTTACCTAAACCTAACCTAGCCAAATCTAGCTCTACTATACTATACTCTACTCTCCTCTACTCTACTCTACTTAAACCTAGCCTATCGAAGCTTTACTCTACTTTTACTTAGACTTTCTTAACCTAGCCTAGCCTAAACTAGCTTAGCCTAACCAAGCTCTGCTTTGCTCTGTTTTGCTCTATTATGCTCTTATTTGCTATGCTCTTCTTATCTCTACACCACTTAGCTTTGTGCTACTCTGCTCTACTCTACTCAGCTCTAATCTTTACTTTAGCCTAGCCTAAGATAACCTACCCTAACCTAGCTCTACTCTACTCCACTCTAGCTTGGCCCAGTCGAGCCTACCACAGCCTTGCTTAGCATAGCCAAGCTTAGCCTAGGTTATGCATACGTAACCTACCTCCACTCCACTCTAACTTAGTTTGCTCTATTCAACATGGCTCTACTATTCTTTACTATAACCTAGCCTAGTGTAGTCTTTTCTAACTAGCCTAGCCTAACTTTACTCTACTCTACTCTACTTTGCTCTACTCTACTACACTCTCCTCCACTCTAATCTACTCTAATCTACTCTAGTCTACTCCACTCGACTTTACTCTACTCTGCTCTTCTCTGTTCTGCTCTACTCCAATCTACTCTACTCTAGCCCAGCCTAACCAAGCCTAACCTAATTATACTCTATTCTACTATACTCTACTCTATCCTACTCTACACTATTCTAGCCTTGCCTAACCTAACTAAGCCTTTCTTAGCCTCTCTTAGCTTAGCCCAAAAATACCTAGCTCAACACTACTATTTTCTACCTTACTTTAGTCTACTCTACTATACACTACTCCACTCAACTCTACTTTAGCCTAGGATAGCCTACCCTAGCCTACCTTAGCTTAACTTAGCTCTACTCTACTTTACTCTACTATACTATACTCTAAAATAGCCTATCCCAACCTATCCTAACTTATCTCTACTCTACTCTGCTACAAACTATTCTACTCTACTCTACTCTAGCCTAACCTAGCTCTACTCTGGTTTGCTCTGCTCTATTATACTCTACTCTATTATGCTATGCTCTACTTTGCTCTATCCTACCCCACTATACTTTGCTCTACTCTACTCTACTCCACTCTACTCTGCCCTATTATAAACTAGCCTAACCTTCCTTTACTAAACTCTACTCCACTTTACTCTAATATGCTTAACTGTACTCTACTCTAGCCTAACCTAGCTTACCTTAGCCTAGCCTAACCTAGCTCTGTTGCACTCTACTCTACTCTACACTACACTGCTTTTCTTTACTCTACTATGCTTTGCTCTATTCTATTATGGTCTTGTCTACTCTACTCTACTCTTCTATAATATACTCTACCCTACTCTTCTCTACTACTCTATTCTACTCTACTCTACTCTACTATACTTTAGCCTAACTTAGCCTAGCCTAACCTCACCTAATCTAACTCTACTCTACTCTACTCCACTCTACTATACTCTACTCTAGCCTAGCATATCCTAGCCTACCCAAACCTAACATAGCTCTACTCTTCTCTACTCTCCCTTACTCTACTTTACTTTAGCTTAGCCCAGCCTTACCTTGCCTACCCAAGCCTAACATTGCTCTGCTCTTCTCTACTCTGCTCTGCTATACTCTACATTAGCCAACTCTACTCTTTTGCTTTGCTCTTCTCTACTCTACTTTACCTTCCACTCCTCAACTTTACTTTACTTTAGTCTAATCTACTCAACTCTATTTTACTCAAATCTACTCTAGTCTACTCTTCTCTATCCTAGTCTAACTTTACTCTACCTTATTCTACTCTATTCTACTCTACTTTACTTTAGACTTGACTATCTTAGCTTGGCTTAACTTAGCCTAGGCTAACCTAACCTTAATCTACACAATTATACCCAGTACTACACTACTCTATTATACTTGACTCTACTCTACTCTAACATAGCCTAACCTAGTTTAACCAAGCTCTACTCCAAACTATACTCTATAATTACTCTAGCCTAGCCTGTCCTTGCCTAGCCTAGCAATTCTTAGCTTAGGCTAGCTTAACCTAACCTAGATCTACTCTACTCTATTATGCTATGCTCTACCTAGCTCTTCTCTACTCTACTCTAGTCTACTCTACTCTAGTCTAGTCTAGTCTACTCTAGCCTTGTCTAGCCAACCATAGCCTAGCCTAGCCTAGCTTTGCTTAGCCTAACTAAACTCTACTCTACTCTACTCTGCTCGACTCTAATCATGCCTAACATAGCCTAACTTAACCTAGCCTAGCTTAGCTTAACTTAGCTCTGCTTGGATCTGCTCTGCTCTGCTCTATTATGCTCTACTCTACTCTACTCTACTCTATTCTACTTTACTCTAGCATAATGTACCCTAGACTAGCTCAACCTAGCTCTACTCTACTATACTCTACTGTATTCCACTCTACTGAAGCCTAGCCTAGCCTAGCATAGTCCAACGAAACCTAACTCTACACTACCCAACAATACCCTACTCAACTCAATGCTACTCTACTTTACTTTACTCTACTCAACACTACTCTATTATACTCTATCCTACTCTACTCTAACCTAGCCTAGCCTAACTTAACCATGCACTACTCTACTTTACTCCATTCTACTCTACTCCACTCTACTCTAGCCTAGCCTAGACTAGCATGTCTAACCTAGCTCTATTATACTCTACACTGCTCTGTCTTTCTCCTCTCTACTCTGCTCTCCATTGCTTTGCTCTACTCTATTCTACTATACACTACTCTACATTACTTTTCTCAACTCCACTTTGCTCTGCTCCATTCTACACTAATCTCCTCTATCCTGTTGCACTCACCTTTGCTCTACTCTACTTTGTACTACTTTACTCCACTTTGTTATACTTTACTCTACTTTACTCTAGTCTACTCTACTCCAACAAAGCCTAGCCTAGCCTAACTGTACTCTATTATACCCTACTCTATTACGCTAGCCTAGCCTAACCTAACATAGCCCAGTTCTACCCTACTCTACTCCAGCCTAGCCAAGCCTAACCTAGCTCACTCTAGCCTCACTATGCTTTTCTCTACTCTCCTCTGCTCTTCTCTACTCTGCTCTACTCTTCTCTACTCTACTCTACTTTACTCTAGTCTAGTCTACACTACTCCACTAAACTCTACTCTACTCTACTCTGACCTAGCCTTGCCTAACCTAACCTAACATAGCCTAACCTAGCTCTACTCTACTCTGCACTAATCTAATACTCTACCTTAGTCTAGCCTAGCATAACCTAACCTAACCCAATTCTACTATACTATATTTCACTCTACTCTACTATACTTTAGCCTAACCTAGCATAGCCTACTTTAACCTAACCAAGCTTCAGTCTGCTCTGCTCTACCGTACTCTACTCTACTCTTCTTCGCTTTACTTTGCTCTGCTCTACTCTACTCTACTCTACTATACTCTGCTCTACTTTGCTATACTCTACTCTACCTAAATCTAATCTACTTTGCTCTACTCTACACCACTCGAGCCTAGCTCAGCATAACCTAGCTCTACTCTACTCTAGTCTACTCTAGCTTAGCTTTGCCTAGCTTAGCCTAACCTTTTTTTTTCTACTCTACTATGCTCCACTCTACTCTACTCTATTCTGCTTTGCCCTACTCTTTTCTGCTCTATTTTACTCTACTCTACTCTACTATACTCTAGCTTAGCTTTGCCTAACCTAGCCGATCCTATCATAAACATGCTCTACTCTACTCTACTCCACTCTACTCTAGCCTTACTTAGCTTAACATAGCCTACACAAGTGCTGCTTAGCCTAGCCTACCAAGCCTAACCTAGCTCTACTCTAATCTACTCTACTCTACTCTAATTTATCCTTGCCTAATCTAGGTCTACTCTACTCTACTATTCTCTTCTCTACTCTACTCCCCTCTAATTTTCTTTGTTTTACTCTACTCTGCTCTACTCTATACTCCTCCACTCTACTCTGCTCTACTCTACTATGCTCTACTTTGCTCTGTTAGACTTTGCTTTTCTCTATTTTGCCCATCTGTAGCCTACCTTTGCCTAACCTAGCTCTACTCTACTCCATTTTACTCTACTACTCTAACCTAGCTTAACCCAACCTAGCAAAGCACTACTCTATGCTACTATATCCTAGCTTTGCCTGGCATAGCTTAACCTAGCTCTGGCCTACTCTGCTCTGCTTTTCTCTAATATGCTCTGCTCTATTTTTTCTTTGCTCTGCTCTACTCTATTCTACTTTAGTCTACCCTTCTCTACACTAGTCCACTCTAGCTTAGTTAGCCTAGCCTAGTCTAACTTAACCTAGATCTACTCCATTTTTCTCTACTCTACTCTACTCCAGCATAGCCATGCCTAACTTAGCATGGCTTTGCCTAACCTAGCTCTACTATTCTCTTCTCGACTCTACTTTACTCTACTCTATTCTACTCTACACTGCTCTATCCTACTCTCCTCTGCTCTACTCTGCTCTATTGTACTCTTGCCTAGGTTTACATAACCTAGCTCTACTCTACTCTAGCTTAGCCTAGCGTACCCTATCCTATTCTAACCTAACCTAGCTCTACTCTACTCTACTCTGCTCTACTCTACTCTACTCTACTCTACTCTACTCTATTCTACTCTACTCTACTCTACTCTAACCTAGTCTCATCTAGCCTACCTTAGCCTAGCCTAACCTAGCTCTACTCTACTCTACTCTACTAAACTCTAGCCTTACCTAACCTTACTCTACTCTAGTCTACTCTACTTTGCTATACTCTACTCTATTCTAGTCTACTCTGCTTTACTCTTTTGTGCTCATCTCTACTCTACTATACACTATTCTACTATACTCTTCCTTACACTAACTTGGCCTAACCTAGCCTAGCTTAGCCAGACATAGTTCTGCTCTAATCTACACTACTCTACTCCTCTAGCTTAGCCTAACAAAGCCTAGCCTAGGCTAGCCTCACCTAACTTACCATAACTAAACTCTTCTCTACTCTAGTTTGCTCCGCTCTATTCTACTCTACTGCAGCCCGACCTAGCCTAGCCTAACTTGGTCGAACCTAGCTTTTCTCTACTCTACTCTACCTCGCTTTACACTGCTCTGTAGTACTCTACACAGCTCTACTCTACTCTGCTCTACTCTGCTCTACTCTACTTTACTCTTCTTTGCTCTGCTCTTCTCTGTTCTTTTCTCTACTCTACTTTATTCCACTCTAGTCAACTCTTGCCTAGTTTATCTTTGCCTAGCCTTGCCTAACGAAGATCTGCTCTACTCTACTTTATTCCACTTTACTCTACTCTAGCATAGCCAAGCCAAGCCTAGCTTAACCTAGCTCTACTCTACTTTGCTCTGCTTTGTTATACTCTTCCAAGCTTTACTCTACTCCAGTCTACTCTACTCTATTCTACTCTTCTCTATTATACTATACTCCACTCTATTATACTCTAGCCTATCCTTACCTATCTTTACACTACTCTACTCTACCCAAGCTAGCCAACCCCTATCCTAACCTAACCTAGCCTAACTTATCTCTACTCTACTCTACTGTACTCCTCTACTTTACTCTACTATACTCCACTCCAATCTACTCTACTCTACTCTAACCTGGCCTTGCTTAGCCTATCCTAGCATAGTCTAACCTAGCTTTACTTTACTCTACTTGACTAGACCCTACTCTTCTCTTCTCAACTCTAGCCTTACCTAGCCAAGCCTAACCTAACCTTACTCTACTCTACTCTACTCTTCTCTAATCCACTACACTCTACTTCACTCTATTTTGCTCTGTTATACTCTGCTCTAGTCTACTCTGCTCTGTTCTACTCTACTCTACTCTATTATATTTTACTCTACTATATTCTACTCCAGCTCAACTTAACCATGCTTAACCTAACCTATCCTAACCTAACCTAGCCTAGCCTTGCCTAGCTTTGCCAAGCCTAGCCTAACCCAGCTCTACTCTATGCCACTCTATTGTAATATACTATACTCCACTCCACTCTACTCTACTCTACTCTACTCTACTCTACTTTACACAACTCTAACATAGACTAGCAAAGCTTACCTTAACCCAACCTAGCTCTACTCTACTCAGCTCTACTCTACTCTATTATGCTCTGCACGACTCACTCTACTTTGATCTATTTTATTCTACTCTACTCTAGCCTAGCATAGCCTAGCTCTACTTTACTTTCCTCTAGCCTATCTTCGTCAAGCTTAGCTTGGCCTAACCTGGTTTTATTCTACTCTACTCTACTCTATTCTATACTGCTTTTATTTATTCTGCTCATCTCTTCTCTATTGTACTCTACTCTACTCTCCTCTACTCTACTTTACTCTACTATACTCTACTCTACTCTACTCTACTTTGCTCTACTCTACTCTACTCTGCTCTACCATACTCTAACTTAGCCTAGTCTAACCTAACTCTACACTAATCTAGCCAAGCCTAGGCCAGCTTAACCAGTCTTAGCCTAACTTAGCTAGACAAACCTAGCTCTAGTCAACTCTACTCTACTCTACTCTACTCTACCCTACTTAACCTAACCTAGCCTAACCTAACTTAGCTCTACCCTACTCTACTTTACTTAACTTTATTCCACTCTACTCTACTCTACTCCATTATGCTTATCTCTACAATGCTTTTGTCTTCTCTACTTTAGTCTATTCTTTTCTACCCTACTCATTTATGCTATGCTATACTCTATTCTACTCTAATCTCCTGTCCTCTTCTATACTCTACTATACTCTGCTCTAATCATGTCTACTCTACTCTGCTCTCCTTTACTCTCCATTGCTTTACTCTACTCAACTCTAATCTATGCTTGCTAGCTTACCTGAGCCTAGCTTAGCCAAACTTATTTATACTCGACTTTATTCTATTCTACTCTACTCTACTACAATCTTTTTGTTCTACTCTACTCTACCTTACTCTAACTAAGCCTAGCCAAATCGAGCTCTACTTTACTATGCTCTACTCTACTCTAGTCAAGCCTAGCTTAGCCTAGCCAAGCCTAAACTAGTTATGCTCAGCTCTGCTCGACTTTGCTCTGCTTTGCTCTTCTCTACTTTGTTCTACTCTACTTTACTAATCTCTGCTCTACTCTTCTCTATTCAACTCTACTCTATTCTAAGTTAGCCTTGCCTATCCTAGCCTAACCTTGCTCTACTCTTCTTTACTCTACTTTACTCTACCATACTCTACTCTACTCTACTCTAGTTGACTCTACTCTAGCCTAGCCTAGCCTACCCTAGCGTAGTATAGCTTTGCCACACCTAACCTGGCATTACAACACTCTACTCTACTTTGCACTACTTTATTGTACTCTACTCTACTCTACTCTAACTAGCCTTGCCTAACCTAGCCTATCATAGCCTAGCTCTACTTAGCTCTACTCTACTCTACACTACTATACTCTTCTCTACTCTAATCTATCCAAGCCTAGCCTAACCTAGCTCTGCTCTACTCTGCTCTTCTTTGCTTTGCTCTGCCCTTCCTTTTTTTCTCTCCTCTACCCTTCTCTCCTCTACTCTATTCTATTTTTCTTAGCTCAGCTCTACTTTGCTTTGCTCTACATTACTTTACTCTTCTCAATGCTAGTTTTCTCTGCTCTGTTCTACTCTACTCTCTTCACGTCACCTCTCCTCTCCTCTCCTCTACTCTCCTCTCCTATACTTTACTCTACTCTACTCTCGTTACACTAACCTAGCGAAGCTTAACCCAACTCTACTCTACTTTACTATAGCCTAACCTAGCCTAGCCAACCATAGCCTAGCTTTGTCTAGCCTAACTTAGCTTTACTCCACTTTACTCTACTCTACTATGCTCTACTCTGCTCTACTCCACTCCACTCTACTCTACTTTACCCTTCTCTAATCTTGGCAAGCCTAGCTCTTTTCTTCACTATCATAGCTATGCCTAGCCTAGCATAGGAATGCCTAACATAGCTCTACTCTACTCTGTTATGCTCTACTCTACTTTGCTCTACTCTATTATGCTCTACTCTATCCTGTTATGCTTTGCTCTACTCTATTCTACTATACTATAGCCTAGCCTAACCTAACCTAGCTCTACTTTACTCTACTCTACTCTAATCGACTCTACTCTACTCTACTATACTCTTCTCTACTTTACTCTACTCTACTCAAGCCTAACCAAGCCTAACATAACCTAGCCTAGCCTAGCTTAACCTAGCTCTACTCTACTCTACTCTACTCTACTCTGCCGTACTCTAATATGCTCAACTCTAATCTACTCTACTTTAAGCTAGACTAGCCTACAATAACCTCGACTAACTTTGCTCTACCTTGCTCGGCTTAAATTTTCTCTTTTAAACTATTCCTTACTCGACTCTTCTCTACTTTACGATGCTTTGCTTTACTCTACTCTAGCCTAGCCTAACCTAACCAAACTCTACTCGACTCTACTCTTTTCTACTCCACTCTACACTACTCTACTCTTCTTTTTTCTAGCTTAACCTAGCCTAGCTCTTTTATGATCTTCTATGCTCTACTCAATTTTCATCTACTCTACTCAACTCTTCTCTGCTCTACTCTACAATGTTCTACTTTGCTCTTCTCTACTCTACACTATTCTACTCTATTATATGCTAGCCTAACCTAAACTAACCTAGCTCTACTTTACTCTACTCTAGTAAGCTAGCGTATCCTAACCTTGCTTAGCTTAACATAGCCTATCCTAGCCTAGCCAAGCATAGGTTGGCCTAACCTAACTAGCTTTACTCCTCTAGTCTAATCTACTCTACTCTACTTAACTTAGTTCTACTCTTCTCTACTCTACACTACTCTGCTCTAACCAAGCCTAAACTAGCCAAGCCTAACCAAACTCTAATCTACACTACTCTAGCATAGCCTAATCTAGCCTAGCCAAGCTTAACCTAGCTCTACTCTCCTAAGCTCTACTTTACTTTGCTCTAATCTTCTCTAGGATACTCTACTATGCTTTACTTTTTTTTACTCTGCTCTGCTCTTCTCTACTCTACTATACCCTACACCACTCTACTCTACGTTACTCTATCCTATCTAACCTAACCTGGCTCTTCTCTACTCTACTCATATCTACTCTACTCTCACCTAACCTCGCCTAGCCTAGCTTATCCTAGTAATACTCTCCTTAAATCTACTCTACTCTACTCTACTCTATTCTACTCTACTCTACTGCAATCTAGCCTAGCTTAGCTTACCCTAGCATAGCCTTACCTAGCTCTACTCAAATTAACTCCACTCTACTCTTCTCATGTTTAGCTTAGCCATAACCTAACTTAGCTCTGCTCTGCTCTACTCTACTCTACTTTACTATGCTATACTCTGTAATACTCAGCTCTAATATGCTCTACTCTACATTTCTTTGCTATGCTCTTCTCTACCTTAGCCTTGTTTAAGTTAGCTCTACTTTACTCTACTATACTTTTCTTTACTCCAGCTTAGCCTAGCCTTGTCGAACCTAACCTAGCTTAGCCTAACCTAGTTCTACTCTTCTCTCTTTACTCTGCTATGCCCTACTCTACTATGCCCTTCTCTTCTCTTCTCCACTCTACTTCTCTCTACTCTAATGTAATCTACATTACTGTTCTCTATTCTCTAGACTAGCCTAGCTTAGCGTTGCTTAACTTAGCTCTACTTTACTCTACTATACTCTACTCTAGCTTAGCCTAGCCTACCATTACCAAGCATAACCAAGCCTAGCCTAACTCAGCCAAGCCTAACCTAGCTCTACTCTACTCTATTCTATGCTTCTCTACTCTACTCTACCCGACTCTACTCTACTCAAACAAAGCCTAGCCAAGACTTGCTTAACCTAGTTTACCCTAACCTAGCATAGCCCAACTAAGCTCTACTCTACTCTACTTTGCTTTACTCTGCACTACTCAACTCGACTCAACTCTGCTCTACTCTACCCTTTCCTAGCCTAGTGTAGCCTAACCGAGCTCTACTATACTCTACTCCAATCTACTCTAGGCTCGCCTAGCTTAGCCTACCATAACAAAGTGCAGCCTAGCCTAGCCTAGCCAAGCTTAACCTAACTCTACTCTACTCTATTGTTCTCTACTCTACTCTTCTAAACTCTACCCTACTCCACTCTACTATACTGTACACTAATCATACCTAGCCTAGCCTAACCTTGCTCTACTTTTCTCTATTATACTCTAGCCTAGCCTCACTTAGCCTAGAATAACTTAGCTCTGCTCTGCTCTATTTTCCACTACTCTACTCTACACTACTTTACTCTACTCTACTCTAAACTATTGTACTCTAGCCTAGCCTTACCAAACCTAGCTCTACTAAACTCTACTCTATTCTACTCTAGCCTAGCCTAACCTAGCCTAGTCAAGTTTAGCGAGGCCTACCCTAACCTACCTCTACTCTACTCTACTATACTTTACTTAGTTCTGCTATTCTCTACTCCACTCTAACAAAGCCTAGCCTAGCAAGCCCAACCTAGCTCAAATCTACACTACTCTAACCAAGCTTAACCTAGCTTTACTCTACTCTACTCTACTCCATTCTACTCTGCTCTGCTTTATGTTGCACTACTCTGCTCTTCTATATTCCACTCTGGTTCCTCTTCTCTACTCTCCTCTACTTTACTCTACTCTATTATATTCTATCCTAACCTAGCCTGACTTAGCTCTAATCTACTCTACTCTAACCTAACCTAGCATAGCCTACTCTACTTTACTCTACTCTACTCTACTTTACTCTACTCTACTCTACTCTACACTACTCTACTCTACTCTACTCCACTTTAATCTACTCTACTCTACTCTACCCTACCCTACTCTAGCTTTGTCTCGCCTACCCTAACAAAGCCTAGCCTAACCTAGCTCTACTTTACTCTATTTTACTCTACTTTGTTCTACTCTATTCTATTCAAGCTTAGTCTAGGCTAGATTAACCCAGCATGGCCTAACCTAGCTCTACTCTACTCTACTCCACACTGCTCTGCTATGCTACTCCATAATACTTTGCCTTACTTTACTCTACTTTTAATTTCCCTACTCTGCATTGTTGTACTCTACTTTATGTTGCTCTACTGTACTCTGCTCTTCTTACTCTCCTTTCCTCCCCTCTCCTCTCCTCTACTCTACTCTACTCTGCTCTATTTTACCTTAATCTACTTTGCCCTTCTCTAGCCTAACCTAGCTTAGCCAATCATAGAATAGACTAGCCTAACCTAGCTCCACTCAACTCAACTCTACTCTAACTTACCAAGCCTAGCCAAATTAAACCTAGCCTAGCAAAAGCCTAACCTTGCCTAGCCAAGCCTAACCTAGCCTAACCTAGCTCTAATTTGCTCTACTCTACTCTGCTCCTTTACTGTACTCTGCTTTGCTCAACTCTACTCAACTATGTTGTGCTTTACTCTACTCTTTGCTACTCTACTCAACTTTAACCTAGCTTAGCCTAGCCTAACCTAGTTATACTCTACTCTACTCTACTCTTGCCTAGTCGAGCTAGCTTAGCCGGTCAAACCTAGCTCTACTCTACTCTACTCTACGCTACTCAACTCTAATTTACTCTACTCTACACTACACCACTTTACTCTACGCTACTCTACCCTACACCACTTTACTCTAACCTAGTTTGTCTCAGCCTAGTTTAACTTAGCTCTACTCTACTTAACTCTACTGTCTCTTCTGTACTCTAGCCTAGTCGAGCCTACCTAGCCAAGCCATCCCAAGCAAGCTCTACTATACTGTACTACACTCTACTTTTCTCTTCTCTACTTTGCTCTCCTCTAATTTGCTCTACTTTGCTATGCTATACACTGCTTCTCTACTCTACTTAATAATGCTCTACTTTGTTATGTTTTGACTCTGCACATCTCTGCTCTACATTAATCCACTCTACTCCATTCTGCTCTATTATACTCTACTCTACTCTACACTAACCTATCTTACCCTAACCTTACCTTTCCTAGCCTAACCTAACCTAGCTCAGCTTTACTCTACTCTACTGCTCTACTCTATTGTACTCTACTCTACCCCACTCTAGCCTTGGTTAGCATAGGCTAGCCTTGCCTAGCCTAACCTAGCTATACTCAACTTTACTCTACACTACTCTACTATACTCTAACCTACTCTAACCTAGACAAGCTTAGCATAGCCTAACATAGCCTAACCTAGCTCTGCATTAC
This sequence comes from Vanilla planifolia, assembly GCA_023846275.1. Classification (NCBI taxonomy): domain Eukaryota; kingdom Viridiplantae; phylum Streptophyta; class Magnoliopsida; order Asparagales; family Orchidaceae; genus Vanilla; species Vanilla planifolia. Next base: position 191,212 of record JAIUJO010000269.1, read on the forward strand.
TCTACTCTACTCTGCTCTACTCGACTGTACTCTTCCTTACTCTACTTTTCTAACGTCTACTCTACTATACTCTAGCTAGCTTAGCAAAGCTTAACCTAACTAAGCCTAACCTAGCTCTACTCTACACTACTCTGCTCTTGCCTAGCCTAGCCTTGCTTTTCCAGGCCTAACCAAACTTAGCTCAGCTCTACTCTACTCTACTTTTTCCTAGCCTACCCTAACTTAGATCTAGTTTTCTTTGCTTTGCTCTGCTCTACTGTACACTACTCTTCTTTACTCTACTTTGCTCTACTCTACTCTGCATTTCTCTCTTCTACTTTGATTTGCCCTCCACTCTCGACATTAATATACTCTCCTCTCCTCTCATATCCTCTCCTCTACTATATTATACTCTACTCTACTCTACTCTCATCTACTATACTCTACTCTATTATGCTCTATTCTACTTCACTCTACCCTGCTCTACTCTAACTGAGCCTAGCCTAGTCGAGCCTAACTAGCCCAACTCCACTCTACTATAATCTAGACTAGCCTAATCTTGCTCTGCTATGCTCTACTCTACTTTTCTCTATACTTCTCTTCTCTACTCTACTCTTCTCTACCCTACTCTATTCTGCTCTACTCTATTCTATCCTAATTTAACCTAGCCTAAGCTAGCTCTACTCTACTCTACTCTTGTTTAGTCTGCTCTATTCTACTCTACTCTACTCTATTATACTATATTCTACTCTAATATACTTTACTCTACTCTACTCTAACCTAACCTAGCCTAATTGAGCCTTACCTAGCTCTACTCTACTCTACTCCACTATAGCTTAGCCTAGCCTAGCCCAACCTGGCCTAGTCTAGCCTAACCTAGCTCTGCTCTCCTCTTCTCTACTTTACTCTACTCTGCTATGCTCTATTCTACTCTACTCTACTTTACTATACTCAACTCAACTCTACTCTACTCTACTCTAGCTTAATTTATCCTAACCAAGCTAAGCTTTGCTTAAAATCACTCTACTTTACTCTACTCTACTCCTCTGTAGCCCAGCCTACTCGAGCCTAGTCTATCTTAGCCTAAAATTGCTCTACTCTACTTTACACTACTCTTCTCAACTCTACTCTAGCCTACCTAACTTAGCCCTACTCTACTCTATTCTATTCTGCTTTTCTATTCTCTACTCTATTTTCTTTTTCTTTGCTTTGCTCTGCTCTGCTCCACACTGTCCTACTCTACTTTGCTCTACTCTACTCTACTTTATTCTACTTTACTTTGCTCTCTTCTACTTTACTCTACTATACTTTACTCTGGCCATGCCTAGCCTAACCTAGCTAGCCTAGGCTTACTTAGCTCTACACTACTCTACTCTACTCTACCACTCCAGCATAGGCTATCCTAACCTAGCATAGCCTAGCTTATCCTAGCTCAACTTTACTCTACTCTACTTTATTATACTCTACCCAACTCTACTCTAGCATAGCCAAGCCTAGGGTAACCTAGCTCTGCTCTGCTCTGTTATACTCTACTCTTTTCTACTCTACTATGCTCTGCTCTACTCTAGTCCACTTTGCTCTGCTCTATTCTACTTTTCTCTTCTTTACTCTACTCTACTCTGTTCTTCTCTAGTTTACTCAACTTTAGCCTTGTTTAGCCTAGCTTAACCTTAATCTACTCTTGTCTATCCTATTATACTCTAGCCTAACCTACCCTAATTATCCTAAGTTAGCTAGCCTTGCCTAACCTTGCTCTACCCTTCCATTCTCTGCTTTACTTTGCTTTACTCTACACTACTATGCTCTGCTCTCCTCTGTTATACTTTACTCTACTCTAATCTACTCTGTTCTACTATACTCTAGCCTAGCTAGCCTAACCTAGCTCTACTTTACTCTACTCTACTCTATCCTAGCCTAGCCTACCCAATCCTTGCTTAGCTTAGCCTAGCCTAACTTAGCTCTACTCTAATCTACTCTACACTACTCTACTTTACTCTATTGTAGTCTTCTTTACTCCACTCTACTCTACTCTTCTCCATCCTAGGTTCGCCTAGCCCAGCCTAGCAAAACTTTGCTCAACTCTACTCGACACTACTCTGCTCAACTCTAGCCTAGTAGAGCATGGCCAAACTAAGCCTAACTAGCTCTACTCAGCTCTACTCTACTCTACCCTACTCTGCTTTACTCTGTCATTCTTTACTTTGCTCTGCTCTTCTTAGTTTTGCTATACTTTACTCTACTCTGCTCTGGTCTGCTCTACTTTACTCTACTCTACTCTACTCTACTATACTCTACTCTACACTAGCCTTGCTTAACCAAGCCTAGCCTAGCCTAGCCTTGTCTAGCCTAACCTAACTTAGCTCTACTCTATTCTACTCTACTCTATAATACTATACTCTGCTCTACTCCACTCAACTCTACTCTATTATGACCTAGCCTAGCCTAGCTTAGCTTTGCCTAACCTAGCTCTACTCTACTCTACTCTACTCTACTCTACATTATTGTAATTTAGCCTAGATTAGCCTAGCCTAAGCTAGCTCTATTGTACTCTACTCTTCTTTTGCCTAGCATAGCCTAGCATATCCTAGCCCAACCAAGCTTTTCTCTCCTCTTCTTTGCTCTAATTCTCTCAACTCTACTCTTTTATATTCTACTCTACTTTACTCTGTTATACACTGCTCTACTCTGCTCTGCTCTTTTTACTCAACTTCTACTCTCTTTTGCTCTTTTCTACACCACTCTACCCTACTCTATATTATTCTATTCTAAGCTAGCCTAGTTTAACCTGGCCTAACCTTGCCCTACTTTACTTTACACTACTCTAATCTACTATATTCCACTCTACTCAACTCTTACCTAGCCTTGCTTGGCTTAGCCTAGCATAACCTAGCCTAGCAAAGCCTAAACTAACTCTACTCTACTATATTGTACTCTAACCTAACCTAACCAAGCTCTACTCTAGTTTACTCAAACCTAGCCTAGCTTAGCCTAGCCTAACCTAACTCTACTCTACTCTTTTTTGCTTTGTTTAACTCTAATTTGCTCTTCTCTTCTCTTTTCTATTATTCTCTATTCTATTATCTACTCTACTTTGTTGTTCTCCACTTTTCTTTACTTTGCTCTACTGTACTCTACTCTATTGTATTCTAGCTTAGCCAAGCCAAACCTAGCTCTACTCTTCTCTAGCCTAGCCTAGTTCACTTTAGCCTAGCCTTGCCTTGCAAAACCTAGCTCTACTCTATTCTACTCTACTCTACCCTACTCTACTCTTCTCTACTCTACTCTAATCTAACCTAGCACAGCCATGCTTAGACTAGCAAAACCTTGCTCTACTCTTCTTTACTCTACTCTATAGTACTCTACTCTACTCTACTCTACTCTAATTTATCCTATCCTAGCCTTGCCTTACCTAGCCTGACCTAGCTCAGCTCTTCTCTACTCTACTCAACTTTGCTTCTCTCCACAATGCTCTACTCTACTCTACTCTACTTTGCTATATTATGCTCTAATCTACTCTTTTGCTCTACTCTGCTCTGCTCTGCCCTGCTCTCCTCTCCTTCCCCTCCTCTATTCTACTCTACTTTACTCTACTCCATTGTACTCTAATCAACTCTGCTCTGCTGCACTCTACTCTAATCAACTCTACTTTACTTTAATCTACTCCACTCTATTCTAGTCTACCATACTTTGCTCTACTCTATTCTACTCTACACTACTCTACTCTAGCATAGTCTAATAAAGCTCTACCCTACTATAGTATACTTTACTCTATTCTATTATAACCTACACAACCCTACTCGAGCCTATCATAGCCTAGCCTTGCCTACCATAGCTTACCCTAACCTAGCCTTGCCTCTCCTAACCAAAATCTTCTCTATTAAACTCTACTCTGCTCTACTCTACTCTCCTCCACCCTATTATACTTTACTCTAATGTAGCCTACCCTAGCATATCCAAGCTCTACTATACTCTACTTTACTTTATTATACTCTACTCTAGCCTAGTCTTGCCTAGCCTAGCCAAAGCTAGCTCTGCTTTGTTCTACTCTACTCTATTATGCTCTACTCTACTCTGCTCTACTCTACTCTTCTCTACTCTACTCTTCTCAGATCTACTCTGTTCTACTCTGCTCTATACTCTAGCGTTGCCTAGCCTATCTTAGCCTAGCTTACCCTAGCTTAGCCTAGTTTGCCCGAGCTTGCCTTAGCCTAACCGAGCTCTACTCTACTTTACTCTACTCTACTCTACTCTATTATACTCTTCTTTACTCTATTCTATACTAACCTAGCCTAGCCCAGCCTCGTGTAACCTACCTTAGCTCTGCTCTTCTCTACTCTACTCTACTTATCTCTATTGTACTCATCTCTACCTTACTCTACTCTACTCTACACAAGCCTTGCCTAGCATAGCATAGCCTAGCCTCACCGAACCTGCTACTACTTTATTCTAATTTAATATAATCTACTCTAATCTAGCCAAGCCTAGCATATCCTAACCTAGCCTAACCTAGCTTAGCCTAGCTTAGCCAAACCTAAGCAAGCTCAACTCTACTTTACTAAACTCTATTATACTTTAATCTAGTTTACTCTACTCAACTCTACTGTACGCTACCTTACTCTAACCTAACCTAGCCAAGCCTAGCCTAACCAAGCTTTACTCTACTCTAGTTTACTCTACTCTCTTTACTCTAGCCTAGACTAGCCTAACTTAGCTCTGCTCAACTCTACTCTACTCAACTCTTCTCTACTCTACTCTACCTAACTTTTTTATTCTCTGCTCTACTCTCCTTTGTTATGCTCTTCTCTCCTCTACCCTACTCAGCTCTGTACTATTCTATTATTTTTTACTCTGCTTTACTCTACTATGCCTACTTTACTCTGCTCTGTTCTGCTCTCTTCTCCTCTAATCTACTCAACTATACTCTACCCTAGCCTAAGCTAACCTTGTTTAACAAAGCTTTACTCTGCTTTACTCTACTCTACTCTTCTCTATTAGTCTACTCTAGCCTAGCCTAATCAAGATCTACTCTACTTAACTCTTCTATACTCTACAATACTTAACTATACTATATTCTACTCTACTCTACTCTACCCTACCCTAACCTAGCCTAGCCTTGCCTAGCCTAACGTCACTCTACTCTACTCTAATCTAGCCTAGCACAGCTTAACCTAGCTTAACATCGCTCTACTTTGGTCTGTTCTACACTACTCTAGTTTACTCTACCCTATTTTACTCTACTCTACTATGCTGCTTTACTCTTCTCTACTCTGCTCTACTCTTCTTTGTTCTACTCTGCTCTACTCTTCTCTACTCTACTCTACTCAACTCTAGCCTAGCCTAGCCTTGCCAAACCAAGCCTAGCTCTACTCTACCCCACTCTACTCAAGCCTAGCCTAACCTAACATAACTTAACCTAACTCTACTCTACTCTACTATAATCTACTTTACTTTGCTCTACTCTATTTTACTCTACTATACTCTACTCTACTCTACTCAACTCTACTCTACTCTACTTTACTCTACTCTACTCTACTTTGCTCTACTCTACTCTACTCTAACCTAGCATAGCTTAGCCTAAACTAGCTCTACTCTACTCTACTCTCTATACTCTACTATTTTTTGCTCTGCTCTTGCTCCATTTTGTACCACTCTGCTCTGCTCTACAATGTTATACTCTTCTCTTCTCTGCTCTGCTCTACTCTACTCTACTCTGCTCTACTCTACTCTACTCTAGCATAGCCTAGCCTAATCAACATCTACTCTACACAACTCTACTCTAGCCTAGCCATACCTAAGAAAGCCTACCCTAACATCCCTTAGCCATGTCTAACCTTGCTTAACTCTACTCCACACTACTATAGTCTACTATACTCCACTCTACTCTACTATAGCCATGCCTAACCTAGCCTCACATAACCAAGGCTTGCCTAGCCTGGCCTAACCTAGCTCTACCCTACTATACTCTACTTTAGTCTACTAAACTACACTCTAATCTACTCTAGTCTACTCTACTCTACTCTACTTTACTCTGTTCTACTCTACTCTACTATAACATAGCCTCACTTACCCTAGCTTAACAAAACTCAACCCTACTGTACTCTAACCTAGCTTTGCCTGACCTAGCTCTGCTCTGCTCTACTCTTCTCTACTCTACTATATATTACTCTACTCCACTTGGCTAACTATACTCTAGCTTAGTCTATCCTAACCTAACACTACTCTACTTGACTCTATTCTACTCTACTCTACTCTGCTCTACTCCACTCTACCCTACTCTAGCTAGCCTCGCCTAGCCTAGCGTATCCTTGGCTAGCCTAGCCTACCATAACCTAAGTTTACTCTACTCTACTCTTCTCTTCTCTACTCTACTCTACTAAACTCTTGCCTAGAGTAGCCTAGCCTAACCTAACCATACTCTACTTTTCTCCACTCTACTCTACTCTGCTCTAATCTACTTTATTATACTCTACTCTTTTCTAACTTACCCTTGGTTAGCCTTTTCTAACCTAACTCTACTATACTTTACTCTACTCTAGCCTAGCCTAAGCTAGCTTTGTATAGCCTAACCTAGCTTTGCTTTGCTCTACTCTACACTGTCTTGCTTTGCTTTTCTCTATTTTGTTCTACCCTACTCTACTCTCCTCTCCTCTACTCAACTCCATTCATCTATACTCTACTCTCCAATGCTTTGCTCTACTCTGCTCTGCACCACTCTTCTTAACTCTACTCTACTCTGGTCTACTCTGCTCTGCTGTGCTCTCCTCTCCCCAACTCTACTCAAGTCATGCCTAGTGTAGCCTAGCATAACATAACTCTTCTCTACTCTACTCTATTATACTCTTCTTTACTCTACTCTATTCTATTCTACTTTACTAAAGCTTAGCTAGCCTAACTTAGCCTACCCTAGCCAAGCTTAGCATAATTGGCCTTGCCTAACCTAGCTCTACTCTACTCAACTCAACTAAACACTATACTCTACTCTACTCTTCTTTACACTACTCTACTTTGCTCTACTTTACTCTAACCCAACCTAGCCTCAATAGCATAACCTAGCTCTACTCTACTCTACTCTACTCTAGCCTAGCTTGGCCTAGTGTCGCCTAGCCTTACCCAGCTCTACTCGACTCTACTCATCTCTCTTTTGCTCTACTCTGCTCAGCTCTTCTCCACTCTGCTTTGCTCTACTCAACTTTTCTCTACTCTTCTTCACTCTGCTTTGCTCTGCTCTGCTTTACTCTACTCCACTCTACACTACTCTACTCAACTTTACTGTACTTTAGCATAGCTATGGCTTGCCTATCCTAATCTAACTTTGCACTACTCTACTCTACTCTTACCTATTCTACTCTACTTTAGCCTAGCTTTACCTAGCCTAACCTATCCTAGCATAGCCTAACTTAACTCAGCTTTATTCTACTCTAATTTACACACTACTCTAATCTACTCTACTCTATTCTAATCTACACTACTCTACTCTTCTTTACCCTACTCTACTCTACTTTACTCTACTATACTCCACTCTACTTTACTCCTCTACTCTACTCTACTCTGCTCTACTTTACTCTACTCAAACCTATTCTAGCCTGGCCTAGATTAGCTTAGCCTAACAAAGCTTTTCTCTATTTTGTTCTCTTTGCTCTACTCTAATTCATTCTACTCTACTCCTATCTGTTATTCTATCTTCTCTACTCTGCTCTGCTCCACTCTACTCTGATCTGCTCTACTCTACTCTCCATTACTCTAGCCTAGGCTTGCTTACCCTATTCTTACATTACCTAGCTCTACTCTACTCTACTCTACGCTACTCTAGTCTAGCCTTGCCTATATTAGCCTAGGCTAACATAGCCTAGCTTAAACTAACCTAGCTCTACTCTACTATACTCTACTCAACTCTACTCTATACTACTCCACTCTTCTCTAATTGATTGTACTCTACTCCAACATAGCTTAGCCTAACTTAACAAAGCTCGACTCTACTCTACTATACTCTACTCTAGCCTACCTTTGCATAACCTAGCCTAGCCTTCCCTAACCTAGCTTAAGCTTATCCTAACCTAGCTCTACTTTACTCTGTTATGCTATGCTCTACTCTACTCTTCTCTACTCTACTCAACTCTATCCTACTCTACTCTACTCTACTCTTTTTTATATTGTACTCTAGCCAACACTTGCTTAAACTAGCCTAACTTAGCTCTACTCCACTCTAGTCTACCCTTCTCTATTCTACTTTACTTTACCATAGCCTAGCCTAGCCAACCATTACCTAGCCTTACCTGGCTTAGCTTAGACTAACCTAGCTCTACTCTTCTCTACTTTACTCAATTCTAACTAGCCTAGCGTAGCAAAGCCTAGCTGAGCCAAGCTTAGCTTAGCCTAACCTAGCTCAGCTCTACTCTATTATACTATTATCTACTCTTTTTTGGTCTACTCTACTCATATTTACAATACTTTGCTCTACTCTACTTTTCTCTACTTCACTATATTCTACTATACTCTAGACCAGGCTAGCCTAGCCTAGGCTAACCTTACTCTACTCTACTTTACTCCACTATGCTTTACTATACCCTTACCTAACCTAGCCTAACCTAACCTAACCAAGCCAAGTCAAGCTTAGCCTATCCTTGCTCTACTCTACTTTATTAAACATTACTCTACTTTACTCTATTCTAATCTTCACTACTCTACTTTACTCTACTCTGTTATATTTTATTTTGCTCTTCTCTACTCCACATTACTTTACTGTACTCTATTTTAACCAAGCCTTGCCTAGTCATGCCCAACCTTGCTCTAATCTACACTACTCTAGCCTAGCTTAACATAGCTTAGCCTAGCCTAACTTGCTTTGCTCTGCTTTGCTTGTCTCTAATCTACCCTATTCTACTCTATTCTGCTCAGCTCTTCTCTACTATGCTCTACTCTACTTAACTCTATCATACCCTATCCTAGCTCAGCCTAACCTAGCTCTAATCTACTCTACTCTCCTCTATTCTAGTCTAGTCTACTCTACTCTACTCGAGCAAGCTTAGCCTTCCCTAGCCTAGCCTAGCCTAACCTAGCTCTACACTAATTTATCCTACTCTACTCTACTCTACTATACTTTACTCTACTCTTACCTAGCATAGCCTACCCTAGCTTAGCCTAGCCAAACCTAGATCTAGATCTACTCTACTCTAGTCTACTCTACTCTAGTCTACTCTACTCTACTCTACTCTACTCTACACTACTCTAACTTAGCCTAGCCTAACAAAGCCTAGCTTAGCTTAGCCTAGCCTAGCCTAGTGCAGCTCAACTCTACTCTGTTATGTTCTGCTCTACTTTCTTCTACTCTAATGTGCTCTACTCTTCTCACTCTACTCTACTATGCTATACTCTATTATACTCTAGCCTAGCCTAGCCTAACCAAGCTCTTCCCTACTTTACTCTACTATACTCTACTCAAGTCTAGCCTAGCCTAACATAGCCAAACCTAACCTAGCCATGCCTAGACTAGCTTAACCTAACCTAGCTCTACTCTACTCTACTCTACTCTACCTAACCTAGCATGACCATGCTCTACTCTACTCTAGCCTAGCCTAACTGAGCCTAGCCTAGCTATGCCTAGCTCTACTCTACTTAATTATACTCTACTATACTCTATTTCTATCTAATCTATTTTACACAACTCCACTCTACTTTACTCTACTCCACTCTACCAAAACCAAGCTTAGCCTAGGCTTGCCTAACTTAGCTCTATTCTGTTCTACTCTACTCTAGCATAGCCTAACCTAGCATAACCACGCTTTACTTTGCTCTCCTTTACTCCACTCTGCTCTACTCGACTCTTTTATACTCTTCTATACTCTTCCTTGCTTTATTTTGTTATGCTCAACTCTTCTCTCCTTTGCTCTACTCTAGTCTACTTTAGCCAAGCCTCCCCCTAGCCTAACCTAACCTAGCTCTAATCTACTATACTCTACTCTACTCTAACCTTGCTTAGCCTAGCTTAGCCTTTCCTAACTTATATCTACTCTACTTCACTCTACACTCACCTAGCCTATCCTGGCTCCACTCTACATTACTCTACTCTACTATACTAAAACCTATGCTAGCCTAGCATAGCCTAGCTTAGCATAACTAACTCAACATTTCTTTACTCTGCTCCACTCTACTCTACTCAACTCTACCATAGCCTCTCCTAGCCTAGCTTAGCCCAGCCTTGCCAAACTTAACCTAGCTCTCCTCTACCCTACTATATTATTCTCTAAACTACTCTACTCTACTTTCATCTACTCCACTCTACTCCAACCTAGCTTAACCTAACCTAGCTTGGCCTAACTAGCACTACTCCACTTTGCTCTTCTCTACTTTACTCTATTCAACTCTACCCTACTCTACTCTTCTCTACTCTACTCAGCTCTACTTTGCCCTACTCTACTCTTCTTTGCTCTAAATAGCTCTCCTTTACTCTGCTCTTCTTTCCTCTACTATGCTCTGCTCAATTGTTCTCTACTCTGCCCAAGCCTAATCGAGTCTAGCCTACCCTAACCAAGCTCTACCTTACTCTACTCTATTATACTTTACTAAACTCTATGCTACTCTACTCTAGTCTAGCCTAACCAAGCCTAGCCTAACCTAGCTCTGCTCTACTCTACCATACTATACTCTATACTAGCTTACTAACTTAATTTAGCCTAAACTAGCCTAACCTAGCTCTAATCTACTCTACTATACATTACTTTACTCTAATATACTCTAATATATTATACTCTAACCATGCCTAGCCTACCCTAGCCTAATCATGCTCTACCTAACTCTGCTCTTCTCTAACCTAGTCTAACTTTGCTTAATCTAACCTAACATTACTTTGCTCTACTCTACTCTTCTCTACTCTACTTTTTTATGATGTACTCTACTATGCTCTACTCAACATTACTCTAGTCAACTCTACTCTGCTCTGCTCCACTGAGCTCTGCTCTGCTCAAGTCAACTCTATCATGTTCTAGCCTTCCTTAGCCTAACTTAGCTTTAATCTACTCTACTCTACTCTAGCTTAAGCTAGACTAACCTAGCATAACCCAGCTCTACTCTAGTCTACTTTACTTTACTCTACTTATCTTACTCAAACCTAGCCTAGCCTGGCCTTGCCACTCTACTCTTCTTTACTTTAGCCTAGTCTAACCTAACCTATCTTAGCTCTTCTCTACTCAACTCTGAACTGCTCTACTCTGCTTTGCTCTTCTCTACTTTACACTTTTTTATTTTACTTTACTCCATTCTTCTCTATTATACTCTACTCTACTTTAGCTTTTCCAAGGCTAGCCTATTCTAATCTAACCCTACTCTACCCTACTCTATTTTACTTTACTATATTATACTCTACTCTACTCTATTCTGCCCTACTATACTCTACTCTACTCTATTCTACTCTACTCTAACCTAGCTTTGCCTAGCTTAGCCTAACTTAGCTTAAACTAACCTAGTACAATTCTACTATAGTCTACTCTATTTTGCCCTACTCTGCACTTCTCTCCTCTACTCTACTCTGCTCTACTCTACTCTACTATGCTCTACTCTACTCTACACTACTCTAGTCGAGCCAAGCTTAGCCTAGCCTAATCTAGCCTAACTAAGCTCTACTCTACTCTACTCAACTCTATTCTACTCTATGCTACTTTGCTCTACTCTACTCTAGACTAACCAAACCTAGCCAAACCTCTCTTAACTCATCTCTACTTTACCCTACTATCTTCTACTCTACTCTATACGACTCTAACCTCACTTGCCTACCCTAGCCTAATCTAGGTCAACTTTACTTTACTCTAGCCTAGCCTATCTTAGCCAAACCAAGCTTTGCTCTACACTGCTCTACTCTGCTCGACACTACTATGCCCTTTTCTACTCTGCTCTACTCTACTCTGCTCTATTGAACTCTAGTATAGCCTAGGCTTTTAGAACCTAACCTAGCTCTACTCCACCTTACTCTATGCTACTATACTCTACTCTACACTATTCTACTCTACTCTAACCTAGGCAAGCCTAGCCTTACCTAGCTTAGCTTAACTTGGCTTAGCATATACTAACCATACCTAACTCTACTCTACTAAACTTTAATCTACTTTACTCTAACCTAACCTAGCCTAGCCTAGCTTAACGTATCTTAGCTCTACTCTACCCTACTCTTCTCTGCTATACTCTACTATGCACTGCCCTACTTTATTGTACTCTATTATTCTCTACACTACTCTACTCTACTCTAGCCCAACCTTGCCTCACATTGCTCAACCTAGCTCTACTTTTGTCTAGTCTACTCTACTCTACTCTACTCTTCTCTACTCTACTCTACTCTACTATACTATACTTTAGCCTAACCAAGCCTTTCTTAGCCTACCCTATCCTAGCCTAACCTAGCCTCACCAAAACTAGCTCTATTTTACTCTTTTCTACACTACTCTACTCTACTTTACTCTACTCAAACCTAGCCAAGCCTAGCCAAACACAAGCTTGCTCTACACTACTCTACTCTTACTCTAGCCTAGCCTAGCCTAGCCTAGCTCTAATCTGCTTTACTTTGCTTTACTCTTCTCTGCTCTGAGCTACTCTTCTCTTCTCTGCTCTACTCTACTATACTCTACCCTACTCTTGCCTAGTTTAGCATAGGCTAGCTAGCCTAGCTCTACTCTACTTTACTCTACATTACTCTACTCTACTCTACACTAATCTACTCTGACCAAGCCTCGCCTAGCATAGCCTTGCCTTGCCTCGCCTGGCATAATGTAGCTCTCATCCAATTTACTCGAGTCTACTTAGCTTAAATCTTCTCTCCTCTACTCTACTCTTCTCTAACATAGCTTAGCCTAGCCTAACTAAACCTCGCACTACTCTTCTCTATTACACTCTGCTCTAGCCTTGCCTAACATAGCCAAACCTAGCTTTACTCTACTTTGCTCTACTATGCTCAACTCTGCTTTACTCTTTTCTACTTTACTCAACTCTACTCTACTGTACTCTAGCTTAGCCTAGCCTAACCTAGCTCTACTCTAGTGAACTCTATTATACTCTGCTACACTCTACTCTACTCTACTCTAGTCTATCCTTGTCTTGCCTAACCTAGCCTAAACTAGCCTAGCTTAGCCTAACCCAACTCTACTCCACTATACTCTATTCTATTCTACTCTTTTCTACTCCACTCTACTCTAATCTAACCCAGCCAAGCCTAGCTACACCTAACCTAGCTCTACTCTACTCTGCTCTGCTCTACTCAACTATGCTATACTCTACTCTACTGTACTCTTCTCTAATTTACTCTACTAACCTAGTATAGCCTAGTATAGCCTAAACAAGCTCTACTCCACTCTACTCTGCTCTGCTTTGCTTAGCTCAACTCTACTTTTCTCTGCTCTGTACTACTCTGCTCTATTTTGCTTTACTCTTTTTTACTCTACGCTACTCTATTACTCTCTACTCTTCTTTGCTAAACTCTATTCTACTCTACTCTGCTCTACTCTGCTCTACCATACTCTACTCTACTCTAGCTGCTTAGCTTAGTCTAGCTGAGCATAGCATAACATAACTATACTCTACTCTACCCCACTCTACTCTACTTTACTCTAACCTAGCCTATTTCTACACTACTTTACTCTACTCTACTCTAGTCTACTTTAATCTATTCTAACCTAGCCTAGCCTAGCCTAGCATAACCTAGCTCTACTCTACTCTACTTTACCCTACTCTACTTTGCTCTACTTTACTCTACTCTACGTTACTCTGCTTTGCTTTGCTCTGCTCTACCTTACTCTGTTATGCTTTTCTCTGTGTTGCTCTACTTTGCTTTATGCTACCCTACTCTACTGTACTCAACTCTACCTTAGCCAAGTTTAATAAAGCCTAACCTAGCCTAGCCTAACCTAGCTTTACTCTAATTTACTCTACTCTACTCTACTCCACTATGCTATGCTTTGCTCTATTTTGCTCTACACTACTCTACTATACCTTACTCTACTCTACTCTATTTTAGCCTAACCTAACTTAACTTAACTTAACTTAGCTCTACTCTACTCTACGCTAGCCTAGCCTTACGTAGCCTTCATACTTGAGCCTAGCCTAGCTTAACCGAACATAGCTCTGTTCTACTTTTTCTCTACTTTACCCTACTTTGCTCTAATATATTATATTCTACTCTACTATACTCTAACTTATCATAGCTAGCATTGCCTAATCTAGCTCAACTCTACTCTACTCCATTATACTCTAGGCTACTTTACTCTAGTCTACTCTTACCTAGCCTAGCCTAACCTAGCTCTGCTCTACTCTTCTCTACCTTACTCTATTATGCTCTTCTCTAGTCTAGACTACTATAATCTACTTTGCTCAATTATATTCTAGCCAAACCTACCCTAACCTTTCTCTACTATACTCTACTCTTGCCTAGCATAACCTACCCTAGCTTAGCCTAGCATAACCTACTCTAGCCTAGCCTAACCTAGCTTAGCCTAACATAGCTCTACTCTACTCCACTCTACTCTACTTTACCCAACTCCACTCCACTCTACTATACTTTACTCTATTTGACTCTACTCTACTCTAACCTAGCTTAGGCTAGCCTATCATAGCTTAGCTCTACTCTATCTTTCTCTACTCTACTCTACTATAGCTTAGCCTAGACTAGCATAGCCTAACCTTACTCTAGTCTACTCTTTTTTGCTTGGCTCCGCTTTGCTCTGCTCCATTTTGCTATGCTCCACCATGCTATACTATGCTCTGCTCTACCCTGCTTTGCTCTACTCTACTCTACTCTACTCCACTATGCTTTACTTTATCTTAGCCTAACCTCATGGCTAACTTAACAAAGGTTTGCTCTACTTTACTCTACTCCACTCTACTCTAACCTAGCCTCGCCTAACCTAGCCTCGTCTAGCCTAACCTAGCCTAGCCTAATATAGCTCTACTCTACTCCAAGCTACTCTACTCTAATATACTATACTCTATTATACTCTACTTTACTCTGCTAAACTCTATTCCACTCTAACCTAATTTAGCCTAACCAAGCTCAGCTTTGCCTAACCTAGCTCTACTCTACTCTACTTTGCTCTATACTACTCTCTTATACTCTACTCTGCTCTACTCTACTCTACTCTACTATGCTCGACTCTACTCTACTCAACTCTACTATACTCTAGCCTTGCTTAGCCTAGCCTAGGCTAGCCTAGCTAAACCAAGCTTATCCTAACCTAGCACTACTCTACTTTACTCTACTCTAATCTACTATATTCTACTCTACTATAGTCTTACTTAGCCTAACCAAGCTCTACTCTACTCTACATTACTCAAGCCGAGCTTTGCCTAGCTTGGCCTAATCTGGGTCTGCTCTACTCTGCTTTGCTATACTATGCTCTGCTCTACTCTACTCTACTTTACTATACTCTAGCCTAGCCTAACCTAGCCTAACATAGCCTATCTCAGCCTAACCTAGCTCTACTCTACTCTACTCTACTCTAATCTGCTCTTCTCTACTCTACTCTGCTTTGCTCTATTATTCTCTACTTTGCTCTAATCTACTATACTCTACTCTACTTTTGCCCTACCTAACTTAGCCTAACCTATACTAACTCTACTTTACTATACATTACTCTACTTAACTCCACTCTACTATACTCTTCTCTACTCTTGCCTAACCTAACCTAGCTTAGCCTAGCCATGCCTTGCATAACATAGCTCTTCTCTATTTTTCTTTACTTTGATCTACTTTGCACTACTCTGCTCTATTATACTATCTTCTACATTGCTCTACTCTATTTTACTTTACTCTACTCTCACTTAGCTTAGCCTACCATAGTCTAGCTTATCCCAGCCTAACCTAGCTCTACTTTACTCTACTCTCCTTTATTTTATTCTACTCCACTTTACTCTAAACTAGCCTAACATAATAATACTCAACACTACTCTACTCTACTCTACTCTACTCAAGCCTACCCTAACTCACTTAGCATAAAATAACCTGCATTCGTCTACTCTATTATACTATACTCTACACAACTCTACCCTACTCTACTCTGCTCTACTCTACTCTACTCTACTCCAACCAAGCTTAGCTTAGCCTAGGCTAACATAGCCTCGCCTAACTAGCTCTTCTCTACTCTACTCTACTTTACTCTAACCCTACTCTTCTCTACTCTACTCTAACCTAACTTAGCCTAGCATAGCCTAACCTAGTTCTACTCTACTCTACTTTATTCTTCTATATTCTACTCTACTCTAATCTACTCAACTCTACTCCACTCTAACCAAGCCTAGCCTAAGCTAACCTAACCTTGCTCTACTCTACACTTCTCTAGCCTCTTCTAGCCTAGCATTGCTTAGCCTAGCCTAACCTAACCTTGCTCTTCTATGCTCTACTTTAATTTGCACTTCTCTGCTTTTTTATGCTCTACTCTACTTGCCATGCTTTGCTTAGCTCTACTCTGCTCTACTTTTCTCTACTCTACTGTACTCTATCATACCTTAGCCTACCTTAGCTAGCATAACTTAGCTTTACTCTACTATGATCTACTCAAATCTACTTTGCTCTATTATGCTCCACTTTGCTCTATTTTGCTCTTCTCTACTCTACTCCACTCTATTATACTCTATTTTAGCCTTCCCTTCTAGCCTAACCTAACCTAGCTCTATAATACTCTACACTACTCTACACTACACTACTATTATTTACTCTACTCTACACTAGTTTAGCCTAACCTAACCTAGCTTAGCCTAACATAACAATGTTCTACTCTACTCTTCTCTACCTTACTGTACTATACTGCACTCTACTCCACTCTACTCTACTATACTCTACTCTAAAATGTTACTCTAACCTATCCTTGCCTAGCCAAGCCTAGCTTAGCATAGCCTAACCTGGCTCTACTCTACTCTACTCTGCACTTTCCCGCTCTACTTTTCTCTCCTCTACTCTACTTTATTACACTCTACAATAACCTAGCTTAACCTAGCCAAATGGAGCTCTACTCTACCCTACCCTCTGCTCTACTCATTCTACTTTAGCCTAACTTAGCCTAGCCTATTGTAGCCTAACCTTGACATAGCTAACCTAGCTCTACACTGCTCCACTTTACTCTACTCTATTCTACTCTATCCTACTCTATTCTTTTCCTGTCTACTCTATTCTATTCTAACCTTGCCTAGCCTAGCCTAGCCTAACCTAGCTCTACTCTGCTCTACTCTAACCTAGCTTAGCCAAGCCTATCCTAGCAAAACCTAGCTCTGCTCTACTCCGCTCTACTCTACTCTACTATGCTCGGCTCTACTCTGCTTTGCTTTACTCTGCTCTTCTCTTCTCTGCTCTGTGCTACCCTACTTTATTGTTCTCTAGCCTGTCCTAGCCTTGTCTAGCCTAACCTAGCTCTACTCTACTCTGCTCCATGCTACTCTACTCAATTACACACTTTTGAACTCAACTCTAGCCTTGCCAAGCCTATAATTACCTAGCCTAACCTAACTTAGCTCTACTCTACTCTACTCTATTATACCCTACCTCTTACCTAGCCTAGCCTAGCGTAACCTAACCTAACCTAGCTCTATTCTACCAATCTTAGGTCTGCCTATCCAAACTTATCTCTTCTCTACTCTTCTAAGCACCGCTCTACTCTACTCTATAATGCTCTGCTCTGCTTAGCATTGCTCTACTCTACTCTGCTCTACTCTACTCTCCTCCACTATACTCTAGCCTATCCTAGCCTGACCTAGCTTTACTCTAAACTACTTTACTCTTTTTTACTCTACTCTAGCCTAGCCTAACCTCGGCTAACCTACGTAAGCCTTGCCTAGCTCAACCTAGCCTAAGCTAGCTCCATGCTACTCTACTCTAACCAACTCTACTCTACTATAACCTAGGTTAGCCTAACCTAACCTTGCTCTACTTTACTTTACTCTACTCTAGACTAGCCTAGCTTAACCTAGCTTAGCTTAGCCTAACTTAGCTCTACTCTTCTCTACTCTACTTTAACCTTGCCTAACTTAGCTTCGCCTAACCTAGCTCTACTCTTCTCTACTCTACTCTACTCTATTATATCCTACTCTACTCTATTCCACTGTACTATAATCTACTCAAGGATAGCCTAGCCTAACCTAACAAGCTCTACTTTACTCTACTCTACTATATTCTACTTTTTTCTACTCTGCTTAGCTTTTCTTTGCTCTGCTCTGCTATACCTTTCTTAACTCTACTCTACTCTATTCTATCCTAGCTTAGCCTAATCAAGCCTACCTTAGCCTAGCCTAACCAAACCCAACTATACTCACTATAATCTACTCTATTATACTCTACTCCACTCTACTCTAACCTATCCTACACTTGCCTAGCTAAAATTAGCCCTACTCTACTCTACTTTACTCTTGTCTTCTTTCTCCTTGCCTACCTAGCCTAACCTAACCTAGCTCTACTCTGCACTTCTCTACACCACTCTACACTACTCTATTCTACTTTACTCTAGCCTAGCCTAACCCAACCTAGCTCTACACCACTCTTTTTTAGCATAGCCTAGCCTAACCTAACCTAGCTCAACTCTACTCTACTCTACTCAACTATACTATATTATACTATACTCTACTGTACTCAACACTACTCTCTTCTCTACTCTACTCCACTCTTTTTTAGCTTAGCTTAGCCTAGCCTAACCTAGCTCAACTTTACTCTACTATACTCAACTATACTTTATTATATTATACTCTATTGTACTCAACTCTTCTCCTCTCTTCTCTCCTCTACTCTACTCTACTTTACTCCACTCTAACTAAGTTTAGCTTAGCATAGCTTAGCATAACCTAGCTGTACTCTGCTTTACTCAGTTGTACTCTACTCTTTTTTGCTCTACTCTACACTGCTATACTTTCTTCTTCCCTACTCATTTATACTCTAACTATATTGCTCTACTCTACTCTACTCTAGACTAGCCTTACCCAAACTTGCCTAACAAAGCTCTACTCTACTATACTTTACTCTACACTACTCCATTATACTCTTCTCTACTCTGCACAACTATACCATGCACTACTTTAACCTACTCTTCTCTGCTCCACTTTAGTCAAACCTAGCTTAGCATAGCCTAACCTTGTTTTGCTCTACTCTACTCTACTCTAGCCTTGCCTAGCTAAGGCTAGCCAAGCCTAGCTTAGGCAAAGCTAGCTCTGCTCTACTCTGCTATGCTTTACTTTGCTTTCTCTTATTATGCTCACCTCTATTTTACTCTGCTCTATTCTGCTCTACTATGCTATACCCTACTATGCTATGCTTTGCTTTACTCTTTTATACTCTACTTTATTATACTCTAGCCTTGCCAAACCTAGCTCTACTCTTCTCTACTCTATAATACTCTACTCTACTCTTATCTAGCCTAGCCTGGCTTAGCCTAACATAACCTAACCTAGCTCTATTCTAGCCTAGCCTAAGCTAGCTTAGCCTAATTTAACTCATCTTTGCTCCACTCTACTATTCTCTATAATGCTCTGCTCTGTATAGCTCCACACTACTCCATGCTACTCTACTCTACTCTTCTCTATTATACATTAGCCAAACCCAACTTAACCTAACGCTACTCTATTATACTCTACTCTACTATACTCAATTGTACTGTACTCCACTTTAGCCTAGCCTAGCCTCACCTAACCTACCCTAGCTGAGCCTAGCCTAGCCTAACCTAGCTTTACTCTACTCTACCCTACTTTACTCTACTCTACTCCACTCTGTTCTAACCTAGCCTAGCCTAATCTAGCTCTACTTTACTCTACTTTACTCTACTCCACTCTACTCTACTCTACTCTACCCTTAACTAGCCTAGCCTATCCTAGCTCTAATCTACTCTACTCTACTCTACTTTACTCTTTTTTACTCTACTTAGCTTTTCTCTACTTTGCTCTACTTTGCTCTACTCTACTCTACTCTTCTCTTTTATGCTCTGTTATCCTCTTCTCTACTCCACTTTACTCTATTTTACTTTACTCTATTTTACTTTACGCTACTCTACGCTACACCACTTTACCTAACCTAGCCAAACTAGTCTAACCTGACTTAGCTCTACTCCTCTCCACTCTATTCTATGCTACTCTAATTTACTCTAGTCTACTATACTTATCTACTCAAGGATAGCCTAACCTAACCTAGCTCTACTCTACTCTACTCAGGTCTGCTCTTCTTTTCTCTGCTCTACTTAGCGTTGCTTTGCTCTGCTCTGTGTTAAACTTTGTTCTGCTCTTCTCTACTCTGCCCTACTCTAATCTCCTCTATTTTAGCCTTGCTTAGCCTAATCAAGCCTAACCTAGCCTAGTCTAACCTAACTTCACTCTACTCTTCTATACTATACTCTTTATACTCCACTTTAACCTAGCCTAACTTAAGATAACTCTACTCTACTCTACTCTACTCTGCTCTACTCTAGTCTCCTCCAACCTTGCTTAACCTAGCCTAACAAAGCTCTACTATGCTCTGCTCTTCTTTGCTCAAATTTGCTCTACACTACATTGCTCTACTTTGCTCTAATCTACTTTACTCTATTTTACTTTACTCTAGCCTAGCCTAGCCTAGTCTAACCAAACCTAGCTCTATCGTACTCTTCTCTAGCTTAGCTTAACTTAGCCTAGCCAAGCCTAACCTTGCTCTACTCCACTCTACTCTTCTCTTCTCTTCTTTTTTCTACTCTACAATACTCTACTCCACTCTAACCAAGACTAACTATGCCTTGCTTAGAATAACCTAACCTAACTCAGCTCTACTATACTTTTCTCTACTCTACTCTACTCTATTTTTCTCGACTCTACTCTTCTCTACTTTACTCTTCTCTACACATATATACTCTGCACTACTATGCTCTTCTCGACTCTACTCTGCTCTACTCTACTCTACTCTTCTCTAGCCTAGCCTCACTTAACCTAGCCTAACAGAGCTCTACTCTACTCTTCTCTACTCTATACTACTCTACTACACTCTACTCTACTCTAGCTTAGCTTAGCCTAGCCTATCTTAGCCTAGCTTATCCTAGAATAGCTTAATTTAACCTAGGTTTACTCTACTTTACACTGCTCGACTATACTTTTCTCTACTCTACTCTACACTACTCTACTCAACTCTACTCTAGTCTAGTCTAGACTAGCTTAACCTAGCTCTACTCCACTCTACTCTACTCTAGCCTAGCCTGCTAAAGCAAGCCAAGCCTAGCTCTGCTCTACTCTACTCTACTTTATTATTCTCTACTCTAATATGCTCACCTTTATTCTACTCTGTTATGTTCTACACTACTTTGTTATGCTCTATTCTAGTATACTATACTCTATTACACCCAAGCCTAGCCTTGCCTAACCTAGCTTAAGTATACTCCACTCTACCCTACTCTACTCTACTCTACTCTAGCCTAGCCTATCCTAGCCTCACCTAGCCTAGCTTAGCTTAACATAACCTAGCCTTGTCTGGCCTAGATTAACTGAGCCTAACCTTCCTCTACTCTAATCTACTCTACTATTCTTTCACCTAAGCAAGCCTAACCTAGCTATTATCTAGTCTACTATAGCTTAGCCTTGCCTAACCTAGCTCTATTTTACTCCACTCTACTCTGCTCAACTTTACTCTTCTCTACTCTACTCTACTCTTCTCTACTCTCACCTAGCCTAAGCTAACCTCGCTTAGTCTAGCCAAGCCTAACTTAAGCTAGCTCTACTCTTATTTCCTCTACTATACTATACTATACACTACCCAATTCTACTTTATTCTACACTACTCTATGCTAGTCTAATGTAACCTTGCCTAACTTAGCCAAGCCAAACCAAGCTCTATTCTTCTCTACTCTACTTTAACCTAGCCTTGCCTAGCTTAAGCAAAACTAACCTAGCTATGCTCTCTCTACTTTGTTGTGCTATGCTCCGCTCTCCTCTGCTCTGCTCTTCTCTACTTTGCTTTGCTCTGGTCTACTCTAATCTGCTCTACTCTATTATACTTTACACTATTCTACTCTACTCTACTCTTACCTAGCCCAACCTAACCTAGCTCAACTCTATTCTACTCTAATCCACTAGACTCTACTATGCTCTACTCTACTCTATTCTACTCTACTCTACTCTACTCTATTCTACTCTTCTCTAACTTCGCCTAGCTTAGCTTCGCCTAATCAAGCTTTAATCTACTCTACTCTAATCTACACTACACCACTCTATTTTGCTCTACTCTACTCTACTCTACTCTGTTTTTCCTTGCTCTACTCTACTTTGCTCAACTTAGCTCAGCTCTACTTTGCTCTGTAGTACTCTACTCTAGCCTTGCCTAGCTTACCCTAGCATAACGGAGCTCCACTCTACTCTACTCTACTTTACACTTCTCTACTATACTCTACTCTACTCTACTTAACTCTATTCTACTCTACTCTAGCCTAGCCTAGTGCAGCCTAGCCTTGGCTAACCTAACTCTACTCTACTCTACTTTACGCTACTCTACTCTAGTCTAGCCTAGCTTAACCTAGCCAACCCTAGCCTGTCCTAGCCTAGACTAGCCTAAGTTAATTGGCTCTAAGTTACTCCACTCTACTCTACTCTACTCTACTTTACTCGACTCTACTTTAGCCTAGCCTAACCAAGCTCAACTTAACTCTGCTCTGCTCTACTCTAGCTTAGTATTGCCTAGCTTAGGCTAACCAAGCCTAGCCTAGAGTAACCTAGATTAGCTCCACTCTACTTTGCTCCACTCTACTCTACTATGCTATGATATGCTCTACACTTCTCTGCTCTACTCTTTTCTGCTCTACTCTATTTCAAATTAGCCTAGCATTGTCAAACCTATCTCTACTCTACTCTACTCCATTTTACTCTTCTCTACTCTACGTTACTATACCCCATTCTACCCTAGCCTTGCTAAGACTAACATAACTTGGCCTAGCCTAGCTTAGCATAGCCTAACCTAACTTTACTCTACCTAACTCTACTATGCTCTACTATACTCTACTCTACTCTACTCTGCACTAACCTTGCCTAGTATAACCTAGCCTTATTCTTCTATACTCTATTCTAATGTACTCTAGCATAGCCTACCCTAGCCAAACCTAAGCTTACCTAGCTCCACTCTACTCTACTCTATTATACTCTAGCTTAGCCTACCCGAGCCTAACCTAAGCTTACATAGCTCCACTCTGCTCTACTTTGCTTTTCTCTTCTCTGCTCTGCTATGCTCTACTCTATGCTGCTTTGCTCTGCTCTACTTTGCTTTGTTTTATCACATTCTACTATACTCTACTCTACTCTAGCCTAGCATAGCCTAAGTTGACTTAGCTCTACTCTACTCTACTCTTTTATACTATACTCTAACACAACCTAACCTTGCTTAGTTAGCCTAAACAAGCTATACTCTACTCTACTCTACTAAACTTTACTCTACTCTACTACACTATACTCTACTATACTCTACTCTAATCTACTATACTCTAATCTACTTTACTCTACTTACTCCACTATGCTCTACCCTAACCTTGCTTAGCTTACCCTAACCAAGCTCTACTCTACTCTTCTCTTGTCCACTCCACCCTACTCTGCATTATTTTGCTCTACTCTACTCTGCTCCACTTTGCTATGCTCTATACTACTCTTCTCTACTCTGCTTAGCTCAGCTCAGCTTTGTTATGCTCTACTCAACTTTGCTCTACTCTGCTCTACTCTACTCTTCTCTAACTTACCTTAGCCTGATCGAGCTCTCCTCTACTCTAGTAGAGCATAGCCTAGCTTAGGATAGCTTAGGCTAACTTAGCTCTACTATACTCTATTTTACTCTGCTCTACTCCAGTAGACTCTACTCTAATCTACTCTAAACTTCTCTACTTTTCTCTATTCTTACTTATCCTAGACTAGCCTAACCTAGCACTACTCTACTATGCTCTTCTCTACTTTTGCTTATTCTAGCCTAGCATAGCCTAGCCTAACCTAGGCTTACTCTGTCATTCTTTGCTCTATTTGTTTACTCTACTCTACTATACTCTAACCAAGTCTATCCTAACCTATTTCTACTCTACTTTACTCTAGCTTAGCCTAGCCTAACCAACTTAGCCAAGCCTAACATAGCCTAACCTAACCTAGCTTTACTCTATTCCACTCTACTCTACACTCTTCTACTCTTCTCTACTCTACTTTACTCTACTCTACTCTAACCAAACTTAGCCTAGCTAAGCAAAACCTAGCCCTAATCTACACTACTCTAACTTAACCTAAACAAGCTTAACCGAGCCAAACCTACCTCAGCTCAGCTGTGCTCTACTCTACTCTGCTCTACTCTACTATGCTCTGCTTTGTTCTACTCTAGTTTACTCTGCTCTTCCTTACTCTGCTCAACTCTACTCATATTTACTTTATTGTACCCTATGCTAGCCTAAACTAACCTAGCTCTACTCTACTCTATTGTACTCTACTCCACTCCATTCTACTTTCTCCTAACCTATCCTAGCCTAGCTTACCCTAGCCTAGCCTTGCCTAACTTAGTAATACTTTACTTACACTACTCATCTCTATTCTACTCTACTCTACTCTACCATAGCCTAGCTTAGACTACCCTAGCCTTGCTGAGCTTAACCTATCTCTACTTTACTCTTTTCTACTCTAATTTAGCCAAGTCTAGATTATCCTAAAATAGCCTAACCTACCTCTACTCAGCACTACTATACTTTTCTCTACTCTATTGTACTCTACAATACTTTAATCTACACTACTTGACTCTATATTGCTCTTCTACTCTACTTTGCTCTACTCTACTTTGCTTTACTCTACTCTGCTCTACTCTTCTCTCCTCTACATAACTCTACTCTACTTTACTCTACTCCACTCTACTCTACTCTACTCCATTCAATTCTAGCCTAGCCTAGCCTAATCTAGCTCTACTTTACTCTACTCTAGCTTATCCAAGCTTAGCTTAACCAATGCTAACCTAGCTTAGCTTAGCCAATGCTAACCTAGCTTAGCCTAACCTTGCTCTACTCTACAATGCTCTACTTTACACTACTCTACTCTACTCTACTCTAACATAGCCTTGCCTAGCCTAAGCAAGCTTTACTCCACTCTACTCTAACAAAGCCTTGCCTAGCCTACCCTAGCTTAGCCTATCCTAGACTAGCTTAGCCTAGCCTAGCTCTACTCTACTCTATTCTACTCTACTCTGCTCTTCTTTACTCTTCTCTACATTACTCTGCTCTGCCCTTCTATAGTCTAATCTTTACTCTAACTTAGCCTAGCTTAGCCTATCATAACCTAGCTCTACTCTATTCTACTCTACACTACACTACTCTACTCTACTCGACTCTACTCTACTCTAACCTAGCCTAGCCAAGCCTTGCCTAACCTAGCCTTACTTAACCTAGCCTTGTCTAACTTAGCTCTACTATACTCTGCTTCACTCTACTCTACTCTGCTTCCGTCACCTCTACTCTTCTCTACTCTACTCTAAAACTCTGCTCATCTTTTCTCTTCACTGCTCTAGTCTTCTTCGCTCTACTCTAGCCTTGACTAACTTAGCCAAACTTATTCTAGCTTGAGCTAACTCTACTCTTTTATATTCTACTCTACTCTACTCTAATCTACTCTTCTCATACCTAACCTAACCTATTCTATCCTAGCCTAACTTAGCCCAACCAAACCTAGCACTACCCAAATCTACTTTACCCTACCTTACTCTGCTCTACTCTAGTCTAGTCTAGTCTACTCTACTCTAGTCTGCTCTACTCTACTCTAGCCTTGCTTAGCCTACCCTCGTGTAGCTTATCTTAACTTTGCTCTACTTTACTCTACTATACTCTACTCTATCTTAGCCTAGCCTAGCTTATTTTAGCTTAGCCTAGCCTAAATAAGCACTACTCTACTGTACTCTAATCTACTCTAACCTAACCTAGCCTAGCCTAACCTAACCTAACTCTACTCTACTTTAGCCTAGCTTAGCTAGCCTAACCTAGCTCTCTACTACTCTACTCTTTTCTACTTTACTTATCTCAGCTCTACTCATCTCTTCCAAGCTCTACTCTACTCTTTTCTACTTTACTTATCTCAGCTCTACTCATCTCTTTCTAGCTCTACTCTACTCTGCTCTATGCTGTTATATTATGCCCTACTTTACTCTATAATATCCTATTGTACTCTACTTTACTCTACCATATTATAACATAGCCAAGCCAAACTTAACTAAGCTCTAATCTACTCTACTTTACTCTAACCTAGCATTGCCTGGCCTATCCTACCCTTACCTAACCTAGCTCTACTCTACACTGCTCTACTCTATTATGTTATACTCTCCTCTAATCTTTCCAACTCTATTATACTCTGCTCAACTCTACCTACTCTGCTTTACTCTTTTCTAGCCTAGCCAAGCTTTGCTTTGCCTAACCAAGCTTTACTCTACTTTACTCTACTATGCTCTAGCCTAGCTTAGCCTTACCTAACCTAACTCAAATTTACTCTACTCTGCTCTACTCTACTCTACTATAGTCTACTCTACTTAACTGAGCCAACCCTAGCCTAATTTAGGTCTATCCTACTCCACTTTACTCTACTCTACTCTACTCTAATCAACACAACTCTAGCCTAGCCTAGCTTAGCCAAGCAACACCTAGCTCTACTCTGCTATACTTTTCTTTTCTCTACTCCAGTCTATTATACTCTGCTCTACTCTTCTCTTCTCTGTTATGCTCAACTTTCCTCTCCACTCCTCTCCTCTCCTCCACTCTACTCAATTTTGCTCTACTCTACTCTATGATTTACTCTACTCTACTTTGCTCTTGTCTACCCTCCTCTACTCTACTTTACTCTATTTTACTCTATACTACTCAACTCTTGCCTAGCCTTGCCAAGCCTATCCTACCCTAGCATTGTCGAACATAACTCTACTCTACACCACTCTAATCTACTCTACTCTACTCTACTCTATTCTACTCTACTCTAACTTAGTTTAGCCTAGCCTAACCTAGCTCCACTTTACTTTACTCTACTCTATTCTATGCTACTCAAGCATAACCTAAACTAGGTCTACTCAGTTATACTCTATTATGCTCAATTCTGCTTTACTCTACTTTTTTTTTGCTCTACTCTCCTCTCCTCTATTCTACTCTATTGTAGCTTTGCCTAATCTATCTTATCCTAACCTAGATCTACTCTACTCTACTTTACTCTACTATACTCTATTATACTCTACTCTACTCAAGCCTAACTTAGCATAGCCTTTTTTGTCCAACCTAACTTAGCTCTACTTTACTCTACTCTACTCTACTTTACTTTGCTCTATTCTACTATACTTTAATATAACCTAACCTAACCTAGCCTAGATGAGCTCTATGCTATTCTACTCTACTCTGCTCTACTCTACTCTACCCCACTCTAACCCAACCTAGCCTAACCTCGCTCTACTCTACCTTGCTCTACTCTTTATTTTTCTTTGCTCTGCTCTACTCTACTTTGTTCTACTCTGCTCTCCTCTCCTCTCCTCTCCTCTCCTCTCCTCTCCTTTACCCTACTCTACTCTAAAACACTCTACTCAACTCTACTCCAATTTACTCCACTTTACTTTACTTTAATCTACTCTACTCAACTCTATCCTAGGTTAGCCTTGCCTAGGCTAGCTTATTGTGCTCACCTCTATTCTAGTCTACTCTACTCTACTCTAGCCTAGCCTCGTCTGGCCTAGCCTATCTTAGCCTACACTAGCCTAGCTTAGCTTAGCCTAACCTAGCTCTATTATACTCTACTCTACACTACTCTACTCTACTCTACTCTACTCTACTCTATCCATGCAAAGCTAGCCTAGCTTAGCCTAACCAAGATTTGCTTTACTCTACACTACTTTGCTCTACTCTGCTTTGCACTAATATACATTACTTTATTATGCTCTTCTGCTTTGCTTTACTCTATTCTCCCCTCATCTCCACTACTCTACTCTACTCTACTCTACTCTACTCCACACTACTCTAATTTACTATGCTATACTTTACTCTGATCTACTCTACTCTACTTTGCTCTGCTCTACTCTACTCTACTATACTCTTCTTGAACCTAGCCAAGTCTAACCTACTCTAGCCTAACCAAGCTCTACTTTACTCTACTCTGCTTTACTCTATTATACTCTACTCTGCTCTACTCTACTCTACTTTACTCATCTTTACCCTACTCTACTCTATTCTATTCTCTTATACTTTACTCTAGTCTAACCTAGCAGATACTTACCAAGCTCTATAATACAACACTCTACTCTATTGTACTCTACTCATGCCTAGCCTTACTTAGCTTGGCCTAACTAAGCCTTACCTAGCCAAAGCTATCTTTACTTTGCTTTGCTCTGATCTTTTATGCTCTACTTTACTATATTCTACTCTACTCTTCTCTACTAAGCTCTACTATGCTCTGCTCTGCTCTACTCTATTATGTACTCTAGCCTAGCCTAGCATAACTTACTCTACCCCACCACATTCTACTCTAGCCTTGCCTAGATTAGTCTTGCCTACCCTAGCCTAGCCTCACCTAGCTTTGCCTAACCTAACATAGCTAAACTCAACTCTACTCTACTTTACTTGGCTCTACTCTACTCTGCTCTACTCTACTCAACTCTAAGCAAGCTTAGCCTGGCTTAACCTAGCCTATCATAAGTTAGCTATGCTCTACTCTATTATGCTTTGCTTTACTCTAATCTACTTATCTATACTTTGTTTTAATCTACTCTACTCTACTCTACTCTGCTCTACTCTACTTTACTCTAATCTTCCCTTGCCTAATCTACCATACCATAACCTCACTTAGCTCTACTCTACTAACCTCTACTCCACTCTAGCCTCACCTAACATAACCTAGCTCTTCTCTGCTCTACTCAGCTCCACTTTCCTCTATTTTTCTTTAGTCAGCTTTGCTCTACTATGCTCTTGTCTACTTTCTTTGCTCTACTCTACTCTACTATAGTCTACTAAACTCTAGCTTAGCCTAGCCTAATCTAGCTCAACTCTACTCTACTCTACTATACTATATTATACACTACACTACTCTACTCTGCTACACTTTACTCTATTCTAACCTAGCCTAACCTAGCTCTTCTATGCTTTGCTCTACTCTACTTTACTCTACTTTGCTCTACTTTTCTCATCTCTACTCTGCTTTGCTTTGCTATACTTTATTCTACTATACTTTGCTCTTCTTTACTTTGCTCTACTCTACTCTCATCTACTCTAGCCTAGCTTAACCTAGCCTAATCGAGCTCTGCTCTATGTTACTCTTCTTTAGACTACTCTACTCTACTCTATACTAGCCTAGCTTAGCATACGTTAACCTAGCCTAACCTAACTCAATTATTCTCAACTCTCCTCTACTCTACTCTACTCTACATTACTGTACTCTACTCTACTTTAACCTAGCCTAGCCTACCCTAGCCAAGCTCTACAATACTCTACTCTGCTCTAGTAACCTTTCCTTGCCTAACATAACTCTGCTTTACTCTACTATGCTATTCTACTCTACTCTTCTCTACTCTTCTTTAATCTTCTCTACTTTACTTTGCTTTGCTCCACTCTACTATACATTGTACTCCTGCCTAGCCTAAGTTAGCCAAGCCTAGCCTAGCTCTACTCTACTCTACTCATGACAAGCATTGCCTGACCTAGCTTAGCATAGCCTAGCCTAACTTAACCTTGGTTTGCTCTGTACTACTTTATTCTGCTATAGTCTGTTGCACCCTTCTTTACTCTACTCTACCCTTGTCTACTATATTCTACACTATTCGGCTCTACTATGCTCTACCTTGCTATACTCTGCTCTTTCTCCTCTACTCTCCTCTACTCTACTCTACTCTACTCTTCTTTATCCTAACCTTACCTAACCCAACTATTCTCTAGTCTACTATAACCTAGCTTAGCTTAACCTAACATAGCCTTACATGGCCTAAATTAGCTGGACCTGACCTTGCTCTACTCTACTCTACTCTTCTTTATCCTTACCAAGCCTAACCCAACTATTCTCTCGTCTACTATAGCTTAGCCTTCCTTAACCTTGCTCTACTCTGCTCCACTTTACTCTGCTCAACTTTACTCTTCTCTACTCTGCTCTACTCTTCTCTACTCTGCTCTACTCTACTCTACTCTCACCTATCCTAAGCTAACCTCACCTAGCCCAGCCAAGCCTAACTTAAGCTGACTCTACTCTACTTTCCTCTACTATACTATACTATACTCTACCCAATTTTACTTTATTCTACTCTACTCTACTCTAACCTTACCTAGCCAAGCCAAGCCAAACCCAGCTTTATTCTTCTCTACTCTATTATACTCTACTCTACTCTACCTTAACCTAGCCTAGCTTAAGCTAAACTAACTTAACTATGCTCTACTCTGCTTTGCTGTGCTCTACTCTACTCTACTATGCTCTTCTCTACTCTGCTTTGCTTTGCTCTGCTCTACTCTACTCTACTCTACTCTATTATACTTTATTCTATTCTACTCTACTCTACTCTTGAACTTAGCTTAGCCTAACCTCGCTGTACTCTGTTCTACTCTAATCTATTATACTCTATTATGCTCTACTCTACTCTATTCTACTCTACTCTACTCTATCCTATTCTACTCTTCTCTAACCTCACCTAGCCTAGCCTCACCTGGCTTAGCTTAGCCCAACCAAGCTCTACTGTACTCTACTCTAATCTACACTACACTTTATTTTGCTCTGCTCTGCTCTACTCTACACTGCTCTGGTCTACTCTGCTCTACTCTGTTCTACCTTGCTCTTCTCTACTTTACTTAACTCAACTCAGCTCTACTTTGCTCTGTAGTACTCTACTCTAGCCTTGCTAAGCCTACCCTTGCCTGACCAAACTTCAGTTTATTATACTCAACTTTACTTTAATCTACTATACTTTACTCTACTCTACTCTAATCTAGTTTACTCTACTCTACTCTACTCTAACCTAGCCTTGGCTAACCTAACTCTACTCTATTTATTTTACTTTACTCTATTCTAGCCTAGCCTACCCTAGCCTGGCCTAGCATAACCTAGCCTAACCTAACTAGCTCTAAGATACTCTACTCCACTCTACTCTACTTTACTATACTCTACTTTAACATAGCCTAGCTTAGCCTAACCAAGCTCTACTTAACTCTACTCTACTCTACTCTAGCTTAGCCTTGCCTAACCTAGCCTAACCAAGCCTAGCCTAGACTAACCTAGATTAGCTCCACTCTACTTTACTCCACTCTGCTCTACTATGCTATGCTCTACTCTGCACTTCTCTACTCTGCTCTACTCTACTCTATTCGAGCCTAGCCTAGCCTAGTATAGTCAAACCTATCTCTACTTTACTTTACTCCACTCTACTCTTCTCTACTCTACCCTACTCTACCCCATTCTACTCTAGCCTTACTATTACTAATATAGCTTGGCCTTGCCTTGCTTAGCATAGCCTAACCTAACTTTACCTAACACTACTTTGCTCTACTATACTCTACTCTACCCTACTCTACTTTGTACTAACCTTGCCTAGCTTAACCTAGCTTTATTCTTCTCTTCTCTACTCTACTCTACTCTAGCTTAGCCTACCATAGCCAAACCAAAGCTTACCTAGCTCCACTTTGCTTTACTCTACTCTACTTTAGCTTAGCCTACCATAGCCTAACCTAAGCTTACCTAGCTCCACTCTGCTTTACTTTGCATTTCTCTTCTCTACTATGCTCTGCTCTACTCTGCTCTACTTTGCTCTGCCCTACTTTACTCTGCTCCACTTAATTCTACTATACTCTACTTTACTCTATCCTAGCATAGCCTAACCTAACTTAGCTCTACTCTGCTCTACTTTATTATACTGTACTCTAGCATTTCCTAACCTTGCCTCGCCTAGCCTAACCTAGCTCTCCTTTACTCTACTCTACTAAACTTTACTCTACTCTACTACACTCTACTCTACTCGACTCTACTATATTATACTGTACTCTACTCTACTATACTCTACTCTACTCTACTCCACACTGCTCTGCCCCAACCTTGCCTAGCTTTGCCCAGCCTAGCCTAGCTTACCCTAACCAAGCTCTACTCTACTCTTCTTTAGTCTACTCTACCCTACTCTGCACTATTTTGCTCTACTCTGCTCTACTCTACACTACTCTTCTCTACTCTACTCAGTACAGGTCTGCTTTGCTATGCTCTACTCTACTCTTATCCAACCTAGCTTAGCCTGACTGAGCTCTACTCTACTCTAGTAGAGCCTAGCCTAGCTTAGGCTAGCTTGTCTCTACTATACTCTATTTTACTCTACTTTACTCCATTAGACTCTACTCTAATCTACTCTAAACTACTTTACTTTACTCTATTCTCACCTAACCTAAACTAGCCTAACCTAGCTTTACTCTGCACTACTCTATTCTGCTCTTCTCTACTTTAGCCTATTCTAGCCTTGTTTAGCCTAGCCTAACCTAGCTCTACTCTGCTATGATCTGCTATATTTTTTTACTCTACTCTTCTCTACTCTACTCTATTATGCTCTACTCTATTCTACTCTACAGTACTCTAGCCTAGCCTAGCCTAACCTATTTCTACTTTACTCTAGCTTTTCCTTGCCTAGCTTAGCCTAACCAAACTTGGCCAAGTCTAACATAGCTTAACCTTGCTTATCCTAACCTAGCTTTACTCCATTCCACTCTACTCTACTCTCTTTTACTCTATTATACTCTAACATACTCTACTCTACTCTAACCAAGCCTAGCATAGCCAAGAGAAACCTAGCTCTAATCTACACTACTCTAACTTAGCCTAAACTAGCTCAGTCGAGCCTAACCTTCCTCAATTTAGCTGTGCTCTACTCTACTCTACTCCACTCTGCTCAACTTTGCTCTACTATGCTCTGTTATGCTCTACTCTTCTTTACTCTACTCAACTCTACTCTAATTTACTTTATTGTACCCTATTCTAGCCAGACTAACCTAGCTCTACTCTACTCTATTGTACTCTACTATACTCTATTCTACTCTCTCTTAGCCGAACCTAGCCTAGCCTACCCATGCCTAGGCTAGCTTATCCTAGCCTTACCTAGTTTTACTTTACTTTACACTACTCTTCTCTACTCTACTTCACTTTACTCTAGCCTAGCTTAGCCTACCATAGCTTAGCTGAGCTTAACATAGCTCTACTTTACACTTTTCTACCCTACTATAGCCTAGCCTAGATTATCCTAGAGTAGCCTAACCTACCTCTACTCAGCTCTACTCTGCTTTTCTCTACTCTACTGTAATCTGCAATGCTCTAATCTACACTGCTTGACTCTATATTGCTATGCTTTACTCTTCTACTCTACTTTTCTCTACTCTACTTTGCTCTACTCTGCTCTGCTCTACTCTCCTCTCCTCTACACACTCTACTCTGATCTACTCTACTCTACTCTATAACAATCTATTCTAGCCTAACCTACCCTAATCTTGCTCTACTCTACTCTACTCCACTCTGCTCTACTCTACTCTAGGTTATTCAAGCTTAGCCTAGCCAATGCTAACCTAGCCTAGCCTAACCTTGCTCTACTCTAATATACTCTACTTTACTCTACTCTAACATAGCCTTGCCTAGCCTAAGCAAGATTTACTCTACTCTACTTTATTCTACTCTAGTAAAGCCTTGCCTAGCCTATGCTAGGTTAGCCTTGCCTAGCTCTCCTCTACACTACACTACTCTACTCTTTTCTTCTTTACTCTGCTCAACATTACTCTACTCTGCCCTACTCTAGTTTAATCTTTACTCTAGCTTAGCCTTGCTTAGCCTAGATCTACTCTATTCTACTTAACACTACTCTGCTCTACTCTAGTCAGCTCTACTCTACTCTACTCAAACCTAGCCTAGCTAAGCCTTGCCTAACTTAGCCTTGCCTAACCTAGCCTTATCTAACTTAACTCTACTTTACTTTGCTTCACTCTACTCTACTCCCACCACCTCTAATCTACTCTACTCTACTCTATAAAACTCTACTAATCTTTTCACTTCTTTGCTCCACTCTACTTTGCTCTATTCCATCCTAGACTAGCTTAGCCAAACTTAGCCTAGCTTGAGCTAACTCTACAATTTTATATTCTACTCTACTTTACTCTACTCTATTGTTCTCTTACCTAACCTAGCCTAACTTAGCCCAACCAAACCTACCTCAACCCTACTCTGCTCTACCCTACCTTACTCTACTCTACTCTAGCCTTGCTTAGCCTGCCCTAACGTAGCTCACTTAACTCTACTTTATTCTACTCTACTCTACCTTACTCTACTCTATCTTAGCCTAGCCTAAACAAGCTATACTCTACTGTACTCTAATCTACTATAATCTACTCTAACCTAACCTAGCATAGCCTAACTATATCTAACTCTACTCTACTTTACTCTAGCCAAGCTTAGCTAGCCTAACCTAACTCTGCTCTACTATACTCTTTTTTGCTTTACTTATCTCTACTCTACTCATCTTTTTCCAGCTCTACTATACTCTGCTCTGCTCTGCTCTGATCTATGCTGCTATAATATGTTGTACTCTACTCTACTTTACAATATCCAACTATACTCTACTTTACTCTACCATATTATAACATAACCACGCTAAGCTTAAGTAAGCTCTAATCTACTCTACTTTACTCTAACCTAGCGTTTCCTAGCCTAGCCTGACCTAGCTCTACTCTACTCTATTATGTTATACTCTACACTATTCTTCCCAAATCTACTCTACTCTGCTCTACTCTACCCTGTTCTGCTCTACTCTATTTTGTTATGTACTCCAGCCTAGCCAAGCTTTGCTTAGCCTAACCAAGCTTTACTCTACTCTACTCTACTCTTGCCTAGCCTAGCCTAAAGTAACCTAGCTCTACTTTACTCTACTCTACTCTACTCTACTCTACTCCACTTAATCAAGCATACCTTAGCCTAATTTAGCTCTATCCTACCCCACTCTACTCTACTCTACTCTATTCTAATCAACTTAACTCTAGCCCAGCCTAGCGTAGCCTAGCAAAACCTTGCTCTACTCTATCTTACTATATTATACTTTTCTCTTCTCTACTCAAGTTTATTGTACTTTGCTCTACTCTACTCTTCTCTGCTTTGCTTTACTTTCCTCTCCTCTTCTCTCCTGTCCTCTACTCTACCCTATTTAGCTCGACTCTACTCAATTATCATTTACTCTACTCTACTTTGCTCTTGTCTACTCTCCTCTACTCTACTATACTCTACTCTACTCTACTCCACACTACTCTACTCTAGCCTTGCCTAGCCAAGCCTATCCTACTCTAGCATATCTGAACATAACTCTACTCTACACCACTCTAATCTGCTCTACTCTACTCTATTCTACTCTACTCCAACCTAGTTTAGCCTAGCATAACATAGCACCACTTTACTTTACTCTACTCGATGCTACTCAAGCATAGCCTAGACTAAGTCTACTCATCTCTACTCTGCTCTGCTCAATTCGTCTTTACTCTACTCTGGTTTTCATTGCCCTACTCTACTCTACTCTATTCTACCCTACTCTAGCCTAGCATAGCTTATCCAATCCTAACCTAACTCTATCCTACTCTACTCTACTTTACTCTACCATACTCTATTGTACTCTACTCCATTGAAGCCTACCTAGCCAAACTTAGCATAGCCTTATTAGCCCAACCTAACTTAGCTCTACTTTACTCTACTCTACTCTCCTTTACTTTGATCTACTCTATTATACTTTAACCTAGCCTAGCCTAACCTAGATGAGCTCTATGCTATTCTACTATACTCTGCTCTACTCTACTTTAACCTATCCTAGCCTAACCTAACCTCTCTCTACTCTACTCTTCTTTGTTTTAATCTACTCTTCTCTACTCTACTCTACTCTACTCTGCTCTCCTTTTCTCTCCTCTCCTCTCCTCTTCTCTCCTCTCCTCTCCTCTACCCAACTCTACTCTACTCCACTCTACTCAACTCTACTTTAATCAACTCTAGTTTACTCTACTCTATTCTACTCTACACTAGCTTAGGTTAGCCTAGCATAAGCTAGCTTATTATGCTCATCTTTATTCTAGTCTACTCTACTCTACTCTTGTCCACTCTACTGTAGCCTACCCTCGTCTTACTTAGCCTATCTCAGCCTATACTAGCCTAGCTTAGCTTAGTGTAACCTAGCTCTGTTATACTCTACTTTACTTTACTTTACTCTCTCTTATCCAAACATAGCCTAGCCTAGCTTAACCAAGCATAACTTTACTTTACTGTACTCTGCTTTGCTTTACATAGCTTTTCTTTGCTTTGCTTTTCTCTAATATACATTTCTTTATTATGCTATTCTGCTTTGCTCTACTCTATTCTCCTCTCATCTCTTCTACTCTATTCTACACCACACAACTCTTATTTACTCTATAATACTTTACTCTGATCTACTCTACTCTACTCTACTCTGCTCTACTCTACTTTACTCTACTCTTCTTGAGCCTAGCCTACCTTAGCCTATCCAAGCTCTACTTTACTCTACTCTACTTTATTCTACTATATTCTACTCTAATTTAGCTCTACTCTACTCTGTTATACTCTACTCTACTTTACTCATCTCTACTCTACTATACTTTACTCCAGTCTATCCTAACAAAGCCTAACCAAGCTCTACCATATAATATTCTACTCTACTATACTCTACTCAAGCCTAGCCTTGCCTACCCTTACTTAGCTAAAGCTATCTCTACTTTTCTTTGCTGTGCTCTTCTATACTCTACTCTACTCTGTTCTACTCTACTCTTCTCTACTTAGCTTTACTCTGCTCTGCTCTTGTCTACTCTGTTATGTAATCAAGCTTAGCCTAGCCTAACTTACTCTACCCTACTCTAATCTACTCTAGCCTTGCCTAGATTAGCTAGCCTACCCTAGCCTAGCCTTGCATCGCTTTGCCTAACCTAACATAGCTAAACTAAACTCTAATCTACACTACTTGGCTCTACCCTACTCTACTCTACTCTACTCAACTCTAACCTAGCTTAGCCTAGGCTAACCTAGCCTATCCTATGTTAGCTATGATCTACTCTACTATATTTTGCTCTACTCTACTCTACTTATCTATACTCTATTCTATTCTACTCTACTCTGCTCTGGTCTACTGTACTCTACTCTAATCTTGCCAAGCCTAACCTAGCCTAGCATAGCCCAACTTAGCTCTACTTGACTCTACTCTACTCTAGCCTTACCTAACCTAACATAGCCCTATTAAGCTCCACTTTCCTCTGCACTGCTTTACTCAGCTTTGCTCTACACTGCTCTTCTCTTCTCTTCTTTCTTTGCTCTACTCTACTCTACCCTATTATACTCTACTAAACCCTAGCTTGGCCTAGCCAACTCGAACCTACCCTAACCTAGCTTTACTCTACTCTACTATACTATACTATACTATACTCTACACTACTCTACTATACTCTACTCCATATTACTCTGCTCTACTCAGCTTTGCTCTACTCTACTCTTCTCTGCTCTACTCTGCTCTACTTTTCTTTATTCTACTCTGCTTTGCTTTGCTCTACTTTATTCTGCTTTATTTTTTTCTTCTTTACTCTGCTCTACTCTACTATCCTCTACTCTACCTAGCTTAGCCTAGCCTAATCGAGCTCTTCTCTACGTTACTCTTCTCTATACTACTCTAATCTACTCAATTCTACTCTACACTAGCCTAGCTTAGCCTAAGTTGACTTAGCCTAACCTAACTCAATTATTCTCAACTCTCTTCTATTTTACTTTATTATATTATACTCTACTCTACTCTGCTCTATTCTACTCTACTCTACTCTAACCTAGCCTTGCCAAGCTCTACTATACTCTATTATAGTAACCTTTCCTAGCCTAGCTCTACTCTGCTATGTTATGATCTACTCTACTCTTCTCTACTCTTCTCTGCTCTTCTTTACTCTTCTCTACTTTACATTGCTCCACTCTACTCTACTTTACACTATACTCTAGCCTAGCCTAAGTTAGCCAAGTCTAACCTAGCTCTACTCCACTCTACTCTAGACAAGCATTGCCTGACCTAGCCTAACTAAACCTTGCTCTGCTATACTCTATTCTGCTTTAGTCTGCTCTGTCTTACTCTACTCTACTCTACTCTTCTCTACTCTATTCTACTCTATTCTACTCTGCTCTACTCCACACTACTCTACTCTACTCAACTCTACTCTTCTCTCTCCTACTCTACTTTGCTCTAACTTAACCTAACATAGCCTAACCTAACCTAGCTATACTCTAATTTACTCTACCATACTCAATTCTACACTACTTAAGCCTAGCCTAACATAACCTAGCTATGATATGCTTTGCTCTACTCTGTTATGCTTTACTATTCTATTCTTTGCTCTTCACTACTCTACTATACTCCACTGTACTTTACTCTACACTACTATACTCTAACCGAACCTAGCTCTATTTCATCCTACTCTGCACTACTCTAGCCTAACTTAACCTAACCTAGCTTTTCTTTACTCCACTCTGCTTTACTCTTCTTTGCTTTACTTTGCTCTACTTTTCTCTACTCTATTATACTCTTCTCTTCTCTATTACGCTCTTCTCTACTCTACTCTTGTCTACTCTACTCTACTTTCCTCTTCTCTTCTCTACACTTCTCTTCTTTATTATGCTCTACATAACTCTTCTCTAATCTCCTCTCTTCTCCTCACCTCTTATCTCCTCTAATCTCTTCTCCTCTCATCTCCTCTCTTCTCCTCTCCTCTACTCTACTCTACTCTGCTCTACTCTACACTACTCTATTTTACTCTAGTCTACTCTACACTAGCCTAGTCTAGCCACTCTAATCTTCTTTACTTTAGCCTAACCTAGTCTAACCTATCCTAGCTCTTCTCTACTCTACTCTAAACTACTTTATCAGCTCCACTCTTCTTTACATTATTGTGCTCTGCTTCACTCTACTCTATTCTTCTCTACTCTACTCTTCTTAACTCTACTCTACTCTACTTTAGCCTTTCCTAGGTTAGCCTAATCTAACCTAGCTCTACTCTACTCTACTCTGTTCTACTTTACTCTAGTATACTCTAACTCTATTCTACCTACTACACTATACTCTACTCTATACTATTCTATTCTACTCTACTCTAACCTAGCTTTGCCTAAGTTAGTCTAGCATAGCTTAGACTAACCTAGCATAATTTTACTCAACTCTACTCTACTCTACTCTACTCCACTCTACTCTACTCTGCACTTCTCTCCTCTGCTCTACTCTATTCTCTTCTACTCTACTATGCTTTGCTATACTCTACTCTACACTAGTCTAGCCTAGCCTAATCTAGCTTAATCGAGCTCTACTCTACTCTACTCAACTCTATTCTACTCTTGCTGCTCTGCTCTAGACTAGCGTAACGTAGTCAACCATAGCCTAGCCTAACCACTCTTAGCTCAACTCGACTTTACTCTACTATATTCTACTCTACTCAACTCTACTCTAATCTTGCCTAGCCTTTCTTATCTTAACCTTGTTCAAATTTAATCTACTTTACTCTAGCCTAGCCTAACCTATCTTAACCTGGCTTAATTTTACTTTACACTACCCTGCTCTGCTCTACTCTGCTCTGCTCTGACCTTCTCTACTCTGCTCTACTTTGTTTTACTCTACTCTATACTATTGTACTCTAGCTTAGCCTAGGCTTTTCAAACCTAACCTAGCTCTACTCTATGCTACTCTATTGCACTTTACACTGTTCTACTCTGCTCTAGCTTAGGCAAGCCTAGCCTAACTTGGCCTAGCATAGACTATCCAAACCTAGCTCTACTCTACAAAACTTTACTCTACTTTACTCCACTCTAACCTAGCCTAGCCTAGCTTAATGTATCCTAGCTCTACTCTAGCTTAGCCTATCTTAGCCTAGCATAACTTGGCTCTACTTGACTTCGCTCTGCTCTGTAATGCTATATTCTACATGGCTCTACTTAGCATTACTCTGCTCACTATCCTCTGCTCTACTCTATTCTCCCTTACTATACTCTAGCTTAGCCTACCCTACCTTAGCTCTACTATATTCTACTCTATTCTACTCTACTCTACTATAACCTAGCCTAGGCTCACCTAACCTACCCTAGCCTAGGCTGGCCTAACCTTGCTACTATGCTCTACTTTACACTACTTTACCTTACTCTACTCTACTTTACCTTACTCTACTCTACTGTACTCTAACCAAGCCTAGCCTAACAATCTAGCTATACTCTACTCTACTATACTCTATTCTACTCTACTCTAATCGAGCCTAGCCTAGCCTACCCTAACCTAGCCCAACTTAGGCTCACCTAACCTAGCTCTACTCTGCTTTGCTCTTATCTACTCTTCTATGTTCTACTCTGCTCTCCTCTACTCTACTCTGCTCTTCTCTCCTCTCTTCTACTCTACTTTACTCTATTACATACTAATCAACTCTACTTTAACCTAGCCTAGCCTAACCTAGCTATTCCCTTCTCTACTCTACACTACTCTACTCTACTCTACTCTATTATATTCCACTCTACTATACTCTACTCTATTATACTCTTGCTTAGCCTTATTGAACCTAGCTAAAGTCTACTCTGCTCTACTCTACTCTTGCCTAGCCTAGCTTAGCCTAGCCTTGCCTAACCAAGCTCTGCTTTACTCTACTCTACACTACTCTACTCTACTCTACTCCACTCTACTCTATCTACTCCACTCTTCTCTAAACAAGCATAACCTAGCTCTTCTTTACTCTACTCTACTCTACTCTACTTTGCTCTACTCTACTCTCCTCTACTATGCTCTACTCTACTCTACTCTACTTGAGCCTAGCTTAGCCTAAGTTAGCTCTACTCTACTACACTCTACTCTACTCTAACATAGCCATACCTAGCCTAACCAAGCTTTACTTTACTCTACTCTACTCTGCATTTCTTGGCTCAACTCTTCTATTATTCTCTACTCTACTCCGTTTTACTCTGTTTTTCTATACTCTGTCTCCTCAACTCTACTCTACACTGCTCTACTCTATTATACTCTATTCTACTTTACTCTACTCTACTATAGCTTAGCCTAGTCTAACTTAGCTCTAATCTACTCTACTCTACTCTACTCTAATTTAGCCTATCCTAGGCTAACATACCTTACCCTAGCCTAACTTAGCTCTACTCAACTAGACACTTTAATACTCTACTCTAATAAACTCTACTCTAACCTAACCTTGCCTAGCCTAACCAAGCTCTACTCTACTCTACTCTACTCTAGCCTAGCCTAGCTTAGCCTAAACTAGTTCTAGTCTACTCTTCTCTATTATGCTCTGCTTTATACTCCTCTTCTTTACTCTACTCTATTATAATCTACTCTACTCTACTCTTCTCTGCTTTGTACTCCAGCAATGCTTAACTTAGCTTAGCCAAGCCTAGCCAAACCTAGCTCTACCCTACTCTACTCTACACTACTTTACTCTACTCTACTGTACTATACTCTAATCTACTCTACTCTAACCTAACCTAACTTAGCTCTACTCTTTTATAATCTAGCTTTACTTAGCTTAGCTTGGCCGAGCCTAATCTAGCTCTACTCTGCTCTACTCTACTCTACTCCACAATGCTCAATCCACTTTGCTCTACTCTATTCTATTTTACTCTACTCTACTCTTCTCTACTTTACTATTCTCTACTCAACTGTAACCTAACCTAGCATAGCCTAACCAAGCTCTACTCTACTTAACTCTTGCCTCAACTAGGCTTGCCAAGCCTAGCATAACCTAGTTTTACTCTTCTTTGCACTGCTCTACACTGCTCTACTCTAATCTGCTATGCTCTTCCCTACTCTTCTCTACTTTGCTCTACTATGCTCTACCCTACTCTATTGTACTCTATTATTCTCTACACTACTCTACTCTACTTTAGCCAAGCCTAGCCTCACCTTGCTCAACCAAGCTCTACTTTTGTCTAGTCTACTTTACTCTACTCTACTCTTCTCTACTCCACTCTACTATACTCTACTTTAGCCTAGCCAGGCCATTCCTTGCCTACCCTAGCCTAGCCTAACCAAATCTTGTTGAACCTTGCTCTACTCTACTCTTTTCTACTCTCCTTTACTCTACTCTACTTTACTATACTATACTCTACTCAAACCTAGCCAAGCCTAGAAAAACACAAGCTAGCTCTACACTACTCTACTCTTACTCTAGCCTAACCTAGCTTTGCTTTGCCTTACCTTACTCTACTCTGCTCTACTCTTCTATACTCTACTTTGCTCTATGGTGAGCCTAGCCTAACCTAGCTCTACTCTACTTTACTCTACAATCTCTACTCTACTCTACTATATCCTACTCTACTCTAGCCAAGATTTGCCTAACCCAGCCTGGCATAGTCGTGCCTCACCTAGCTTGGCATAATGTTGCTCTCATCTAATTTACTCCAGTCTACTTAACTCTAATCTTCTCTACTCTACTCTACTCTACTCTAACTTAGCTTAGCCTAACCTAACTGAACCTCACTCAACTCTTCTCTACTATAATGTACTCTAGCTTAGCCTAACATAACTAAACCTAGCTTTACTCTACTCTACTCTATTATGCTCTACTTTGCTCTACTTTGTTTTGCTTTACTCTACTCTACTCTACTCTGCTCTCTATGTTACTCCACTCTGCTTTGTGCTACCCTACTCTACTCTATTCTGCTCTACTCTAACCAAGTTTAACAAAGCCTAGCCTAGCCTAACTTAACCTTGCTCTACTCTACTCTACTCTACCCTACTCTACTCCACTATGCTAAGCTCTGCTCTACTATGCTCTGCACTACTTTGCTATGCTCTACTCTACTCTACTCTACTAAGCCTAGCCTAAAAAATTGAACTTAACTCTACTCTACTCTAGCCTAGCATACTCAAGCCTAGCCTAGCCTAACCGAACATAACTTTGCTCTACTTTTACTCTACTTTACCTAACTGTACTCTAATATATTATATTTTAATCTACTCTACTCTAACTTAGCATAGCCTAGGATTGCTTAACCTAGCTCTACTCTACTCTATTATACTTCACTATACTCTACTCTACTTTTACATAGCCTCCACTTCCTTTTCTTGTTTTTACTCTACTCTACTATGCTCTTCTTTACTCTATTCTACTTCATTTTATGTTGCTCTATTTTGCTCTATGCTACTTTATTCAATTTTTTTGTACTATGCTCTCTTCTTTCTCCTCTCCTTTCTCTTCCTCTACTCTCCTCTCCTCTCCTCTCCTCTCCTTTATTCTCCTCTCTCTACTTTATTCTACTCTACTCTACTCTACTCTATCATATCCTAGCCTTGCATGGCCAACTCTAACCTAGCTTAGTCTAGCCAAACCTAACCTAGCTCCACTCTACTCTACTTGACTCTACACTTCTCTACTCTACCCAACTTTACTCTACTCTATCCTAACCCAGCTTGGCCTAGCTTAGCCTTGCCTGACATAGCTCAGCTCTACTCTACTCTGCTCTTCTTTACTCTACCTTGCTATACTCTACTCTACTCTATTATATTCTACTCTACTCTATTATGCTCTTCTACTCTACTCTGCTCTTCTTTACTTTTCTCTACTCTACTCTCCTCTCCTTAACTCTACTCTACTTTTTTATAATCTACTCTACTCCACTCTACTCTACACTACTCTACTCTTATTTGCCCTTCTTTAGTGCACTTTGATCTATTCTACTCTACTCTACTCTAGCCTAGCCAAGCTTAGCAAAGCCTAACCAAGCTATACTCTACTTTACTCTACTTTAATTAACTCTACTTTAGGTTAGGCTAGCCTAAACTAGGCCTGCTCTACTCTATTATTCTCTACTCTGCTCTACTCTACTTTGCTCAGCACAGCTCAACTTAGCTCTACTATACTATACCCTACTTTGCTTTACTCTACTCTAATCTACTATGCTCTACTCTTCTCTGGTCTACTCAACTCTACTCAACTCTAGACTAACCTAGCCAAACCTAACATCACTCTGCTCTACTTTACTCTATTATACTCCACCCAACTTTAGCTTAGCCTAAACTAGCCTAGCTAGCCTACCATACTCTACTCTACTTTGTTCAACTCTAATCTACTCTACT
Organism: Vanilla planifolia; assembly: GCA_023846275.1. NCBI lineage: Eukaryota > Viridiplantae > Streptophyta > Magnoliopsida > Asparagales > Orchidaceae > Vanilla > Vanilla planifolia. The sequence goes on from JAIUJO010000269.1 coordinate 235,217, forward strand.
CTACTCTACTCCACTCTAGAATGGCCTACCCTTGACAAACTTAGCCTAAACAAACTCTACTCTTCCTTACTCTATTATATTCTACTACTCTAACCTTGCTTAACCTAGCTTAGACTACCTTTGCCTAGCCAAATCTAACCTAGCTTAACTCTACTCTACTCTACTCTATCTTACTCTACTTTACTCTTGCCTAGCCTAGCCTAGGCTAACCAAGCTCTGCTCTACACTACTTTGTGCTGCTTTATTCTACTTTTCTCTACTCTACTCAGTTCTACTCTTCTTTGCTCTGCTCCACTCTACTTTGCTTTTCTACACTGCTCCACCCTACTCTACTCTACTTTAGTGTACTCCAGCCTAGTTTAACCTAGCCTAGCACCTAACCTTACTCTACTCTACTCTACTCTACTCTAGCCTAGCCTAGCCTAACCTAGTTACACTCTCCTCTACTCTACACTACTCTTCTCTACTCTACTATACTATGCTCCATTTTGGTCTACCCTTCTCTACTCTACTCTACTCTATTCTACTCTATGCTTTCTTATGGTACTCTAGCTTACCATAGCCAAACCTAGCTCTACTTTACTCTACTCAACTCTACTCTAATATACTATAGCTCAGCCTAACCTAGCTCTACTCTACTCTAGTCCACTCTACTCTACTTTAATCTAACCTAGTCTAGCCTAGCCTTGCCTAAACTAGCTCTACTCTTCTTTACTCTGCTCTACACAACTCTATTCTACTCTAGGCTAGCCAGGCCAGCAAAGCCTCACTTAACCTTACCCTACTCTACTCTAGTCTACTCTACTCTACTCTGCCTCACTGTACTCTATTCTACTTCACTCTACTCTACTCCACTCTACTCTACTCTACTCTACTCTCGCCTAGGCTAACCTAACTTAGCCTAGCTCAGCCTTACCTAGCCTAGCCTTACCTAGCTCTACTATACTCTACTCTACTGTACTATACTATGCTCTACCATACTCTACTATACTCTACACAACTCTACTATACTATACTCTAGCGTAGCTTAGCCTTGCCTCGCATGGTCGAACCTCGCTCTACTCTGCTCTACTCTACTCCACTCTATTCTTCTCTACTCTTTTGTACTCTACTCTGCTCAACTCTTCTCTACTATGCTCTACTCTTCTTTGCACTATTCTATTCTACTCTACTCTTACCTAACCTAGCCTATCTAACCAAGCCTAATCGAGCTCTACTCTACTTTACTCTTCTATACTTTAGCCCAGCCTAGCATAGCCTAACCTAGCTTTACTCTACTCTGCTATACTCTGCTCTAACCTAACCTAGCCTAACCTAGCTCTACCCTACTCTACACTACTCTACTCTACTCTACTCTGCTCTACTAAGCTCTGCTCTTCTTTGTTTTTCCTTGCTCTGCTAAACTCTACTCTACTCTCCTATACTCTCCTCTACTCTACTCAACTCTACTCTATTTTACTCTAACCTAACCTAGCATAACCTAGCTCTACTCTACTCTACTCTTCTCCACTCTACTCTACCCAACTCTACTCTACTCTTACTTAGCCTAGCTTAACCTAGCCTAACCTAGCCTAGCCTAGCCCACCCTAAACTTGCTCAATTTTACTCTACTCTACTCTACTCTACTATACTCTGCTCTAACCTAACCTAACTTAGCTTTACTCCACTCTACTCTAGCCTAGCCTAGCCATGCTCTGCTTTACTCTACTCTACTCTTTTTTACTCTACTTTTCTTTTGTCATCTCCTCTCTACTCTGCTCTACTCTACTCTACTCTACTCTACTGTGCTTTAGCTAGCTTAGCCTAACCTTGTTCTACTTCGCTCTAGTCCACTCTACTTTACTCTAGCATATCCTAGCCTAACCTAACTTAACTTACCTTAGCTTAACCAAGCCTAACACAACCTAGCTCTACCCTAATCTATTTTACTCTACTTTATTCTACTCTACTCTACTCTACTCTAACCTAGCCTAAGCTAGCTCTATCCTATATTAATCTACTCTAATCTACTCTAGCTTAGCCTGACTTAGCTCTACTCTGCACTACTCTACTATACTCTTCTCTATGCTTTTCTCTACTCTTCTCTACCTGCTATGCTCTTCTCTCTTCTACTTCACTCTTCTCTCTTCTAGTATACTCTGCTATACTTTACTCTACTCAACAATATTATACTTTACTCTACTCTAGCCTAGACTAGTCTGGCTTAGCTTACCCTAACCTAGCTCTACTCCACTCTCTCTACTTGACTCTACTCAACTCTAATCTACTCTACTCTACTCTACTCAACTGTACTCTACTTTAACCTAGCCTAGCTTAGCCCAACCTAGCTCTACTCTACTTTACTCTACTCTACCACACTCTCTACTCTAGCTTAGCCTAACTTAGCCTAGCCAAGCTTTATATGACCTAACTTTTCTCTGCTCTACTCTACTCTGCTCTGCTCTGCTCTACTCTTTTCTGCTCTACTCTATTTTGTTCTACTCTACTCTACTTTGCTCTTCTTTACTTTGCTTTACTCTACTACACTCTGCTTAACTCTATTCTACTCTACTCTATGCTAGCCTAGCCTAGTGTAACATAGCTTAACCTTGCTTTACTATACTCTACCCTATTCTACTTTACTCTATTCTACCCTACTCTACTCTACTCTGTTCTAACCTATCCTACTCTACCCTAGCCTAGCCTAGCCTAGCTTAGCCCAATCTAACCTAGCTCTAGCCTACTGTACTCTACTTTACTATAACTTTTCCTATCCTAACATTTCTTATCCTAGCTCTACTCCACTCTACTCTACTCTACTCAACTCTACTTTACTCTACTTTGCTCTACTCTACTATACTCTACCAAGCCTAGCTTAGCCTAACTTTGCTCTATTCTACTTTACTCTACTCTGGTCTTCTTTTCTCTACTCTTCTTTGCTTTACTCTACTATGTTCTGTTATGCACTACTCTTCTCTACTATGTTTTGCTCTTCTTTGCTTTGATCTGCTCTACTCTACTCTACTCTTCTGTACACTCCACCCTTTTCCTCTCCTCTCCTCTCAACGATCCTTTCCTCACTTCCACTCTACCCTACTCTACTCCACTCCACTCCAATCTACTTTACTCTGCTCTAATCTACTCTACTTTTCTTTACTCTATTCTACTCTTGCTTAGCCTAGCCTAGTCTAGCAAAATCTAGCATTACTTTACTCTACTCTACTGTACTCTAGCCTTGCTTAACCTAGCCTACCCTAGTTTCGACTAACCAAGCCTAACCTATCTCTACTCTACTCTACCACTCTATACTACTTTTCTCTACTCAAATCTACTCTATCTTAGCCTAGCTTATTATAGCCTAACCTTGCTTTGCTTTACTCTACTCAATTCTACTCTACTCTACTCTGTTTTACTCTACACTACTCTACTCTACTCCAATTAAATTTACTCTACTCTACTCTGATCTTCTACTTGGCTCTATTCCATGCTGCTTCTCTACTCTATCCTATTCTACTCGACTCCACTGTATTCTACTATACTCAAATCTACTATAGCCTAACCAAGCTCATTTTTATTCTACTCTGCTCCACTCTACTCTACTATACTCTTCTCTCTCTAGCTTTGCTTAGCCTAACCTAGCCTACCCTAGCCTAACTTCTACAACACTCTTTTCCACTCTACTCTAACATAGCCTAGCCTGACCAAGCTCTATTATACTCCACTCTTTGCTTCTTTACTCTAACCTAGGCTTATGTAGCCTCACCTTGACTAGCCTACCTTAAGCTAGCTCTACCCTGCTTTGCTCTACTCTGCTATTCTTTACTCTGCTCTGCTCTACTCTACTCTACTTTACTCTAATCTGCTCTGCTCTACTCTACTCTAGCCTTGCCTAGTTTACCCCAACCTAGCCTAGCTTAGCCCAACCAAACTTGGCTCTATTCTACTCTACTCTAATCTACTCTACTCTACTCTAATCTACTCTACTATACTCTATCCTAACCAAGCCTATCCTAACTTAGCCTAACATTGCTTTATTATATCATACTCTACTCCACTCTACTCTACTCTAGCTAGCCTAGCCTAACTTAGCTCTACTATACTCTATTTTTCTATACTTTACACTATTATACTTTTTAATACTCTATGCTATTTTACTCTTCTCTATTATACTCTACTTTGTTTTACTCTATACTACTCTACTCTACTTTATTCTTTTATCCTCTACTCTACTCTGCTCTACTCTCTTCTTCAATCCTCTCATCTCCTCTCCTCTACTCTCCTCTCCTCTTCTTTTGTCTCCTCTCCTCTCCTCTACTTTATTACTCTACTCTACTCCACTTTTCTCTTCTCTACTATAATCAACTCTAATCTACTTTATTTTATTCTACTCTACTTTACTCTACTCTACTTTAACAAGCCTAACCTAGCCTAACATAGTCTTGCTCTGCTCCACTTTGGCCTAGCCTAGCCTATCCAAGCCTAACATAGCCTACCCTACCCTAACCTAGCTCTACTGTACTCTACTCTATTTTATACTACTCTACTCTATCCTCACCTAACCTGGCTTACCCTAACCTAACATAGCTAAGCTCTACTCTACTCTTCTCTACTTTACTCTACTCTTCTCTACTCCACACTACACTACTATACTTTGCTCTGTTCTGCTCTCCTCTACTGTACTCAACTCTTTCGCTCTGTTATACTCGACTCTACTTTGATCTGCTATGTTCTCCTCTCCTTTCTTTTACTCTACTCTATTCTACTGTGAACTACTCTACTCTACCATAATTATCCTACTCTACTCTATTTTACTCTACTCTACTCTATTCTATTCAAACCTAACCTTAGCCTAGATGAACCAAGCTCTACTCTACTCTATTCTAGTATACTTTTCTCTTGCTTAGCCTAGCATAACCTCGCTCTACTCTACTCTGCTCTACTCTACTATCTATGCTATACTCTACTCTGCTTTATAATCCTCAGGTCAGCTCAGCTCTACTTTAATCTACTAAGCTCTACTCTATAACACCCTACTCAATTTTACTCTACTCTACTTTATCCAGGCCTAGCCTAACCTAACCTAGCTCTACTTTACTCTACTCTACTATACTCTACTTGACACTAGCCTAGCATAACCTAGCCTATATTGCCTTGCCTACCTTAGCCCAACCTAGCTCTACTCTGCTCTACTGTGCTCTTCCCTGCTCTGCTCTACTATGCTCTGGTTTACTCTACTCTACTCTTCTTTGATCTGCTCTACTCTATTCTACTTTGCTCTATTATTCCATGCTCTACTCTACTCTACTCTGCTCTACTTTACTCTATTCTAGCCTAGACTAGGCTAACCTAAGCAAGCCAAAATTAGCTCTACTCTACTTTACACTATGGTACTCTACTACTCTAGCCCAGCCTAGCCAAGCTTAGCCTAGCTTTGTCTAGCCTAGTCTAGCCCAACCTAACCTAGCTTAATACTACTCTACTCTACTCTATTCTACTCTACGCTGCTCTACTCTACTCTAATTTACTCTTGCCAAGCCAAGCTTAACCTTGGTCTATTCTACTATGCTCATCTCTACTCTTTTATGTTCTGCTCTACCTACTCTGCTCTGCTTTGGTCTTCATTGCTCTACTCCACTCTGCTCTGCTTTGCTCGATAATACTCTACTCTCTTCTACTCTACTTTACTCTAGCCTAGTTTAGGCTAGCCTAGCCTCACATAACCTAGCTCTACACTACACTACACTACTTTAGCCTAACCTAGACTTAGCTTAGCCTAACTTAGCCTCTGCATAGCCTAACCTAGCTCCACTCTACTCTTCTTTACGTTACTCTTCTCTTCTCTAGTATGCTATGCTTTACTCTACAGTACTCTTCTCTACTCTTCCCTATTGTACTATAGCCCTAGCCTACTCCAACCAAGCTCTACTCTACTTTAACCTACTCTACAATTACATAACCTACTATATGCTAGCCTAGCAAGGCATAGCCTAAAATGACTCTACTCTACTTTACTCTAATCTAATCTACTCTACTATATTCTACTCTTCTCTACTTTACTCCAATCTACTCTACCCTACTCTATCATAGCATAGGCTAATCTAGCCTAACCTAGCTCTACTCTACTCTACTCTACTCGAATCTACTCATCTCTAGCTTAGCTAAGCCTAGCATAAGCTTGTTCTGCTCTGCTCTACTCTACTCTACTCTACTATACTCTAGCCGAGCTTAACTTAGCTCTTCTCTACTCTACTTTAGTCTAACATAACATAGCCTAACCTAACCTAGCTTTACTCTATTATGCTCTACTCTTCTTTGCTTGGCTCTAAAATGCTTTTCTTTACTCTGCTCTTTTCTTTTTTTCTCTACCCCACTCTACTCTATTCTACTCTACTCTCACATAGCTTAGTCTTACATAACCTAACCTATCCTAGCTTAACTTTGCTTTACTCTACTTTACTCTACTCTACTCTTCTCAAATCTATTCTACTCTACTCCACTCTATTATACTCTACCAACCCAGCTCATCTTAACCCAACATAGCTCTACTTTATTCTAACGTAGCCTAGCTTAACCAAACTCTACTCTGCTCTGCTCTACTCTTTTATGGTCTACACTTTTCTGCTTTGCTCTTCTCTACTTTGCTCTGCTTTTCCATATTCTACTCTACTCTAGGGTAGCCTAGCCTAGCCTAACATAGCCTAACCTAGCTTTACTATACTCTACTCCACATTGCTCTACTCTACTTTACTCTACTCTACTCAAACCTATCCTAGCATATCTTAGCTTAGCTAACTCTAACCTAGCTTAGCCTAACCTAACCTTCCTCTACTCTATGCTTCTCTACACCACTCAACTCTACTCGAACCTAGCCAACCCAAAACTATCTTATGCACTCTCTAATCTACTTTACCCTACTCCACTCTGCTTTGCACTACTCTATTCTAGTCTAGCCAAGCCTAGCCTAACCTAGCTTTGCTCTACTCTACTCCACTTTGCTCTGCTATGCTTTTCAATTCTCTATTCTACTATGCTCTACTCCATTCTAATTTTCTTTGATCTACTCTACTCTACTCTTCTCTTCCCTACTCTACACTACTTTGTTATACTCTCCTTTATACTCCTCTCTTCTCCTCTGCTCTCCTCTCCTCTCCCCTTTTAACCTTACCTCTTTTCTCCTCTACTCGACTCTACTTTACTCTACTCTACTCTACTTTACTCTACTCTACTCTAGCATAGCTTTGCCTAGTCTAGCCTAATCTGGCTTTATTATACTCTACTCTACTCTACCCTTACTTAACCTAGCCAAGTCTAGCTTAACGTATCTCTTCTCTACTCTACTCTACTCTATCCTACCTTAGCTTAGACTTGCCTTGCCTTGCCTAACCTTGCTTTGCTCTACTCTACTCTTCATTACTCTAATCTACTTTGCTCTACACTACTCTACTCTGCTCCACTCTATTTTACTCAACTCTACCCTACTCTTCTGCACTTTATTTCTTTGCTTTGCTCTCTTATAATCTATATTATTCTGCTCTACTTAACTCCACTCCACTCTACTCTACTCCAACCTAGCCTAGTCTAGCCTGGCTTAGCTAACAAGGCTCTTCTTTACTCTCCTCTACTCTACTCTAACTTAGCCTAGCATTGCTTAGCCTACCTTAGCCTACCATAGCCTAGCTTCACCTAGCTCCACTCTCCTCTTGTCGACTCTACTCTACTCTACTCTAACCTAGCTTAGCATAGCCTAACCAAGCTCTATTATAATCTACTCTACTATGCTCTTCTCTACTTCACTCTAGCCTAACCATGCTTAGTCTAGCCAAACCTAGCCTAGCCTATGCTAGCTCACCCCTACTCTATTCTACTCTACTATGCCCTGCTCTACTCTGGTTTAGTATGCTTTTCTCTACACTACTCTACTCTGCTCTTCTCTGCTCTACTCTACTCTATACTCTTGACTAGCCTAGCCTAGCCTAATCTAATCGATCTCTACTCTACTCAACTGTAGTCTAGCCAAGCTTCACCTTGCCTAGCTTACCCTAGCCTAGCCTAGCCTCACTTAGCCTAGCCTACCCTAGCTCTACTCTACTGAACTCTGCTCTCCTCTACTCTTCTCTACTATGCTCTGACATAGCTTAGCCTAGCCTAGCATAACCGAGCCTCGCTAGCCTACCTTAGCTTAACATTACTAAATTTTGCTCTGCTCTACTCTACTCTACTCTTCTCTACTCATCTCTTCTCTGCTCTTCTCTTCTCTACTCTAGGCTTTCCAAGCCTTGCCTAGCCTAGCCTAGCCAAACCTAACTCTGTAATACTCAAGTCTACTTTTCTCTACTACATAATACTCTACTTTACATTAGCCTATCAAAGCCTAACATAGGTTAGCCTACCAAACTTGACCAAACATAGTTAGCTCTACTCTACTCTACACTTCTCTACTTTACTCTACTCTACATAGTTTTACTCTACTCTACTCTACTATACTCTTCTCTAATCTACTCTACTCTAACCTAGCCAACCCTAGCCTAGCTTAACCTTGCTCTACTCTACCCTACTTTCTATTCTCTACTCTGATCTCCTCCATCTTCCACTACTCTGCTCTGCTCTTCTCAACTTTTCTCTACTATTCTTTTTCCTATTCTACTCTACTCTACTCTACTTTGCTCTACTCTATCCAGCTCTACTTTATTATGCTCTACTCAACTCTGCTCTATCCTACCCTACTCTACTCTCGCCTAGCTTAGCCTAACCCAACCTAGCCTAACCTAGCTCTACTCTACTCTACTCTAATCTACTTTACTTCTCTACTCTAGCCTAACCTAGCCTAGCTTAGCCTTGCCTAGCCTAGCATAGCCTAGCCTAACCTAACCTAGATCAGCTCTATTCTACTCCACTTTACTCTAGCTATGTCTATCCTAAGCAAGCCTAACTTAGCTCTACTCTAAACTACTATAACCTAGCCAAACCTAACCGAGCTCTTCTCTACTTTGCTCTACTCTACTCTACTATACTTTATACTACTCTACTCTGTTCTATTGCACCCCACTCTACTCAACTCTACTCTGGCATAGGTTAGCCTAGCCTTCCCTAACCTAGCTTAACCAAGTTCTACTCTACTCTTCTCTACTATACTCTACCATGTTCCAGCCTATCTTAACCTTACTTAGCTCTACTCTGTCCTACTTTACTCATCTTTGCTCTACTCTACTCTGTTCTACTCTACTCTTCTCTACTCTACTCTTCTCTACTATGCTTTGCTTTACTCTTCTCTGCTCTATGCCACTCAACTCTATTTTGCTCTGCTCTGGCCTAGCCTAGCCTTATTGAACATAACTCTTCTCTACTCTACTCTACTCTACTGTACTCTAGCTTAGCATAACCTTATCATGCCTAGCCTAACCTAGCTCTATTCTATTCTATTCTTCTTTTCTCTACTCTCCTCTACTCTACTCTACTCTAATGTACCTAACAATACTCTACATTGGCCAAGCCTAGCATAGTCTAGCCAAATGTAACCTAGCTCTACTCCACTCTACTTTACTATAACCTAGCCTATCTTAGCCTAACCTTGCTATACTATCCTCTGCTCCACTGTGCTCGACTCTACTCTGCTCTGCTTTGTTCTGCTCTGGTTGTCTCTGCTCTGCTCAACTCAACTTTGCTATTCTCTATAGTACTCTGCTCTTCTCTACTCTATTGTACTCTATCTACTCTACTCTTTACTAGCCAAGGTTAATCTAGCTGGACTACTTTACTCTACTTTACTTTACAGTACTCTTGCCTAGCCGAGCCTATGCGAGCCAAGCCTAGCCGAGGTGAGCCTAACCTTGTTGTACTCTACTCTACTCTACTCTACTCCACTCTACTCTACTCTACTTTAACCAAACCTAACCTAGCCTAACCTAGCTCTACTCTACTCTACTTTGCTCCATTATTTTCTATTCTACTCTACTCTAACTTAGCCTAGCCTAGCTTAACCTAGCTTTAGTCTACTCTACTCTACTCTAGCCTAGCCTAACTTTAGTTTATCCTAGCCTAGCCTAACCTAAGCTTACTAGCCCAACTTAGCCTAACCTCACTCTACTTTACTCTTCTCTTCTTGTTCTACTTTACTCTTCTTTGCTCTACTTTGCTCTACTCTACACTGCTTTATATTGCTCTGCCCTACTCTACTCTACTTTACTCTACTCCATCCTTGTCATGTCGAACCTAACCTAACCTAGTCGTACTCTACTCTACTCTACTATACTCTTATCTACTCTACTCTACTCTACGATACTCTGTTATGCTCTACTATACTCTATCCTACTCAATTCTACACTACTCTACTCTGACCTAGCCTAGCTTAGCTTAGGCTAACCTAGCTGTACCTTACTCAATTCTACTCAACTCAGCTCTAGCCTAGCCTAGCCTCACTTAATCTAGCTCTACTCTGCTCTGCTCTTTTTTACTATGCTCTACTCTATTATACTCTATTCTAACCTACCATAGCCTAGCCAAACCTAACCTAGCTCTACTCTATTCTAGCCTAGCCTAACTTAGCTCTACTCTACTCTACTCTACTATATTTTACTCTACACAACCCTACTATATTTTACTCTAACTTTTCTCTAGCCTAACTTAGCCAAGTACTACTCCACTTTAATCTGTTATACTCCACTCTAATCAATTCTTCTCTACACTACTCTATTAACAATACTCTAGCCATGCCTTTACTCTACTCTACACTACTATGCTCTATTCTACTCTACTCTACTCTTCTCTAATCCACTTTGCTCTACTGAATTCTAGTATACTCTAACCTAGCATAACCTTGCCTAACCTAGCTCTGCTCTACTCTACTCTTGCTTGGCCTAGCCTAGCCTAGGCTAATCTAGCTTTATTGTATAATACCTTACTCTAGCTTAGGCTAGTCAAGCCTAACCTAGCTCTACTTAACTCTACTTTAAATAACTCCACTCTACTCTATCCTAGCATAGCCCAGCTTAATAAAGCTCACCTCCATTCTTCCTAGCTCTACTCTATTTTACACTATATTGCTTTTCTCTACTCTACTCTACTCTTCTAGTCTGCTCTGCTCAGCACTACTCTACTCTACTCCACTCTCCTCTACTTCTCTCTACTCTACTTTATTATATTTAGCTCTTCCCTACCCCACTCTACTCCTCTTGACTCTACTGTAATTTGCTCTACTCTACTCTACTCTAGCCTTACCTAACCTAGCCTAGCCTCTCTTGGCCTAGCATAACCTAGCTTAACCTACTCTACTCTTCTCTACTCTACTATACTTTATTCAACACTACTCTACTCTTTTTTGCTCTACCCTTCTCTATCCTACTATACTATACTCTAGCCAGCCAATCCTAGCCTTGCTTTGCCTAACCTAACTTTACTCTACTTTACGTTATCCGTGCCTAACGTAACCTAGCCTACCCTAACTAAACCTTGCCTAACATATCTTTACTATACTCTACTCTACTATACTCTAGTCTGCTCTACTTTACTCAACTCTACTCTAACTTAGCCTAGCCTAGCCTTGCCTAACCTAGCTTATCTTAACCTTGTCTTACTCTACTTTACTCATCTCTGCTCAACTTTATTTGACTCTACTCTACTATATTCTACTCATCTCTAAATTGTTTTGCTTTGCTCTACTCAGCTTTACTCTACTCTATTCTACTTTAACTTAGACTAGCCTAGCCTGAGCTAGCCTAACCTAGCTCTACTCTACTCAACTCTACTCTAGCTTAGTCTAGCTTAGCTTAGCTTTACTCTACTCTTCTTTGCTATACTATGCTTTGCTCTACTCTACTCAGCTCTCCTCTACTATGATCCTCTCTACTCTACTCAAATCTTCTCTACTTTGCTCAACTTTACTTTGCTTTACTCCACTCTACTCCACTCTACTCTAACCTAGTCTAGCCTAGCCTAACCTTTCTCTATTCTACTCTACTCTACTCTACTCGAGCATTGCTTAGACTAACCTGCTCTACCCTACCCTGGCCTAGCCCAGCCTAGCTTAACCTAGCTCTACACTAGTTTACTCCATTATACTCTATTCTACTCTACTTAAGCTTAGCCTACCCTAGCCCAGCTTACCTTAGCCTAACCTAGCTCTACTTAACTTTTCTCTACTCTGCTCTACTCTACTCTACAATACTCTACACTACTCTACTCTATTCTACTCTACTATAACCTAGCCTAGCTCTACTCTGTTCTATAACATAGTCTTTCCTAGCCTTGCCTGACCTAGATCTGTTCTACTCTACTTAACTATACTCTACTATACTCAACTCAACTCCACCCTACTATAATCTAACCTAGCCTAGCTTAGCCTAACATAGCTCTACTCTGCTTTGCTCTTCTCTTCTCTGCTCTGCTCTGACCTGCTCTTCGCTTCTCCACTCTACTCTACTCTACTCTACTCTAGCCTAGCCTAGCCTAACCAAGCTCCACTCTACTCTACTCTCCACTACTCTACTCTATTATACTCTAGCCTAGTTTAGCCTAAACTAACCTATCCTACCTAAGCTAGCTCTACTCTTTTCGACTCTACTATACTTTGGTATACTCCACTCTACTCTACTCTAATTGAGCCTAAGTTAGCCTAGCTAAACCTAGCTCGATTCTACTCTGCTCCAGCCTGGCCTAGCCTAACCTAGCTCTCCTTGGCTCTACATCTCTCAGCTTTGCTCAACTCTATTGTACTTTACTCTTCTCTAGCTTAGCCTAGCATAGCATAACCTAACCTAGCCTTACTCTACTCTACTCTACTCTATTCTAGCCTAGCCAAGCCTAGCTTAGTGTAACTTAGCTCTACTCTACCTTGACCTGCTCTACTCTACTCTACTCTGCTCTACTCTATTCTTCTCTATTTTATTCAACTCTGTTCTACTCTGCTCTATTCTATTATGCTTTCATGTACTCTGTTATGCTTTGCTCTGCTCTACTCTACTCTACTTTACTCTACTCTACTCTACTCTAATATACTCTACTCTAACCTAGCCTAACTTGAAATAGCCTAGCCTAGCTTAGCCTAGCAAAGCCTAACCTACCTCTACACTTCTTTACTATACTCAAATCTACTCAAATCTACTCTACTCTACTCTACTTTATTGTACTTTATTCTACTCTAACCTAGCCTGACCTAGCTCTACTCTCCACAATTCTACTATACTCTACTCTGCTCAACTCCACTCGACTCGACTCAAATTGACACCACTCCACTTGACTCCACTCCACTCGACTCCTCTTGAATCCACTCCACTCGACTCCAATCGACTCAACTCAACTCGACCTAACAAGACTCCACTCAACTCTACTCCACTACACTCCACTCCACTCCACTCCACTCCTTTCCAATCCATTATACTCTACTCTAACTAGCTTAGCATAACCTAACTCTACTATGCTCTTATATGCTTTACTCTATAATCTTCTACTCTGCTCTGCTTTACTCGACTCTACTCAACTCTACTCTAGCCTAGCATAACCTTGCCTAGCTTCACCTATCTCTACTTTATTCTGCTTTTCTCTACTCTACTCTACATAACATACTTTACTATATTCTACCAAAGCCTAGCCTAGCCTAACCTAGCCTAGGCTAGCCAAGCCTAACCTTGCTCTACTTTTCTTCACTAGACTCAACTATACTCAAATATACTACTCTACTTTACTATACTCTATGTTACTCTACTCTACTCTAATCTAAATTAGCATAGCTTAGCCTAGCCTAACCTAGCTCTACATTACACTACTCTACTCTTCTCTTCTTTACTCTAACCTAGCCTTATTTAGCCTAGCCTAGCCTCACCTAACATAGCTCTACCCTACTCTGCTATGTTATTCTCTGCACCACTCTACTCTGCTCTTCACTTCTCTACTTTACTTTACTCTGCTCTACTATGCTCTAGCCCAGCCTAACCTAACCTAGCTCTACTATACTCTACTCTAACCTAGCTTAGCCTAGCCTAGCCTAACTTAACTCTACTATACTATACTCTACTCCTTACTACTCTAACCCAGCCTAACATAACTTAACCTAGCTCTACTCTACTCTGCTCTACTCTGCTCTACTCTGTTATGCTCTACTCTACTCTACTCTACTCTACAATACTTTGCTTTGCTCTGCTTTATTCTGCTCATCTTTCTGCTACTTTACTCTGCCTTACTCTATTATGCTCTGCTTTGCTCTACTCTACTCTACTCTCCTCTTCTCTTCTCTGCTCTGCTCTGCTCTACTCTACTCTACTCTTCAATGATCTACTCTGTTTGCTTAGCTATGCTCGATTCTACTCTCTCTACTCTAGCCTAGCCTAACCTAGCTCTACTTTATAGTACTTCACTCAGCTCTACTCTACTCTACTCCACTCAACTCTACTCATCTCTACTCTACTCCATAATACTCTATCTAAACTTAGCCTGGCCTAACCTAACCTCGCTGTACTCTACTCTACTCTACTCTACTAAAGCCTCGCATAGCCTAACCTAACCTAGCCTAACCTTGCCTAGCCAAACCTAGCTCTGCTATAATATACTCTACTCTACTCTACTATACAGTACTCTTCTCAACTCTACTCTACTTTACTCTACTCTACTGTAGCCTAGCCTAACCTAACCTAGCCTACACCAGCCTAGCTTAGCTTAACCTAGCCTAACTTAGCTTTACTCTACTCTACTCTGCCATACTCTAATATACTCTATTGTACTATACTCTACTCTACTTTATTATACTCTTCTCTACTCTACTCTCCTCTACTCTACTCTCCTTCAGTCTACTCTACACTAGTCTACTCTACTCTACTCAACTCTAACTGAGCCTAACATATCCTATCCTATCATTTTCTACTCTACTCTACTGTACTCTAGCCTAGCTTAACCTAACCTAGCTTTACTCTACTCTTTTGTGCTCTACTCTACTTTACTACACTTTACTCTCCTTTCACATTGTTAACCCTAGTCTAGCTTTACCTAACTCTACTTTATTATGCTCTAGCCTAGCCTAACCTAGCTATAGTTTACTCTACTCTATTCTACTCTATTCTACTATACTCTACTCTACTTTGCTCTAACTTAGCCTAGCTAGCTCAGCCTAACTTAGCTCTACTATACTCTATCCTACTTTATTCTACTCTACACTTCTCTACTCTATTCTGCTTTACTCTAGCTTAACCTAGTTTTTCTAAGACTTGCCTGGCCTAACTTAGCTTCACTCTGCTCTACTTTTCTCAACTCTGCTTTGCTTTACATTGCTCTACTCTTCACGATTGCACTCTTGAATATCTTAGCCTAACCAAGCTCTATTCTACTCTGCTCTACGCTACTCTAGCTTAGCCTTGGTTAGCCTACCCAAGCCTAGCCTAACCTAGCTTTACTCTACTATACTCTACTACACTCTATTCTACTCAAGCCTAGCCTTCCCTAGCCTAACCTAGCTCTACTCAACTGTACTATACTCTATTCTACTCCACTATACTCTTCTCTACTCTACTCTATTATACTCTACTTTACTCTACTCTACTCAACTCTACCATATCCTAGCCTAGCCTAACCTAGCACCACTCCACTCTACTCAACTTTACTCTACACTAACCAAGCCTTTCTTAGCCTAAACTCACTCTACTCTACACTAATTTACTACTATACTCTAGCATAGCCAAGCCTACCTTAGCCTAACCTTACCTAGCATAGCTTAGCCTGACCAAACTCTACTCTACTCTACTTCAACCTACTTAGCCAAGCTTAACTTAACATAACTCTACTCTAGCCTAGCTTAGCTTAACCTAGCTCTTCTTAACTTTGCTCTATAATGCTATACTCTATTCTTGTCTGCTCTAATCTACTCAACTATACTCTACTCTATTCTGCTCTACTATACTCTAGCCTAACATAACCTTGTTGTACATTATTGTACTATACTCTACCTTACTCTAGCCTAGCTTAGCCTACCCTAACCTATCTCTAATCCACAATACTCTACTCTACTCTACTCCACCCTACTCTACTATACTCAACTCTAATCTACTCTACTTTACTCTAACCTAGCCAAACCTAGCCTAGCCTAGCTCTACTTTACTCTACTCTATGCTACCCTAATCTTGCCTACCCTAGCCTAATCTTGCTCTACTCTGCTCTACAATACTCAGCCCTACTGTATATTACCCTACTCTACTTTGCTCTACTCTGTTATACTCTGTCTTTCTCTATGCTACCCTTTTATTCTTTGCTCTACTCTTCTCTGCTCTACTCTACTCTGCTCTACTTTACATTACTTTAATCTACTCTACTTTACTCTGCTTTAGTCTATCCTAACCTAACCTAGCCTAGCCTCGTCTTGCCTAGCCTAGCCTAGCACTACTCAACTTGACTCTACTACACTGTACTATACTATACTATACTCTACTCTACTCTACTTTACTCTACTCTACTCTGCTCTACCCTAAACTAGCAAACCTAGCCTTATTTAGCCTAGCTTAGCCTAACTTAGCTTTACTCCACCTTGCTCTACCTTACTCTACTTTGCTCTATTCTATTCTAATCTCCTCTACTATATTCTACTCTGTCCTTCTCAACTTTGCTCTACTTTGCTCTACTCTAATCTACTCTTCTTTGCTCTACTCTACTCTACTTTGCTCTATTCTACTCTATTCTTCTCTACTCTACTCTACTCTACTCTACTCTAGCTTAGCCTAACAAAGATCTACTCTACTCTACTACACTCTACTTTACTCTAGCCTAGCTTAGCCTAACCTACCCTAGCCTGGCCTATCCAAGCATAACCTTGCTCTACTTTACTATACTCCACTCTATTCTAGTATACTTTACTCTAGTTTACTTTAGTCTACTCTACTCTACTCTACTATGCTCTATTTTAACATTGTTCTGCTCTACTCTAGTCTGGCCTACTCTACTTTGCTATACTTTACTCTGCTCTACTCTAAGTAATGCTCAACTCTACTCTACTTTATTCTGTTATACTCTACTCTACTCTTTTGTACTTTAGCCTAGCCTAGCCTAACATTGCTCTACTTTACTCTACTCTAGCTTAACCTAGCCTAACCTTGACATTCCTAGCCTTGCCTTACTTAGTCAAACATAGCTCTACTCTACTCTACACTACTCTTCTCTAACCTAGCCTAGCATAACTTAGCTACACTCTACTCTACTTTAGCCTAACCTAGGCGAGCCTACCCAAACATAACTCCACCTACTCTACACTGTTCTATTCAATCTTTGGTCTACCCTACTCTAGTTTTCTTTGCTTTACTCCACTATGCTGTACTCTACTCTAATATGCTCTACTGAGCTCTTCTCTGCTCTACTCTACTCTCCTCTTCTCTATTTTGCTCTACTCTGCTCTACTCTACCCTACTCTACTCTAGCCTTATTTAACAAAGCCTTGCTTAGCCTAACCATGCTTTACTCTACCCTACTCCAGCATAGCCTATCCTAGCCTGGCCTAACCTAACTCTACTCCACAATACTCTACTCTACTTTACTTTACTCCACCCTAGTCTACTCTGCTCTACTCTACTCTAACCTAGCCAAACCTTGCCTAGCCTAACTTAGCTCTACTTTACTCTACTCTATGCTAACCAAATCTGGCCTACCCTTGCCTAACCTAGCTCTACTCTGCTTTACTATACTTAGCCCTACTGTATATTACCTACTCTACTTTGCTCTACTCTGTTATACTCTGCCTTGCTCTATGCTGCTCTGTTCTGCTTTGCTCTACTCTACTCTACTCGACTCCACTCCACTCTACTCTACTTTACTCTAATCTACTATACTCTATTCTACTCTAGCCTATCCTAACCTAACCTAGCCTAGCCTTGCCTTGCTTAACCTAACCTAGCTCTACTTAACTTGACACTACAATACTATACTCTACCCTAATATACTCTACTCTACTCTACTCTATTATGCTCTACCCTAACCTAGCCAAGCCTTGTTTAGCCTTGAATAGCCTAACTTAGCTCTACTATACTCTACCTTGCTCTACCTTACTCTACTTTACTCTATTCTATTCCACTCTCCTCTACTCTATTCTGCTCTACTCTTCTCTACTTTGCTCTACTTTACTCTACTCTGCTCTACTCTAATTTACTATGCTCTACTTTACTCTCCTTTGCTTTGCTCTACTCTACCCTACTCTTCTCTACTCTACTTTACTCTACTTTACTCTAGCTTAGCCTAACCAAGATCTACTCTACTCTACTACACTCTATTTTACTCTAGCCTAGCTAAGACTAACCAACCACAGCCTAGCCTATCCTAACATAACCTTGCTTTACTCTACTACACTCCACTCTATTCTACTGTACTTTACTATTGTCTAATCTACTCTACTCTACTATGCTCTACTTTAACCTAGCCTAGCCTTGCATTGTGTAGCCTAACCTAGCCTTGCTTAGCCTAACATTGCTCTACTCATCTCTGGCCTAACCTACTCTGCTTTGCTCTACTTCACTCTGCTCTACTCTACTCAGAAATGCTCAGCTCTACTATACTCTATTCTTTTATATTCTACTCTACTCTACTATACTCTTTTGTACTTTAGCCTAGCCTAGCCTAACGTTGCTCTACTTTACTCTACTCTACCATAGCTTAGCCTAGCCTAACCATGACATGCCTAGCCCTGCCTTACCTAGCCTAACATAGCTCTACTGTATTGTACTCGACTGTACTCTACTCTAACCAAACCTAGCATAACATAGCTGTACTTTAATCTACTCTAGCCTAGCCTAACCTAGTCGAGCCTACCCAAGCATAGCTCTACCCAACTCTACACTACTCTATTCAATCTTGGTCAACTTGTTCTAGTTTTCTCTCTTCTACTCTACTCTAATATGCTCTACTCAGCTCTTCTCTTTTCTACTCTACTCTCCTCTTCTCTATTTTTCCTGACCTAGCTTTTCTCTACTCTGCTCTAGTCAGCTCTACCCTACCCAACTGTGCTCTACTCTACTCTATTCAACTCGCTTTATTTTGCTCTACATTTCTCTTCCCTACTCTACTCTACTTTACTTAGATCTATTCTACTTTGCTCTCCTCAACTCTGCTCTACTCTACTTCATTCTACTCTACTTTACTCTACTATACAATACTCTATTGTAACCTAGCTTAGTCTTGCTTAGCCTAGCCTAACCTAGCTTTACTCTACTCTACTCTACTCCACTCTACTATATCATACTCTACTCTACTACACTATACTCAATTCTACTCTACCCTTTATACTATACTATACTTTAGCTCTACTTTACTTTGCTCTACTCCACTCTACTCTGCTCTACTCTACTCTGCTCTGGTCCTCTCATCTTTATTCTACTCTTCTCAACCCTATCCTTCTTTGCTCTACTTGCTCTGCTTTGCTCTACTCTGTGCTACTCTACCCTACTATACTCTAGCCTAGCCTAACCTAACCAAGCTCTGCTCTACTCCACTCTACTCTACTCTACTTTGCTCTACTCTACTCTACTCTACTCAACTCTACTACACTCTGTCCTTACCTAGCCTAGCCTACTATAGCCTAACCTAGCTTAGCCTATCTGAACGTAGTTCTACTTTACTCTACTCTACTCTACTCTACTCTACTTTACTCTACTCTACTTTACTTGTACTCTGCTCTACTCTAACCTAGCCTAACTAGCCTAACCAACCCTTATACTACTCTACTATAGCTTAGCTTAACCTAACCTAATGTAGCTCTACTCTACTGTATGCTACTCTACTCTACTTTTTTCTACTCTGCATTTCTCTACTCTGCTTTGCTTATCTCTACTCTACTCTGCTCTACTAAGCTCAGTACAACTTTACTCTACTATATTCACCTCTATTGTACTCTAGCCTAGCCTAACATAGCTTTACTCTACTCAACTCTACTCTACTCAACTCTAATTGACTCAACTAAACTCTAATCTACTCTACTCTACTTTACACTACTCTAGGTAGCTTAGTCTAGCTTAACCAAATCTAGCCTAACCTAGCCTTACTCTACTCTACTCTACTCTACCTTACTCTACCCTACTTTACTAAACTTTAACCTAGCCTAGCCTAACTTACACAAACCTAGCTTTACTCTACTCTACTCTAGCGTAGCCTTGCTAACCTAGCATAACATAGCTCTACTCTACTCTACTCTTCTCGTCTCTACTTCGCTCTACATTTCTTTTCTTTACTTTACACTATTTTGCTTTACTCTGCTCTGCTCTACTCATCTTTGCTCTACTCTACTATGCTTTGCTCTGCTTTTCTCAACTCTACTCTACTCTATTATTCTCTACTCTACTCCACTCTAGCCTAGCCAATCAATGCCTAGCTTAGCATAGCCTAGCCCAACCTAGCTCTACTCTACTCTACTCTTCTTTAGCCTAGCGTAACCTAGCATAACCTAGCCTAGCCTAGCCTAACTTAGCCCTACTATACTATTCTCTGCTTTGTTCGGTTATGCTTTTCCCTCTCTTTTTTGCTCTACTTTAAACAACTCTGCTATACTCTACTCTACTCTACTCTTTTTTATTCTACTTTACTTTACTCTATTGTACTATACTCTAACCTAGCCTAACCTAGCCTAGGCTCACTTAGCTTACTTAACCTAGTAGTACTCTACTCTACTCTTCTTTGCTATAGCCTAGCCTAGCCTACCATAGCTTAGCCTAACCTAACCAAACCTAGCTCTATTCTATTCTGCTCTACTCTACTCTACTCTACTCAACGATATTCTTCTCTAACCTAAGCTAACCTAGCCTAGCCTAACCAAGCTCTAGTCTACTTTACTCTACTCTTTTAAACTTTACTGTACTCTACTTTACCCAAGCCAAGCCTAACCTAGTCTAGCCTAACCTAGCTCTACTCTACTTTTTTATGCTCTTTTATGGTCTGCTCTACTCTGTATTGCTTTGTTGTGATCTCCTCTACTCTGCACTACTCTACTCTTCTCTACTCTACTCTACTTTTCTCTCCTCTTTACTCTTCTACTCTACTATACTCTTCTCTACTCTAAACTATTATGCTTTAGCCTTGCTTAGCCTAAGCTAGCCAAGCCTAACCTTTCTCTAGTCTACTTTACTCTACTCAACTCTACTCTAATCTAGCCTAGCCTAACTTAACATAACCTAGATCTACTTTACTCCACTTTACTCTACTGTAGCCTTGTTTTGCTTTGCCTAGCCTAGACTAACCTAGCTTTACTCTACTATACTCTACTCTACTCTACTCTACTCCACACCACTCCAACCTTGCCTACCCTATTATAGCTAGCCTAGCCTTGCCTAACCTAACCTAGCCCTACTCCACTTTACTCCACTCTACTCTACTCTACTCCAATCTACTATACTGTACTCTACTCTACTCGAATCTTTCCTAGCCTAGCCTAAGCAAACCTAATTCCACTCTACTCTTCTCAACTCTACTCTAGCCAAGCCTATCCTACCTTAGCCTAACCTAGTCTAACCTAACTCTACTCTACTTTTCTCTTTGCTCTGCTCTTCTTCGCTATATTCTTCTCTGCTCTACTCTGCTCTGCTCTAATCTACTCAAATCTACTCTAGCCTAGTTTACCCTTGCTTAGCCTAGCCTAACCTAGCTCTACTCTACTTTGCTATACTCTTCTCTCATCTAATCTACTCTAGCATTACCTAGCTTACCCTAGCCTTGCCTAGCCTAACTTAGCTTTACTCTACTTTACTCTACTTTAATTTACCCTACTCTACTTTCACTTAAATTAGACAAGCTAAGCCTTGCTCTATTGTACTTTATTTTACTCTACTTTATTCTACTCTACTTTACTCTACTCTAACCTTACCTAGCTTAACCTAACTATACTCTACTTTGCTCTATTATGCTCTACTCATCTATACTTTGCTAGACTCTACTATGCTCTTTTCTACTCTACTGTAGATTACCTTACTCTTCTATCTTATGCCTTTTCCTAGCCTACTTTAACCTAGCTTCTCTCTACTCTACTTTGTGTTACTCTGCTCCACTCTACTCTGCTGTACTTTCTTTTCTCTACTCGACTCTCCACTACTCTGTCATGGTGTTCTCTGCTCTACTATGGTCTACTTTGGTTCACTCACTTTACTTTATTATACTCTACTATGCTCTACTTTGCTATACTCTACTCTGCTTTACTCTGCTCTCCTCTTCTTGCTTTGCGATGCTCTACTCGGCTCTACTTTGCTCTCATCACCTCTCCTAACCTCTCCTCTCTACTCTCCTCTCCTCTCCTCTCCACTCCTCTCCTCTTCACTCCTCTCATCTCCTTTACTCTACTCTACTCTGCTATACTCTACTCTACTCTAATCCATCCTAGTCTACTCTACTCTACTCTATTCTATTCTGTTCTATTCTACTCTACTCTACTCTACTTTAGCCTAGCCAAGCTGAATCTAACTCTTTTCTACTCTACTCTATCATACTCTACCCTACTCTAGCCTTGTCAAGCCTAGCTTACCCCAGCTAATTCAAGCTTAACCTTGCTCTACCATACTGTTCTCCACTCTACTATACTTTAGTCTAGTTTAGCTTAGCATAGCCTAGTTAAGCATAGCTTAACCTAGCTCTACTCCACTCTACTCTTCTTTGTTTTGCTCTACACTTCTCTATGCTACTCTAGTTTACTTTGTTGTGTTCTACATTGCTCTACTCTCCTCTTCTATTCTATACTACTCTACCTTGCTCTCCTCTACTTTACTCTCCTCTCCTCTACTCTACTATGCTCTTCTCTACTCTACTCTACTCTTCTCTTCTCTACTCTACTATAGATTAGCCTAACCTTGCTTTACTCTACACTACTATCACATAGCCTAGCCTAAACTACCCTAACTTATCTTAGCCTATCCTAGCTTAAGCTAACCCAACTATAGTTTACTATACTCTACTTTACTCTGCTATTCTCAACTCTACTCTACTCCATTCTAACCTAGCCTGACATAGCCTAACCAAGCTCTACTCTACTCTACTCTACTTCACTCTACTCTATTGTAAGCAAGTCTTGCCTAGCCTAGCTTAACTTAGCCTAACCTAACCTAACTCTGCTCTTCTCTGCTCTTCTTTGCCATGCACTGCTCTGCATTACTCTACTCTACTGTGCTCTACACTCTAGCTTAGCCTAGGTTAGCCTAACCTAACCTTGCCCAACTCTACTCCACTCAACTCTACTATATTTTAGCCTTGCCTCGCCTAGCTTAGACTAGCCTAGATTATCTCTACTCTACTCTGCTCTACTCTAATCTACTCTACTCTTCTCTGCACTGTGCTACTCAGCTTAGCTCTACTATGCTTTACTCTACTCTACTTGCTCTACCCTAGCTTAGCCTAGCCTAACCTAGCCTCGCTTAATCTAGCTCTACTCTGCTCTATTCTGCTCTGCTAAACTCTACTCTACACTAGTCTTCTCTAGCTTAGCCTAGCCATCCCTAGCCTAGCTTATCTCAACCAAACCAAGCTCTGCTCTGCTTAATACTATTCTACCCTACTCTACTCTAGTCTACTCTACTTTACTCTACTCTACTCTAGCCTAGCCTAAGCTACATTAGCCTAGCCTAGCCTATCCTAACCTAACCTAGCTCTACTCTACTCAAGTCTACTCTGCTCTACTTTATTCTACTATATTCTAATTTAGCCTTGCCTAACCCAACCTAACCAAGCTCTAGTCTACTCTACTCTCCTCTATTCTACTTAACTATACTATAGCCTAGCCTAGCATAGTCTAGCCTAACTTAGCCTAACCTATCTTTGCTTTTATCTACTCTGCTCTACTCTATTATGCACTACTCTACTCTACTCAACTCTATTATAATCTTCTCTACTCTACTAAACTCTAATCTACCTTGCTTTACTTCACTTTGCCCTGCTCAACTCTACTCTACTCTACTCTATTATACTCCAGAATAGCCTAGCCAAACCTAGCTATACACAACTCTACTCTACTTTACCCTTCTCTACTCTACTCTACTCTACTGTACTCTACTACACTCAACTCTACTCTTCTCTACTCTAACCTACTCTAGTCTACTCTACTCTATTATACTCTACTCTACTTTACATTACTTTAGCCTAGCTTAGCCTAACCTAGCAT
Organism: Vanilla planifolia; assembly: GCA_023846275.1. NCBI lineage: Eukaryota > Viridiplantae > Streptophyta > Magnoliopsida > Asparagales > Orchidaceae > Vanilla > Vanilla planifolia. The sequence continues at coordinate 259,275 of JAIUJO010000269.1, forward strand.
ATCCTAGAAAAACTTAGCCTACCCTTGCCTAAGTTAGCTCTACACTACTCTAATCAACTTTACTCTACTCTACTCTAGCCCATCATAGCCTAACCAAGCTCTGCTTTGCTATACTCTACTCATCTCTACTCTCATCTGCTTTGCTCTTCACTACTCTGCTCTGCTAGTCTTTGCTCTACTTTTTATTACTCTGCTCTAATCTTTTGCTCTGCTCTGCTCTACTATGGTCTGCTGTCCTCTCCTCCACTCGACTCTGGTCGGCTCTACTCTACTCTACTCTACCCTGCTTTACCCTATTGTACTCTAATCTACTCTACTCAAACCTGGCCTAGCTTAGCCTAACCTAGCCTAACTATACTCTACTCTAGTTGAGCCTAGCCTAGCCTAGCTTATCCTAGCTCTATTATACTATACTATACTATACTATACTATACTATGCTCTACTCTAACTAGCCTAACTTACATAAATAATGCTTTAATATACTCTCCTTTACTCGAGCCTAGCCTTACCAAGCTTAGCTTAGCTTAGCCTAACCTAGCTTTGCTCAGCTCAACGATGCTATGCTCTACTCTGCTCTGCTTTGCTCTTCTCTACTTTGCTCTACTCTGCTCTACTCTATCTCCTCTACTCTACTCTGCTCTGCTCTATCTCCTTTACTCTACTCTGCTCTACTCTATACTCTAGCCTAACCTTGCATAGCTTAGCCTAACTCAGCCCTATTCTATTATACTCTTCTCTACTTTATTTTAGCCTAACCTTGCCTAGCCTACCATTGCCCATCCCAGCCTAGCCTAACATAGCTTTACTCTACTCTACTCTACTCTACTCTAACCTAGCCTAACTTAGCCCAACATAGCCTAGCCAAGCCTATTTAGCACTACTCTGGTCAACTCTTCTCTGCACTACACCGCTATCCTTTGCTCTATCCATCTCTACTCTACTCTACTTTGCTCGACTCTACTATACTCTACTTCTCTCTACACTACTTTACTCTACTCTACTCTACTATACACTTGTAAACTATACTCTACCTCACTCTACTACATCCTAGCCTAGCCTACCCTAGACTTGCTAAGCCTTGCCTAGCTTAGCTTAGCCAAACCTACCTCTACTCTACTCTACTTTACTCTACTATACTCAAACCTAGCCTAGCCTAACCAGGCTTAGCCTTGCTCTAGTCTGCTTTACTCTACTATGCTCTTCTCTACTCTACTATACTTTACTCTATTCTACTCTACTCTACTGAACTAGCTTATCCAAGCTTAGCTCTACTATGCTTTATTATACTTTGCTATGCTCTTATTTTCTCTTCTCTGCTCTACTCTCCCCTACTTAGCTCCACTCTACTCTGCTCTGAATAGCTCTGCCCTACTTTGCTCTACTCTTCTCTACTCTACTATGCTCTAGCGTTACCTTGCCTAGCCCAAACCTAACTCTACTCTTTTCTACTCTACTCTACCACTCTAGCCTAGGCTACCCTAGCCTAGCCTAACCTAACCTAGCTCAGCTCTACTCTACTCTACCCTACTCTACTCTAGCCAAGCCTAGCCTTGCCTAGCCTAACCTAGCTCTACTCTTCTCTACTCTACTCTACTCTGCTCCACTTTCTTTGCTCAACTCAGCTTTGCTCTACTCTACTTTACTTTACTCTACTCAGCTCTTCACTACTCTACTATACTCTACTCCACTCTACTCTACACTACTCTATTCTACTCTACTCTACTCTAGCCTAGCTTAACCTAAGTTAGCTCTACAGTACTCTAGTGTACTCGACTTTACTACTCTACTCTAGCATAGCCAAGCTTAACCTAGGCAAGCCTAGCCTAGCCTAACTTAGCTTAGCTTACCTAGCCTAACTCTACTCTACTATTCTCTACTCTACCCTAACTTAGCCTCACCTAACCTAACTCTGCTATGCTATTGTCTACTCAACTTTTATTTGCTCTCCTCTCCTCTACTCTCCTCTCCTCTCCTCAGCTCTCCTCTACTCTACTCTACTATATTATACCCTACTCTACCCTATTCTACTCTACTCTACTCTAACCTAGCCTAGCCTAACCTTGCTCTACTCTACTATACTCTAGCCGACCATAGCCTAACTTAACGTTACTCAGCTCTACTAAGCATTGCTCTACTATGCTCTACTCTACTCAACCCTGCTCTGCTCTACTCTACTATAGTTTGCTCTACTGTACTCTACTCTACTCTAGCCATGTTTATCCTTACATAGACCATCTTAGCCTAAACTATCACTACTCTACTCAACTCTAGTATACTCTGCTCCAACCTAGCATAGCCTTTCCTAGCCTGGCCTAGCCTAGCCTAACCTAACTTAGCTCTACTCTACTTTTCTCTACTTTATTCTACTCTACTCTACTATACTCCATTCTACTCTACTATTCTCTAACTTAGCCTAGGCTAACCAACCAAACCTAGCTCTACTCTACTTTATTTAATTATTTTCTATTCTAAACTACTCTATCCTAGCCTAGCATAAGCTAACTCTACTCTAATTTTCTTTGCTCTACTCTACTATGCTCTATTATGCTCTACTTTGCTCTACTCTACTCTACTCAACTTTATTATACTATAACCCAGTCTAGCCTAGACCAAGCTTTGATCTACTCTACCATACTCTACTCTACTCTAGCCTAGTTTAGCCTAACTTAGCCTAAAATAACTTCTCTTTATTCTACTCTTCTTTGCTATACTCTAGTTTGGAATACTTTTCTCTACTTTACTTTACTCTCCTCTACTTCATTATGCTCTTCTCTACCCTACTCTTCTCTGCTCAGTGCTGCTCTTCTTTACTCTATTTTGCTTTACTCTACTCTATTCTTCTTTTTTGTTCTCTACTCTACTCTACCCTTCTTAGCACTACCCCACTATACTCTACTATAGCCTAGTATAACCAAGCAATACTATACCCTACTTTACTTTACTTTCTCTACTCTAGCCTTGCCTATACTACCCTAGTATACCCAAGCCTAGCCTAGCCTTGCTTAGCCCAACTTTAAAAAACTCTAATGATATCTACATTATTCTACTTTACTCTAGTTGACTCTACTATTTTCTACTCAACTTTAGTCTATCCTAACCTGCCCTAACCTAACTAACTCTACTCTACTCGAATCTACTCAACTATAATCTATTATTCTCTAGCTTAATCATTCCTAGATAAGCTACCCTAGTGTAACATCGCTTTACTCTACTCTACTCTGTGCTGCTCTACTCTGATTTTCTCTATCCTATTGCACTCTACTTTGTTATGCTTTTTTCTACACTACTTTAGCCTACTCAAGGCTAGCAAAGTCTAGCCTAGCTTAGCTTAGCTCTTCTCTACTCTGCTCTGTCCTGTTCTACTCTACTCTGATTTTCCCTACTCTATTATACTCTGCTCTAATCTACTCAATTCTATTTTTCTCGACTCTGTGCTACTTCGCTTTGCTTTAGTCTACTCTATTATGTTCTACTCTACTCTACTCTACTCTACACTACCCTACTCTAGCTAACCTTGCTCTCCTCTACTCTGCTTTGCTCTGCTCTACTCTGCTCAATTTTTATTTTCTCTAATCTACAATACTCTCCTCTACTATAATTTACTTTGTTTTGCTCTACCTACTATAATCTATTCTATTCTACTTTGCTCTACTTTAATTTGCTCTACCTTACTCTACTCTACACTAGTCTACTCTAGCCTAGCCTAGCCTAACCTAGCTCTACTCTACTTTACTTTTCTCTACTCTACCCTACTCTAAGCAAGTCTAGCCTAGCTAAGACTAACTTAACTCTACTATATTCTCATATACTCTGCTCTATGCTACCCTACTATAACTTAGCCTAGTCTAGCCAAACCTGACTTAGCTCTATGCTATATTAGTATACTATGTTCTATACTACTCTACTCTAGCCTAGCCAAGCCTTGCTTATCATACCTCTACTTTACTCTACTCTACTTTGGTCTACTCAATTATACTCTACTCTACTCTTCTTTGCTTTGCTCTACTCTACTCCGCTCTACTCTACTCTGCTCTATTATACTCTAGCTTAGCCTTGCTTAAGAAAGCTCTACTCTACTCTACTCTACTCAACTCTACTCTACTCTACTCTACTCTAATTAACTTTGCTTAGCCTAGCCTAACTAGCTTTCCTCTACTCTGCTCTACTCTACACTACTTTGTTCTACTTTTCTCTACTCTATTATACCCTTCTCTTCTCTGCTCAAGTCTACTCTACTTTGCTCTTCTCAACTCTACTCTACTCTACTCTTCTCTACTCTACTCTACTTTACTCTATTCTACTCTACTCTTGCCTTACCAACTTTGCCTAACCTAGCTTCGCTCTACTCTACTTTGCTCCACTCTAATTTTCTATTATCTACTATACTCTACTCTACTTTGCTTTACTTCACTCTACTCTGCTCTGGTTTGCTCTACACTACTCTATTCTACTCTACTCTTGTTTAGTCTAGCTTACTTTAGCTTAGCCTAACCTAACCTAACTTAGCCTACCCTAACTGAGCTCTGCTCTACTTATCTTTTCTCTATCTACCCTACTCTAGGCTAGCCTAGCTTAGCCAAGCCTAAGTTATCTCTACTCTACTTTACTCTAATATACTCTACTCTATCCTACTCAACTCTAACTTAGACTAGCCGAGCCAAACCTAACCTAGCTCTATGCTATATTACTATACTATACTCTATTTTACTCTACTCTAGCTTAGCCTAGCTTGACTTAACTCTAATTTGCTCTACTCTACTCTACTCAGCTCTGCTCTACTCTATTTATGCTCTACTCCACATTGCTTTGCTCTGATCTGTTCTGCTCTGCTCTACACCACTATACCCTACTCTACCATACTCTTGCTTAGCTTAGCTTAACCTAGCTCTACTCTATTTTACACAACTCTACTCTACTCTAGCCTAGCTTATCTTGCCTAACCTAGCTTTTCTCTACTCTGCTCTACTCTATTCTAGTTTGCTTTACTTTTCCCTACTCTAATCTACACTCCTCTACTCTTCTATGCCCTTCTCTGCTCTGCTCTGGCCTACTCTACTTTGCTCTTCTCGACCCTACTCCACTTTGCTCTTCTCTACTCTATTCTGCTCTGCTGTGCTCTGCTCTGCTCTACTCTACTCTTTTTTCTTTGCTCTACCCTATTTTATTCTCCTCTACTCTATTCTACTCTACTCGAGTTTAGCCTAGCCTAACCTAGCTCTACTCTACTCCACTTTACTCTTCTCTGCTCAACTCTACTCCACTCTACTCTATTCTACTCGACTATTTCAACTCTACTCTACTCTCGCGAAGTCTTGCCTAGCCTAGCCTAGCATAAACTAACTTAACCTAGCCTAGCATAAATTAGCTTTACTCTACCCTACTATACTCTATTAAACTCTATACTCTACATTAACCTAACCTAACCTAGCTCTTCTCTACTCTACTTTAGCCTAGCCTAGCTTAGCCTTACCTAGCTCTACTCTACTCTGCTCTGTTATGCTCTGCTCTGCTCTTCTTTATTTGTTTCTACTCTGATTTTCTCTTTTCTAGTCTACTCTACTTTGCTCTACTCTTTTTTGCTCTACTCTACTCTGTATTGCTTTGCTCTACTCTACACTACTCTGCTCTACTCAACCCTAGCCTACTCTACTTTATACTCTAGCCTAACCTAACCTAGCTCTACTCTAATCTACTCTACTATACTCTACACTACTATATTCTAACTTATTGTAACCAAGGCTTAGCTTAGCCTAGCTAGCTTAATTTAGCACATCTTAGCCTAGCCTAACTTTGCCCTACTCTACTCTCCTCTACTCTACTCTACTCTGCTCTACTCTATACTACTCTGCTCTACTATGCTCTACTCTACTCTACACTGCTTCTCTCTACTCTACTCTATTATACTCTAGCCTACCCTAGCCTAACCTAAATCTACTCTACTCTACTCTACTCTACTCAACTCTAACCTAGCTGAGCCTATCCTAGCCTACCTAGCTAAGCTTAACCCAGAAAAACATAGCTTTACTCTACTCTACCCAACTCTACTCTACTCTACGTTACTCTATTATCCTCTACTCTACCCTACTCTACTTTACTCTACTCTACTCTACTCTACTCTAACTTAGCCTAACCTTGCCTAACATAGCTCTACTCTACTCAAATCTGATCTAGTCTACTTTACTCTAGCCTTACTCTACTCTGGTTTAGATTGCTTTTGTCTTCTCTACTACTCTCTCCTCTACTTTACTAGATTCTATACTACTCTGCTCTTCTCTACTCTACTCTAATCTTCTCTACTCTTCTCAACTCTGCTCTGCTTTTCTCTTCTTTACATTCATCTACTCTTCTCTACTCTAGCCTAGCCTTACCTTGTCTTGCCTAACCTAGCTTTACTCTACTCTACTTTCTTACTCTAGCCTGGCCTAGGCTAACCTTGCCACGCCTAGTTTAGCCTAACTTAGCCTAGCATTGCTAAGCTTAGCCTGCCCTAGCTAGCCTAACTTAACCTAGCTTAGCACTACTATACTCCATTATATTATGCTAAAACCATGCCTAACCATTGCCAAACCTAGCTCTGTTGTGCTTAACTCTACTTTGCTCTACTCTACTCTACTATGCTTTTTTCTACTCTGCTCTGCTCTACTCTACTCTACTCTACTCTACTCTACTCTGCTCTACTTTACTATGCTTTACTCTACCCTACTCTACCATACTATACTCTACTTTACTCAAGCCTACCCTAGCTAAGACTAACCTAACCTTAAATAACCTAGCTCTACTCTACTATACACCACTCTATTACTCTACTCTAGCCTAGCCTAGTCTAACTTAACCTAGCTTAGTTCTACTCTACTCTACTCTCCTCTATTTTACTCTACTCTTCCCTGACCTAGCTTAACCTAACCTAGCATTATTTTACACTGCACTTTTCTGCTTTAGTTTGCTCTACTACGTTATGCTCTTCTCTGCTCTAATATACTCTACTTAGGTCTACTTTGCTCTACTCTACTCTAATCTACAATTCTCTCCTCTCCACTACTCTTCTTTCCTCCCCTCACCTCTCCTCTCCTCTACTCTACTCTACACTACTTTACTCTACTATAATCTACTCTATACTACTCTACTTTTCTCTAATCTAGTCTATGCTACTCCACTTTGCTCTACTATTTTCTAGCTTAGCCTAACTAACCTTTTCTCTACTAAACTCTACTCTAAGATATCTTAGCATAGACTTGCTTAACCTTGCTCTACCATGCTCCACCCTGCTCTGCTCTGCTCCACTCTACTCTACTCTACTCTGCTCTACTCTACTTTTCTCTACTCCATACTACTCTACTCTACTCTACTATAGCCTTGTTTAGCCTAGCCAAGCCTAGCCTAGCTTAGCGTAAGCTAGCTCTACTTTACTCTGCTCAAAATCTTCTTCAATCTAGTCCATTAAACTCTAGCCTTGCTTAGCCTAGCCTAGCCTAACATGGTTGTACTCTACCTTGCCCTACTCTACTCTACTCCGCTCTACTTTTCTCTTCTCTACACTGGTCTCCTCTACTCTACTTTACTCTTCTCTTCTCTACACTACTCTACTTTTCTTTGCTCTGCTCCGCTCCACTCTACTCAATTATACTCAGCCCTACTCTGTTCTGCTCTACTCTACTCCACTTTAGTCTACTCTTCTCTACTCTAACCTAGCTTAGCCTAATCTAACCTTGCTTAGCCTCACCTAGCCTGGCTTAGCCTAACTTAGCCTAGCATAGCCTCTTCGAACATAACCTAGCTTATCACTACTCAACTCTACTCTGCTCTACTCTCCTCTACTTTTCTACAATTTATTCTACTCTAACCTAGTTTAGTCATTGCCTAACGAAGCTCTACTCTACTCTGGTCTAGTCTACTCTGCTCTGCTCGACTTTACTCTACTCTACTCTGCTTTTCTTTACTCTATTCTTCTCTACTTTAATCTGCTCTACATTGCTCTGCTCTACTTTTCTCTCCTCTACTCTGGTCTACTATAACATACTCTACTCTACTCTACTACTCTATTATATTCAAGCCTAGCCTTGTCAAGACTAACTTAACCTAGCTCTACTCTCCTATACACTACTCTATCACTCTACTCTAGCCTAGCTTAGCTCTACTTTACTTTACTCTTTCCTATCCTAACCTAACCTAGAACTACTACACTCTGCTTTGCTATACTCTTTTATGCCATACTCTGCTCTACTCTTCTCTTCTCTACTCTACTCTTCTCTGTTATGCTCTTCCCCACTCTAATCTACTCCTCTCTCCTCTCCATTGCTTTCCTCTCCTCCCCACTCCTCTCCTCTACCCTTCTCTAATATACTCTACACTACTCTGCTATACTCTACTTTACTCTACTCTACTATACTTTACTCTGCACAACTCGAACCTAACTTAGCCTAACCTTGCTCTACTCTACTCTACTCTGCTCTAGCCTAGCATATCATAGCCTTGCATCACCATGGTCTGCTTTGCTCTACTCTACTCCACACAATTCTGCTCTTCTTTGCTCAGCTTGATACTTCTCTACTCTACTCTACTCTATTATAGCCTAGTTTATCCTTGCCTAGCCTAGCCTAGCCAAAAGTAGCTCTACTCTACCTTACTCTAGCTTATCCTTGCCTAACTTCGCCTAGCCCGAGCTTAGCCTAACTTAACCTAGCTTAGCTCAACCCCACTCTACTCTACTCTACTCCACTCTTGCCCAGCCTAACCTAGCTCTACTTATTTCTGCTCTGCTCTACGTTGCTCTACTCCAATCTACTGTACTCTACTCTCCTCTACTCTTCTCTTCTTTGCTCTACTCTACTCTGCTATTCTTTGCACTACATTACTCTACTCTACTCTACTCTATTCTATTATACTCTAGCTTAGTTTAGCTTAGCTTAACTTAGCTCTACTCTACTCTACTATATTTTGCTCTACTCTAGCTTAGTCTAACCTAACTTATTGCTTCACTGCTCTACACTCCTCTACTCTACCCTTCTCTTTTCTGCTCTACTATACTATGCTCTACTCTACTCTATTATTCTCTACTCTACTCTACTCTACTCTATTCTACTCTACTCTACTATACTCTAGCTTAGCTTAGCCCAGCCTAGCTCTATTCTATTCTAATCTAATCTACTCTATTCTACTCTACTTTATCATAGCCTAGCCAATCTTATCTTATCCATGCCTAGCCATGCCTAACCTAGGTCTACTCTACTTGACTCTACTTTAATCTACTCTACTCTATTCTACTCTACTTTACTCTACTCTACTCTACTTTACTCTACTCTACTTTAATCCACTCTGACTTAGCCTAGGCTGAGTTAACTCTACTCAACTCTACTAAACTCTAACCAAGCCTTGCCTTACTTATCTTTGCCTAACCTAGCTCTGCTTTGCTCTACTCTAATCTACTATGGTCTACTCTTCCCTGCTCTACTCCACTCTATCTTGCTCCAATCTATTCCACTCTTCTCTACTCTATTCTACTTTGCTAAACTTTATACTACTCTACTTTACTATATTATACTCTACTCTAGCCTAGTCTAACCTAGCCTAGCTTAGCCTTACCTAAGCTAGCCTAACCTTGCTCTACTCTACTCTACTCCACTATACTATACTTTGTTATACTCTACTCTACTCTGCTCCTCTATACTCTATTCTAATCAACTCTAACCAAGCCTAGCCTAACGTAGTTTTGCCAAACTTAACCTAACTTAGCTCTACTCTACTCTGCTCTACTTTACTCTATTTTACTCTACTCTACTCTATTCTACCCAACTTTACACTACTCTTGTCATCTCCATCATACTCTGCTCTGATCTATTCTTCTCTGCTCTACTCTACTGTATTCTATATTACTCTAACCTAGCTTAACCTAGCCTAACCTAATCAAGTCTACTACAGTCTATGCTACTGTAGCCTAGCCTACCCTAGCCTAAGCTAGCCTTGCTTAACCTAACCTAGCTCTACTCTACTCTACAATACTCTACTATAACCTTGCCTAGTCAAGCCTATCCTAACCTAGCTCTGCCCTACTTTATTATACTCTAACCTAGCCTAGCTTTGCATATCCAAGCCTAACCTAGCTCTTCTCTACTTGGGTATGCTCTAGACTACTCTACTCTGCTCTACTATGCTTTCGTTTTCCTTCCTCTACATTACTCTTCTCTTCTTTGTTATGCTTGGCTCTGCTCTGCTCAACTCTCCTCTCCTCTCTTTTGCTCTCCTCCACTCTACTCAACTCTGCTCTACTGTATTTTACACTAACCTAGCCTAACTTAGCCTTACTTTACACTACTCTACTCTGCTCTATTATATACAATGCTACTCTACTCTACACTACTCTAACCTTGCCTAGCCTAGCTTAACCTTACCTAGCTATACTTCACTCAACCCAGCTTAGCCTAACCTACCTTAGCTCTGCCCTACTCTACTCTTTTCTACTCTTCTTTACTCTACTCTTCTAATCTCTCCTCTGCTCTAGTCTACTCAACTATGCTCTGCTCTACTCTACTCTATTCTATTTTGCTCTGCTCTACTTTACTCTACTTTATTCTGCTCTAGCTTAGCTTAGCCTAACTTAGATCTAACATACTCTATTCTACTTTACTTAACTCTACTCTACTCTATTATACTCTATTATAGCCTAGCCTAACATAGCTCCACTCTACTCTACTCTACTCTGCTCTACTCTATGCTATTAAGCTTTTCTTTGCTCTACTCTACTCTACTCCTCTCTGCTCTGCTTTACTCTACTCTACTCTCGTCTCTTCTGCTCTACTCTCGTCTCTTCTACTCTACTTTACTCTACTCTACTCTACTCTACTCTCCTCTATTCTACTCTACTAAACTTAACTCTACTATACTCTACTCTAGCCAAGCCTGGCTGAGCCTAGCCTACCTTATCCTAGCCTGACCTAGCTCTATTATACTTTAATCTATTCTTCTCTACTCTACTCTAAGCTTGCCTAACTTAACCAAACCTAGCACTACATTAATCTACTCCACTCTAACCTAGCCCAACCTTGGCTAGCCATGCTTAGCTTAACTCAACTCTTCTTTGCTCTGCTCTACTCTGCTCTATTCTTTTCTTCTCTAATCTACTCTACTCAGCTCTACTCTACCCTACTTTGCTCTTCTCTACTCTACTCTACTCTATTCTCTTATACTCTACTCTAACCTAGCCAAGCCTTACCTAGCCTAGCCCAACCTACTCTACTCTACTCTAACCTACCACAGCCTATCCTAGCTTAGCCAAACCTAATGTAGCTCTTTTTACTCTATTCTACTCTAACCTAGCCTATCTTAACCTATCCTAACAAACTCTAGTTTGCTCAATTCTACTTAATTCTACTCTATTATACTCTGTTTTACTCTACTCTACTCTTGTCTAGTTTAACCTAGCCTAACCTAGCTCTACTATACTCTGCTCTATTCTACACTACTTTTCTCTACTCTGCTCTACTCTCCTCTACTCCACTATACTCTACTCTAATCTATTGTACTCTACTCAACTCTATTGTACTCTTCTTTAATCTCTCTAGCCTAGCCTAGCTTAGCCTAATTTAACTCTACTCTACTCTAGCCTCGCCTTGCCTAGCCTAGCTTAGCTTAACCTATCCTAGCCTAGTCTAGCCTAGCCTAACCTAGCTCTACACTACTCTACTCTATACAACTCGATTCTACTCTTGTGTTCTCTATCCTAGCCTAGCCTAGCATAACCTAGCTTTGCTCTTCTTTACTCAACTTTGCTCCACTCTGCTCTACTCTACCTTGCTCTGCACTACTCTACTCTACTCTATTCTTCTACTCTACTTTGTTCTACTCTCCTCTACTCTACTCAATTTTGCTCTACTCTACTCCACTCTATTCTACTCTACTCTTCTCTACTCTACTCTACTCTTGCCTTGCCTCGCTTAGCCTAGCCTAACTAAGCTCTAATCTATTCCACTCTACTCGACTCCACTCTTCTCTAGTCTAGTCTAGCCTAGCTTAGCTTAGCCTACCTTAGCCAAGCCTAGACTAGGCTAACCTTGCTCTACTCCACTCCATTCTAGCCTAGCCTTGCCAAGCCTAGCCTAGCATAGCCTAGCCTAGCCTAAGTTAGCTCTATTATACTCTGCTCTGCTCTATTATACTCTACTCTAGTATACTCTGCTCCACTCTACTCTACTCTACTCTACTCTTCTCTACTCTACTTTACACTTTAACCTACCCTAGCCTAACCTAATTCTATTCTACTCTACTCTACTCTAGCCAAGCCTAGTCGATCCTAACCAAAACAAACTTAGCCTAGCCTTCCCTAGCTCTACACTACACAACTCTACCCTACTATGCTCTTCTCTACTTTACTCAACTCTACTCTACTCTTACCAAGCTTAGCCTAACCTAACTTAGCCTAGCCTAGTCTTGCCTAGCCTAACTTAGCTTTACTCTACTTTACTCTGCTCTACTCTACTCTACTCTGCTTAGTTTTGGTTTGCATTGCTCTACTTTACCCTTCTCTAACCATGTCCAGCCTAGCCCAACCTGGCTCTACTCTACTCTAGTATACTCTACTCTATTATACTATACTCTACTCTACTTAAGCCTAGCATAGCCTACCCTAGTCTAGCTAACCTAGCCTAGTCTAACTTAGTCAAACCTAACCTACCTCTACTCTACTCTACTCAACTCAACTCAACTCTACTCTACTCTAATTTGCTTCACTATACTCTACTCTACTCTAACATAGCCTTGCCTAGATTAGCCTAACCTAACTCTACTCTTCAATCTCAATACTATTCCACTCTAGCCTAGCTTACCCTAGCCTAGCTGAGTCTAGCCAAGCCTAACCTAGCTCTACACTACTCTACTCTCCTATACTTTTCTCTACTCTACTTTGCTTCACATTTATATTCACTACTCTACTCCACTATGCTTTTCTCTATTCTACTTTGTACTTCTCTACTCCTCTCTTCTCTACTCTACTTTGCTCTACTCTACTCTACTCTGCTCTACATTACTCTATTCTACTCTTCCCTACTCTACTCTTCTTTGTTATACTCTATACTCTACTCTTCTCTTCTTTACTAAGCTTTACTCTATCCTACTCTACTCTACTCTACTCTACTATACTCCACTCTACTATAGTCGAGCATAGCCTAAACTAACCTAGCATAACTCTATTATACTCTACTCTATTACTTTAGTCTAGTCTAGCCTAACCTAGCTTAGCTCTACTCTTTCTACTCCCTCTACTCTACTCTAACCTTTCCTAACCTAACTTAGTTCTACTCCACTCTACTGTAGCCTAACTCTACCAAGCCTAGCCTATCCTAGCTAAACTCAACTCAACTCTACTCTGCTCTCCTTTTGTCTTCTCTGCTTTGCTCGACTCTGCTTTGCTTTACTCTACTCTATTCTACTTTACTGTATGCAACTATCTTCTCCTCTACTCTAGCATAGTTTAGCTTAGCTTTTCTTAACCTAGCTTAACCAAGCTCTACTCTACTCTACTCTAGTCTACTCTACTCTTCTCTACTCTAGCCCAACCTAGCTTAACCAAGCTCTACTCTGCTCTGCTCTACTCTACTCTACTCTACTCTATTCTACTATGCTCTGCTCTACTCTACTCTGCTCTGCACTACTCTACTCTACTCTACTATGCTCTGCTCTACTCTACTATGCTCTGCACTACTCTACTCTACTCTACTATGCTCTGCTCTACTCTACTTTACTTTACTCTACTCAACCATACTTTACTCTAGACTAACCTAGCCTAGCCCAACCAAACATAGCTCTACTCAACTCAACTTTACTCTTCTCGACTCTAGCCTAACCTAACCATGCCTAGCCTAGCCTAGCCTAACAAAGCCTAGCCAAACCTTGCTCTACTCAATTTGCTCATCTCTCTTATACTCTACTTTGCTATGCTCTACCCTACTTAGCTCTGCTCTGCTCAATTTTACTCTACTCTATATTAGCAAATCCTAGTTGAGTCTAGCCTAATCTAACCTAGCTCTACTCTAATCTACTCAACTCTACTCTACTCAACTCTACTCTACCCTACTCTAACCTATCCTAACTTAGCTTAACTTTGCTCTGTTCTACTCTACTTTACTCTACTATTCTTTACATTGCTTTGCTCTTCTCTGCTCTGCTCTTTTCTCCTCTACTTTACTCTACTCAACTCTAGCCAAGCCTAGCCTAATTGAATCATGCTCTACTCTACTCTACTCAACTCTACTCTATGCTTCTCTAGCAAAGCCTAGCCTAACCTAGCTCTACTCTACTCCACTCTACTCTATTTTACTCTGCCCTACTCTACTTTACTCTACTATACTCTACTCTAACCTAGCATAGCCTAGCCTAATCTAATTCTACTCTATTATACTCTACTTTACTCTACTTTACTCTATTATACTCTATTCAACTCTACTCTAACTTAGCCAAGCATAGCCTAACCAAAGTCTGCTCTACTCTACTCTTCTCTACTATGCTCTGCTCTACTCTACTCTATTCTACTCTTCTTTGCTCTGCTTAGCTCTACTCTACTCTTCTATATTCTACCCTAACTTAGCCTTATTTAGGCTAACCTAACCTAGCTCTACTCTACTTTACTCTTTTATACTCTACTCTTCTCTACTCTACTAAATACTATTCTACTCTACTCTAGCCTAGCCTAGCTTAACCTAGCCGAACCTAGCCTAGCCTAGCCTACCCTAACCAAGTTCTACTCTACTCTACCCTACTATACTCTACTATATAGTGCTCTATTCAACTCCATTATACTCTAACCTAGCTCTACACTACTTTACTCTACTCAACTCTACTCCAATTTAGCCTTACCTAGCCTAGCCTAGCCAAGCCTAATCGAACTCTACTCTACTCTTCTTTGCTCTACTCGACTCTACTCAATTCTACTCTAGCCTAGCCTAGCTACGCCTAGCTTAACCTGACCTAGCTCAACTCTACTATACCCTATTCTACTCTTCTTTATTGTACTCTAGCATAACCTAACCTCGCCTTGCCTAGCTTAGCTTAACATAGCCTAGCCTAACCAAGCTCTACTCTACAATACTCTATTCTACTATATTATACTTTACTCTATTATACTATACTCTACTTTACTCTACTTTAATATTCTATGCTCTACTTTATTCTACTTTTCTCTAGCCTAGCCTAATCAAGTACTAATCTACTCTATTATACTCTTACTGTACTCTATTCGTCTCTACATTACTCATCTTAATAATACTTTAGCCTAACCTTTACTCAACGCTATTCTACTTTACTCTACTCTACTCTAATCTACTTTACTCTACTTTACTTTACTCTACTCTAACCTAGCATAGCCATACTTAACCTAACTCTACTCTACCCTAATCTAGCCTAGCCTTACGTAACTTAACTCTACTTTACTCTACTTTGCTTTGCTCTACTTTTCTCTACTCTATTATGCTATATTCTAATCTACTCTTGCCTGGCATAGCCTATCCTTGCTTAGCCAAACCTAACCTAGCTCTACTTTACTCTACTCTAACCTAGCTTATCCTAACTTAGCTCTGCTATACTCTACTCTACTCTACTCTATTGAACTCTACTATACTCTTGCCTAGCCTAGCCTAGCCTAACCTAGCTCTACTATATTATGCTTTGTTCTTCTTTACTCTGCTCTACTTTTCTCTACTCTGATCTGCACTCCTCTACTTTTCTCTACTTTGCTCTACTATGCTTTGCTCTATTATATTTTTCTTTACTCTACTATTCTCTATTATGCTTTGCTCTTCACTGTTTTAATCTACTCTACTTTACTCTACTATACTCTCTCTTCTTCTCTCCTCTCCTCTCTTCTCCTCTCCTCTCTTTTACTCCATTCTACTCTACTCTACTCCACTCTACTCTACTTTACCCTAATCTTCTCTACTATACTCTGTTATATCTTACTCTACTCTACTATACTCTTCTTTACTCTACTAGACTCAACTTTACTTTACTCTAGCCTACCCAAGCTAAGCTTAGCCTAACCAAGCTCTATTCTACTCTATTCGACTCTACTCTACTCCACGCTACTCTTTTCTACTCTACTCTACTCTTGCCTAAGCTAGCTTCGCTTAGCCTACACTTGCTTACCTTAGCCAAGCCATGCTTAGCCTAACCTCGCTCTACTCTACTCTACTTAACTCTAATCTAGCCTAGCCTTGCCAAGCCTAGCATAGCTTCGCTTAGCCTAGCCTAGCCTAAGTTAGCTCTCTCTACTCTACTCTACTATGCTCTACACTGTTCTGTTCTTCTCTTCTCTACTCTACACTACTCTGCTCTAATTTACCCTACTTTGCTTTATAATGTAGCTTAGCCTTGCCTAGCCAAGCAAAACCTTGCTCTACTCTACTCTACTCTACTCTTGCCAAGCCTAGCCTTGCCCTACCTATCTTAGCCTTGCCAAAGTTAGCCTAGTTTACCCAAGCTCTACTCAACTTTACCCTACTCTACTCTTCTCTACTTTACTTTGCTTTATTCTAACCTAGCCTAGCATAGCCTAACCTAACCAAACCTATCCTAGCCTATCCTAGCTAATTTAAGTCTCCTCTGCTTTACTCTAATCTACTCTACTATTCTCTGCTCATGTCTCTTATAGTCTGGTCTGCTCTACTTTACTCTATTATACTATACTCTACACCTAGCCTTTTATAGCCTACCATAGTCTAGCCCAGCCAAACTTAACCCAACCTAACCTAGCTCTACTTTATGCTACTCTACTCTACTCTACTTTACTCTACTCTACTTCACTCTACTCTACTCTACTCTAACCTAGCCAAACCTAGCTTTGCCTAACCTAGCTCTACTCTACACTACTCTACCTTAGACTACTCTACTTTAGCCTAGATTAGCCTAGCCTAGCCTAGTAAGCATAACCTAGCTCTATTATATTTTTCTTTACTTTACTCTACTTTTCTATTCTTTACTCTACTATTCTATACTTTGCTCTACTCTACTCTACTCTACTCTACTCTACTCTACTCTATTCTACTTTGCTTTGCTCTACCCTCTTCTACTCTACTCTTCATTACTCTACTCTACTCTGCTCAGCTCTACTCTATTATACTCTCTCCTCTACTCTTCTCTACTATACTCTACTATACTCTACTCTACTCTATTCTACTCTAGTCTAGTCTACTCTATTCTACTCTAATCTACTCTAGCCTAGCTTAGCCTAGCCTAAACTGACCTAGCCTAACCTAGCTCTACTCTATTCTACTCTACTCTACTATTCTACTCTAGCCTATCCTAACCTAACCGAGGTCAGCTCTACTCTACTTTACTCTAACCTTGCCTAGCCTAGCTTAGCTTACCTTAGCTCTACTCTACTCTACTCAACCCTCGCCTAGCCTTGCCTAACCTAGCTCTGCTCTACTTTGCCCTGCTTTATTCTGCTCTACACTACTCTGCTCCACCTACTCTACTCAACTCCAGCCTAGTTTTGCTTAGCCTTTCCTCGCCTAGCCTAACGAAGCCCTACTCTACTCTACTATACTCTTTTCTACTCTAGCTTAGCCTAGCTTAACTTAGCTCTGCTCTACTCTGCTCTACTCTACTCTTTACTACTCTGCTCTACTCAACTTTGCTTTACTCAATACTACTCTGCTCTACTATGCTTTACTCTACTCTACTTAGCTCTATTCTACTGTACTATAGCTTACAGTATCCTAGCCTAGCCTAACATAGGTCTAATATACTGTACTTTACACAACTTTACTCGACTCTAGCCTAACCTAACCTAGCTTCACTAAGCCAAGCCTAACTAAGCCTAACCTAACCTAGCTCTACTCTACTTTGCTCTGCTCTACTCTGCTCTACTCTACTCTACTCTACTCTGCTCTGCTCTACGTTACTCTACTCTATATTAGCAAAGCCTAGCCTCGTCTAGCCTAAGATAACTCAGGCATACTCTACTCTAGACAACTCTACTCTAATAAGTCTACTATACACTACTCTAACCTCACCTAACCTAGCCTTGCTTAGCCTATCCAAGCTCTACTCTATTTTACTCTACTTTGTTCAACTCTGCTTTTCTCTTCTCTACACTACTCTACTCTACTATTCTCTACTTTGTTATGCTCTTCTTTGCCTTACTCCACTCTGCTCAACTCTACTCTATTATACTCTACTCTACTCTAGCCTAGCTTAGCCCATCTGAATCGAGCTCTATTATACTCTACTCTACTCTACTCTATTGAAGCCAAGCCTAGCCAATGCTAGCTAAGTTTAGCCTAGCTTAGCTCTACTCTACTCAAGTTTACTCTATATTTCTCTACTCTAACCTAGCCTTGCTTATCTAAACCTAACTCTACTCTACTCTATACTATTCTATTCTAATCCACTCTAACTTTGCCTAGCCTAGCCTAACCTAACTCTGCTCTACTCTACTTTTCTCTGCTCTGTTATGCCCTACTCTACTTTGCTCTGCTCTAGTCTACTTTGCTTTTCTCATCTCTATAATACCTTACTATATTTTACTCTAGCCTAGCCTTATTTAGCCTAACCTAACTTAACTCTACTCTATTATACTCTACTCAACACTACTCGACTCTACTCTAGCCTAGCCTAGCTTAACCTAGCCTAACCTTGCCTAGCTTAGCCTAGCCTAACCTAGCTCTACTCTACTCTACTATACTCTACTATACTCTATTATACTCCACTCTACTCTATTCTATTATACTCTACTCTAACCTTGCCTAGCCTAACCTAGCTCTACTCTACTTTACTTTACTTCATTCTAGCCTAGCCTTACCAAGCCCAGCCTAACCTAGCTCTACTCTGCTCTGCTCTGCTCTACTCTACTCTGCTCTACTCTACTCAGTTCTACTCAACTCTAGCCTAGCCTAGCCTAACCTAACCTAGCTCAACTCAACTATACTCTACTTTACTCTACTATACTCTAACCTAGCCTAACCTCCCCTTGGCTAGCATAGCCTATCTTAGCCTAGCCTAACCTAGCTCTACTCTACTTTACTCTACTCTACTATATTATACTCTATTATACTCCATTCTATCGTACTATACTCTACTCTACTCTACTCGACTTAAATCTACCCTGCTCTACTCTACTTTTCTTTAACTAGCTTGGCTAAGTAGTACTCTTCTCTACTCTATTCTTCTCTACACTACTCTACTTAATAATTCTCTAGTATAGCCTTTACTCTACTCTACTCTATTCTACTCTACACTACTCTACTCTACTCTAATCTACTTTACTCTACTCTACCCTACTTTACTCTACTCTAACATAGCATAGCCTTGCTTAACCTAATTCTACTCTACTCCACTCTACTCTAGCCTAACATAACCAAACCTTGCTCTACTCTGCTCTACTCTACTCTACTTTTCTCTACTCTACTATGCTCTATTCTAATCTACTCTAGCCTAACATAGCTTATCTTGGCCTAGCTAAACCTAACCTAGCTCTAAGCTACTTTACTCTAACCTAGCCAAGCCTAACCTAGCTCTGCTATACTTTACTCTACTCTACTCTACTACGCTTTACTCTACTCTTGCCTAGCCTTGCTCTACTTTGTTTTACACTACTCCAATCTACTTTGCTCTACTCTCTTCTTCTCTCCTCTCCTCTCCTCTTCTCATCTCTCCTCTCCTCTCTTCTACTCCACTCTACTCTACTCTATGCTAGCCAAGCCTAGCTTATCCTAGCCTAACATAGCCTAGCCAAACTTAGCATAGCCTACCCTTGCTCTACTCTACTCAACTCTACCCTACTCTTCTGTTCTCTATTCTGTTATGCTCCACTCTACTCTAATCTAGCCTAGCCTAGCCTAACCTAACCAAGCCTTATCAAGCCTAGCCAACTCTGCTCTACCCTGCACTGCTCTACTCTACTCTAGCCTTACCTAACATAGCCTAACCTAGCTCTACTCTACTCTAATCTACTCTAATCTACTCTACTCTATTATACTATACTCTATGCCAATCTAACATAGCCTACCCTAGCATAGCATATCCTAGCCTAGCCTAACTTAGCCCATCTGTACTCTATTATACTCTACTTTACTCTAATAAAACTAGCCAAGCCTAGCCTAGCCTAGCCTTGCTCTCCTCAACTCTACTCTAGGTTAACCTAGCCTTGCATAATGTAACATACCCTAACCTAGCTCTACTCTACTCTGCTCTACACTACTCTACTCTACTCTCACCTAGCTTACCTAGCCTAGCCCAGCTTAGCATAGCCTAACCTAGCTCTACTCTACTCTACTCTCCTCTACTCTTCTCCACTCTACTCCACTCCACTTTTTCATTCTCTACTCTACTCTCCTCTACTCTTCTCTACTCTACACTACTCTGTACTACTCTACTCTTCTTTATTTTTCTCTACTCTACTCTACTTTGCTCTACTCTGCTCTACTCTACTCCACATTACTCTGCTTTACTTGGCTCTGCTCTTCTATACTCTACTATACTTTACTTTTCTCTCCTCTACTCTACTCTTCTCAGATCTACTCTACTATACTCTACTCCATCCTACTTTAGCATTGCTTCACCTAGTCTAACTAACCTAGCCTAACCGAGGTCTACTCTATTCAACTCTACTCTACTCTAACATATCCCAGCATTGCCTAACCAAATGTAGTTAAGCTCTATACTAGTCTACTCTAACCTTCTCTAACCTTTCCTAACCTAGCCTAGCTTAACTTAGCTCTACTCTACTCTAACCTAGCCTATTCGAGCCTCACCAAGCTCTACTCTACTCTGCTTTGTTCTACTCTTATCTTCTTTGTTCTACTCTATTCTACTCTAATCTACTCTACTCTACTCTACTCTACTCTTCTATACTCCACTCTATTCTATTATACTCTATTCTATTATACTCTATTCTAACTTAGTTTAGCATTGCCTTGTTTAGCATAGCCTAACCAAGTTCTAC
Organism: Vanilla planifolia; assembly: GCA_023846275.1. Classification (NCBI taxonomy): domain Eukaryota; kingdom Viridiplantae; phylum Streptophyta; class Magnoliopsida; order Asparagales; family Orchidaceae; genus Vanilla; species Vanilla planifolia. The sequence goes on from JAIUJO010000269.1 coordinate 280,202, forward strand.
TCGACTTTGCTCTAACCTAACCTTGCTTAACCTAGCCCTGCCTTACTCTACTTTACTTTGTTCTACTCAGCTCTACTCTTCTAAGCTCAGCTCTACTTTACTCTGCTCTACTCTACTCTATTATACTTTACACTGCTCTAGCCTAGCCTAGCCAAGCTTAAGCTAACCTAGCTCTACTCTACCCTACTCTACTCAACTCTACTCGACTCTAGCCTAGCCTAATCGAGCCTAGCTTAGCCTGACCTAGCCTAACCTAACTCTACTCTACTCTACTCTACTCTGCTCAACTCAACTCTATTATACTCAACTCTACTATGTTATTTTTGACTCTACTCTATTCCATATTAGTGAAGCCTAGCCTAACCTAACCTAACCGAACTCTACTCTACTCTACTCTACTCTAACCTAGCCTGTCCTAGCCTAAGTTAGCCTAACAAAGCTCTGCTCTATTCTACTCTACTCTATTTGGCTCTACTCTACTTTGCTCTACACTGCTCTGTTATGCTCTACTATACTATTCTCTACTGTGCTCTACTCTACTCTTCTTTGCTCTACTCTACTCTACTCTAATCTACTCTACTCTACTCTAGCCTAGCCTTGTCTAGCTGAATAAAGCTCTACTCTACTCTACTCGACTCTACTCTACTCTACCCTAGCCTTGCCTACCCAAGCCCAGCCTAGCTTTTCATAGCCTAACCAAGCTCTACTCTACACTACTTTACTCTACACAACTCTACTCCATCTTTAGCCTAACCTAGCATAGCTTAGCTTAACCTAACCTAGCTCAGGTCTACTCTACTATGCTCAACTCTATTCTGCTCTACTTTAATTTGTATTACTCTGCTCTACTCTACTCGATTCTGCTCTAATTTACAATACTTTGCTCTTCTGTTTTGCTTCGCTCGGTTCTACTGTACTCTACTCCCCTCTCCTTTGCTCTTTTCTACTATACTCTATACCACTAAACTTTACTACACTCTACTCTACTCTAATCTTCTCTACTCTACTCTACTCTACCATACTCTGCTCTACTTTACTCTACCCTAGCATAGCCTAGCAAAGACTAAAGAAGCTCTACTCAACTCTACTATACGCTACTCTATTTTACTCTAGCTTCGTCAGCCTAACCTAGCTTTGTCTTGCTCTATTTTATTCTTCTCTTCTCTGCTCTACTCTACTCAGCACAACTCTTATTTTCTCTACTATGGTCCACTCTACTTTACTCCACTTTAGTGTAGCCTAGCCTAACCTAATCTAGCTCGACTCTACTTTACTCTACTAGACTCTAGCCAAGCCTAATCTAGCTCAATTCTACTATGCTATACTCTATTCCACTCTGCTCTACTCTACTCAACTCTACTCTACTATGCTCTACTCTATTTTGCTCTACTCGTCACTACTATACTCTTCTTTAGCAAACCCTAGCCTTGCCTAGCCTAACCAAACCTAACTCTACTCTACTCCAGCTAGCTTAACCTAGCTTAGCCTTTCCTAGCCTAGTTTAGCCTTGCTCTACTCTATTTTACTCCTACTCTACTCTCGTCTACTCTATCCTATTTTGCTCTACTCTAACCTTAACTAACCTTGCATGCCTTAACCTAACCAAGCTTTACTCCACTCTGCTATGCTCTACTCAATTGTGCTCTATTATGCTCAGCTTTACTTCACTCTACTCTACTATATTCTTCTCTACTTTGCTCTACTCTACTCTAGCCTTGCCTAGCCTAGCTTAACTGAGCTCTAGTCTACTATACTCTACTCTACTCTACTCTTCTCCACTCTACTCTACTCTAGCCTAGTCTAGCCTTGTCCAGCCTATCCTATCCATGCCTATCTAACCTAACTTGTCTTTATTATTCTCTACTCCACTCAACTCTACTCTATTCTAACTTGGCCTAGCCTAACCTAGATCTATTCTATTATACTTTTCTTTTACCTAGGCTTTCTTACTTAGCCAAACCTCACTCTACTCAGCTTTGCTTTATAACATTGCACTCAACTCTGCTCCACTCTATTCAACTCTACTCTACTTAGCCCCACTCTACTCTACCCTATTATACTCCAGGCAAGCCTAGCCTAACCTAGCTCTACTCTACTCTAATTTACTATACTTTACTCTAGCCTAGCCTAGCCTATCTTAGCCTTGCCTAGGCTAACCTAGCTCTACTATACTCCACTCTACTCTAGTATACTCTACTATATCCTAACCTAGCCTAACTTGACTTAGCACTACTCAGCTCTATTCTAGTCTTCTCTACTCTACTCTACTCTTCCCTAGCCTAGCTTAACCTATTCTAGCCTAGCCTAACCTCGCTCTGCTCTACTCTGCTTTGCTCTACCTTTCTCTATTTTGTTCTATCCTACTATGCTCTGCTTAACTCTATTCTAGTCTACTTTACTTTGCTCTGATCTCCTCTACTATACTGTGTTCAACTCTACTCTACTCCACCCTACTCTAACATAAGATTCCCTAGCCTTACATAACCTAGATCTACTCTACTCAACTCTACTCTACCCAACTATACTCTAGCATAGCTTGGCCTTGCCTAGCAAACTTAACTCTACTCTACTCTACTCTACCCTACTCTACTTTGCTCTGTAATACACTACTCTACTCTACTATGCTCTATTCTTCTCTACTATACTCTACCCTACTCTACTCACTCTACTCTACTCTACTCTTGCCTAGTTTACCATAACCTTGCCTAGCCTAGACTAACCTAGCTCTACTATACTTTACTTTACTATACTCAAATCTACTATACTCTACTCTAACTTAGCCTAGCCTTGTTAAACTAAACCTAACTCTACTCTACTATGAACAACTCTTCTTTGCTCTATAATACTTTACTATACTCTGTTATACTCTTCTCTACTCTTATCTACTTTACTCTTATCTAGCCAAATCTAACTTAGCCTAACCTAGCTTTACTCTAATATGCTTTATTTTACTCACTTATGTTATACTCTACCCTACTCTACTTTATTCTACTTTACTCTACTCTACTTTACTCTACTCTAATCTATTATAATGTAGGCTTGCCTAGCATAGCCTAGCTCAACCTAACCTAGCAAAGTAGTGTAGAGCTAGGCTAGGTTGAGCTAGGCTTGTCTAGGCTAGGTTAGAGTTGAGTAGAGTTTGGTAGAGTAAAATAAAGTCGAGTAGAGTAGAATGGAGTATAGTATTATATAGTATAATTAGTAAAGTAGACTAGATTAGAGTAGAGCTAGGTAATGCTAGGTTAGGTTAGGTGAGGCAAGAGTAGAGTAGAGAAGAGTATAGTAGAGTAGAGTTGAGTATAGTAAAGTATAATTGAGTATAGTAGAGCTAAGTTAGGCTCGGCTAAGTTAGACTATAATAGAGCAGAGTAGAGTAGTGAAGAGCAAGGTAGAGTAGAGCAGAGCAGAGAGAATTAGAGTAGGGCAATGTAAAGTACAGCTAGATTTGGCAAGGCTTGAGTAGATCTTGGTTCACCTAGGCTAGTTTAGGCTAAGTTGGAGTAGAATAGATTAGAATTAATTTGAGTAGGGTAGAGTAGAGTAATGTAGGGCAAAGTAGAGCAGACTAGAGCAAATCAGAGTAGAGTAGAGCAGAGCTATTTTATGATTGATTATAATAGAGTAGGGTAGAGTAGAGTAGAGTAAAGTACAGAAGAGCTAGGTTGGGCTATACTAGGCAAGGTTAGGCTTGAGTCAAGTAGAGTGGAGTATAGAGTAGAGTAGAGTAGAGGAGAGTAGAGTAGAGGTAGTTTAGGCTAGGCTAGGTTAGGATAGGCTAGGGAAGACTAGTTTAGGCTAAAGTAAAGTAGAGTAGAGTAGAGCATAGTGGAGAAGACTAGAGTATAATAAAGTAAAGTAGAGTAAAGTAGAGCTAGGTTGAGAAAGGTGAGACAAGGCTAATCTGGAGTAGAAGAGTAGAGTAGTATAGAGCATAGTAGGGCAGAGAAGAGTAGAGTAGAGTAGAATAGATCAAAGCAAAGAAGAGTGTAGTAGAGCATAATAGAGTCGAGCAGAGTAGAGTAGAGTAGAGTAGAGTAGATAAGAGAAAAACAAGGTTAGGTTAGGCAAGGCTAGAGCAGATTAGAGTAGGGCTAGGTTAGGCTATGATAGGCTAGGCTTGGTTAGAGTAGAGTAGAGAAGAGCAGAGTAAAGTAGAGTAGAGGAGAGCAAAGTAGAGCAGAGTCTTGTAGAGTAGAGCTAGATTAGGATAGGCTTAGCTAGGCTAAGGAAGAAGAGACTACAATAGAGTAGATTTAGATTAGGTTAGGATAGGCTGGCCTAAGTTAGGGATGAGTAGAGTGGAGTAGAGTAATTTAGAGTAAACTAGAGCTAGGTATGGTGAGGCTAGGCTAGGCTAAGTTAGTTTAAGCTAAATTAAGGAGCAGAGAAGAGTAGAGTAGAGCAAAGTAGAGTAGAGTAAAGTGGAGAAAAGTAGAGAAGAGCATAGCAAAGTAGAGCATAGTATAGTTGAATAAAGCAGAGCAGAACTAGGTTAGGCTAAGCTAAGCTAGGCTAGGCTAGGCTAGGTTAGGCTAGTTAAGGCTAGGCAAGGCTAGGTTAGAGTAAAGTAGAGCAAAGTAGAATATATTATAGTTGAGTAGAGGTTGGTTAGGTGAGGCAAGGCTAGTTTATAATAGAGCAAAGAAGAGTATAATAGAGTAGAGCAAGGTTAGGCTAGGCTAAGCTATGGTAGGCTAAAGTAGAGTAGAGTAGAGCTAGGTTAAGCTGGGCAAGGCTAAGCTAGGCTATAGTAAAGTAGAGTAGGGAAGAGTATTGTAGGGTAGAGTAGAGTAGAGTAGAGGAAACTAGAGTAATGTAAAGCAGAGTAGAGTAGAGAAGAGTAGAGGAGAAGAGAGGAAGAGAGAGTAGAGTAGAGCAAAGTAGTGCAGAATAGAGCAGAGTAGAAGAGTAGAGTAGAGAAATGTAGAGTAGAGTAGAGTAGAGTAGAGCATTATGGAATAGTGCAAAGTAGTGTGGAGTTGAGCAGCAGAATGAATGGTTAGGCTAAGCTAGGCTAATCTTGGCAAGGTTAAGCTAGAGTAGAGTAGAGTAGAATAGAGTAGTGTAGAGGAAGGTTAGGCTCAGCTAGGCTAGAGTAGAGTAGAGTAGAGTAGAGAAGAGTGGACTTGAGAAAAATATAGTAGAGTAGAGTAGAGTAAAATAGTATAGAGTAAGGATTGGCTAGATTAAGCTAGTTTAGGCTAGGTTAGGGTATGCTTAGCTAGTATAAAGTAGAGTAGAGTAGAGTAGAATCGTGTAGAATAGGGTAGAGTGGAGTAGAGTAGAGTAGAGCTTGGTTAGGGTAGGCTAAGATAGAGTATAATAGAGAAGAGTAGAGTTGAGTAGAGTAGAGTAGAGAAGAGTAGAGTAGAGTAGAGTAGAGTAGAGTATAGTATAGTAGAGCAGAGTAGAACTAGGTTAGGGTAGGTTAGGCAAGGTTAGGCTAGGCTATAGTAATGTGGATTAGGGTCTTGATTAGGCTAGGCTTGGGTAGAGTAGAGTAGAGAAGAGAAAAATAGAGCAGAGTAGAAAATAATAGGGTAGAGTATAGCCAAGTTAGGTTAGGTTAAGCTAAGCTTGGCTAGACCAAGTTAGGTTAGGTTAAGCTAGGCTAGGCTAGAGTGTAGCAGAGTAGAGTAGAGCTTCGTTAGGCTAAGCTATGCGAGGTTAGGCTAGAGTAGAGCAGAGCAGACATGAGAAGAGTAGAGCAGAGAAAAGCATAGCAAAGAATAGTATAGTAGAGTATAGAAGAGTAGAGCTTGGTTAGGCGAAGCTAGGCTTGGCTAGACTGGGTTAGAGTAGATTAGACTAGGGTACGGTAGAGCAGAGTAGAGTTAAGTAGAGTAGTGTAGAGTAGAGCAACGTTAGTCTATGCTAAGTTAGGCTAGGTTGGGATAAGCAAGAGTAGAGTATGGTAGATTTGATAAGAGTATAGTAGAATAGAGTAGAGCAAGGTTAAGTTAAGCTAAGTTAGGGTAGGCTTTACTAGAGTAGAGCTTTGTAGAATAGAGCATAGCAAAGTAGAACAAAATAAAGACAAGTAGAGAAGAGTAGATTAAAGAAGAGTAGAGCTAGGTTAGTCAAGGTTAGGGTAGGCTAGGCTAGTTAGAGTAGATTAAAGTAGAGTAGAGAAGAATAGAGCTAGGTTCGACTTAGCAGGGCGAGGCTAAGCTATGCTAGAGTAGAGAAGGCAAGAGTCGATCATAGTAAAGTATAGTAAAGTAGAGTAGATCTTAGTTAGGCTAGGCTACGCCAAGCTAGAGTAGAAAAGATTAGAGTATAGTAGAGTAGAGAAGAATATAGTAGAGTATTGTATAGTAGAGTAGAGTAGAATAGAACTAGGTTAGGCTAAGTTTTGGTCGAGTATAGGAGAGTAGAGTATAGTAGAGCAGAGCAAAGTAGAGTATAGAGCAGAGATGAGAAAAGTAGAGTAGAGCAGAGTAGAGTAGAGTAGAGTAAAGCAAGGTTAGCCAAGACAAAGCTATAGTAGAGTAAAGAAGATCTAGGTTAGCCTAGGCTAACTTACACAAGGTTAGAGAAGAGTAGAGTAGAGTGGAGTAGAGCAAAGTTGAGTAAAGCAGAGTAGAGTAGAGTAGAGCTAAGTTAGGCTAGGCTAGCTAGGCTATAATAAATTAGAGTAGAGTAGAGCTAGGTTAGGCTAGGCTAGCAAGAGTACAGAGTAGCAAAGGATCGAAGTAGAGTAGAGTAGAGCTATGCTAGGCTTGGCTTTGCTAGGCTATGCTATGCAAAGCTAGGCTAGAATAGAGTAGAGTAGAGAGAGCTTTGTTAGGCTATGTTAGAGTAGAGTTGAGCAGAGTATAATAGAGTAGATTATAGTATAGCTAAGTTAGGCTAGGCTAGGCGTGGCAAAGGTAGGGTAGGGTAGGCTTAGCTAGTCTAGAGTAAAGTGGAGTAGAGTAGAATAGTGTGGAGAAGAGCTAGGTTAGGCTAGGGAAGGCTAGATTAGAGTAGAATATAGTAGAGTAGATTAGAGTAGAGTAGAGTAGAGTAGAATAGAGTAGGGTAAAGTAATGTAAAGTAGTGTAGAGCGGAGTATAAGAGCAGAGTAAAGCAATATAGAGCAATCCAAAGTAGTATAGAGCAGTATAGAGCAGAGTAGAGCAGTATAGAGCAGAGAAGGCAGAGCAAAACTAGGTTAATATAGGGTTTGCTAGGCTAAGCTAGAATAGAGTAGAGTAGTATAGAGTATATCTTTGTTTGAATAGGCTAGGGTAGGCTAAGTCAGGCAAGGCTAGAGTAAAGTAGAGTAGTTTAGAATAGAGTAGAATAGAGTAGAATAGAGCAGAGAAGAGTAGAGTAGTGTAGGGTGAAGCATAGTAGAAAAGATAAGAGGAGAAGAGAGGAGAGGAGACCAAAGCAAAGTTGAGTAGAGCATAGTAGAGTAGAGAAAAATAGAGCAAAACAGAGTAGAAAAAAGCATAGTAGAATAGAGCAGAGTAGAACATAGTAGAGTAGAGAATACAATAATAGAGTTGAGTAGAGCAAAGTAGAGCAAAGAAAAGTAGACTAGAGTAAAGTAGAATAGAGTAGAGTAATGTAGAGTAGAGCAGATGAAGTTTAGGCTAGGCTTGACTAAGCTAGAGTAGAACAGAGTAGAGTAGAGTAGAGTTGAGCATTGCTAGGTTAGGATAGTCTAAGCTAGAGTATAGTGCAGTAGAGTAAAATAGAGTAGTGTAGAGTAGAGTAGAGTAGTGCAGACCATAATAGAGCGAGGTATGCGTCTATGTGAAGCAAGGCTTAGCCAGAGTAGAGTATAGTAGAATAGAGCAGAGTAGAGTATAGTTTAGCTAAGTTAGGATGGGTTATGTTAGGCTTAGTTAGAGTAGTGTATAGTAGAGTAAAGAAGAGTATAGTTAGGTTAGGCTTCCCTAGGCAAGGTTAAGGTAGGCTAGGGAAGGTTAGCTTTGGCTATGTTAGGCCAGAGAAGAGTACAGTAGAATAGAGTATAATAGAGTAGAGAAGAGTAGGTTAGAGTAGAGTAGAGTACAGCTAGGTTTAGTTGTTCTAAGCTAAGTTAGGCTAGGTTAAGCGGTAGTAGAGCATAGTATAGTGGAGTAAAGTAGAGCTAGGTTAGGCTAAGCTAGGCAATGTGAGAGTTGATTAGAGTAGGGTAGAGTAGAGGAAAGAAGAGTAGAATAGAGTAGTGTAGAGAAGATTAGAGCAAAGCAGAGAAGAGTAGAATAGCAAAGAGCAAAGCTAAGTTAGGCTAGGCTAGGTTAGGCTATGTGAAGCTTAGCTAGGTAAGGCTAGTTATTATAGGCTAGGTTGGGCTAGCTTAGAGTAGAGTAGAATAGAGTATAGTAGAGTAGAGTAAAATAGAGCTAGGTTAAGGTAGGATAAGCTAGAGTATATAGTAAAGTAGATTAAAGAAGAGCAGAGCAAAGTAGAACGGCATGGAGTAGAGTAGAGAGAAGAAGAGTTGAGCTGAGCAAAGCAGATCAGAGTAGGGCAGAGCTAGGTTAGAGTATAATAGAGTAGAGTGGTGTAGAGTAGAGTAGAGTAGAGTAGTATAGAGTAAAGTAGAGTGACATAATGAGTAGAGGAGAGGAGAGGAGAGTAGAGTAGAGTAGAGCAAAGCAAAGCAAAGCAGAGTAGAGTAGAGAATAGTATAAGAGCAGAGTAGAGCCATGTCGAGTAAAGTAGAGTAGAGCTGAGTTGTGTAGAGCAGAGCAAAGTAGAGTAGTGCATAGTAGAGATAGATTAGAGTAGAGTAAAATAGAGTAGAGTAGAGCTAGGATATGCAAGCTTAGGCTAGGGTAGGTAAGGCTAGGTTAAAGTAGAGAAGAGTATAGTAGAGTAGAATTAAGTAGAGTAGAGTAGAGTATAATACAGTAAAGTAGAGTAGAGCTAGGTTAGGCTTGGCTAGGATAGGCTATGTAAGGGTAGGCTAAGTTAAGCTAGGCTAGGTTAGAGTACAATAGAGTAGAGTAGAACTAAGTTAGGCTAGGCTAAGTTAGAGTATAGTAGAGCATAGTATAGTAAAGTAGAGTAGAGAAATGAAAAATTGAGTAGAGCAGAATAAAGTAGAGTAGAGTAGAGTAGAGCATAGTAGAGTATAGTAGAGTAGAGCTAGATTAGGCTAGGCTAGGCTAGAGTAGAGTAGAGCAGACTGAAGTAGAATTGAATAGAGAAGAGTAGAGTCGATTAGAGTATATTAAAGTAGAGTGGAGTAGAGTAGAGTGGAATATAATAGAGTAAATTAGAGTAGAGCTAGGTTAGGATAGGCTAGGCTAGGCTATGGAAGGTTATGTTAGGTTAGGCTAGAGTACAATAGAGTAGAGGTGAGTAGAGTATAGAAGAGTAGAGTAGAGTGGAGTTAGGCTAGGCTAGGCTAAGCTCAAGTAGAGTAGAGTAGAGTACAGTAAAGCAGAGTAGAGTAGAGAAAAGTAGAGTAAGATGGAGTGGAACAAAGCAGAGCAGAGTAGAGTAGAGAAGAGCAAGGTTATGCTAGGATAGAGAAGATTACGGCAGAGTAGAGTAGAGTAGAGCTAGGTTGGGCGAGGCTAGGCTAGGATACATAAGACTAGGCCAAGCTAGCCTAGAGTAAAGTAAAGTAGATTAATGTAGAGCAGATTAGAGCTAGGTTAGGCAAGACTAGCCTAGGCTAGAGTACAATATAGTTGAATATGATAGAGTAAAGTAGAATAGAGTAGAGTATAATAGAGTAGTGCAGAGTAGAAAAGAGTTGAGTATAGTAGAGCAAAGCATAATAGGGCAAGGCAGAGCACATCAGAGCTTGGTTAAGCTAGGCTAGAATAAAGTGGAGTAGAGTAGAGTAGAGTAGAGTTAGGTTTGTCTAGCTAGGCTAGGTTAGAGTAGAGTGGAGAGAGTATATTAATGTATACTAAACTGGGTAGAGTATAGCCGAGTTAAGCTATTCTAGGTTAGGATAATCTAGGCTAAGGTAGGTTTGGTTAGAGTAGAGAAGGGTAGATTAGAGTGGAGCATAGTAGAGCTCTTTTTGGCTATGCTAGAGTAGAGTATAATAGAGCAGAGAAGAGTATAGTAGAGCTTAGTAGAGTAGAGCAGAGTAGAGTAGAGAAATGTAAAGCAATGTAGAGAAGAGCATAGCAAAGAAGAGTAGAGTAGAGAAAAGCATAATAGAGTAGAGCATGGTTAGGCAAAACTAGGCTAAGATAAGTTAGAGTAGACTAGAGTAGAGTAGATTAGGGTAGTGTAGTGTAGAGTAGAGTAGAGTACATTAAGGTTTGGCTCGGCTAAGTTAGGCAAGGCTAGGCTAACAAAAGCTAGGCTAGGAATGAGTAGAGAAGAGTATAGTAGAGTTAGGTTAGGCTTAGCTAGGCTAGAGTACAATAGAGTAGAGTAGAGTAGAGTAGAGTAGAACTCAACAAAATAGAGTAGAGTAGAGCAAATTAGAACAGAGTAGAATAGAGTAGAGTAGAGAAGTGTGAGGTTAGGCTAGCCAAGACTATGCTAAAGTAGAGTAGAGTAGATTAGAGTAGAGTAAAGTATAGTAGAGCTAGGCTAGGCTAGGCTAGGTTAGAGTAGGTTAGGCTAAGCAAGGCTAGGCTAGAGTAGAGTATAGTAGAGCTAGGTTATGTTAGGCTAGGCTAACCTAGGTTAAACTAAGCTTGAGTAGAGCAGAGTAGAGTAGAATAGAGTGGAGTTGAAGAGAGTAGACTTAAAAAGTGTAGAGAAGAGTAGAGTAGAGTAGAAAGGAGATTAGTAGAGCAATGTACAGCAGAAGAGAATAGAGCAAAGAAAAAAAGAGTATAGCAGACCATTGCAGAGTACAGTTAGGTTGAGTAGAGCAGAGTTGAGTAGAGGAAAGCAAGGGTAGGCTAGGTAAGGGTTGGCTAGGCATGACCAGGCTAGGCTGAAGTAGAGTATAGTGAGGAAGAGCTAGGTTAGGCAAGGTGAAGCTAGGCTAGGCTAGAGTAGAGTAGACTAGAGCTTAATAGAGTAGAGCAGAGTAGAGTAGAGTAGAGTAGTAAATAGTAGAGCAAAGCAGAGTAGAGTAGAGTAGAGACGAGTGGAGTAGAGAAGAGTAGAGAAGAACTAGATTAGGGTAGGCTAGGCTAGAGCATAGTAGAGCAGAGCTAAGTCGGGCTAGGCTAGGTTAGAGTAAAGAAGAGAAGAGTAGAATAGAGTAAAGTAGAGTAGAGTAGAGCATTATAGAGTAGAGCATAATAGAGTAGAGTTGAGTAAAACTAAGCAAGATTAGGCTAGGTTAGTCTAAGTAAAGCTAGACTACAATAGAGTAGAACTAAGTTAGGTTAGGCTAGGATACACTAGATTAAAGTAAAGTAGAGTAGAATAGAATGTAGTAAAGTAGAGCTTAGTAGTATAGAGTGTAGTAGAGCAAGGTTAGGCTAGGCTTGGCTAGGTTAAGTTAGGTTAGGATGGGCTAGGCTAGAGTAGAGCAGAGTAGAGTTGAGTAGAGTAGAGTAGAGTAGAGTAGTGTAGAGCAAGATTAGGCTTGACTAGGCTTGGCTAGGCTAGAGTGTAATTGAGTGGAGTAGAATAGAGTAGAGTAGAGTAAAGCAAAGCAGTGTAGAGAATAGTATAATAGAGTACAGAAAAGAAGTGTAGAGTAGAGTAGAGTTAGGCTAGGCAAGGTTATGCCAAGCTAGGCTAGGCTAGAGAAGAGTAGAGCAGAGTAGAGTAGAGCTAGTTTCTATGCTAGGTGAGGTTAGAGTAGAGTAGAGAAGAGTAGAGTTAGGTTAGGCTAGGCAAGGCTAAGGTAGGCTAGGCTAGGTTAGGCTAGAGTAGAGTAGAGTAGGTTAGGCTAGAGCAGAGTAAGGTTGAGTAGAGTAGGGCAAAGTAGAGTAGAGCAAAGTAGAGAAGTGCAAAAGAGTAGAGTAGAGAATTAAAAAGCAGAGTAGCATAAAAAAAAGTAGAGTAGAGTAGAGAAGAGCAATGGAGACAAGAGTAGACCCTAGGTAAGGCTAAGTTAGGCTAGGCTACACAAGAGTAGACTAGAGGAGGTTAAAGTAGAGTACAGCAAGGTGAGGCTATGCTAAGCAAGGTTAGGCTAGGCTAGGCGAAGTTAGGCAAGAGTAGAGTGGAGTAGAGTAACATATAGCTAAGTTAGGCTTAGCTAAGCTAGAGTAGAATAAAATAGAGTAGAGTAGTGTAGAGTAGAGTAGAGTAGAGTAAGGCTAAGCAAGGTTAGGTGGGGTTACTTTAGGATAGGTAAGGCTAGGCTAAGATAGGCTAGGTGAGGCTAAGCTAGGGTAGGTTAGGCTAGGCTAAGCAAGAGTAGAGTAGAGTAGAGTAAAGTAAAGCAGAGTAAAGAATAGAAGAGTAGAATAGAGTAGAGTATAGTAAGGTCAGGTATGGCTTTGCAAAGCTAGGCTAGGCAAAGTTAGACTAAACTAGACTAGAGGAGAAAAGAGTAAAGTAGAGTAGCATAAAGCTAAGTTAGGCTTCGCAAGGCTAGAGTAGAAAAAATATAGTAGAGTAGAGTAATGCTAAGCTAAGCTAGGCGAGGTTAAGTTAGGCTAGGGTAGGTTAGGTGAGGTTAGAGTAAGGTAAGGTAGGTAGAGTAGAGTAGAGTAGAGTGTAGTAGAGGAGAGTAGGGTAGAGTAGAGAAGAGTAGAGCATAGTAGAGGAAAGTAGAGCAAAATAGAGCAAAGAAGAGCAGAGCACAATAGAGTAGAGCAAAGCAAGGTAGAGAAGAGTAGAGTAGAATAGATCATAGTAGAGTAGAATAAAGCAGATCAAAGAAAAGTTGAGTAGAGCCAAAGTGAGATTAAGCTATGCTAGGTTAGGCTAGCTTGGAGTAGAGTAGAGTAGAGTAGGGTAGACTTGAGTATAGTAAGGTTAGGCTAAGCTTGGCTAGGCTAGATTAAGCTAGAGTAGAATTAAGTAGAGTAGAGTAGTATAGAGCTAGGTTAGGCTTAGCTAGGCTAGAGAAGAATAAAATAAAGTAGAGTAGAATAGAATAGATTAAAGTTGAATTGAGTAGAGCCTAAGTGAGGTTAAGCTAGGTTAAGCTAGGCTAGACAAGAGCATAGTAGAGTAAAGTTGGGTAAAGTAGAGTATAGTATCACTAAGTTTGGCTATGCTAAGCTAGGCCAATTTTGAATAGAGTATAGTATAGTAGAGTAGACTAGGATAGAGCTAAGTTAGGCTAGATTATGGTAAAATAAAGTAAGGTAAAGTCGAGTAAGGTAGAGTAGAGTAGAGTAGAGTAGGGCTAGGCTAGGCTAGGTGAGGTTTTTTTAGGATATGTTAGGCTAAGCTAACTAGGCTAGGCAAAGCTAGGCTAGGCTAGATGAGGCTAGGCTTGGCTAAGCTAGGTTAGGCTAGGCTAACCTAGGCTAGGCAAAGCTTGAGTAGATTAGAGTAGAGGAAGGTAGAGTAAAGTATAGTAGAGTGAAGTAAAGCATAGTAAGCTTAGGAAAGGCTTGGCTTGGTAAGGTCAGGCTAGGCTAGGCTAGGTTACGCTAGAGTAGGGTAAGGTAGAGTAGAGTAGTATAAAGAAAGGTTAAGCTTAGCTAAGCTAGACTAGAATAAAATATAATTAGGGTAGAGTAAGTCTAGGGAAGGCTAGGTGAGGTTAGGATAGGCTAAGATAGGTTAAGCTAGGCTAAGCTAGGATAGAGTAGGGCATGTAAGAGTAGAAAAGAGTAGAGTAGAGTAGAGTAGTGTAAAGTAGAGTATAGAATAGTAGAGAAGAGTATAGTAGAGTAGAGTAGAGTAAAGTAGAGTAAACTAGAGTAGAGTAAAGTTGAGTAAAGTAGAGTAGAGTAAAGTAGAGTAGTGTGGAATAAGTCTAGGTTAGGCTAGGCTAGAGTAGAGTAGATTAGAGTAGAGTAGAGCATAGTATGGTTTGGCTAGGCTAAGCATGGTTAGGCAAGGTTAGGCTAGGTTAAGCTAGATTAGGCTAGAGTAGAATAGAGTAGGGTAGAGTAACATAGAGCTAAGTTAGGATTTGTTAGGCTAGAGTATAATAAAATAGAGTAGAGTATAGTAGAGTAGAGCATAGTAGAGCAAGGCTAGGCTAGACTAAGAGAGGTTTGCAAGGCTACAATAGAGTAGGGTAGTGTATAGTAAGCCTGGGTTAAGCTAGACTAGGTTATGCTAGGCTACGTTAGGATATGCTATGTTAGGCTAGAGTAGAGTAGAGTACCATAGAGCTAAGTTAGGCTTAACTAAGCTAAAGAAGAATAAAATAGAGTATAGAAGAGTAGAGTAGAGTAGAGTAAGGCTAGGCTAGGCTAGGATAAGTTAGCCTAAGCAAGGCTAGACAAGGCTAAACTAGGTTAGAGAAGAATAAGGTGGTGTAGAGTAGAGTATAGCATCATAAGGCTAGTTAGGCTTAGTTAGACTAGAGTAGGATAAAATAGGGTAGAGTAGAGTAGAGTAAGACTCAACTATGCTAGGTGATGTTAGATTTTGTTTGGTTAAACTATTCTACGCAATGCAAGTTTCTAATAGGGTATGGTAGAGTAGAGTAGAGTAGAGCAGAGCAAAGCAGAGAAGAGTAGAGTAAAATAGATCTTAGTAGAGTATAATAGATTGGAGTAGAGCTAGGTTAGGCTAGACTGGCCTAAGCAGACCAAGGCTAGGCTTGAATAAAATAGAGTAGAGTAGAGTTAAGTTAGGCTTGGCTAGATTAGAGTAGAGAAGAATAATGTAGAGTAGAGTAGAGTAAAGCTAGGTTAGGCTTGGCTAGGTTAGAGTAGAGAAGAATAATGTAGAGTAGAGTTGAGTAAAGCTAGGTTAGGCTAGGCTTGGCTAGGTAAGAGTAGCATAGAGTAGAGTAAAGTAGAGTAGAGTATATTAGAGCTTAATTAGGCTATGCTTGGTGAGGCTAGGCTAGAGTAGAGTAAAGCAGAGTAAAATCGAGTAGAGCATACTAGAGTAGAGGAGAGCAGGGTAGAGTAGAGAAGAGTAGAGTAGAGAAAAGTAGAATAGAGTAGATTAGAGTAGATTAGAGTAGAGTAGAGTAGAGTAGAGTAGAATAGAGCCTGGTTAGCCAAGGTTAGGCTTGGCTAGGCTAGGTTAGAATAGAGTAGAGTAGAGCTAAGTTTGAGTAGAGTGGAGTAGAGTAGAGTTGAGTAAAATAGAGTAGAGCTAGGTAAGGCTAGGCTATGCTAGGCTAGAGAAGAGTAGAGCTAAGTGGATTAGGGTAGATAGGCTAGGTTAGAATAGAGTCGATTAGAGTAGAGTATATTAGAATTGAGTAGTGTAGAACTAAGTTAGGTTAAGCTAGGTTAAGTTAAGTTAATCCATGCTAAGCAAAGCTAGCTTTAGAGTAAAGTATAGTAGAGTAGAGTAGAGTAGAGCTAGGTTAGGCTAGGCTAGAGTATAATAGAGTACAGTATAGTAAAGAAGAGTAGAACAAAGTAGAGTAAAGCAGAGCAGAGAAGAGTAGAGCAGAGTAGAGTGGAGCAGAGTAGAACTGCGTAATAAAATGAAGAGTAGAGCATAGCAAAGTAGAGAAGAGTTAGTTTAGGCTAAGCTAGGCTAGATTAGGCTAGCCTAGGCTAGAGTGGAGTAGCACAGAGTAAAGTAGAGTAGAGAAGAATAAAGCAGTGTAGAGCAGAGAATAGAGTAGGGTAGAGAAAAGTAGAGCAAAGCAAAATAGAGCAGAGCAAAGTTGAGCTAGGTTAGGCTAAGCTAGGCTAAGGTAGGCTAGGCTAAGTTTGCCTAAAGTAGACTACAGTAGAGTAGAATAGAGTAAAGTAGTGTAGAGTGTAGTAGAGTATGGTGGAGTAGAGTAAGGCTAGGTTAGGCTAGGTTTGGTTAGAGTAGAGTAGATTAGTGTAGAGTAGAGTAGAGTAGAGTAAAGGAGGAGAGGAGAGGAGAAAAGAGCAGAATAGAGAAGAGTAAAGCAGAGTAGAGTAGAGTGGACTAGAGCTAGTTTAGGCTAGGTTAGGTAAGGTTAAGTTATAGTAGAGTAGAGTGGAGTAGAGCCATGCAGAGTAGAGAAGTGTAGGGTAGAGCTACGTTAGGCTACGCTATGTTAGGTTAGGCAAGGTAAGACAAGAGTAGAGTAGAGCTTGGTAGACTAGGCTAGGTTTGAGTAGAGTATAGTACAAGTAGAGTAGAGTAGAACTAGATTAAGCTATCCTAGGCTAAGCAAGAGTATAATAAAGTAGAGTAGAGTAGAAAATAGTAGAGCAAAGTAGAGCAGAGCAAAGTATTACAGAGCAGAGTACAGTAGAGTAATGCAGAGCAAAGAAGTGTAGAGTAGAGTGGGGTAGACAAGAGTAGAGTAGTAAAAGCAAAGTAGAGCATAGTAGTGTAAAGTAGAGTTAGGTTAGGCTAGGCAAAGCTAGGCTAGGCTATAGTAGAGTAGAGTAGAGTAAAGCTTGGTTAAGCTAGGCTAGGTTAGAGTGGAGTAAAGTAGAGTAGAGTATAGCTAGGTTAAGCTAGGCTATGTTAGGTTGGGCTAGGCTAAGATAGGTTAGGCTAGGCTAAGTTAGAGTTGAGTTGAGTAGAATATAGTAGAGCGTAGTTAGGCTGGGCTAAGCTTGGCTAGAGAAGGGTAGAGTGGAGTTGAGTATAGGAGAGAAGAGCAAAGTATATCAAATTAGAATAGAGCAGAGAAGCAAAATAGAGCAGAGCAGAGTAGAGTAGAGCAGAGTAGAATCGAGTAGAGTAGAGCCAAGCAGACTAGAATATAGTAGAGTATAGTAAAGCTAGGTTAGGTTAAGCAAGATTAGGCTAAGCTAGTCTAGGTTAGAGTATGGTAGTGTAGAGTAAAGTAGAGTAGAGTAGAGTAGGGTAGAGTAGAGTATATTATAATATAATAGAGTAGAGTATAATAGAGCTATGTTAATCTTTGCTAGGTTGGGCTAAGCTAAGCTAAGCTAAATTAGGCTAAGCTAGATTAAAGTAGAGTAGAGCTAGGTTTAGTAAGGCTAGGCTAGGTTATCGTAGGCTTGGCAAACCTAAACTAAGCTAGATTAAAATAGAATAGAGTAGAGTTGAGCAGAGGAGAGTAGAGTATAATAGAGCATAGTAGAGCAGAGCAAAGCAAAGTAGAAAAAAGTAGAGTAGAGTAGTATAGAGCAAAGCCCAGTAGGGAAGAGCAGAGCTAAGTTAGGCTAGGCTAAGCTAGGATAAGGTAGGATAGGCTTGAGTAATATCGAGTAAAGTAGAGTAGAGAGTAGAGTAGAGCTTGGTTAGGCTAAGCTAGAGTAGAATAAAGTAGAGTAGAGTAGAGTAGAGCAAGGTTTGGTTAGGCTAGTGTGAAGTAGAGTAGAGTATAGTGCACTATAATAGAGTAGCACTAGGTTATCCTAGGATAGGGTAGAGTATAGTAGAGCAAAGTAGAATATAGTAGAGCAGAGTTGAGTTAAGTAGAGTAGAAAAGAGCAAAGTAGAGTAGAGATCAGAAGAGTAGAGTAGAGTAAAGTAGAGTATAACAGAGCAAAGTGGAGTTAGGTTAGGCCAGGCTAGGCTAGGCTAGGGTTGGCTAAGCTTGAGAAGAGTATAGTAGAGAAGAGCAGAGTAGAGTAGATCTAGGTTAGGCTAGACTAGGCTAGTATGGAGTAGAGAAAAGTAGAGTTGAGTATTGTGGAATAGAGCTCAATTATTCTAGGCTAACTAGAGTATAGTAGAGCAAAATAGAATATAGTAGAGCATAGTAGAGTTAAGTATAGTAGAAAAGAGAAAAGTAGAGTGGAGATGAGAAGAGTAGAGCAGAGTAGAGTATAGCAGAGCAGAGTTGATTAGGTTACACTAGGCTAGTGTAGGTTGAGCTAGAGAAGAGTAGAGTAGAGTATAGTAGAGTGGAGTAGATCTTGGTTAGGCTAGGCTAGAGTAAGTAAAGTAGAGTAGAGCTTGGTTTGGCTAGGATAGCCTATATAAACAATGTTAGAGTAGAGTATAACAGTTTAGAGTAGAGTAGAGTAGTATAGAGTAGAGTAGTGGAGAGTAGAGTAGAGCAAGGCTAGGTTAAGCTATGCCTTGCTAGGCTAGGCTAGATCAAAGTAGAGCTAGGTTAGGCAAGTTAAGGTGAGGCTAAGTTAGAGTAGAGTATAATAGAATAAAGTAGAGTAAAGTAAAGTAGAGTTAGATTAAGCTAGGCTTGGTTAGAGTAAAGTAGAGTGGATTAGAGTAAAGTAGAGTAGAGTAAGGTTAGACTAGACTAAGCTAACGAGGTTAAATAAGGCTAGAGTAGAGTAGATTAAAATAGATTAGAGTATAGTAGAGCAAAGTAGAATAGAGCAGAGTATAATAGAGCATAACAGAGCAGAGTAGAGCAAAGCATAACAGAGTTAAACAAAGCAAAGTTGAGTAGAGCTTAGTAGAGTAGAGTAGAATAGAGCAAAGTAGAGAAAAGTAGAACAAAGAAAAGTAAAGTAGAGAAGAGCTGGGTTTGTTTAGGCTAGAGTAGAGTATTGTAGAGTATAACTAAGTTAGGATAGGCTATGTTAAGCTAAGTTAGAATAAAGTTGAGTAGAGTATAATAGATTAGAGTATAGTAGAGTAGAGTAAAGTAGAGTAGAGCTAAGTTAGGCTAGGCTAAGCTAGGTTAGTGCAGGCTAGGCTCGACAAGGCAAGAGTAGAGTAGAGTAGAGAAGAGTATAATGAAGCTACATTAAGCTAGGTTAGGCTAGGCTAAGTTATAATAGAGAAGAACAAAAGAGTAGAGTAGTGTAGAGTATAGTAGAGTAGAGCTAGGTTAGGCTAGGCTAGGCGAGGTTAGAATAGAGTAGAGTAGAATCGAGTAAAGCAAAGTAGAGTAGAGTGGAGTGGAGTAGAGTATAGCTAAGTTAGGCCAGGCTATGCTAACATAGGCTAGGTTAGGTTAGGTTAAAGCTGAGTGGAGAACAGCAAAGAAGAGTAGAAAAGAGTAGAGAATAGTAGAGTAGAGCATAACATAATAGAGAAAAGTAGAGTAGAGTAGAGTAAAGCTGAGTAGAGTAGAATAGAGATGAATTAAGCTTGGATAGGCTAAGCTAGGTTATGTTAGGCAACATTTGAGTATAGTAGAGTAGAGTAGAGTAGTGTTGAGTGGAGTAGAGTTGAGTAGAGTATAGTTAGAGTAGAGTATAGTTGAGTAGAGTAGAGTAGAGTAGAGCTAAGTCAAGTTAGGCTAGGCTAGGGTATGCAAGGTTTTGCTAGACAAGAGTAGAGTGAGGTAGAGTGGAGTAGAGTAGAGTAAGGTTAAGTTAGGAAAAGCTAGGCTAGGCTTGGCTAAAGTAGAGTGGAGTATAGTAAGGCAAAGTAGAGTGCAGTAGAGAAGACTAAAGTACAACAGACCAGAGTAGAGCAAGGTTAGGCTAGGTTAGGTTAGGCTAGGGTAGGCTAAGCTAGGTTAGGCTATGCTAGATTCAAGTAGAGTAGAGCTAGGTTAGGTTAGGCTAGGTTAGATGAGAATAGACTAGAGTAGAAAGAGTAGAGTATAACAGAGTAGAGAAGAGTAGAGAAAAGCATAATAGAGCAGAGTAGAGTATAGTAGAGTAGAGCAAAGTAGAGTAGAGTAGAGCAAGCTAAGGTTAGGCTAGGCTAGGTAAGAATAGAGTAGAGTAGATTAGAGCTTTGTTAGGCTAGGTTATGCTAGGCTAGAGTAAACTAGGCAAGAGTTGAGTAGGGTAGAGTAGAGTAGATTAGAGTAAAGCAGGAAAGAGTAGAGCAGAGTAGAGCACAGTAGAGCAGAGTCGAGCAGAGTTTAGTAGAGTAGAAGAAAGACAAGTGAGCAGAGTAGATTAGAGCATACTAGAGTAGAGCTTAATAGACTAGAGTATAGCTAGGCTAGGCAAGGCTAGGCTAAGGTAGAGTAGAACAAGGTAGGGTAGGTAAGGTTAGAGTAGAGTAGAGTAGAGTATAGTATAGTAGAGTAGAGAAGAGTTTGTTTAAGCTAGGCTAGGCTAAGCTAAGCTAGGATAAAATAGAGTAAAGTTGAGTAGAGTAGTGTAGAGATTAATAGAGTAGAGCAGAGCTCGGTTAGGTTAGGCTAGGCTAAAGTTGAGTAAAGTAGAGTAGAGTAGAGCAGAGCAGTACAGAGCAGAGAGGAGCAAAGTTGAGTATAGTAGAAAAGAGTAAAGTAGAGTGAAGAAGAGTAGAGTAGAGCATAGTAGAACTAGGTTACGTTAATCTATGTCAGGATAGGCACGGTTAGGCTAGGTTTGAGAAGAGTAGAGTTGTGTTGATTAGAGTAGTGTAGAGTAGAATAGAGTAGAGAAGAATTGAATTAAGCAAAGTAGAGCAGAGTGGTGTAGATTAAAGTATAATATAATATAGTGGAGTAGAGTAGAGCTAGGTTAGGCTAGGCATGGCTAAGCTATGCTAGGCTAAGCTAGACTAGATTATAGTAAAGTAGAGTGGAGTAGAGCTCAGTTAGGTTAAGCTAGGCTAGAGTTGAGTAGAGTAGAGAATAGTATAGCAGAGAAGACCAAAGCTAATTAGAGAAGAGCAGAGCAGAGTAGAGTGGAGTAGAGCAAAGTAGAGTAGAGTAGAACAGAGCAGAGTAGAGAAAAGCTAAGATTTGCTAGGCTAGGTCAAGCTTTGCAAGAGTAGGGTATAATAGAGTAGAGTAGAGCTAGGTTAGACTAGGCGAGGCTACATTAAAGTAAAGTAGAGTAGAGTAAAGGAGAGCAAACTAGAGTAAAGTAGAGCAGAGTAGAGGAGTGTAGAATAGAGCAAAGTAGAATATAGTAGAGAAAAGTAGAACAGAGCAAAGCATAGCATAGATGAGTAGAGAAGGGTAGCATAAGGCTAGGCTAGGTTTGGGTAAGCTAGGTTATGCTAGGCTCGGTTAGGTTAGGCTAAGCTAGAGTAGAGTATAATATAGCTAGCTTAGGCTAGGCTAGGCTAGTTTAGAGTAGGTTAGTGTATAGTAAAGTAAAGTAGAGCATGGTTAGGCTAGGATAAGTTAGTATAGTACTACTATGTTAGACTATGCTAGGTGAGAGTATAGTTGAGTAGAGTAAGGTAGAGTAGAGTAAAGTAGAGCTGAGCAAAGTAGAGTAGAGCAATGCATAACATATCTAATAGAGTTAGGTTAGGCTATACTAGGCCAGGCTAGGTAAGGTTAGGCTAAGCAAGGCCAAGCTTTGCTTGAGTAGAGTGGAGTAGAGTAGAGTAAGGTTAGGCTAGGCTAGGCCATGCTAGGTTAAATTAGAGTAGAGTGGAGTATAGTAGAGTAGAGTAGACCTTGGTTAGGCTAGGCTTAGCAAGGCTAGGCTAGGCAAGGCTAATCTAGAGTAGAGTAGAGAAGACTAGAATAAAGTAGAGCTTAGTTTGGCTAGGCAAGGCTAGGCTAGGTTGGGTTGAAGTAGAATAGAGTAAACTAGAGATTACAAGAGTATAATAGAGCAGAGCAGACCAGAGTAAGGCAAAGTCGAGAAGAATAAAGTAGTAGAGTAGATTAGAGTAGACCAGTGCAGAGTAGAGTTTAGTAGAGTAGAGGAGGGAAGAGTAGAGCTAGGTTAGGCTAAGCTAAGAAAGATTAGGCTATGTTAGAGTAGAGTAGATTTGAGTAGAGTTGAGTAGAGTAGAGTAGTGTAGAGTAAAGTAGATTGGAGTAGAGTAGAGTATTACTGAGTAAAGCAGAGCTAGGTTGGGTAAGGCTAGGATAGACTATGCTAGGTTATGCTAGCTAAAGTATAGTAGAGTAGAGTAGAGCTAGGTTAGGCTATGCTTTGAAAAAGAAGAGTAGACTAGAGATGAGTGGAGTAGAGTAAAGTAGTGCAAAGAAGATTAGAGTATAGTAGAGCATAGAAGAGCACACTAGAGTATAGTAGAGTAGAGCAAAGTAGAGCGGAGTAGAGCTAGGTTAGGTTTGGCAATGTTAGGTTATGCCAGGCTACGTTTTGGCTAGGCTGGAGTCAAATAGAGCATAGTAGAGTAAAGTAAAGTAGAGTAAAGCTAGGTTAGGTTAGGCTAAGCTAGGCTAGAGTAGACAAGAGTAGAGTATGGTAGAGTAGAGCAGAGTAGAGCAAAGTAGAGCATAGTAGAGGAGAGTAAAACAGAGTAGTGTAGAGTAGAGTAGAGCTAAGCAAAGAAGAATAGAGTAGGGTAGAGTGGAGTAGAGTAGAGTAGAGTTTAGTTGAGTAGATTTTGATAGGCTAGTTATGCTAAGAAAGATTTGAGTAGAGTGGTATAGAGTAGAGTAGAGTAGAGTGGAGAAGAGTAGAATAGTATAGAGTAGAGTAGGTAGAGTGGCATGGACTAGAGTGAACTAGAATAAAGTAGAGTAGAGGAGAGTATAGAAGAGTAGAGCAGAGCAGAGTAGAGTAGAGTAAAGAAGAGCAAAAGAGTAGAGTAAAATAGAATGAAACAGAGCTGAGTAGTGCACAGTAGAGTAAAGTAAATAAGAGAAGAGTAGGGTATAGTAGAGTAGAGCTGAGCTTCGTAAGGCTAGGCTAGGCTAGAATAGAGTAGAATAGAGTAGAATAGAGTAGAGTAGTGTAGAGTAGAGTAGAGTTGAGTTAGGGTAGGCTAGGCTATGCAAGGCAAAGTTGGGGAAGGCTAAGCTTGGGTAGGCTACAATAAGTTAGGCTAGAGTAGAGTAGTGTATAGTAGAGTAAAGTTTAACAGAGTTGGACTAGGCTAGGCTATGCTAGGCTAGAGTAAAGTAGAATAGAGTTGAGTAAAGTAAAATATACTAGAATATATTAGAGTAGAGTAGAGTTGAGCAGAATAGAGTAGAGTGGTGTAGAGTAGATGAGAGGTGATGAGAGGAGAGGAGAGGAGAGTAGAGGAGAAGAAAAGAGAGAAGAGAGTAAAGGAGAAGAAAGGAGAGAAGAGGAGAGTAGAGTAGAGTAGAGAAGAATAGAGTATAAGAGAGTGGAGTAGAGTAGAGTAGATTTAAGCAGAGTGGAGGAGAGTAGAGAAGAGCAAAGAAAAGTAAAGGATAATAGAGTATAGTAGAGAAAGGTAAAGGAGAGTAGAGTAGAGTAGAGAAAAGTAGAGGACAGTAGAGCACAGTTAGGTTAGTCTAGGCAAGGCCAGACCAGAGTAGGTTAGAGTAGAGTAGAGTAGAGTAAAGTGGAATAGAGTAGAGTAGAGAAGAGTAGAGCTAAGATAGGTTGGGCAAAGCTAGGCTAGGTTGGTCTAAGCTAGGCTAGGCTAGGTTAGGCTATGGTAGGATTAGGTAGGCTAAGCTAGGCTAGAGTAGAGTATAGTAAAAAAGAGTAAAGTTAAAGTAGAGTTGAGTTGAGTAGAGTAGAGGTATGTTAGGCTAGGCTAGGCTTTGGTAGAGTAGAATAGTGTAGAGTAGAGTAGAGGATAGTTGAGAAGAGCAAAGCAAAGCAAAGTAGAGCAGAGTAGAGTAAAGCAGAGAAGGGTAGAGCTATGTTAGGCTAAGCTAATCTAGAGTAGATTAGAGTAGAGCTTTGCTAGGAAAGACTATGTTTGGTTAGATTAGAGTAGAGTAGAGTAGAGTAGATTAGGGTAGAGTTGAGTAGAGTAGAATAGAGTAGAGCCAAAGTTAGTCTCGAGTATTATTATGTAGAGTATTATTGAGAAGAATAGAGTAGAGTATAGTGGAGTAGAGTAGAGTAGCACTTGGCTAGGTTAGATGAGATAAAAGTAAAGTAAAGTAGAGAAGAGTAAAGCAGAGTAGAGTAGAGTAGAGTAGACTAAAGTAGAGTAATGTAAAGTATAATATGATTGAGTACAATATAGTAGAGTAGAGCTAGGTTAGGCTAAGCTAAGCTAGGAAGTTGAGCCAGGCTCGTTAGGCTAGGCAAGAGTAGAGTTGAATAAAGCAGAGGAGTAGAGCAGAGTAGAGTAAAGCTAGGTTAAGCTACGTTAAGATAGAGTGGAGTAGAGTATATTAGAGTATAGTTGGGTGTAGTTGATAGAGTAGAGCTTGGTTCAGCTAGGCTAGGTTAGGCTTGGCTGAAGTAGAGTAAAGTAGTGTATAGTAGAGTGGAGAAGAGTAAAGTAGAGTAGAGTAGAGCATGTAGAGCAAAATTGAGTAGAGTAGGAATAAGTATAGGTTAGTAGAGTAGAGTAGAGAAGTGAAGGGTAGAGTAGAGCAGAGCTAGGTAGGCAAGGTTGGGCTAGGCTAGGCTAGGCTAAGCCAACGCTAAGCTAGAGTAGAGTAAAGTTAGGTAAGGGTTGGTTTGGTTAGGATAAGTTAGAGTAGAGAAGAATAGAATAGAGTATAATATATTAGAGTAAAGTAAAGCAAGGTTAGACAAAGCTAAGCTTGATTTGAGTAGAGTAGAATAGAGTAGGGTAGATTAAAGTGGAGTAGAGCAGGGCTAGTTAGGTTAGGCTATGCAAAGCTTTGCAAGCATAGGCTAGGCTAGAGTAGAGTAGAGTTGGGTAGAGTAGAGCTCGATTCGGCTAGGCTAGGCTAGCTAGAGTAGACTAAAATAGAATAGAGTAGAGCAGAGCATAACAAACAAGGATAGAGTAGAACAGAGAATAGTAGAGGAGAACAGATCAGACCAGAGTAGAGTAGAGTAGAGCAGAGCATAGCTGAGCTGAGCAGAGCAGAGCAGAGTAGAGTAGAGTAGAGTTAGGTTAAGCTAAGCAAGGCTAGGTTTGGCTAGGCTAGATTAGGGTAGAGTAGAATAGATTGGAGTATAGTACAATAAAGTAGAGTAGAGTTTAGCATACTAGAGTAGAGTAGGGCTAGGTTAGGCAAGGCTAGGCTAGGCAGGAGTAGAGTAGAGTAGTGTTGGGAAGAGTAGAGTAGAGCTAAGTTTGGTTAGGCTTGGCCAATGTAGAGTAGACGAGAGCAGAGCATAGTAAAGTAGAGGTGAGCAGAGAGGAGTAGAGCATTGTAGAGTAGAGCAGAGTAGAGCAAAGCTAAGTTTTGCTATGCTAGGGTCGAGTAGAGTAAAGTAGAGTAGAAGTGTAAGGTTAGGTTCGACTCGGCTAGAGTAGAGTAAAGTAGAGTAGAGTAGAGTAGGACAGAGCAGAGTAGAGCAGGGCATAGTAGAGTATAATAGACTAGAGTAGAGTAGAGTAAAGTAGAGCTAGGTTAGGCATGTTTTGGCTATGCAAGGCTAGGCTAGAGTGGTGTTGAATAGAGCAAAGTTAGGCCAGGCTACGATAAACAAGGTTTTTCTAGAGTTGATTAGTGTAGAGTAGAGTAGAGTTGAGCTAGGTTATGTTAGGCTAAAGTAGGCTAGGCTAGAGTAAAGTAGAGTAGAGTTGAATAAAGCAAGGTTAGTCTAGGTTAAGCTAAGCTAGGCTAGGCTAGGTTATAGTAGAGTGGAGTAGACTAGAGTACAGTATAGTAAAGTAGAAGAGAGTAGAGTATAATCGAGCAGAGTAGAGTAGAGCAAAGCAGACCAGAGCAAAGCAGAGCAGAGTAAAGCAGAAAAAAGTAGAGAAGAGCAGACCAGAGTAGAGCAGAGTAGAGTATAATAGTGTAGAGCAAAGTAGAGTATAGTAGGGTAGAGTAGAGGAGAGAAGAGTAGAGTATAGAAAAATAGAGTTGATTAGAGAAGAGTAGAGTAGAGAAAAGTAGAGCAGAGCTAAGATAGGTTAAGCTAGGCTAGTTTAGGCAAAAGTAGGGTAGAGTAGTGTAGAGTACAATAGAGTAGAGTAGAGTAAAGTAGAGCTAGGTTAAGCTAAGGAAGGCTAAGTGAGGTTAGAGTAAAATAGCATAGAATAGAGTAGAGTTAAGGAGAGTAGAGGAGAGCTAAGTAGAGGAGAGCGAGGCAGAGCAGTGTAAAGTAGTGTAGATTAGAATAGAGTAGAGTGTAGAAGAGAAAAGTTTAGCAAAGCAAAGTAGAGCAGAGAAGTGTGAAGTAGAGAAAAGCTAAGTTAGGTTGGGATAGGCTAGGCTAGCTTGGCTATACAGAAGTAGAGTAGGGTAGAGCAAGGTTAGGCTAGGCTAGGTTAGAGTAGAGTAGAGTAGCATAGAGTAAAGCAAAGTAGAGCTAGGTTAGACTAAGCTAGGCTAGGATAGAGTAGAGTAGAGTAGAGTAGAGCTCAATTAGGGTAGGTTAAGAAAGAGTAGATCAGAATAGAGTAGAGTAGAGCAAAGCAGAGTAAGGTAGAGAAGAGCAAAGTAAAGAAGAGCAGAGTAATGTAGAGTAGAGTAAAGTAGAGAAAAATAGAGTAGAGTAGAGCGTAGTAGAGTAGAGTAGAGCAAGGTTAGGCGAAGCTAGGCTTGGCTAGGCTATGCTAAGCTATGCTCGATTAGAGTTGAGTAGAGTAAAGTACAGTATAGTAGAGTAGTATAGTATTATAGAGTAGAGTCGAGCAAGGTTAGGCTTGGTTAGGATAAGCTAGGCTAGGTTAAGCTAGGTTAGAGTAGAGAAGAGTTGAGTAGAGTACAGTAGAGTAGAGTAGAGTAGAGGAAAGCTGAGGATAGTAGAGTAGGGAAAAGCAACATAGAACAGAGTAGAGGGCAGTGGAGTGGAGCAAAGTAGATCTGAGTAGAGTAGAGCAAGGTTAGGCTAGAGTTGAGTAGAGTTAACTAGAGTAGAGAAGAGTAAAGCTAGGTTAGCTTAGGGTAAGTTAGATTAGAGTAGAGTAGAGTAGAGCAGAGTAAGGTAGAGTAGAGTAGAGTAGAGCAGGGCAGAGTAGAGTAGAGCTAGGTTAGGCTAGGCTAGGCAAGGCTTGTGTATAATGGAGAAGAGTAAAGTAGAGTAGAGTTGAGCAAAGGGGAGCAAAGCATAGTAGAGTAGAGTAGAGTATAGTAGAGAAAAGTGGAGCAATGTAGACCAGAGCAGAGCAAGCTTAGGCTAGGCTAGGCAAGGTTGGGTTAGGTTAGACTAGGCTAGGCTAGAATTTAGAGAGAATAAAGTACGACAAGATAGAGTGGAGTAGAATAGAGATATGTTAGGTTAGGCTAGACTAGGCTGTGTTAGAGTAGAATAGAGTAGAGTGGAGTAGAGGAGAGGAGAGTAGAGGAGAGTATGGTAGAGTAGAGTAGAGTAAACATAGTAAAGTAAGGTAGAGCAGAGTAGAGTAGAAAATAGCATAGTGAAGTAGAGTAGAGCTTTGTTAGGCTATGTTGGGCTAGAGTGGAGCATAGTAGACCTAGGTTAACTTAGGCTATATTAGAGTAGAATAGGGTAAAGTGGAGTATAATCAAGTAGAGTAGGGTAGAATAGAATAAATTAGAGTTAGGCTAGGCTAAGGTAGTGTAGGCTAGGCTCAGCCAGGCTAGAGTGGAATAGGGTAGAGTAGAGTAGAGTAGAGTAGAGTATAGTAGAGTAGGGTAGAGTATTAGAGAGAAGAGTAGTGTAGAGTAGAGCTCAATTAAGCTAGGTTAGTCTAGGCTAGGCTCGGCTAGAGTGGAGTAGAGTGGAGTAGAGCATAGTAGAGTTGAGAAGAACATAATAGAGTATAGTAAAGCAGAGCAAAGGAGAGTATAGCAGAGTAGAATAGAATTGAGCATAGTATAATTGAGTAGAGTATAATAGAGTAGAGTAGAGTATAGTAGAGTAGAGTAAAGTTGAGTAGAGTAGATTAGAGTAGAGTATAGTATAATAGAGAAGAGTAGAGTAGAATAAAGTAGAGCTAGGTTAAGCAAGGTTAGGCTAGGTTTGACTAGGCTTGGCCAAGCAAGGCTAGGCTAAAGTAGAGTAGAGTAGAGTGGAGTTGAGTGGAGTAGAGTTGAGAAGAGTAGTTTAGAGTATCGCTAGGTTAGGCTAGGATAATGTAGAGTATAGTAGAGTAGAGTAGAGTAGAGTTGAGTATAGTAGAGTAGAGTAGTGTAGAGCTAGACTAGGCTAGGCTAGGTTAGAGTAGTGTAGAGTAGAGTAGAGCTAAGGCAAGCTATGTTTAGCACTCTTTGGCTATGTTAGGTTAGGTTAGGCTAGAGTAGAGTAGAGAAAAGTAGAGCAAATTAGAGTAGAATAGAGTATAGTAGAGTGTTATAGAGTAGAGTAGAGCTCAATTAGGCTAGGCTAGGCTAGAATATATGAGAGAAGAGTAAAGTAAGGTAAAGTTGAGTAGGGTAGACTAGAGCATAGTAGAGTAGAGAAGAGTAGAGCATAGCAGCGTAGAGCTAGGTTTGACTAAGCTTGGCTTGGCTAAGTTAGAGTAGAGTAGAGTAGTGCTAGGTTAGCCTAGGCTAAGGAAGGCAAGTTAGAGTAGAGTAAAGTAGAGTAGAGTAAAGTAGAGTGCATTAGAACTAGGCTAGGCTTGCCTAAGCGAGGCTATGTTAGGCTAAGTTAGGCTGGGCTAGGCTAAGCTAGCCTAAAGTAGAGTAAAGTAAAGAAAAACTAGATTAGGCTAGGCTAGTGTACAATAGATTAGAGTAGTGCTAGGTTATCTTTCATTAGGCTAGGCTTGGTTAGGTTAGAGTAGAGTAGAGTAGAGTCGATTAGAGTAGAGTAGAATAGAATAGAGTAGAGTAGTGTATATTAGAGTATAGTAGAGTTGAGTAGACCTAGGTTAGGCAACGCAAAGCTAAGGTTGGCTTGGTTAAGCAAGGCTAGGCTAGAGTAGAGTAGAGTTGAGCTTTGTTACACTAGGATAGGCTAGAGTACAATAGAGCGGAGTAAAGTAGAGTAGACTAGAGCTTGGTCTAGCAGAGCAAAGTAGAGGAGAGTAAAGTAGAGCAGAGAAGAGTAGAGTAGAGCAGAGTAGAGCACATTTTGGTAAGGATAGGCTAGGTGATGCTAGGTTAAGCTAAGTTAGGCAAGAGTAGAATATTATGGAGTAGAGCTAGGTTAGGCTTACTAGGCTAAGCAAAGTTAGAGTAAAGTAGAGTAGAGTAGAATGGATTGGAGTATAGTAAGGTAGAGTAGAGTAAAGAAGAGCAGAGCAAGGTTAGGTCAGGCTAGGCTAAACTAAAGTAGAGTAATGTAAAGTAGAGTGGAGTAGAGCTAGGTTAGGTTAGGTTAGGTTAAAAAGGTTAGAGTAGAGTAGAGCTGAGTAGACTAAAGTAGGGTAGAGTACAAAAGAGTAGAGTAAATTAGAGTATTGTAAAGTAGAGCTAGGTTAGGCTTGGCTAAGTTAAGGTAAAGTAGAATAAAATAGAGTAGAATAGAATGTAGTAGAATAGTGTAAGGTAGAGTAGCATTAGGTTAGGCTATGGTAGGCTAGAGTAGAGTAGAGTAGAGTAGAGTGGAGTAAAGTAAGGTTAGGCTATGCTAAACTATGCTAGAGTAGAGTAGAGTAGAGTAGAGAAGAGTAGAGTGGAATAGAGTAGAGCATAATAGAGTAGAGTAGAGCAGAAAAGTGTAGAGTAGAGCAAAGCAGCATAGAGCAAAGAAAATAAGGGCAAAGTAGAGCAGAGTAGAGCTAGGTTAGGCTAGGCTAGGCAAGGCTGGGCTAAGGTAGAGAAGAGTAGAGTAGAGGAGAGCAAAGAAGAGGAGAGTTAGTTTAGGCTGGACTAGGGTGGGCTAAGCAAGGCTAGAGTAGAGTATAGTAAAGTATAGTAGAGTAGGGTAGAGAAGAGTAGAGTAGGGTAGAGCAGAGTGGACTAAAGTGTAGTAGAATATAGTTGTGTTTTCCTAGCTTATGCTAAGCAAGGCTAGAGTAGAGTAAAGTAGAGTAAGGCTTGGTTCGACTAGGCTAGGCTAAGCTAGAGTAGGGTAGAATAGAGTAGAGCAGAGATGAGCATACTAGAGTAGAGTGGAGTTGAGAACAGGAGTGTGGAGCAAAACAAAATAGAGTAGAGTAAAGTAAAGTAGAGCTAAGTTAGCCTAAGCTAGGCTATGTTAGGGTAGGTTAGAGTAAAGTTAATAGAGTAGAGTAGAGTAGAGTTAACTAGAGTTTTGTAGAAAAAAGTAGAGTAAAGAAAGGTTATGCTAGGCTAGGGGTGGCTAGTTTTGGTTAGCAAGAGGTGTATAGAGTAGAGTAGAGTAGAATAGATTAAAGTAGAGCTAGGTTAGGTTTGGCTATGTTAGCCTAAGCTTGACTACATTAGAGTAGAGTAGAGCTGAGGAGAGTAGGGGAGAGCAAAGTAGAGCAAAGAAAAGCAGAGTATAGTACAACCGAGTAGAGTAAAGTGGAGCAAAGCAGAGAAGAGTATAGCTAGGCTAGGCTAGGCAAGGAGAGAGTAGAGTGGAGCAGAGCTTGGTTAGGCTAGGTAGGCTACGCTAGGGTAAACGATGTTAGAGTAGAGTACACTAGAGTAGAGTAAAGTAGAGTTGACCAAAGAAGAGAAGAGAAGAGTAGAGTCGAGAGGAGCTGAGCAAAGTAGAGCATAATAAAGAAGAATAGAGTATAGCAGAGTTGAAGAAAGCATAGCAGAGCAGAGCAAAGTAGAGTAGAGTAGAGCAAAGTAGAGTAGAGCAGAGTAGAGAAGAGTAGAGCAAGGTTAGGCTACACTAGGCTAAAGTAGAGTAGAGTAAACCTAAGTAGGCCTAGGCTAGGCTAGGCTAGGTTAAAATTGAGTAGAGTAGAGTGGAGTAAAGGAGAGTATAGTAGAATAGAGCCAGGTTAGGGTAGGTTAGGCAAGGCTACGCTTTACTAAAGTAGAGTAGAGTATAGCAGAATAGAGAAGTGTTAAGAAGAGCAAAATAGAGGATAGTAGAGTAGAGCTAAGTGGAGTAGAGTAGAGAAAAGATGAGATGCGCTAAGTCAGGCTAGGCAAGCTAAGCTAGGCAAGGCTAACAAGAGTCGAGTAGAGTAAAGAAGAGTAGAGCTAGGTTAGGTTAGGTTAGGCAAGGTTAAAGTGTAACAGAGTAGAGTACAGTAGAATAGAGTAAAGGAATGTAGCATTGAGCAGAGCAGAGTTGAGTAGAGTAGAGTGGAGTAGAGTAGAGAAGAGCAGAGTAAAGTAGAGTAGAGAAGAGCTAGGTTAAGTTAAGCTAAGCAAAAATTGAGTTTGTTAGAGTAAAGTAGAGTAGAGTAGAGCTTGGTTAGGCTAGGGTAGGCTAGAGTAGAGTAGAGTAATGAAAGATTAAGGTACGCTAGGCTAGCTAGAGTATAATGGAATAGAGTATAATAGAGTAGAGTAGTATAGAGTAAAGTAGAGTAGAGTAGATTAGGGTAGAGTAGAGTAGAGTAGAGTAGTTTAGAGGAAAGGGGAGGAGAGATGAAAAAGGGAAGAGGAGAGAAGGTAAAAGGAGTGCAAGGAAGAGAGCAGAGAAAAGCACAATAAAGTAGGGTAAAAGAGAGTATAGTAGAATAGAACTAAGTAGAGTAGAGCAAAGCAGCACAGAGCAGAGCAATCAAAAATGGAGTAGAGCAGAGCAGAGGAGAGGAGAGTACAACAAAGCAGAGAAAAAAAGTAGAGTAGAGTAGACTAGAATAGAGCTTGGCTAGGATAGGCAAGGTTAGGCTTGGTAAGGCTAGAGTAGAGTAGAATAGGATAGAATGGAGTATGGTGGAACTAGGTTAGGCTATGCTAGGTTAGAGTAGAGTAGAGTATAGAAGAGTAGAGATGAGTATAGTAGAGTAGGGCAGAGCAGAGTAGAGTAGAGCAGAGCAGAGGAAATCGGAGTTGAGAAGAGCAAAGCCATGTTAGGTTTGGCTTGGCTTCTCTAGGCTAGAGTATAGTAGAGTAGAGCTAGGTTAGCTTAGGTTAGGCTAAGCTAGGGTATAATAGTGTAGAGTAGAGTAGAGTTTGGTAAAGTGGAGTAAAGTAGAGTACAGTAGTGTATAGTGTAGTAGAGTAGAATAGAGTTAGCAAAGGCTAAGCTTGGCTAGGGTAGGTAAGGCTAAGCTTGTTTATAGTAGAGCAATGTAGATTAGAGAAAAGAAGAGAAGAGTAGAGTAGATCAAAGCTCCACTATACTAGGCATGTCTAGTCTAGGCTAGGATAGAGTAGAGTATAATAGAGTTGAGAAGAGTAGAGTAGAGCATAACAAGGTAGGGTTGGGAAGTACAGAGTAAAGTAAAGCAATATAGAGTAGAGAAGAGTGTAGAAAAGAAGAGTGGAGCAAAGTATAGCTAAGTATCATAGAGCTCGATTAAGTAATGTTATGCTAGGTTATAGTAGAGTGGAGTCAAGTAGAGTATAGTAGAGTAGAGTAGAGTAAAGTAGAGTAGAGTAGAGTAGAGTATAGTATATTAAAGTTGAGTAGAATAGAGTTAGGTTAGGCTAGGTGAGACTAGGCTAGGTTTGGCGAGGCAAGAGTAGATTAGTATAGAGTTAGGTTAGGTTAGGCTGGGCTATGCTAGGCTAGGCTAGAGTAGAGTAGAGCAAAGCTGAGTAGAATAGAGCAAAGCAGAGCTAGGTTAGGCAAGAGTAGGCTAGAGTACAGTGGAGAAGGGTAGAGGTAGGATAGGCTAGGCTAGGTTTGGTTAGAGAAGAGTAATGTAGAGTAGAGTAGAATAGAGTAGTGTAAAGTAGAGTATAATATAGTAGAGTAGAATAGAGTAAAGAAGAGTAGAGTGGAGTTAAGTTAGGCTAGGCAAGCTATGGTAAGCTAGGCTAGAGTAGAGCTAAGCGAGTTTAGGCTAGGCTCAGCAAGAGTAGAGTAGAGCAGAGTAGAGCAAAGAAGAGCATTGAAGAGCAGAGTAGAGTAGAGCAAAGTAGAGAAAAGTATAGTAGAGTAGAGCAAACCTTAGCAGAGTTAGGTTTTGGCTAAGCAATACTATGCCTAGGCTAGGCTAGGTTAGGCTAGAGATTAGTAGAGTAGAGTGCAGTATAGTATTTTATAATTGCGTAGAGTTGAGTAGAGTAGAGCTTGGTTAGGCTAGGTTAGGCCAAGCTAGGCTAAGCTTGAGTAGAGTAGAGTTAAGTTAGGTTAGGTTAGGCTAGGCTGGTGTTTAACAAGGAATAATAGAGTAGAGTATAGTAGAGGAGAGTTTAGTAGAGTAGAGTAGAGTAGACTAGAGCTAGATTAGGCTAAGCTAGGCTAGAGTATGGTAGAGCATAATAGAGTAGAGTGGAGTAAAGTAGAATAGAGTACATCAGTCTAGACCAGAGCAGAGCTGAGCAAAGTTATGTTAGGCTACGATAGGTGAGGCTAAGCAATGCTAGACTATGCTTGGCTATGCTAAGCTGGAGTAGAGTAGAGTAGTGCTGGGTTACGTTAGGCTAGGCTAAGCTAAGGTTGAGTAGAGTAGAGTAGAGCAAAGTATAGTAAAGTAGAGTAGAGTTTTGTAGAGCTTGATTAGGTTAGGAAAGTCTTGGTTAGGCTAGGCTAGAGTAGAGTATAGTTAGGCTTGATTAGGCTAGGCCAGCCAAGTAAAGGTTAGAGAGGATTAGAGTAGAGTAGAAAAGAGCATAATAGAGTAGAGAGTAGTGTGGAGTAGAGTAGAGAAGATTAGAGTAGAGTAGAGTAGAATAGAAAAGTAGAGTAGACTTGAACAAAGTAGAGTAGAGTAGAGTAGAGCTAGGTTAGGCAAAACTAGACAAGGTTAGAGTAGGGTGGAGTAGATTTGAATAGAGTAGAATGGAGTAGAGTAGTGTAGAGTGTTGTAGAGTAGGGTAGAGTAGATTAGAATAGAGTAGAATGGAGTAGAATAGTGTAGAGTGTAGTAGAGTACATTAGAGTAGAGTAGAGCTAGGTTTGGTTAGGCTACACTTTTTTAGGCTAGGCTAGAGTAAAGTTAGTAGGGGAGAGTGGAGTGTAGTAGAAATTTTTTATGTTTGACTAGGCTAGGCTACTAGGGATAGGTTAGGCAGGCAAAGCTTTTCTTAAGTAAAGTAAAGCAGTGTAGACTAAGATAGAGTAGAGTAAGGTAGAGTAGAGAAGAGTTGAGTAGAGTAGAGAAGAGTAGAGTAGAGTAGAGAAGAGTAGAGTAGAATAAAGCAGAACTTTGTTTGGGTTGTTGTCTTGGCTAGTTTATAATTGAGAAGAGTATAGCAGAGCTTGGTTAAGATAGGCTAAGTTAGGCTAAAGTAGAGTAATATAGAGTAGAGTAGAACAAAGTAGTATAAAATGGAGTAGAGCAGAACAAAGTAGAGCTAACCAAAGCAGAGCATAGTAGAGCATTGTAGAGCAGAGCAGTGAAGAGCAAAGCAGAGAAGAGCAGAGCTAGCTAATGCAAAGCAAGGCTAAAGTAGGGTAGAGTAGAGTTGAGTAGAGTAGGGTGCGGTAGAGTAGAGTAGAGCAGAGTAGAGTAGAACATAGTAGAGTGGAGCTGAGCTTGGTTAGGTTATTTAAGGGAAGGTTAGAGTAGAGTGGAGTAGAGCTATTTAGGCGAAGCTTGGCTAGGCTAAGAGAGAGTAGAGTAGACTAGAGTAGAGTATAGTAGAGAAGAGTGAAGTAGAGTATATTAGAGTAAAGTAGAGCAGAGTATAGTAAAGAAGAGTAGACAGAGTAAAGTAGAGTAGAGCAGAGTAGAGCATACAAGAGTTGAGCAGAGTTGAACAAAGCAAAGTAGAGTAGTGTAAAGCAGAGTAGAGTAGAGTAAAGTAGAGTAAAGTAGAGTATTATAGAGCAGAGTTGAGTTGAGTAGAGTGGAGTAAAGAAGAATTAGGCTAGGCTAGGCAAGGCTAGCCTAAGCTGGGCGAGGTTGGGCTAAAGTAGAGTAGAATCGAACAGAGTAGAGCAGAGTAGCACAGAATAGAGCTGAGTTAAGCTGAGCTGAATTGAGCAGAGTAGAGTGGAGCGAAGTAGAGTGGAGTAGGACAGAGCAGAGCAAAGAAGAGCGGAGCAGAGGAGAGTAAAAAAGAGCTAGGTTATGCTAGGGTAGGCTAGTCTTTACTATGTTAGAGTAGAGTAGAGTAAACCAGAGTAAAGTAGAGCTAGCTTAGGTTAGGCTAGGCTAGACTAGGTTAGAGTATAGTAGAGTAAAGTAAAGTAGAGCTAAGTGAGGCTAGGCTAGCCTTGAGTTGGTTAGGTTAGGATAGATTAGGGTAGAGTAATGCTAGGTTAGGCAAGGCTAGACTAGAGTATAGTTGACAAGATTAGATTAGAGTAAAGAAGAGTAGAGAAGAGTGGAGCAAAGTAGAGTAGAGCTTGGTTATGTTAAGCTAGGCTATACTAAACTAGGCTAACCTAGAGTAGAGTAGAGTAGGGTAGAATAGAGTAAAGTTGAGCTATGTTAGGCTTGGTTAGGTTAAGATTAGCTTGGTTTGGCTATGTTAAAGTGGAGTAGGGTAGAGTAGAGTAGATTAGAGTAGAGTAGAATTAAGTAGAGTAGAGTTAGGACAGGCAAGGCTTGGCTAGGTTAGGGTAGGCTAGGCTAGAGTATGTCAATTTGTGTAGGGTAGAGTATCGTAGAGTATAGTAGAGCTAGCTTAAGCTAGGCTAAGCAAGGTTAGGCTAAACTATGTTGGAGTGGAGGAGAGCAAAGAAGAGCAGAGTAGACTAGAGTTTGATAGAGCAAAATAGAGTAGAGCAGAGTAGAGTAGAGTAGTGTAGAGCTTAGTTGGGCAAAGCTAGAGTAATGTAGAGTAGAGCAAGGTTAGGCTAGGTTAGGTGAGGTTAGAGTGGCTAGGAGAGGCTTGGCTAAACTCAGTTAGAGCACTGTGGAGTAGAGTAGAGCAGATCAAAGTAGAGTAGAGCCAAGTATAACAGAGCAAAGGAGAGCAAAAGAGAGTAGAAAAGTGTAGAGTAGAATATAGTAAAGCAAAGCAAAGCAGAGTAGAGCCAAGCTATGGTATGCTAAGCTAACTTATGCTAGGTTTGGCATGTTTAGGCTATGTTAGAGTAAAGTAGAGTATAGTAGAGTAAAGTAGAGTAGAGTAGAGTATAGTAAAGCAGAGCATAGTGGAGCAAAGCAAAGCAGAGCATAACAGAGTTGAGCTGAGCAGAGCATAATAGCGTAGAGGAGAGCATAATAGAGTAGAGTAGAGTATAGCGTAGCAGAGCATAGTAGAACAGAGCAGAGTATAGTAAAGCTAGGTTAGGTAAGGGTAGGCAAGGCTAGGAAAGGTTAGGCTAAGCTAGGATAGAGTAGAGTAGAGTAAAGTACAATAGAGTCGAGCAAAGCATAGAAGATCGGAGGGGAGTAGAGTAGAGTAGAGCAGAGCAGAGCATTGTTAGGCTAGGCTAGGCTTGGCTAGGCTAGGCTAGGCTAAGAAAGAGTAGTGTAGGGTATATTGGAGCAGAGTAGACTAGAGCTATGTTTCGCTAAGCTAAGTTAGGCTCGATTAGAGTATAGTAGAGTAGAGTAAAGTAAAGCATGGTAGAATAGAATATGGTAGGGTAGAGTATAATGGAGTAGAGCTAGCTTAGCCTAAGCTAGACTAAGCTTGGCTAGGGTAAGCTAGGTTAAGCTTGGCTAAGGTTGGGTAAGCTAGGCAAGGCTTAGACTAGAGTAGAGTAGAATAGAGTCGGGAAGAGTAGAGTAGAGTAGAGTTGAGCTTGGTTAGGCAAGGCTAGATTAGAGTACAGTAGAGTAAATTAGAGTAGAGTAGGGTATGATGGAGTGGAGTAGAGCATTAAAGAACAAAGTAGAGAACAAAGAAGCAAAGTAGAATAGGGTAAAGTAGAGCAATGTAGAGTAGAGCAGAGTATAGCATAGCTAGGTTAGGCAAAGCTAGTCAAGGCTAGGCTAGGCTAGGTTAGAGTAAAGCAGAGTAGAGTAGAGTGTTATAGAGTATAGTAGAGTAGAGTATAGTAGAGTAGAGCTATGTTTGGCTATGCTTGTTTAGGCCTGGCAAGAGTAGAGTAGAGTAGAGTAGAGCTAGGTAATGTTAGGTTAAGCTAGGATAGGCTTGAGTAAAGTAGAGTAGAGTAGGATATAGTAGAGTAGATTAGAATAGAGTATAGCTCAGTTAAGCAAGGATATACTAAACTAAGATGGAGTGGAGTAGAGTATACTAAAGTAGAGTAGAGCAGAATAGAGCAGAGTAGAGTAAAGTAGAGCAGAGCAAAGTAGAGTAGAGCAAAATAGAGTAGAGAAAAATAAAGCAGTGTAGAGTAGAGTAGAGCAGAGCATAATAGAGCAGAGCTGTGCTAAGCTGAGCAAAGTTTAGAAGAGCAGAGTTGAGTAGAGTAGAGCAGACCATTATAGAGTAGAGTAGAGTAGAGCAAGGTTAGGCGAGGCTAGGTTTGAGCAGAAGAAAGTAGAGATGAGCATAGCAAAGTTGAACATAGTTGAGCATAATAGAATTGAATCGAGTAGGGTAGAGTAGAGCAGAGCCAAACTAATCAGAGTAGAGTAAGGTTAGGCTAGGATAAGATAAGCTTGTTTTGCCTAGTCTCGGATAGGCTAGCATGGAGTGGAGTAGAGTAGAGCTAGGCTAGGTTAGAGAAGAGTAAAGTAGAATAGAGTAGAGTGTAGTACAGTATAATGTAATATAGTAGAGTAGAGTAGAGTAGAGTAGGGTAGAGTAGAGTAAAGCTAGGTTATGCAAGGCTAGGTGAGGCAATGCTAAAGCAAAGTAGAGCTAGGTTAGGCTTGGCTTGTCTAGGTTAGGTCAGAGAAGAGTAGAGAAGAGTATATTAGAGCAGAGCTTGGATAGGCTAGGCTAGGTTAGGCTATAATAGACTAAGGTAGGGAAGGCTAGGCTAGTGTATAGTCGAATAGGGCTTAATTAGGCAAGGTTAGAGCAGAGTAGAGTTGAGTGGAGTAGAGTAGAAGTAGAGAAGAGCAAAAAAGAGTAGAGCAAAAAAGAGCAAAGTAAATCTAAGTAGAGCAAAGTAAATCTAAGGAGTTGAGTGGAGTAGAATAGGGCTTAATTAGGCAAGGTTATAACAGAACAAAGAAGAGAAGAGCAAAAAAGAGTAGAGCAAAGTAGAGTAGATAAGAGAAGAGCAGAGTAGAGCAAAGTAGAGTAGAGTAGAGCAAAGTAAATCTAAGTTAGGTTAAGCTGGACTAGTCTTCACTAAGCTAGTTTGGAGTAGCGTTTAGTAGAATAGAATAGAGTAGAGCAGTGTATATTAGAGCAAGGTTAGGCTAGGCTAAGTGAGTTAGGATAGGCTAAGCTAGGTTAGGCTAAGCTATAGTATAGTAGAGTAGAGTAAATCATGATTAGGTTAGGCTAAGTTAGGCTAAAGTTGAGCAAAATACTGTATAGTAGAGAAGAGTAGAGCTTAGTAAAGATGAGTAGAGCATAATAGAAAAGAGTAGAACAAAGTAGAGTAGAGAAGAGTAAAGAAGAGTAGAGTAGTATAGAGTAGAGCAGAGTAGAGTAGAGTATAGCAGAGTAGAGTAGTTATAAGTTAGGCTAGGCTAGAGTGGAGAAGAATAGAGTAAAGAAGAGTAGAATAGAGAAAGTTAGGTTAAGCTAGCTAGGCTAGGCTAGAGTAGAGTAGAGTAGAGTAAAGTGGAGTTGAGCTAAGTTAGGATATTTTGGGCTAGGCTAGTGTCAAGTAGAGTAGAGTAGTGTAGTGTAGAGTAGCTCTAGGTTAGGTTAGGCTGGGCTAAGCTCAACTAAAATAGAGTAGAGTAGAGTAGAGTAGAGCATAGAAGATTGGAGTAGAGCAGAGCTGTGTAATGCTAAGCTAGGCTAGGCTAGAGTGGAGTTGAGTAGTGTAGAGTAGAATATAGTAGAGTAGAGTAGAGTATAGTATAGTATAGTATAGTAGTGTAGAGGAGAGTAGAGTAAAGTAGAGGAGAGGAGAGGAGAATAAAGTAGAGTAGAGCATAGCAGTGCAAAGAAGGGTAAAGTATAAGAGTAGAAGAGCAGAGCAATGGAGTGTAGAGTAGAGTAGAGTAGAGAAAAAAAATGCACAGTAGAGCAGAGCAGAGTAGAATGGAGAAGAGTAAAGCTAGGTTAGGCTAGGGTAGGCTAAGCTAAGCTAGACTAGACAAGAGAAGAGTAGGTTAGAGTAGAGTATAGTAGAGCTAGGTTTGGGTTGATTAAGCTAGGGCAGGCTAAGGTATAAGGTTAGGCATAAGTAGTGTAAAGTAGAGCAAGAATAGGGTAGAGTAGAGTAAAGAATAATAGAGAAGAGAAAAGTAGAGTAGAGTAGAGGAGAGTTGAGTAGAGTAGAGTATAGAAGAGTAGAGTAGAGCAAACTAGACCAGAGTAGAGAATAGCATAGTAGAGAAAAGGAAAGCAAAGTAGAGTAGACCAAAGTATAGTAGAGCATAGTAGAGCAGTGTAGAATATAGTAGAGTAGAGCATAGCTAAGTTAGGTTAGGCTAGGCTAGGCAAGAGTGGAGTTGGATAGAGTAGATTATAGTATAGTAAAGTAGAGCAGAGTTAGGTTAGGCTAAGCTAGGCTAGAGCATAGAAGAGTAGAGTGGAGCAGAGTAGAGCAGAGCTAAGCTGAGCTTAGGAGAGAAGAGCATAGCAGAACAGAGCAGAGTTGTTATACCCGGTAAAATTTTATGTATTTGATCTTTAATAAATTAATTGTGGCTTAGATGATTTCGAATCGACAGTAGGATGAGCCAGGAACTCAATTGTAGGCTATTGGAATTTCTGAAATCTTTTGGGAATTTTTCGGAGCACCGAGGAATTTTTAATTAATTTTCCCTATTTAATTGGATTTATTAGATTTTTAGAAATTCGAAAATCTAATTAAATTAAACCGGAAATCGTTTTTTTTTATCGCGCGTGAACCGGACCGGAACGGTTCAGCGGAGGCGGAGGCGGTTCGCCGGGTGAGTTTGCGTGTGCGTTCTAATAAGCGGATCGGACGGTCGAGATCGGCGGGTGAGATCGAACCGGCTGATCGGGTGTTTACCGTGTCGATAGCGTGTCGACAGCGCGTATTGTGTGCTTACCGTGTGGATAGCGTGTCGACAGCGCGTATCGGGTGCTCACGTGTCGAAAACGTGTCGAACGCGTAACGGGTTCACCGTGTCGGCCCGGGGTATAAAAACCCTCGCGAAACAGCGAATAGGGTTTTCGTTCGACGGCGATAGCGAGGAAATTCCCGGCGTACGGCGCGTGATTCCGGCGGCCTGGCAAGGGGCTTTTT
This sequence comes from Vanilla planifolia, assembly GCA_023846275.1. Classification (NCBI taxonomy): domain Eukaryota; kingdom Viridiplantae; phylum Streptophyta; class Magnoliopsida; order Asparagales; family Orchidaceae; genus Vanilla; species Vanilla planifolia. Next base: position 319,744 of record JAIUJO010000269.1, read on the forward strand.
GTGCCCGGAGATCCACGAGACCGAGGAGAGTCGTTTGAGACCAAATTCGTTCGGCGAGGAGCTGCGGCGAGCTGCGGACGAGCTTCACCGTCGCCGGCGTCTTCGAGGTAGGAATTTCAGATATTTAAATTAGATAATTAGCAAATTGAAGCATGTATTAGTTTGCAAATCTCTATCTAAGCATACGAATGTGATTTTTGAAGCTAATTGTACAAATTATCGAAAATTGCATGTTAGGGTTTTCGGGACGTTAATTTGTTTCGCCGAAATTGGAAAATTACCAAGCATGAGGATTTAAATATGCCACTTTATTCATGTTAATATGATTGTATAATGCTAGAACTATAATTTCGTGAATTGTCAACATGAGGATTAGACGAAACTGCTCGGCGGAAAACTTGATTTGAACCTTAGGAAATTAGCGACATTATTGGAACATTAGGATAGTACGAACATGTTCTCCTTGTACGCAGTCGCCGGAAATCGACGGAATGATCGTATTGGTCGGCTATTGCGGCGGCTAGGGTTCGCGGACGACGGGCGAAGGAAGGAGACGAATTAAGGATTAATTAGGGATTAGTTGAATTATTAAGAGAATAATAATAATATTAATCATTAATATTATATATAAGCGTCGGCTGAATTTCGAATTAATAACTGACCGGCGGGGTTTGGTTCAGCATGAAAGCCCGAACCGGTGGCAAGATGCGATTCAGGGGATTCGGCGCGGTATAGTGAATAGCAAAATTTTAAATTCGGGGAATTATTCCGAATTTTGGAAAAAAAATGGATAAAATGCAAAATTTGATATTTCAAATTTAGGAAAAACTCTATAATTGAGTTTTAGGAATTATTTACATTTAGGAAATTCAAGGAAAATCAGAAAACTTGGAAATGAGAAATTTCGAAAATTCTAGAGATCAGTGGGTAAAGAACAAATTTCCTGAAGTGGGGAAAAATGTTATCACTGATGACAGTACAGCTGGAAACAGTCAGACAAAGGTATGGTACACGGATGCTACCAGAACAGTCAGTAATTGACAATTGTGTTGCTTTGATGGCAACGGCATGGATTGAGTCAGTTTATTCAGTATTGGCATATTTCATGGATTGGCATATTGGACCGGACTACTATAGACCCTATATGATGTTTTAGGGTAGTTGTGGTAGGTAACTGTGCGGTTCGGACTTAGCTTCCACAGTATACATGTAGACTGGTATACGCCTTGTTGTACCTGGACACATGTTGCCGAATCTTGGAGTTAGAGATTGGCAATGACTGTAGGGGCGTGAGCTTCTATGGAAGTTGTTGGTAGAGGACTCCTTGGGACGGTGGCTGAGTCAATCTCTCCTGGTCCATGTGTGTAGGCCTGCGCGCCTGAGGGTGGCAGGGGTGTCTCGCAGTGGCTAGCCAAGTGTGTAGGCCTGCGCGCCTTAGGGTGGCAGGGGTGTCTCACGTTGGCTAGAGATTATGTGACTGGATCTGTCTGTAGTCTCCAGGAGATTGATTGACGAGAGACACTGCGGTGTCGGGTGCTTAGGCGCCATGCGTGTTTCGAGATGGGCGTTTCCCACTGGCACGTTGCCTGGTAGCCCAGAGGAGAGCTACTCTGGTGTGACTGGGGTGGCTGTGGTTGGTCGGAGTCTGGGACTGAGAGTGCCTATCCACTGTACATTGTTATGCTGTATTCCTGTATTTTTGCTATTATCCTTCTCTTGCATGTGAGTTTTACTAGCTGACTTTCCTACTGGGCGTAGCTCATTCCTGTATTATATATTTTCAGTGGCTCGGCAGACTTGACGCTACCGGATTAGGTGGGATCGTGGTCAGCAGGCTTGTGAAGGATTTCTGATTGGTGATTGTCTGAGATATTCTGGTTAGATGATTGTTGCTGTTGGATGTATTTAATGAGATTGTTACTCTCATATGTCATGTAATATGTGAGGGTAATTCTGACTTATGTCTGGTTGGATAATATTACACTTGTTGGACTTGGATCTTATTCTTGTGATGTAGTTTCATTCACTGTTTTATTTTATTGTCTTGGAGTATGGTGTGTGGAGTGCCATATTTTATTGTGGATGTTATATATCTTTTTGTTTGATGGTGAGGTCATTACATGACTATGGAACTTAACCGTGGGGGTTCAGACTTCTATTAGATCGGTTCTCCTACCGGTATGGGCTAGGAGTATTGGGTCTAGTAGGAGTAACATTGCGCGAGTCCATCTGTTAATTCAGGAGTCATGAACCTGATTTGACGGTGTACCCGGGAGATGGGATCCACATTGTTAAGGAAAGTAGGTGTGTAATGATGTGTTATATCCTATGTTTTCATAGGCTACTCAGGTTGGTATGGGACGATCTGAGCTGTCTATAAAAAAAAAAAAAAAAAAAAAAAAAATGTATGCCAAAAATCAGCCTAGGAAAAATGGGGTGTAACAAGAGTGGTATCAGAGCCCTAGGTGAGGATAACGGGGCTAGACGTGTATAGGGGTTCAACCCAAGGTGGGGAGAACTGTTGATTCTTTTGTATACTATAGTAGTCCATATGCCAATTGCCAAATGACGACTCTAATGCCAGATTAATTGTTTTTGACAGTATGGCTGGTACCAGGAGAGTTTCCGCTCGTGGAGCAGCTAGAGGCAGACCGGTATCTACTACTCCTACCCCGGAGACGATCCCAGCATTGCCAGTTGAGCCAGCCGTGGATCGTTGGATCGATGCCTTCATGCGGTTGCGTCCGCGGAGCTTCAGTGGGTCGGCTGACCCAGCGGTGGCAGATGACTGGATGGCTCATATGCTTGAGCTATTTGATGCCTTGGGATGTCCATTCGGCAGGAGGGTAGTGCTTGCTGCTCTAGTGTTGGAGGGAGAGGCTGCTACCTGGTGGAGAGGCCAGCGGCGCGCTATGTTTGGGGAGGCCCAGAACAGTGAGATAGCATGGGATGACTTTGTTGAGGCATTCAGGGAGTGCTACATTCCGGACTCTGCCATGGCTCAGTTCAGGAGGGAACTTATACACCTCAGGCAGGGCCAGATGTCAGTGAACGATTACTTATCGAGGTTCACTTATCTGGCGAGGTACGCCGTAGAGCTGGTGCCTTCTGAGGAACGCAGATGTGAGATGTTCCTGGAGGGACTTCGTCCTATGCTGCAGCGCCAGCTAGTTGTGAGTCGGTTTGCCAGGTTTCGTGACTTGGTGGAGGCTGCGAGATCCGTTGAGCTTATTGATATCCGGATGGAGGCCCAGAGAGAGACTCATAACAAGAGGAAGGAATTCAGAAATATCCAACAAAACAAAAAGGGCAAGAGACACAGAGATCACAGTGGTACTCAGGAGGTCGTGGTCCGGCCACGACCTATTTCTGAGAGACCAGTGCAGCAGACAGGTACCCGGACTGGGGGGATTATCTGCTACCATTGTCGACAGCCCGGACACAAGAAGTGCGACTGCCCAGAGTTGAAGAAACAGAGGATCACGGGACCGGTTGGTTCATCTGGGGGACAGCCCAGGGTATTTGCACTGACTCGGCAGCAGGCTTCAGAGTCACCAGAAGTGATCACAGGTATGCTTCATTTTGGCAACGTGCAGTGCATGACTTTGTTTGATACTGGTGCATCTCATTCTTTTGTTGCTGAGAGGATCTGGAATCAGATATCAGGATCCAAGGGTTACTTGAAGGAACCCTTACTGGTTAGACTTCCTGATGGGAAAGAGATTCCCACTGTTCAGAAGATTGACGGATCTATTCTGATTAGTGGACACGAATTCGTGACAGAGTTGATATGTGTGCCACTAGCAGAGTTCGACATCATTTTGGGGATGGATTGGTTGTGCCACCATGCAGTGGTTCTGGATTGTTGGGAGAAGAAGGTCAGGATCAGAGTGCCTGGTTCGGGGGATGTGATATACTTTGGTCTGAACAGGCAGATTCCCCTGATCTCAGTTCTTCAGGCTGGAAGGTTAGTAAGTAAGGGTTGTACTGGTTGGTTGGCATATGTGACCGATAGCCAAGCCACCACTACCCCTATGTCAGATATTCCAGTGGTGAGAGACTTTCCTATGGTTTTTCCAGAGGAGTTGCCTGGATTTCCACCAGCTAGAGAAGTGGAGTTTTCAATTGATTTGGAGGCAGGAGTAGCTCCTATTGCTAGAGCTCCTTACAGGATGGCTCCAGCCGAGCTAGCAGAGTTGAAGACTCAGTTACAGGACTTATTAGACAAGGGACTCATACGCCCCAGTTGTTCACCTTGGGGTGCCCCTGTCTTATTTGTCAAGAAGAAAGATGGTAGTATGAGGCTGTGTGTAAATTATAGGGAATTGAATAAGGTTACTATTCGTAACCGATACCCTTTACCACGCATCGATGATTTGCTGGATCAACTTCAGGGAGCAACTGTGTTCTCCAAGATTGACTTACGCTCGGGTTATCACCAGATCCGGATTAGAGATTCTGATGTACCCAAGACAGCATTCCGTACTAGATACGGACATTACGAGTTCACAGTGTTGCCTTTTGGATTGACTAATGCTCCAGCAGTATTTATGAACCTGATGCATCGAGTTTTTCATGCCTTTCTGGATCGGTTTGTGATCATCTTTATAGATGATATATTGATTTATTCCAGAGATAGGGATACTCATGCAGATCAGTTGAGGACTGTGCTTACAATGTTGCGGGAGAATGAGCTGTATGCAAAATTCTCCAAGTGTTCTTTTTGGCTGGACTCAGTAGCATTCTTAGGACACATTGTCAGTGCGGAGGGCGTGGCTGTTGATCCTAACAAGATACGAGCTATTATTGATTGGAAACGGCCATCTTCTGTCACTGAGATCCGGAGTTTCCTTGGTTTGGCTGGATACTATAGGAAATTTGTTCCTCACTTTTCTAGACTGGCTGCTCCACTAACCCAGTTGACCCGGAAGGGAAAATCTTTTGAGTGGACAGAGAGTTGTGAGAACAGTTTCCTAGAGCTGAAGCAGAGGCTTAGCACCGCTCCAGTATTGATGTTACCCACACAGGAGAAGTCGTATCAGATGTACACTGATGCTTCACATATAGGTTTGGGAGCCGTACTGATGCAGGATAACAGAGTTATAGCATATGCTTCGAGGCAACTGAAGGATCATGAGAAGAATTATCCCACTCATGATTTGGAGTTAGCTGCTGTCATTTTTGCCTTGAAGATATGGAGACATTATTTGTACGGAGTTCCTGTAGATTGCTTCTCTGACCACAAGAGTCTTAAGTATCTGTTCACTCAGAAGGAACTGAACTTGAGGCAGAGGAGGTGGTTGGAACTGATAAAGGATTACGAGCTGACAATAAACTACTGCGAGGGGAAGGCTAATCCAGTGGCTGATGCCTTGAGCAGACACGCAGTCGTGCATAATATGTTAGTCTGTGACTCTATACCAGACTTGGATTGGAATGTTGAGAGATGTCAGGAACAGTTGTCTATTCAGAGACTGGTTCACAGACTCAGCTCATTGACTATTCGGGCTGACTGGTTATCTGAGATGCGTGACCTTCAGCTTTGTGATGAAGAGCTGAAGGAGAAGATTGAGTTGGCATCGCAGGGATTGGCAGGAGACTTTGCTCTCAGAGACGACATTTTGACCTTCAGGGGTCGCTGGTGTGTACCATCACATCAGGAGTTCAGGGAGAGGATCCTTCGGGAGGCTCACTATGGAACCTTGGCTATGCACCCTGGAGAAGTCAAGATGTACAGGAATTTGAGGAGTGTTTTCTGGTGGAGAGGTTTGAAGACAGATGTTGCTGCCTTTGTTAGGAAATGCCTTACATGTCAGCAAGTTAAGGCCGAACACCAGAGACCTGGAGGATTGTTACAGAGATTGCCGATTCCGGAGTGGAAATGGGATGACATCTCTATGGACTTTGTGACTGGTCTTCCTCGTACCAGACAAGGTTTTGATGCTATTTGGGTCATCGTAGATCGATTGACCAAGTCAGCCCATTTCTTATCCATTAAGAAGACGGATTCAGCGGCACAGTTGGCAGAGATATATATTCAGCAGATTGTCAGATTGCATGGGATTCCCCGTTCTATTATTTCTGACAGAGACGCCAAATTCACATCACAGTTTTGGAAGAGCTTACACACTGCCATGGGTACACAGTTAAGGTTCAGTACTGCTTATCATCCTCAGACGGATGGACAGTCTGAGCGGACTATTCGGACCTTGGAGGATTTGCTACGCTTGAGCGTACAAACTTACTCAACAGATTGGACTAGACGATTACCCTTGGTAGAGTTTGTGTACAATAACAGCTTCCAGGCGTCGATTGGTATGGCACCTTACGAGGCGTTGTATGGGCGTAGGTGCAGATCTCCTCTTTGTTGGGAGGAGGGTGATTCCAGGAGAGTGTGGGGACCCCAGATTGTAGAGGAGACCACAGCGGAAGTCAAGTTATTGCAGGACAGATTACGTACTGTGCAGGATCGCCAGAAGAAATATTATGATCCTAAGCACAAGGCTGTTGAGTTTTCTGTGGGAGATAGGGTATTCCTGAAGGTCAGTCCTATGCGGGGTCTATTCAGGTTTGGAAAGCCTTCTAAGCTTCGACCTCGTTACATTGGACCCTATCCTATTCTGGAGAGGATCGGTGAAGTGGCTTACAGGTTGGCACTTCCTGAGCATCTGACTGAGATTCACAATGTGTTCCATGTTTCGAATCTCAAGAAATATGTGCCAGATCCTTCTCATTGCATCAGTGATGATCTTCCTGGTTTACAAGTGGCACCAAATTCTTCTTATGTGGAACTACCAGTTCGCATCCTCGAGGAGAGCAGCAGACAGCTGAGGAACAGGTCGTTTCCTATGGTCAAGGTTCTGTGGAATAGACATGACGAAAGGGAGGCAACCTGGGAGCTAGAGCAGGATGTTGCTGAAAAATGGCCGGAACTTCTTGCTGAATTTCGAGGGCGAAATTCCTGATAAGGTGGGGAGATTGTTATACCCGGTAAAATTTTATGTATTTGATCTTTAATAAATTAATTGTGGCTTAGATGATTTCGAATCGACAGTAGGATGAGCCAGGAACTCAATTGTAGGCTATTGGAATTTCTGAAATCTTTTGGGAATTTTTCGGAGCACCGAGGAATTTTTAATTAATTTTCCCTATTTAATTGGATTTATTAGATTTTTAGAAATTCGAAAATCTAATTAAATTAAACCGGAAATCGTTTTTTTTTATCGCGCGTGAACCGGACCGGAACGGTTCAGCGGAGGCGGAGGCGGTTCGCCGGGTGAGTTTGCGTGTGCGTTCTAATAAGCGGATCGGACGGTCGAGATCGGCGGGTGAGATCGAACCGGCTGATCGGGTGTTTACCGTGTCGATAGCGTGTCGACAGCGCGTATTGTGTGCTTACCGTGTGGATAGCGTGTCGACAGCGCGTATCGGGTGCTCACGTGTCGAAAACGTGTCGAACGCGTAACGGGTTCACCGTGTCGGCCCGGGGTATAAAAACCCTCGCGAAACAGCGAATAGGGTTTTCGTTCGACGGCGATAGCGAGGAAATTCCCGGCGTACGGCGCGTGATTCCGGCGGCCTGGCAAGGGGCTTTTTGTGCCCGGAGATCCACGAGACCGAGGAGAGTCGTTTGAGACCAAATTCGTTCGGCGAGGAGCTGCGGCGAGCTGCGGACGAGCTTCACCGTCGCCGGCGTCTTCGAGGTAGGAATTTCAGATATTTAAATTAGATAATTAGCAAATTGAAGCATGTATTAGTTTGCAAATCTCTATCTAAGCATACGAATGTGATTTTTGAAGCTAATTGTACAAATTATCGAAAATTGCATGTTAGGGTTTTCGGGACGTTAATTTGTTTCGCCGAAATTGGAAAATTACCAAGCATGAGGATTTAAATATGCCACTTTATTCATGTTAATATGATTGTATAATGCTAGAACTATAATTTCGTGAATTGTCAACATGAGGATTAGACGAAACTGCTCGGCGGAAAACTTGATTTGAACCTTAGGAAATTAGCGACATTATTGGAACATTAGGATAGTACGAACATGTTCTCCTTGTACGCAGTCGCCGGAAATCGACGGAATGATCGTATTGGTCGGCTATTGCGGCGGCTAGGGTTCGCGGACGACGGGCGAAGGAAGGAGACGAATTAAGGATTAATTAGGGATTAGTTGAATTATTAAGAGAATAATAATAATATTAATCATTAATATTATATATAAGCGTCGGCTGAATTTCGAATTAATAACTGACCGGCGGGGTTTGGTTCAGCATGAAAGCCCGAACCGGTGGCAAGATGCGATTCAGGGGATTCGGCGCGGTATAGTGAATAGCAAAATTTTAAATTCGGGGAATTATTCCGAATTTTGGAAAAAAAATGGATAAAATGCAAAATTTGATATTTCAAATTTAGGAAAAACTCTATAATTGAGTTTTAGGAATTATTTACATTTAGGAAATTCAAGGAAAATCAGAAAACTTGGAAATGAGAAATTTCGAAAATTCTAGAGATCAGTGGGTAAAGAACAAATTTCCTGAAGTGGGGAAAAATGTTATCACTGATGACAGTACAGCTGGAAACAGTCAGACAAAGGTATGGTACACGGATGCTACCAGAACAGTCAGTAATTGACAATTGTGTTGCTTTGATGGCAACGGCATGGATTGAGTCAGTTTATTCAGTATTGGCATATTTCATGGATTGGCATATTGGACCGGACTACTATAGACCCTATATGATGTTTTAGGGTAGTTGTGGTAGGTAACTGTGCGGTTCGGACTTAGCTTCCACAGTATACATGTAGACTGGTATACGCCTTGTTGTACCTGGACACATGTTGCCGAATCTTGGAGTTAGAGATTGGCAATGACTGTAGGGGCGTGAGCTTCTATGGAAGTTGTTGGTAGAGGACTCCTTGGGACGGTGGCTGAGTCAATCTCTCCTGGTCCATGTGTGTAGGCCTGCGCGCCTGAGGGTGGCAGGGGTGTCTCGCAGTGGCTAGCCAAGTGTGTAGGCCTGCGCGCCTTAGGGTGGCAGGGGTGTCTCACGTTGGCTAGAGATTATGTGACTGGATCTGTCTGTAGTCTCCAGGAGATTGATTGACGAGAGACACTGCGGTGTCGGGTGCTTAGGCGCCATGCGTGTTTCGAGATGGGCGTTTCCCACTGGCACGTTGCCTGGTAGCCCAGAGGAGAGCTACTCTGGTGTGACTGGGGTGGCTGTGGTTGGTCGGAGTCTGGGACTGAGAGTGCCTATCCACTGTACATTGTTATGCTGTATTCCTGTATTTTTGCTATTATCCTTCTCTTGCATGTGAGTTTTACTAGCTGACTTTCCTACTGGGCGTAGCTCATTCCTGTATTATATATTTTCAGTGGCTCGGCAGACTTGACGCTACCGGATTAGGTGGGATCGTGGTCAGCAGGCTTGTGAAGGATTTCTGATTGGTGATTGTCTGAGATATTCTGGTTAGATGATTGTTGCTGTTGGATGTATTTAATGAGATTGTTACTCTCATATGTCATGTAATATGTGAGGGTAATTCTGACTTATGTCTGGTTGGATAATATTACACTTGTTGGACTTGGATCTTATTCTTGTGATGTAGTTTCATTCACTGTTTTATTTTATTGTCTTGGAGTATGGTGTGTGGAGTGCCATATTTTATTGTGGATGTTATATATCTTTTTGTTTGATGGTGAGGTCATTACATGACTATGGAACTTAACCGTGGGGGTTCAGACTTCTATTAGATCGGTTCTCCTACCGGTATGGGCTAGGAGTATTGGGTCTAGTAGGAGTAACATTGCGCGAGTCCATCTGTTAATTCAGGAGTCATGAACCTGATTTGACGGTGTACCCGGGAGATGGGATCCACATTGTTAAGGAAAGTAGGTGTGTAATGATGTGTTATATCCTATGTTTTCGTAGGCTACTCAGGTTGGTATGGGACGATCTGAGCTGTCTATAAAAAAAAAAAAAAAAAAAAAAAAAAATGTATGCCAAAAATCAGCCTAGGAAAAATGGGGTGTAACAAGAGTATAGTAGAGTAGAGTAGATAAGAGACGTGTTGGTTATACTAGACTAGGTTTGGTTATAGTAGAATAGAGTAGAGTAGAATAGAGTAAAGTAGAGTAGAGGTATATTAGGATAAGCTAGGCTAGGCTTAGTTAGAGTATAGTAAAGAAGAGTAGAGCGAGGTTAAGCTAGGATAGGGTAGGCTAAGCAATGCTAGGAAAAAGTAAGGTATAGTAGAATAAAGTAAAGTAAAGTTGAGTAGAATAGAGCAGAGTAGAGGAATAGATTAGTGCTAAAGTAGGCAAGGGTAGGTTAAGCAAAGTTATGCTAGGCTAGAGTAGAGTAGAGTGTAGTAGAGCAGAGCAAAGCAGAGAAGAGTATAGCAGAGTAGAGTAGAGTAGAGCAGATCAAATCATAGTAGAGTAGAGCATAAAAGAGTTCAGTATAACAGAGATGAGTAGGGCTATGTTTGGCTATGGTAGGTTAGGCTTGGCTAGGTTAGGTTAGACAAGGCTAGACTATGTTAGAGTAAAGTAGAGTAGTGCTAAGTAAAGTAGAGCTAGGTTGAGCTAAGCTAAGTTAGACTAAGAATGGGTAGGCTTTTATAGGCTAGGCTAGGCTATACTAGAGTAGATAAAGTAGAGTAGAGTAGAGAAGAGCTAAGGTAAGCTAAGCTAGAGTATAAAGTAGAGTAGAGTAGAGCAAATCAGAGCAAAGCAGAGTAGAGTGCAGCAAGGCAAAGAAAAGTAGAGCATTACAGAGTAGAGTAGCATAGACTAGAGCTAGGATAGGCTAAGCTTGCTAGGATGGGCTAGGCTAGGCTAGGCAAGTCTAGCCTAGAGTAGAGTTGAGTTAAAAAGAGCAGCGTATAGTATAGTAGAGTGGAGTTAGCTGAGCATACGCTAGGCTAGTGTATGCTAGGCTGGGTTAGGCAAGGAAAAACCATAGTAGAGTAAAGTAGAATAGAGTAGAGTAGAGCTATGTTAGGTTAGACTAGGCTTGAACTGAGTAGGGTAAAGTAGAATAGAGTGGAGTAGAGTAGAGTAGAGTAGAGTAGGGTAGAGTAGAGTAGACTAGAGTTGAGCAGAGCAGAGCAGAGTAGAGTAAAAGGGAGGAGAGGAGAGGAGAACAGAGTAGAGCAGAGCAGTGCAAAGCAAAACATAAAAGAGCAGAGAAGAAGAGTAGAACAAAGTAATGTAGAGCAAAGCATAGTCATGTAGAATAGTGTAGAGCAGATTAAAGTATAGCAAAGTAGAGTAGAGTAAAGCTAAGTTAGGCTATGAAAGACAAGGCTTAGCTAGAGTAGAGTAGAGTAGAGTAGAGCTACATTAGGCTTGGTTAGGCTCAAGTACGCTAGGCAGGCAAGAGTAGAGTAGGGTATAGTAGAGTAGGGTATAGTAGAGTATAGTAAAGTAGAGTAATGCTAAGTTAGGTTAGGTTAGGCTAGGCGACGCTAGGCTAACATAGGGTAGAGTAGAGTAGAGCTAGATTAGGCTAGGGTAGGATGCAATATAGTAAAACCGAGTAGAGTAGAATAAAGATGAGCAGAGTGGAGTAGAGAAAAGTAGATAAAAGTAAAGTGGAGCAGAGTAGAGTAGAGTAGAGCAGAGTAGAGCAACGTTAGGCTAGGATAAGCTAGCTTAGGCTAAGTTAGGCTAAGCTTTGCTAGGCTAGGTTTGGCTAAGCTAGGCTAGGTTAGGCATGGCTAGAGTAGAGTAGAGTAGAGTAGAGTAGAGCATAGCAGAGAAAAGTAGAGTAGAGCATAATAAGAGCAAAATAATGTATAGCATAGTAGAGCGAAAAAGAGATGAGTTAGGTCAAGCTATGCTAGGAGAGGCTACGTCATGTAATGTCAAGCTAGGCTAAAATAGAGTAGAGTAGAGGTAGGATAGGTAGGCTAGGTTAAAGTAGAGTATAATATAGTAGAGTAGAGTCTAATAGAGTAGAGAAGAACAAGGTTAAGGTAAGCTAGGCTGGGTAAGGATTGGCTAAAGTAGGCTAGGAAAGGCTAGGCTTGAGTAAAGTGGAGTAGAGTAGAGTAAAGTAAAGTAGAGCTAGGCTAGGCTAGGCTAGAGTAGAGTTAAGTAAAGTAGAACAAAGAATAATAGAGCTAAGCTAAGGAAAGTAGAGTAGAGAAGAGTAGAGCCTAGTAGAGTAGAGAAGAGAATAGTACTATAGAGTAGAGTAAAGTAGAACAGAGTAGAGCAAGGTAGAACAGAGCAGAGTAGAGTAAAGTAGAGCAGTGTAGAGTAGGGTTAGGTTAGGCTAAGCTAGGTTTGGTTAAGCTTGGCTAGGCTAGGTTAAAGTAGAGTTGAGTAGGGTACAACAGAGTAGAGTAGAGTAGAGTATAGTAGAGTGGAATATAAAAGAGTAGAGCTAGGTTATGCTAGGATAGGTAGGGCTAGGCTAGGCTAAGCTAGGTTAGGTTAGGCTAAAGTAGATAGAGAAGAGTAGAGTAGAGCTAGGTTAGGTTAGTCAAGGGTAGAGTAGAGTAGAGTAGAGTAGAGTAAAGAGTAGAATAGAGTACAACAGAGTAATGGTTGGTTAAATATGGCTAGGATAGAGTAGAGTAGAGAAGAGCTAGGTTAGGCTAGGTTGGGTTAGGCAAGTTTAGAGAAGAGTAAAGTAGAGTGGAGTTAGGTTAGGCTAGGCTATGTTAGGTTAAGCTAAGCTAGGCTAAGCTAGGCTAGGCTAATGTAGAGTAGTGTAGAGGAGAGTCGAGTAGAGTGGAGAAGACTTAAGCTTGGTTAGGCTTCGCTAGGGTAGAGTATAACAGAGTAGAATATAGTGGAGTAGAGCAGAGTAGAACCAAGTAGAGCATTTTATAGTAGAGAAAAGTATAGTAGAGCAGAGAAGAGGAATCCTAGGTTTGGTTAGTCAATGTTAGGCTTGGTTAGAGTAAAGTAGAGTATGATAGAGTAAAGTATAATAGAGTATAGTAGAGAAGAGTAGTGTAGAGCTAGGTTAGGTAAGGCTAGGCTAGGGTAGGCATGATTAGGCTAAGCTAAGTTAGAGTAGAGTAAATAAGAGTAGAGTAGAGTAGAGAATAGTAGAGGAGAGGAAAGCAGAGTAGAGCAGAGTAGAGTAGAGTAGAGAAAAGTAGAGCAGTGCAAAGTAGACGAAAACAGAGCTAGTTAGGTTAGGCTAAGCTATGCTAAAGAAAACTAGAGTAGAGAAGAGTTAAGCAAAGTTAAGCTAAGCTAGGCTAGGCTCGATTGGAGTAGAATAGAGTAGTGTAGAGTAGAGTAGAGTAAAATAAAGTAGAGTAGAGTAGAGGAGAGCAGAGTAGAGCAGAGTAGTTCAGAAAAGAGTAGAGTAGAGAAAAATAGAGTAGAGCATAGAAGTGCAGAGTAGCACAGAGTAGAGTAGAGTAGAGCAGAGCTAGGTTAGACAAGGCTAGGCTAGGCTAGGTAATGTTCGACTTGGCTAGGCTAGGGTAGAGTACAGTACAGTAGAGCTAGATTAGGTTAGGGTTTGCAAGGTTAGAGTAGAGTAGAGTATAGTAGAGTAAAACAATGCCAGGCTAGGTTTGGCTAGGCTAGGCTATGATAGGTAGCGAGGCTAGGCTATACTAAAATAGAGTAGAGTAGAATAGTGTAGAGTAGAGAAGAATAGAGTGGAGCTAGGTTAGGCTAAGCTAGGCTTCAGTACAGTAGAGGAGAGTAGAGCAGAGCAGACCAGAGTTGAGCAAAAGAGAGCTTCATATAGCACAATATAACAGAACGAACCAGAGTAGAGAAAAGCTATGTTATGGTAAGTTACGCTAAGCTACTAGAGAAGAGCTAGCTTAAGTTAGGATAGGTTAGGGTAGGCTAAGTAAGAGTAGAGTAGAGTAGAGTAGAGTAGAGTAAAGTAGAGTAGAGCTAAGTCACGTAAGGCTAGGCTAGGCTATGCTAGATTAGCTTGGCTAGGCTAGAGTAGAGTAGAATATTGTAGAGTAGAGTAGCATTAAGTAGAGTAGAGTAGGGTAGTGCCAAGCTAGGTTAGGCAAGCTTGGGCAAGGCTTGAGTACAATATAATAGCATAGGGTAGAGTAGAGTAAAGCAAAGTATAGCAAAGTAGAGTAGAGTAGAGAAGAGCAGTATGGTAGAGTAGAATAGAGCTAGGTTAGGCTAGGCTAGGTAAAGCAAGGTTAGAGTAGAGTAGAGTAGAGTAGAAGAGAGTAGAGTGGAGTAGAGTAATATAGAGTAGAGTAGAGTATAGCAGAGCAGGGTTGAGTAGATTAGAGTAGAGCAGAGCAAAGCAGTACAGAGAAGAACATAGCAAAGCAGAGTAGAGCAAAGTGGAGTAGAGCTTGTTAAGCCAAGCTAGTTTAGGCTATGCTAGGCTAAGCTAGGTTGGAGTGGAGTAGAGTACAGTAAAGTAAGGCGGAGTAATGTAGAGTATATTATAATAGAGTATAGGAGAGTTAGGTTAGGTTAGGTTAGGTGAGGCTAGGGTAGGCTTGAGTAGAGTAGAGTAGAGTATAGCAGAGTAGGCTAAAGTAAGGTTATGCTAGGTTAGAATTGTGTAGAGTAGAGTAGAGTAGAGTCAAGTATAGTAGAGTAGAGTAGAGCTAGGTTTGGGTGGACTAAGCTAGGCTAGGGTAGGCAAGGCTAAGGTAGGCTAAGCTAGGTTGGAGTAGAGTAGACTAGAGTAGACAAGAGTAGAGCTGAGTCATGTAGAGCTAGGTTAAGATAGTCTAAGCTAGGATAGGTTAAGCTAAGCTAGAGTAGGTTAGAGAAGAGTAGAGTAGAGTAAAGTAGAGTAGAGTAGAGAAAATGAGAGGAAAGTATAGTAGAGTAGAGTAGAGTTGGGTAGAGCAGAGCTATGTTTGGCTTGGTTGGGCTAGGCTTGGCTTGGCTAGAGTAGAGTGGAGTATAGTGGAGAAGAGCTAAGATAGGTTAGGCTAGGCTTGACAAGGCTAATGTAGAGTAGTGTAGAGCAGAGTAGAAAAGAGTAGAGCATAGTAGAGCAAAGTAGAACATAGTAGAGCAAAGCAAAGTAGAGTAGAGTAGATTAGAGTGACCAGAGCTGAGAAGAGCTAGGTTGAGCTAGGATAGGCTAGGCTAGAGTAGAGTAGAGTAGAGTAAAGAAGAGCTTGGCTAGGATAAGTTAGGTTTGAGTAGAGTAGAGTAGAGTAGAGAAGAGTAGAGTAGAGTAAAGTAAAGCTAAGCTAAGCAAGGCTATGTTAAATTAGAGTACAGTATAATTGAAGGTAGTAGAGCAAGAGTATAGTAGAGTAGACTAGAGCAGAGTAGAGTAGAGTACAACAGAGCTCTATTAGGCTAGGATAGGTTAGGCAAGATTATAGTAGAGTAGAGTAGAGTACAACAAAGAAGAGTAGAGTAGAGTAGAATATAGTAGAGCTAGGTAAGGCTAGCCTAGGCTGGAGTAGAGTAAAGGAAAGCACAGTAGAGCTAAGTTAGGCTAGGCTGGGCTATGCTAGGTTCCAGTAAAGTAGTGTAGAGTAAAAGAAAGCAGAGTAGAGCTAGGTTATGCTAGGCTAGGCTAGACTAGGCTATGTTAGAGTAGGGTAGAGTATAAAAGAGTATATTATTGTAGAGTAGGGTAAAGTAGAGCTAGGTTAGGCTACATTAAGCGAAGGCAGGCTAGGTTATGCTAGGCCAGAGTATAGTAGAGTAGTGTAGAGTGAGGTTAAGTTAGGCTAGGCTAGGCTAAAGTAGAGTAGATTGTAGTAGAGTTTAGTAGAGTAAGTAGAGTAAAGTGAAGTAGAGTAGAGCAGAGTATAGTAGAGTAGGGTAGAGTAGAGTATAGTAGAATAGAGTGGAGTAGAGTAGTGTAGTGTATGGTAGAGTAGGGTCATATAGAGTTGAGTAGACTAGAGTATAATAGAGTAGGTTTAGGTTAGGCAAGGTTTGGCTAGGCTAGGCTAGGATAGGCTAGGCTAGGCAAGAGTAGAGTTGAGTAAAGTAGAGCTTGGTTAGGCTAGGGTACGCTAGAGTATAATAGAGCAGCATAGAAGAGAGTAGAGTAGCACAGTGCAGAGTAAGGTAGAGTAGATCATAATATAAAAGAGCATAGTAGAGTAGAGTAAAGAAGAGCATAGGTAGGTTAGGCTAGGCTAGGCAAGATTAGAGTAGAGTAGAGCAAGGTTAGGCTAGGCAAAGTTAGAGTAGAGTAGGGTAGAATATACTAGATTAGAGTAGAGTAAACTAGAGTAAAGGAAGTGTAGAGCTTGGTTATGCTAGGCTAAGCTAGGCTAGGCAAGGTTAGGCCTGAGTAGAGTAGAGTTTAGTAGAGTAAAGTAGAGCTATGTTAGGCAAGGAAAAAATAGAGTAGAGTAGAGTCTAGCAGAGCAGAGAAGAGCAAAGCAAAGTAGAGCATAGCAAAGTGGAGTGGAGCAGAGCAATACAGAGTAGTGCAATGTCAAGCAAAGAAAAGCAGAGTAGAAGAGAGCAACGTTAGGCTATGCTGGGCATGGCGAGGCTACGCTAGGCCTGGCTAGGCCAGAGTAGAGTATAGCAAGATTAGGCTAGGCTAGGTTAGAATAGAGTAGAGTATAGTAGAGTGGAGTAGAATAGAGTAGAGTAGAGCAATGTAGGGTAGGATAGAGTAGGGTAAAGTAGAGTAGAGTAGAGTGTAATAGAGATAGGTTAGCCTAGGTTAGGTTTGGGTAGGCTAGGATTGGGTAGACTAGGCTAGATAAGAGTAGAAAATAGTAAGTAAAGTGGACTATAGTAGAGCTAGGTTAGGCTGAGCTAGGCTAGAGTATAACAGAGAAGAGTAGAGTGGAGTAGAGTAGAGTGGAGTAGAGCAAAGTGAAGTAGAGCAGAGTATAGTAGAGTAGAGTAGAGAAGAGAAGAGTAGGGTAGAGTAGTTTAGAGTGAAGTTTGGTTAGGTTTGGCTAGGCAAGAGTGGAGTAGAGTAGAGTAAGGTTAGGCTAGGTAAAGTTAGAGTTGAGTAGGGTAGAATATAATAGATTATAGTAGAGCAAAGTTGAGTAAAGGTAGTGTAGAGCTAGGTTAGGCTTGCCTAGGCTAAGCTAACCTAGGCTAGAGTAGGCCATGCAAGGCAAGGCTAGGCTAGATTAGAGTTGAGTATAGTAGAGTGTAATAGAGCTGGGTTAGGCTAGAGTAGGCTACGATTGGCTAGACTAGGCTAGGGTAGTGTAGAGTAGAAAAGGGTGGAGTAGAGCATAGTAGAATAGAGTAGAGAAGAATAGAGAAAAGTAGAGCAAAGTAGAGTAGAGCAGACCAAAGAAGAGTAGATCAGTGCATAATAGAGCAAGCAGGAAAGGGTAGAGTAGATCATTATAGAGTAGAGCTTTGTTAGGTTTAGCTAGGCTAGAGTAGAGTATTGTATAATAGAGTAGAGCTAGGTTAGGCTAGGAAAGAATAGGCTAAGCAATGTTTGGCATGGCTAGAGTAGAATGGAGTAGAGTAGAGTAGATTAGAGTGGCACAGAGAAGAGTAGAGCTAAGAGGCTAGGCATGCTAAAGTATACTAGAGTAGGTTAGAGTGGAGTTGAGTGGAGTAGAGCATAGTAGAATGGAGCAGAGTACTATAGAGTAGAGGAGTACAATAGAGTAGAGTAGAGCAGGTTATGCTAATCTAGGTAAGGCTAAGTTAGAGTAAAACAGAGTAGAGTAGAGTAGATTAGAGTAAAGTAGAGCATAGCTATGTTTTAGGCTAGGTTTGGTTATGTTATAGTAGAGTAGAATAACACAGAGTATTGTAGAGTAGAGTTGGGTAGAGCTAGGTTAGGATAAACTAGGCACGAGTAAAGTAGAGTAGAGTAGAGCATAATAGAGTAGATTAGAGCAGATCACAACAAAGTAGAATAGAGCATGATAAAGTAGAGCTAAGTTAGGCTAGGTATGGTTAGGCTAGGATAGGTTAGGCTAGGCTAAGTTAGGTTATGGTGGACTAGGTTAGGCTAGGCTAGAATTGAGTAGAATAGGGTAGAGTGGAATTGAGTAGACCAAGGTGAGGCTAAGATTAGCTAGGCTAAGCTTGAGTACCATTCAAAACAAAGTAGAGCAAAGCAGAGTAGAGTAGAGTAGAGTGGAGTAGAGTAGAGAAAAGCAAAGTAGAGCTGAGCATAGTAGAGCAAAGTAGAGCTAGGTTAGGCTTAGCTAAGCTATGCTAAGCTAGGCCATGATAGCTAGGCAAGGCTAGGGGTAGGGTAGAGTAAGGTAGAGTATAGTAGAGGTTTATTATGCTAGGCTAGCCCATGCTAGACTAGAGTAGAGTATAGTATAGCAGAGTAAAGCTTTGTTAGGCTAGGTTAGGCTAGAGTTGCTTAGAGTAGAGCAGAGTAGAGCTAGGTTGGGTTAGGCTTGGATAGAGTAGAGAAGAGTACAGTAGAGTGCACTAGATTATAGAAGAGTAGGGTAGAGTAGTGTAGAGTAGAGTAGAGTAGAGCAGAGTAGAGTAAAGGAAAGGAGAGGAGAGTTGTGCAGAGCAATGTAGAGAAAAGTAGACCAAAATAGAGAGTAGAAGAGCAGAATAAAACAATGGAGAGCAAAGTAGAGTAGAGCAGAATAGTGTTGAACAGAGCAAAGCAAAAGTTTAGCATGGTAGAGTAGATTAGAGCTAGGTTATGCTATATTAGGCTGGGCTATGCTTAGCTAGGCAAGATTAGAGCAGAGTGGAGTAGAGTAGAGCTATGTTTGGTTAGGTTAGGCTAGAGTATAGTAGAGTAGAGTAGAGTAAAGTAGAGTAGAGTAATGTAGAGTTGAGTAGGGTAAAGTGGACTAGAGCTAGGTTAGGCTAAGCAAGGCTAGGCTAGGCTAGAGTAAAGTAAAGTAAAGAAGAGCTAGGTTAGGCTCGACTAAGATAGAGTACAGTAGAGTAGAGTAGTATAGTAGAGTAGAGTAGGGAAGAGAAGAGTAGAGTACAGTAAAGTAGAGCAAAGTAGAGCAGATTAGTTATAGAGAAAAGAAGAGTAGAGATGAGCAGAGCATAGTAAAGGCTAGTCTAGGTTAAGCTATTCTAGGTTAGGCAATAAAAGAGTTGAGTAGAGTGGAGAAGAATAGAGCTTGGTTAGGCTAAGCTAGGCTAAGCTTGGTCAGAGTAGAGTATAGTATAATAGAGTATAGTAGAGTAAAAAAGAGTAGAGCTAGGTTAGGCTTGGCAAGGCTAGGTTAGGTTAGGCTAGGATAGGCTAGAGTGGAGTAAAGTAGAGAAGAGTAGAGTAGAGTAGAGTAGAGCAAGATAGAGTAGAGAAAAATAGAGCAGAGCATAGTAGAGGATGGTAGAGCAGATAAAAGAAGAGTAGAGCAAAGAAATCAAGGTTAGGCTAGCTTAGAAAAGAGTATAGTATATTAAACTAGATTAGAGTAGAGTAGAGTAGAGCTAGGTTTGGTTAAGCTAACCTAAGCTCGGCTAGACTAGAGTAGAGTAGAGTAGAGTAGAGCAGAGTATAGCAGACATGAGTGAGGGTGGGCTAGGCTTGGCTAGAGTACAATAGAGTATAATATAGTATTGTAGAGCAGAGTAGAGCAGAGTAGAGCATAGTAGAGTAGAGCAGAGTTGAATACAGCAAAGCATAATAAAGTAGAGCACAGTGGAGCAGAGAAAAGTTAAGTTGTCAAGCCCCCACCTAACATTGTACCATTATATAACAATATTATCATAAATTTGCTTAGCTGTTACATCAAGTGAGGACAAATAACAAAAAATCAAAGGTGGGGACCCGACGGTAAGACAAACACACACTCCAAAATTTGCAATATATATAAACACAAACATGTTTTTATAATATTCACACTAACCCCTCCCTTTCTTTTACACATCTAATGAAAAGGGTTCTTTTGTAGCAGTACCATTCCCATCTCTTGGTGCAGTGGTTTCATGACCTGTGATGTAAGCACTAAATGAGATTTTATACATCTCAGTAGATAATTCTACATAGTTAACCAAGTAAATAAAAAGGCATAACAAAATACCATAAACAATAAAGATGAATCATAGGCATCAAGCTAAAATCATACCATATATCATCTATATAAGGTAATGCCAAATGAAAACCATAAAGAAATGCAAGTTCCTTATATAGTGTGTTATTATCGGGCCCAATTCCCTTTGACGCATTATTCTCTGGATCCAATCATCAATGACTATCCTCTGGCGGCATCCAACAAAGCACATAACACTAGGCAGATATATGATCCGAAGATCGATACCCTGCGATCCAACACGCTGAGCCTAGTGCCACCAGGCAGGTATGGTACCATACCCTGCGATCCAACACGCTGAGCCTGGTGTAAATCATTATGGAGTCATAGCACATAACACTAGGCAGATATCTGATCCGAAGATCGATACCCTGCGATCCCACACGCTGAGCCTAGTGGTGAGGATAATGTTCTCTAGGAATCCCATTGTTTTATTTGTCATTTTCCAAACATCAATCCATGTCATATCAAAAGTCCTTTCATGTCATATTGTTTTGTCTCTTTCTTTAGCATATTGTATCATATTATTTCTTTCCTTTTTAGTTGTCATGCAAATAAAATAAACATCAACATATAGAATAACCAAAACACCACGTAACTGAAAGAAACCATGTAAAACAAACACATAATATTGTGCTACATCACAGGGTTAGGAATTTATCTACCTGAATTTGCTGTACCAACCGTCTTACTCACTTCTGATTCTTTTTGATATCCTACCAGCCCGTAAAATACAAAAATAATTAATTTAAATATGCTTATTAGTCAAAAATTGCTTTCTAAAAGATTTCCCAAACACACCCCAAAATAAATCCCAAAAGGCGCTGGACCGGCCACGGTCTATGCTAGACCGCCCGCGCCCGTCGCTGAACCGCCCGCGCAGAAAAGCATTCTAAAAGCTTTTCCAAACAGCTTTTCTAAAACTGCGTTTTTTCTAAATTCCCAAATTCTTATGCTTTCGCTGGACCGCCCACTCGGCACGCTGGACCGCGTGCTCTCGGCGCTGGACCGGGCGTGCTCGGCACGCTGGACCGCGCACTCGACGTGCTGGACCGCGCGCGCTAGGCATCCGGTTCAGCAGCGTGACCCGGTCCAATGCCTGGACCGGTTCACATCGTCCCCACTCTCTCTCTCTCTCTCTCTCGCATCCGACGAAACCGTAATATTTCGCTGGCGAACTTCGAAATTTCTTGCGTCTCTCGCCTGCCAACTGACCGCCGCTCCCAGAAAAACTTATAAAAAATACAAAGCAAACAAAAATTCTCACCTTCTTTGGCCGTTGTCGTCGCGTGCCGAAAATCACGAAAATTCCTCGCCGCCGTACCTTGCCGTCGTGCCTCGCCGCCGTTTTCGCAGAAACACGTTTCAAACGCGCAGAGTCAGCTTTTATAGCCGCGGCCGAAATCGACTAAAGCGAACGGTCATGAACCACATTTTGTAGAAAACCCCCTCTAAATTTTATATTTGCAAATATATCCTCCGCCAATCTAATTTGAACTAAGCCGACATTTAAAAATTACAGATTTATCCTCTACGTTACAAATTTATCCCAAATCTTCAAAAATTCATAAATTATTCATTAGAGCTCCAAAAATTACAAATTAAACATCGTTGGATTCGTCTCACAGAGTTCTTTCGTTTAAGCAAATAAAATAAAATAACATACGAAACACTGAGGCTGTTACATATGTAGAGCAAGTTTAGGCTATGCTAGGCAAGGTTAAGCTAGGCAAGTCTAGATTAGAGTAGAGTAGAGTGAAGTAGAGCTAAGTTAGGCTAAGCAAGATTAGGTTAGAGTAGAGGAGAGGAGAGTATAATAGTGTAGAGTAGAGTATAATAGAGTATAATAGAATAGAGTAGTGTAGAGTAGAGCTAAGTTTGGCTAGGCTAGGGTATGTAAGCTGGGCTAAGGTAGGCTAGGCTAAGTTAGGCTAAAGTAGAGTAGAGTAGAGTTGAGTTGAGTAGAGCTCTATTAGTCTAGGTTAGGTGAGGCTAAGCAAGAGTTGAGTAGAGTAGGATAGAGTAGAGTAGACCAGTGAAGAACTAAGCAGAGCAAAGTAGAGTTGAGTAGAGAAGAGCAAAGGAAAGAAGAGCAGGGTAGAGTAAAGTAGGGCAAGAAATGAATAGAGTAGAGTAGAGTAGAGCTAGGATATGCTAAGCTAATCTTAGTTAGGCTCAACTTGGCTAGGTTATAATAAAGTAGAGTAGTGTATAATAGAGTTAAGTAGAGTAGAGTAGAATAGAGAAGAGCATAGTATAGTATAGTATTGTATAGTATAGTTGAGTAGAATAGAGCAGTGCTGAGCTAAGTTAGGCTCAGCTAGGTTAGGCTAGTCAAGGTTAGGCTAAGCTAAAGAATAGTTGAGTAGAGTAGAGCAGTGTAGGGTAGAGTTGAGCTAGGTTTGGTTAGGATGGTAGAGTAAGCAGAATAGAGTAGAGTAGTGCTAGGTTAGGCTATGCTAAGCTAAAGTAGACTAGAGTAGAGTACAGTAGAGTAGAGCTTGGTTAGGCTAGGTAAGGCTATGCTAGGTTAGTGTAGAGTAGATTAGAGTATAGTATAGTATAGTAGAGTATATTAGAGTATAGTAGAGCTTGATTAGGCTAGGCTAGGGGAGGCTTGATAAGGCTTGGCTAGGCCAGAGTAGAGTAGAATAGAGTAGAGAAATGTAGAATAGAATAAAGTAGAGTAGAGTAGAGAAAACTAGAGAAAAGTAGATTAGAGTATAGTAGAATAGAATAGAGTAGAGTATTATAGAATATAGTAGAGTAGAGTAGAATAAAGAAGACTACAACTAGGCTAGGCTTGGTTAGAGTACAGTAGAGTAGTGGAGAGTAGAGTAGAGTAGAGTAGAAGAGATGAGAGAAGAGGAGAGCAGAGTAGAGTATAGCAAAGTAGAGCATAAAAGAGAAAAAATAGAGTAGAGCAGAACAGAGTAGAGCATAACAGAGTAGAGCTAGGTTAGGCTAGGCTAGGCTAGGCTATATTAGGCGATGTTATGCTAGGCTAGGCTAGAGTAGACTTGAGTAGAGTAGAGTAGAGCTAGTTTTGTTAGGCTAGGCTAGATTAGAGTAGACTAAAGTAGAGTAGAGTAGATTAGTGTAGAGAAGAGCTAGGGTAGGCTAGGCTAGATTAAGGTAGTTAGGCGAGGCTAGGCTCGACTGAGGTAGAATAGAGTAGAGTAGAGTAGAGTAGAATAGAGTAGAGCTTGGTTAGGCTAGCCTCAGCTAGAATAGAGTAGGAGAGAATAAAATAGAGTGCAGTAGAGAAGATCTAAGTTAGGCTTGGCTTGGCTAAGCTAGAGTAGAGCTAGGTTATGTTAGGTAAGGCTAGGCTCGATTAGAGTGGAGTATAGTAGAGCTAGGTTAGGTTAGTCTAGGCAAGGCTAGGTTAAGCTAGGCTATGTTTGGCTAGGCTTGGCAAGGCAAATGTAGAGTAAAATTGAGTAGAGTATAGTAGAGTTGTGTAGAGTAGAGTAGAGTAGACAACAACTAGGTTAGGCTAAGAAAATCTGGGCTTATGTAGAGTATAATAGAGTAGAGAAGAGTAGAGAAGAGCAAAGCATAATAGAGTAGTGTAGAGTAGAGAAGAGTAGAGCAAAGCTAGGATAGGTTAGGCCAAGCTAGGCTAAGCTATAGTAGGGTAGAGTAAAGTAGAGCTAGGTTAGGCTAGGCTAGGCTAAGTTAGGTTAGACTATAGTAGAGTCAAGTAGAATAGAGTAGAGCAGAGTAGAGTTGAGTAGAGCCAAGTTTGGTTAGGCTAGGCTAGGCTTTGGTAAGCTAAGTTGGGCCAAGCTAGTGCAGGACAGACTTGAGTAAAGTAGCATAGAGTATAGTAGAGTAGAATTGAGCAGAAAAGAGTACAGTAGAGCTTAGTTAGGCAAGGTTAGGCTATGCTAGGCTAAGCTCGAGTAGAGTAGAGTTGAGTAGAGCAGAGTAGAAAAGAGCAGAGTAGAGTAGAGTAGAGTAGAGAAGAGTAGAGCATAGTAGAGTAGAGTAAATTAGAGTAAAGCAGATAAGAGTATAGTAGGGTAGAGTAGAGTATAGTAAAGCTTGGTTAGGTTAAGCAAGGTTAGGCTAAGCAAGGTTAAGCTAGGTTAGAGTAGAGTAAGGTAAAGTAGAGTAGAATAGAGTAGAGCTAAGTTAGGTTAGGCTAACTTATCCAAGGCTAAAGTTGAGCAGAGTAGAGTGGAGCAGAGCATAGTAGAGTGGAGAAGAGAATAGTAGAGCAAAGTAGAGTAAAGGAGAGCAGAGTAGAGCAGAGTAGAGTAGAGTAGATCAGGGTAGAGTAGAGCACATTAGAGCTATGTTAGGCATGGTTGGGCTTGGCTAGAGTAAAGAAGGGTAAAGTAGAGTAGAGTATAGTAGAGTTAGGTTAGGTTAGGCTAAGCTAGGCTAGGTTTGAGTAGAGTAAAGTATAGTAGAGTATAGTAGAGTAGAATATGATAGATTTAGTTTAGACTTGTATAGGCTTGCTTGATTAGGCTAGTTTAGGCTAGGCTAGGCTAGAGTATAGAAGAGTATAGTAGATTAGAGTAAAGCAAGGTTAGGTTAGACTAGGCTAAGGTAGGCTTGTGTATGATAGAAAAGAGAAGAGTAGAGTAGAGCAGAGCAGAGTAGAGTAGAGTAGAGCAGAGTAGAGTAAAGGAAAGGAAAGTAGAGAATAGCATAATAAAGTAGAGCATAAAAAAGTAGAGGGAAGTAGAGCTAGGTTTGGAAAGGCTAGGTTAGGCTAGAGAAAAGTGGTATAAAGTAGGCTGGGCTAGCTTAGAGAAGAGTAAAGTAGAGTAGAGCAATATTAGGCTAAGAGCCTAGGCTTGGTTAAAGTTGAGTAGAATAGAGTAGAGTTGAGTATAGTAAAGTTGAGTATAGCTAGGTTAGGCTAGGCTAGACTATAAAAGAGTGGAGAAGAGTAGGGTAAAGTAGAGTAGAGTATAATAGAGTAGAGCTTTGTTAGGCTAGGCTTAGCCCTGATAGGCTTGAGCAGAGTAGAGTGGAGTTGAGCAGAGAAGAGTAGAGCAAAATAAAATAGAGTAGAGTAGAGCAGAGTAGAGAAAGGAAGGGTAAAGTAGAGCTAAGCTAAGAAGAGCTGAGCAGACAAGAGCACAACAGTGTAGGGTAAAGTAGAGTAGTGTAAAGTTAGGATATGTTAGGCTAGCTAGGCATAGCTAAAGTATAGTAGAGTATAATAGAGTAAAGTAAAGGAGAGTAGAGAAGAGCGGAGTAGATTTGAGTAAAGTAGAGCAAAGCAAGGAAGAGTAGAGCAGAGCAAAGTAAAGACGAGCAAAGCAAAAAATATTAAAGCAGTGTAGAGCTAGGTTAGGCTATGCTAGAGTAGAGTAGAGTCAAGTTAGGGTAGGCTAGGCTAGGTTTCAATAGAGTAGAATAGAGTAGAGTAAAGTAGAGCTAGGCTAGGTTAGACTAAGCTAGAGTAGAGTAGCATAGATCTAGGGTATGCTAAGCTAGGCTAGGTTAGGCAAGGTTAGAGTAGAGTAGAGTAGTGTAGAGTAGCATAGTGTAGAGTAGAGTAAAGTCAGGCCAAGTTAGGTTAGGCTATGCTATGCTTGGCCAAAGAAGAGTATAGTAGAGAAGAGCGGTGCATAGCAAAATTGAGCAGAGTAGAGTAGAAGAGTGGAGTAAAGCAGAGTGGAGTAGAGCAAAGCAGACATAGAGTGGAGTAGAGCTATAGTAGAGCAAGATTAGGCTGGGTTAGGCTAGGTTTTAGTAGAGTAGAGTATAGTAGAGTAGAGTAGAGTAGAGCAAGGTTAGGCTAGGCAAAACTAGACTATATTTGAGAAGACTATAGTAGAGAGGATAAGCTTAGAGTAGAGTATAGTAGAGTAGAGATAGGTTGGGCCAGGCAAGCTTAGGCTAAGATAGACTAGAGTACAATGTAGTTGAGTAGAGAAGTGTAGTGCAAAGTAAAGCAAAGTAGAGCAGAGCAGAGTAGAGCAGAGCTTGGTTTGGCTAGGCTAGGCTAAGCTAGGCTATTGTAGAGTAGAATAGAGCTAGGTTAGGCTAGGCTAGACTAGAGTAGAGTAGAGTAGAGTAGAGTATATTATAGTAAAGTAAAATAGCAGAGTAGAGTAGAGTTAGGTTAGGCTAGGTTAGGCAAGGCTAAGCTAGGCTAGGCTAGAGTGGAGTAGAGTAGAGTAGAGTAAAGCTTAGTTAGGCTAGGTTAGGAAACGTTAGGCTAGAATGGAGTAGATGGAGTTTAGTAGAGTTGAGTAGACTAGGGTAGACTAGAGTATAATAAAGTAGAGTAGAGTTGAGCTATGTTAGGCAAGGATAGGCTAGGCTAGGTTAAGCCTTACTAAGCAAGGCTAGGTTAGAGTAGAGTAGTGTAGAGTAGAGCTAGTTAAGGCTAGGCTAGAGTAATATAGAGTAGAGTAGAGTTGAGAAGAGTAAAGCAGAATTCAATAAAGTAGAGATTAGCAAAGCAAAGTAGAGTAGAGTATAATAGGACAAAGTAGAGCAGAGTAAAGAGAAACTGTTACACCCCATTTTTCCTAGGCTGATTTTTGGCATACATTTTTTATTTTTATTTTTTTTTTACATATAGACAGCTCAGATCGTCCCATACCAACTTGAGTAGCCTACGAAAAACATAGGATATAACACATCATTACACACCTACTTTCCTTAACAATGTGGATCCCATCTCCCGGGTACACCGTCAAATCAGGATTCATGACTCCTGACTTAACAGATGAACTCGCGCAATGTTACTCCTACTAGACCCAATACACCTATCCCATACCGATAGGAGAACCGATCTAATAGAAGTCTGAACCCCCATGGTAAGTTCTATAGTCATGTAATGACCTCACCATCAAAAAAAAAATATATAACATCCACAGAATAAATATATAAATATGGCACTCCACACACCATAGCACCAAAACAATAAGTAAGACAGTGAATGGAAACTACATCACAAGAATAAGAT
The DNA here is from genome assembly GCA_023846275.1 of Vanilla planifolia. Taxonomy (NCBI): domain Eukaryota; kingdom Viridiplantae; phylum Streptophyta; class Magnoliopsida; order Asparagales; family Orchidaceae; genus Vanilla; species Vanilla planifolia. Next base: position 346,614 of record JAIUJO010000269.1, read on the forward strand.
CCAAGTCCAACAAGTGCAACATCATCCAACCAGATACATAAGTCAGATTCATCCTCACACAATACCTGACATAAGAATAATAGTCTCACTAAATACATCCAATAGCATCAATCACACTAACCAAAATGTCTCAGAAATCACAGATCAGATGTCCTCCACTAGCCTGCTGACCTCAATCCCACCTAATCTGGGTGGCGTCAAGTCTGCCGAGCCGCTGGAAAAATATAGATAATAAAGGAATGAGCTACGCCCAGTAGGAAAGGCAGCTAGTAAGAATTCACATGCAAGAGAAGGATAATAGCAAGAGTATAGGAATACAGCATAACAATGTGTGGTGGGAAGGCACTCTCAGTCCCAGACTCCGACCAACCACAGTCAACCCCAGTCACACCAGAGTAGCTCTCCTCTGGGCTTCCAGGTAGCATGCCAGTGGGATCGCCCATCTCGAAACACGCATGGCGCCTAGGCAAGCATGCCAGTGGGATTGCCCAACTCGAAACACGCATCACAACGCCTAGCACCCGACACCGCATAGCATGCCAGTGGGTGTGCCCACTCGAAACACGCATGGCGCCTAGGCAAAGCATGCCAGTGGGAATGCCCACTCGAAACACGCATCACAACGCCTAGCACCAACACCGCAGCGTCTCTCGTCAAATCAATCTTCTGGAGACTCTTATGGACCAGAAGAGATCGACTCAGCCACCGTCCCAAGGAGTCCTCTCCCAACAATTTCCATAGAAGCCACACCCCTACAGTCATTGCCAAGCTTTAAATCCAAGATTCGACAACATGTGTCCAGATACAACAAGGCGCATACCAGTCCACATTTATTCTGTGGAAGCTAAGTCTGTACCGCACAGTTACCTACCACAACTACCCTAAAACATCATATAGGGCTTATAGTAGTCCGGTCCAGTATGCCAATCCGTGAAATATGCCAACACTGAGTAAATTGACTCATTCCATGCCATCGCCATCCAAGCAATACAAACTGTACCAATTACTGACTGTTCTGGTAACATCCATGTACCATACCTCTGTCTGACTGTTTCAACTGTACTGTCATCACTGATAACATTTTTCCCTACTTCAGGAAATTTTTTAAAATCTCAATTTCAATTTCCGCCCTTTATCCATTTTCCGAAATTCGGAATAAATTTCCGAATAAAATTTAAATTCCACATATATCCTTTTTCCGAAAATTCGGATTTATAAATTCCACATATATCCTGTTTTTCCCAAAAATTCGGATTAATTTCCGAATTAATTTCCGCATATTTTTTTTATTTCCGAAAATTCGGATTAATAATAAATTTCCGAATTTTTCCTTCTGCTTCTCTCTCCTCCGCGCCGCACCGTTCGTCCGCGCCGAATCCTGCTGAACCGGATCTCGCCACCGGTTCGGGCCTTCGCGTTGAACCGCGACACCGCCGAACCGAATTAATTAATAATCCGTTAATAAATATTATATAAATACCATTAAATTAAATTTACAATTACTTAATTAAATATAATTAATCTAATTCATCTCCTTCCTCGGTCCGACGCCCGCGAAACCCTAGCCGACCAAATCCAATTCTTCCGCCGAATTCTGGCGACCGCGAACAAGAAGAAACAAAATCCGATGTTCATACTATCCTAATGTTTCAATAATGCCACTAATTCCTAAGGTTCAATCAGAATTTCCGCCAAAGGAGTTTCATCCGATCCCCAATTTGACAATTTACGAAATTAAACAATTCCAGCATACGATACTACCTTAACATGAATAAAGCACATAATTGAATCATCGCATGCTTGGTAAAATTCCCAAATTCGGTGATTATAATTTTCCGAAGAAAACCCTAAAATGCTAAAATCAATAATTTGCATTAATCAATTCTAAAAACCACAATTCGCATGCTCCGGTAGCTATTGCAAAATAATCCATATTTTAATTTGCTAAATAACTAATTTAAAATATGAATTTCCTACCTTTCTTCTCTGGCGACGGTGAAGCTCGCACGCGACCAACCGCTTCTCCTCGCCGAACGAAACCGGTACCAATCGATTCTCCTCGGTCTCACGAACCTCCAGGTACAAAAAGCCCCTTGAAAGGCTGCCAGAAAATATCGCCGTTCGCCGCGAACACCCCGTCTCCGGCCACCGCTCGAAAACCTTAACAGCCGAATAAATCGGGTTAAATACCCAGCTTAAACCGGTAATAACCCGTTAAGAACCCATTAAGGGCCGGTCGACCTTCTAATAACGCCGCTTAAACCCAATCAGCCGGTTAATCTCCACCGCTGATCTCGTCCGTCCGATCCGCTTATCCGTGGCTTATCCAACCGCACGCGCAAACGCACTCGGCGAACCGTCCCCGCCTTCGCTGAACCGCTCTGGTCCGGTTCACGCGCGGTAAAAACCAAATTCCGGTTTAAAAAATAGATTTTCGAATTTCCAAAAATCCAATAAATCCAATTAAACAGGGAAAATTACTTAAAAATTTCCTCGGTGCTCCGAAAAATCCCCAGAAAATTTCAGAAATTCCAATAGCCTCCAATTGAGCTCCTGGCTCATCCTACTGTCGATCTGAAATCATCCAAGCCACAATTGAATTATTGAAGATTAAACGTATAATATTTTACCGGGTATAACAATCTCCCCACCTTATCAGGAATTTCGCCCTCGAAATTCAGCAAGAAGTTCCGACCGCTTTTCCGCAATATCCTGCTCTCAAACCTCTCCGCCAGAAAACACTCCTCAAATTCCTGTACATCTTGACTTCTCCAGGGTACATAGCCAAAGTTCCATAATGAGCCTCTCGAAGGATCCTCTCCTTGAACTCCTGATGTGATGGCACACACCAGCGACCCCTGAAAGTCAAAATGTCGTTTCTGAGAGCAAAGTCTCCTCCCAATCCCTACGATGCCAACTCAAACTTCTCCTTCAGCTCTTCATCACAAAGCTGAAGATCACGCATCTCCGATAACCAGTCAGCCCGAATAGTCAACGAGCTGAGTCTGTGAACCAGTCTCTGAATAGACAACTGTTCCTGACATCTTTCAACATCCCAATCCAAGTCTAGTATAGAGTCACAGACTAACATAGTATGCACAACTGCGTGCCTGCTCAAAGCATCAGCAACAGGATTAGCCTTACTCTCGCAGTAATTTATCACCAACTCATAGTCTTTTATCAATTCCAACCATCTCCTTTGCCTCAAATTCAGTTCCTTCTGAGTGAATAGATACTTGAGACTCTTGTGATCAGAAAAGCAATCTACGGACACTCCATATAAACAATGCCTCCATATTTTTAAGGCAAATATGATAGCAGCTAACTCCAAATCAATCGAAAACTCCACTTCCCTAGCTGGTGAAAGTCCAGGCAACTCCTCTGGAAAAACCATAGGGAAGTCTCTCACCACTGGAATATTTGATATAGGGGTAGTGGTGGCTTGACTATCTGCCACATAAGCCAACCAACCAGTACAACCCTTACTCACTAGTCTCTTTGCCTGAAGAACTGAGATCAGGGGAATCTGCCTGTTCAGACCAAAGTATATCACATCCTCCGAACCAGGCACCCTGATCCTAACCTTCTTCTCCCAACAATCCAGAACCACTGCATGGTAGCACAACCAATCCATCCCTAAGATGATGTCGAACTCTGTTAGTGGTACACATATCAACTCTGTCACGAACTCGTGTCCACTAATCAGAATAGACCCATCAATCTTCTGAACAGTGGGAATCTCTTTCCTTTCAGGAAGCCTAACCAGTAAGGGTTCTTTTAAATAACCCTTGGATCCTGATATCTGATTCCAAATCCTCTCAGCAACAAAAGAATGAGATGCACCAGTATTAAACAAAGTCACACACTGCACGTTGCCAAAATAAAGCATGCCTGTGATCACCTCTGGTGACTCTGAAGCCTGCTGCTGAGTCAATGCAAATACTCTGGGCTGTCCCTCAGATGAACCAACCGGTCCTGTGATCCTCTGTTTCTTCCTTTCCGGGCAGTCGTGCCTTTTGTGTCCTGGCTGCTGACAGTGGTAGCAAATAATTCCCCCAGTCCAAGTACCTGTCTGCTGCACTGGCCTCTCGGAAATAGGCCGTGGCTGGAACACGCCCTCCTGGGTACCACTGTGACCTCTGTGTCTCTTGTCTTTTTGGTTCTGTTGGGCATTTCTAAATTCCTTCCTCTTGTTGTGATCCTTTCTCTGGGCCTCCATCCAGATGTCAATAAGCTCAACGGATCTCGCAGCCTCCACCAAGTCACGAAATCTGACAAACTGGCTCACAACCAACTGACGCTGCAGCATAGGAAGTAGTCCCTTTAAGAACATTTCACATCTGTGCTCCTCAGATGGTACCAGCTCTGCGGCATACCTCGCCAGATAAGTGAATCTCGATAAGTAGTCATTCACTGACATCTGGCCCTGCCTGAGGTGTATAAGGTCCCTCCTAAACTGAGACATGGCAGAAGCCAGAATGTAGCACTCCCTGAATGCCTCAACAAAGTCCTCCCAAGCTATCTCGCTGTTCTGGACCTCCCCAAACACAGTGCACCGCTGGCCTCTCCACCAGATAGCAGCCTCTCCTTCCAATACTAGAGCAGCAAGTACTACCCTCCTGCCAAGTGGACATCCCAAGGCATCAAACAGCTCAAGCATATGAGCCATCCAGTCATCAGCCACCGCTGGGTCAGCCGACCCACTGAAGCTCCGCGGACGCAACCGCATAAAGGCATCGATCCAACGATCCACGGCTGGCCCTACTGGCAATGCTGGGATCGTCTCCGGGGTAGGAGTAGCAGATACAGGTCTGCCTCTAGCTGCTCCACGAAAGGGAAGTCTCCTGGTACCAGCCATACCGTCAAAAGCAACTAATCTGGCATTGGAGTCGTCATTTGGCATTTGGCATACGGACTACCATAGTATAATAAAATGACCAACAGTTCTCCCTACCTTGGGTTGAACTTCTATACATGTCTAGCCCCACTATCCTAACCTAGGGCTGAACTTCTATACATGTCTAGCCCCACTATCCTAACCTAGGGCTGAACTTCTATACATGTCTAGCCCCACTATCCTAACCTAGGGCTCTGATACCACTCTTGTTACACCCCATTTTTCCTAGGCTGATTTTTGGCATACATTTTTTATTTTTATTTTTTTTTTTACATATAGACAGCTCAGATCGTCCCATACCAACCTGAGTAGCCTATGAAAAACATAGGATATAACACATCATTACACACCTACTTTCCTTAACAATGTGGATCCCATCTCCCGGGTACACCGTCAAATCAGGATTCATGACTCCTGACTTAATAGATGGACTCGCGCAATGTTACTCCTACTAGACCCAATACTCCTATCCCATACCGATAGGAGAACCGATCTAATAGAAGTCTGAACCCCCATGGTAAGTTCCATAGTCATGTAATGACCTCACCATCAAAAAAAAAATATATAACATCCACAGAATAAATATATAAATATGGCACTCCACACACCATAGCACCAAAACAATAAGTAAGACAGTGAATGGAAACTACATCACAAGAATAAGATCCAAGTCCAACAAGTGCAACATCATCCAACCAGATACATAAGTCAGATTCATCCTCACACAATACCTAACATAAGAATAATAGTCTCACTGAATACATCCAATAGCATCAATCACACTAACCAAAATGTCTCAAAAATCACAGATCAGATGTCCTCCACTAGAGTAGAGTAGAGTAAGGCAAAGCAGAGTAGAGAAAAGTGGAGCATAGTAGAGATGAGTAGAGTAGAGAAGAAAAGAGAAGAGGAGAGAAGAGTTGAGCTGAGAAGAGTAGAGCAGAGCAGAAAAGAGCAAAGACATGCAAAGCATAGGTGAGGCATTGCAAGGCAAGGCTAGGCAAGACTAGAGCAGAGTAGAGTACATTAAAGTAGAGTAGAGTGGAGTAGAGTATAGTATAGTATAGTAGAGTAGAGTATAATAGAGTAGAGTATAGTATAGTATAGTAGAGTTGAGTAGAGCTAGGTTAGGTTAGGCTAGGGTAAAGTATAGTAGAGTGGAGTAGAGCAAAACAAAGTAAAGAAAAGTAGAGCAGAGTATAGCATAGTAGAGTACAGAAGAGCAGAGCAAAGTAATGTAGAGAAGAGCAAAGTAGAGTATAGGAAAATAGGCCAGAGAAGAGCAGAGCAGAGTATAGTAGGGCAGAGTAGAGCTAGCTTAGGTTGAGTTATGTAGTCTAGGCTAGGCTAGAGGCAGAGTAGAGTAGACTAAAGTATAGTAGGGTAGATTAAAGTAGAGCAGAGCAGAGTATAATAGAGTAGAGTAGAGTAGATCAGAGTAAAGTAGAGAAAAGTAGAGCTTAGCAGACCACAACAGAGCTAGTTAGGCTACGCTATGCTACATTAGGCTAGAGTAGATTAAAGATAGGTTGGGTTAGGCTAGGTTTGTTTGGGTTTGATGAAGTAGTGTAGAGTAGAAGAGAGTAGAGTAAAGCTAGGTTATGCTAGGCTAGCTTAGGTAAGGCTAGAGTAGGATAGGCAAAGCTAGACTGGGCTAAAGTAAAGTTGAGTTGAGTGGAGTAGAGAAGGGTTGAGAAGTGTAGAGTTGAGTAAAGTAGAGAGTTAAGCATGGCATGGCTAGGGTAAGCTAGAGTAGAGTAGAGTGGAGTAGTGTAGTGTACATCTAAGTAGAGTGGAGCAAAATAGAGTAGAACTAGGTTTAGCTAGGTTAGACTAAACAAAGATAAGCTAGGCTAGAGCAGAGTAGAGTGGACCTAGGTGCAGCTAGGCTAGGTTAGAGTAGAGTAGAGAAGTGTACATTTGAGTAAAGTAAAATAGAGAAGACTACAGTTGAGTAGAGTAGAAAAGAGTAGAGTAGAGAATTATAGAGAATAGTAGAGCTAGATTATGATAGGCTTGGATAAGCAAGGCTAAATTATTGTAGGGTACAACAAAGTTAGGTTAGGTTTGCCTAACTTAGGTTAGAGTAGAGTAGAGCATAGTAGAGTAAAGTAGAGTAGTGTAGAGTAGAATAAAGTAGAGCTAGGTAGGCTAGGCAAAGCTAGGCCAAATTAGGCTAGAATAGGCTAAGCTAGAGTTAAGTAGAGTAGAGTATTGTAGAGAATAGCTAGATTAGGCTTTTCTAGAGTTAAGTAGTGTAGAGTAGAGCAGAGTAGAGAAGAAAAGAGAAGAGTAGAGTCGAGAGGAGCAGAGTAGAGCAGAAAAGAACAAAGTAGAGCAGAGCCTAGGTGAGGCTTGGCTAAGCAATGGTAGGCAAGAGTAGAGTAGACTAGTGTATGTTAATGTAGAGTATATCAAGGCAAGGCTAGGCTAGGCTAAGCTAGGCTGGGCTAGGTTAGGCTAGATTAGAGTAGAGTAGAGTAGCATAGAACTAAGCTAGGTTAGGATAGGTAAACCTAGGTTATTCTAGGCTAGTCTAAGATAGGCTAGGCTAGAGTAGGCTAGCATAAGTTAGGTTAGGGTAAGCAAGGTTATGCTAGAGTTGAGTATAGTAGGGTAGAGTAAAGTTGAGTGGAGTAGAGTATAGTAAATTTGGGTAAGGCTAGGCTCGATTAGGCTAGACTAGGCTGGGTTATGCTAGGATAGGCTAGAGTAGAGTAACGTTGAGTGGTATAAAGCTAAGTTAGGCTAAAGTAGAATAAAATAGAGTAGAGTAGAGTAAGGCTTGGGTTGGCTAGGCAAGATTAAGCAAGGCTAAGCTAGGCTAGAGTAGAGTAGACTGGAGTAGGGTAGAGTAGGGTATAGTATGATTGGGCTAAGTTTGGCTAGGTTAGACTAAGCTATATTAGGCAAGGCTAAGTTAGCTTATGGTAGAGTAGAGTAGAGCAGCATAGAGCTAAGATTGGCTTAGCTAGGCTAGAGTTGAATAAAGTAGGGTAGATTAGAGTTGACTAATGTAAGGCTTTGCTAGGCGAGGTTAAGGTAGGCTAGGCTAGGCTAAGGTAGAGTATAATAGAGTGGAATGGAGTTAGGTAGAGTATAATAAGGCTTGAATAGGCCAGCTAGGTTAGGGTAAGCTAGGCTAGGTTAAGCAAGAGTGGAGTAAAAAGTAGATAGAGAAGCATAGAGCTAGGTTAGGCTTAGCTAAGCTAGATTAGAATAAAATAGGATAGAGTATAGTAGAGTAGAGTAAGCTAGAGAAGATTAAGGCTAAGCTAAGCTAGGCAAAGTTAGGTTAGGATAAGTTAGACTAGGCTAGGAGAAGTTAGGCTTGGCTATACTCGGCTAAGCTAAGCTAGGCTAGGATAGGCTAAGTTAAGCAAGAGTAGAGTAGAGTTGAGTAGAGTATAGTATAATAAGGTTGGGTAAGGCTATACTAGGCTATGTTAGGTTATGTTATACTAGAGCAAAGTAGAGTAAAGTGCAGTAGAGTAGAGTAACATAAAGCTAAGTTAGGATTAGCTAGGCTAGAATAGAATAAAATAGAGTAAAGTAGAGTAGAGTAAGGCTTGGCTAGGCTCACTAGGCTATGATGGAGTTGGATAGGTTAGAGTAGGGAAGGGAATTATATAGTAGAGTAGAGCAACATAGAGTGTAGTAGAGTAAAGTAGAGTAGAATAGAGTAGACCAGAGAAGAGTAGAGCAGAACAAAAAAGAGCAGAGCATAATAGAGCAAAGTATAATAGAATAAAGTAGGGAAAGCACAGCATAGTAGAGCAGAGCAGAGTAGACTAGAGCAGAGCTGTACAGAGTAGATGAGAGCAGAGTAAAACAGAGCTGAGCATAGTAAAATACAACAAAGTAGAGCAAAGTTGAGTAAAGCCTCTATGAGTTTAGGCTAGACTAGGCTAAGTCAGGCAAGGTTAAGCTAGGCTAGAGTAAAATGATGTAGAGTAGGGTGGAGTAGAGTATAGTAAGGCTAGGATAGGCTAGGTTAGAATAGAATAGAGTAGAGTAACATAGAGATAGGTTAGGCTTAGCTAGGCTAGTGAAGAACAAAAGATAGTAGAGTAGAGTTGATTAGAGTAGAGTAGTGTGGAGGAGAGTATAGCCTTGGTGAGGTTAGGCTATGCTAGCTTAGGTAAGGCTAGGCTATAGTAGAGTAGAGTTGGGTAATGAAGAGTATAGTATGGCTAAGTTTGGCTAGGCTAGGCTAGGCTAGGTTTGAGTAAAGTATAGCAGAGCAGAATGGAGTAGCATAGAGCTAAGTTAGGCTTAGTTTGAGTAGTGTAAAATAGAGTAAGGTAGAGCAGAGTAGAGTAGAGTAAGGTAGGCCAAGCTAGGTAAGGTTTGGCTAAGATAGGTTAGGTTAAGCTAGCTAAGCTAGGCTATGCTAGACAAGGCTATGCTAGTAAAAGTTATAGTAGAGCAAAGTAGAGTAAAGTTCAATAAATTATAGAAGAGTAGAGTAGAGTATTTAAAGGTTTGGTAGAGCTAGGTTAGGTTTCTTTAGGCTCAAATAGGTAGGCAAGCTTAGGCAAGAGAAGAGTAGGGTAGAGTAGAGTAGTATAAAACTAGGTTAGGCTTAGCTAGGTTCCAGTATAATAAAATATAGTAGAGTGGAGTAGAGCAAAGTATGGCTAGGCTAGGCTAGGCGAGGTTAGGTTAGGCAAGGATAGGTTAGGCTAGGCTAGTTGGAGTAGGGTAGGGTAGAGTAGAGTAGAGTAGAGTATAGTAGAGTAGAGTAGTGTATGGTATAGTATAGTAGAGTTGAGAAGAGTAGAGTAGAGTAGAGTAGTCTAGAGTAAAAGAGAGTAGAGTAGAGCAGAGTAAAGTCGGATAGAGCTATGTTAAACTTAGCTAGGTTAAAGGAAAATAAAATAGAGTAGAGTTGAGTAGAGAAAAGCTATGCTAAGACAGACTATGCTAGACTAAAGTAAAGTAGACTAGAGTAGGGTAAAGTAGAGTATAGTATGGTTGGGCTAGGCTAGGCTACATTATGTTAGGCTAGGCTTGGCTAGGTTAGGCTAGAGTAGAAAAGAGTAGAGTAGAGTATTATAGTGTTAAGTTAGGATTAGATAGAATAGAGTAGAGTATAGCAGAGTAGAACAAGGTTAGGCTGGACTAGGTGATGTTAGGCTAAGCTAAGCTAGGTTATAGTAGGGTAGACTAAGGTGGAGTAGAGTATAGTAAGGCTGGGCTAGGACTAGGCTAGGCTAGGTTAGGATAGGTTATGTTAGGGTAGCATATAATAGAGTAGCATAGAGCTAAGTTAGACTTAGATGTGCTAGAGAATAATAAAATAGAGTATAGTAAAGTGGAGTAGAGTAGAGTTAGGCTAGACAAGATTAAGTTAGGATAGGTTAGGCTTGGCTAAGCTAAGCGAGGCTAAACTAGGTTAGAGTATAGTAAAGTAGAGTAGAGTAAACTAAAGCAGCATAGGGCTAAGTTAGGTTTAGCTAGGCTAGAATAGGATAAAATATAGTAGAGTAGAGTAGAGCAAGTCATGGCTAGGCTAGGTGAGGTTAGATTAGGTCAGGCTAAAATAGCTAGGCTAGGTTAGTTTTGAGTTGGGTATGGTAGTGTAGAGTAGAGTACAGTAGAGCAGAGTATAGTAGAGCAAAGTAGAGTAGAGCAGAGCTAGGTTAGGTTAGGTTAGGCTAGGTTAAGTGAGGCTAAGCTAAAGTAAATTAGAGTGTAGTAGAGGTAGGTTAAGCTAGGCTAACCTAAGCTAGGTTAGAGTAGAGTAGGATAGAGTACATTAGAGTAAAGTAGAGCAAGGTCAGGCTAAGCTAAGCTAGGCTAGGCTAGGCAAGAGTAGAGTAGAGTTGAGAAGAGTGGAGTAGAGTAGATTAGAGCTGGATTAGGCTAGGCTAGAGTAGTATGGAGTAGAGCAAAGAAGAAAAGAGCATAGTAGAGTAGAGTATAGTAGAGTATAGCAGAGTAGAGCAGAGTAGAGTAGAGTAGAGCATAGGAGAGCTAGGTTTGGCTGGGCTAGGCTAAGTTCGAGCAGAGTAACGTAGAGCTAAGATAGGCTAGGCTTTGCTAAGCTAAGTTAGAGTAGGGTAGAGTACATTAGAGTAGAGTATAGCATAACAGAGTAGAATGGAGCAGAGTAGAGCTAGGTTAGGCCAGGCTAGGCTACGTTAGACAAGAGTAGAGGTTGGAAGGCTAGGCTAAGTTAGGCTAAGTTAGAGTTGAGTAGAGTAGAGTATTATAGTGTAGAACTGGGTTAGGCTAGGCTAGGGTAAGCTAGGGTAGGCTAAGCTAGAGTTTAGTAAAATAGAATAGAGTTTAGTAGAGTAGAGTAGAACTTTGTTAGGCTATGCTATGCTAAGCTAGACTAGAGTCAAGTAGAGAAGAGCAAAATAGCACAGAGCAGTGCAGAACAAAATAGAGTAGTATGGAGAAAAATAGAGTAGGGTAGAGTAGAGTAGAGTACAACTAAGCTAGGCTATGCTAAGTAGGGATAAGTTATGCTAGGCTTGGTTAGAGTAGAGTAGAGTAGTATATAGTAGAGTAGAGTAGAGCAGAGAAGAGTAGAGTAAAGTTAATCTAGGCTACTCTGGCTAGGTTAAGTTAGGCTAGGCTAGATTTGAGTAGAGCAGAGTAGAGTAGAGTGGAAGAAAGCTATGTTAAGTTAGGGTAGGGTAGGCTAAAGTAGAGTAGAGAAGAGTAAAGTAGAGTATTATAGAGTAGAGAAGAGTACAATAGAGTAGAATAGAAAATAGTAGAGTAGAACAGAGTGAGATGGAGTAATGTATGATAGAGTAGAGTAGACCAGAGAAATGTAGCGCAAAGAAGAGTAGAACTTAATTAGGCTAGGCTAGGCTATGTTTGGGTAAGCTAGGCTAAGGTATACTAGGTTAGAGTAGAGTGGAGTAGAGTAGTGTAGAATAAAGTAGAGTAGAGCAGAGCTATGTTCGACTAGGCAATGCTAAGGTAGACTTGGCTAGGCTAGGCTAGACTAGAGTGTAGTAGAGTATAGTAGAGTAGATCAGAGTAGAGTTGAGTAGAGTAGAGCAAAGTAGAGTAGAGTAGAGTAGAGAAGAGTAGAATAGAGTAGAGAAGAGTAGAGCAAAATTGAGGTAGGTTAGGTTAGGCTAGGTTGGGCTAGGCTTGGTTAAGCTAGGCTATGATAGAGAAGAGTAGAGTAGAGCTATGTTAGGCTAGGTTGGGCTCGGTAAAGTTAGAGCAGCTTAGAGTAGACTAGAGTAGAGCTGAGTAAAGAATAGTAGAGCTAGATTACTGTATGATAAGCTATGCTAGACTAGAGAAGAGTAGAGCAAAGCAAAGTAGAGAAGAGCTAAGTAAGGTTAGGTTAGGCTAGGCTAGGCATGGCTAAACTTTGTTAGAGTAGAGTAAAATAAAGTAGAATAGAGTAGAGTAGAGAAGAGTAGAGTAGAGCAGAGTAGAGAAGAGTTAAGTTAGGCTAAACTATGCTAAGCTCCACTAGGCTAGAGTATAGTAGAGTAGAATAGAATAGATTAGAGTTGAGTAGAGTAAAGTAAGGTAGAGTAGAGTAAGGTGGAGTAGAGTTAGGTTAGGTTAAGCAAGACTAAAGTAGAGTACAATCGAGTAGAGAATATCAGAGTAAGGTAGAATAGAGTTAGGTTAGGTTAGGCTAGGCTAGGCAAGGCTAGAGTATAGTAGAGTAGAGTAGAGTAGAGAAGAGCAAAATAGAGTAGAGCATAGTAGAGTGGAGTAGGGCAAAATTTAGTAGAGCAGAGCAAAGTAAAGTAGAGAAGAGCAAAGCAGAGCAAAGCAGAGCAAAGTGAGCAAAATGGAGTTTAGCAAAGTAAAGATGAGCAGAGCTAGGTTAGGCTAGGCTAGGCTTGAGTAAAATAGAATAAAGTATAGTAGTGTTAGGTTAGGTTAGGTAAAGCTAGGTGAGGCAAGAGCAGAGTAGAGTAGAGTAGAGTAGAGTAGAGCTAGGTTAGGCTAGGCTAGGCAAGGTTAGAGTAGAGTATAATGGATTCAAGTAGAGCTAAGTTAGTCTAAGCTAGGCTAGGCTAGGCTAACATAGGCCAAGTTAGGCTAGGCTAGAGTAGAGTAGAGTATAGTAGTGTAAAGCTTGGTTCGACTAGGCTAGAATAGAGAACAGTAGAGTTGAGAAAAGTAGAGTGGAGCAAAGGAGTAGAGCAGAAAAGAGTAGAGCTAAGCATAGTAGGGCAAAACAAAGCTAGGTTAGGCTCACCTAGGCTATGTTAGGCTAGGTTTTAGTAGAGTAGAGTATAATAAATTAGACTAGACTTGAGTAGAGTGTAGTTAGTATAGTAGAATAGAGTATAGTAGAGTAGAGCTAGGTTAAGCTAGGCTATGTTAGGCTAGACAAGAGTAAAGTAGAGTAGAGATGTGTAGAGTAGAGTAGATTAGTGTAAGGTTAGGTTAGGCTAGGCGAAGCCAAGCTTGGCTAATGTAGAATAGAGAAGAATAGGGTAGAGCAGAGTAGTGCAAAGAGGAGCAGAGTAGAGTGGAGCAAAGTAGAGCAGAGCTAAGTCAATCAAGTCTAGGTTTGGCTCGGCTAAGCTAAGCTAGGTAATATTAGGCAAGAGTCAAGTAGAGCAAAGTAGAGCTAGGTTAGGTTAGGCAAGGTTAAGCTAGGCTAGGCTAGAGTAAAGTAGAGTAAAATAGAGTAGAGCATAGAACAGTATAACAAAGTAGAGTTAAGTAGTGTGGAGTGTAGTAGAGCAGAGTAGAGTAAAGCAGAGTAGAGCTAGGTTATGCTAGGCTATGTGATAGCAGAGTAGAGTAGAGAAGAGTAAAGCCATTTTAGGCTAAGGTTGGCTATGCTAGGGTAAACAAGGTTAGAGGTAATAGGGTAGAGTATAGTAGTGTAAAGTAGAACATAATAGTGTAAAGTAGAGTTAAGTAGTAGAATAGAAGAGAGAAGAGAAGAGTAAAGTAGTGTAGAGCAGAATAGAGTAGAAGAGAGAAGGGTAGACCACAGAAGGGTAATGTAGAGTAGAGCAAAGCAGAGCAGAGTAGAGTAGATTTAGGCTTGGCTAAACTAGGTTAGGCTACAATAGAGTAGAGCTAAGATAGGCTTTGCTACATTATGCTAGGTTAGAGTAGAGTAAAGTAGAGTAGAATAGAGTAGAGTAGAGTATAATATAGTATTGTAGAGTTTAGTACAATAGAGTTTGGTAGAGTAGAGTGAGGTTAGGCTAAGCTAGGGTAGACGAGGCAAGCCTAGGGTAGGCTAAGCAAAAATAAAGTAGAGAGTAGAGCTCAGTTAGGCTAAGTTAGAGTAGAGTAGAACAAAGTAGAGTAGAATAGAGTAGAGATGAGTGGAGCAGAGTAGAGTAGATAGAGTAGAGCATATCAGAACAGGGCAAAGTAAAGCAGAGCATAATAGAACTAGGTTATGTTAAGCTATGCTAGGCTAGGTAAGGCTAATCTTGGATAAAGTAGACTTGAGTACAATATAGTAGAGTAGAGTAGAATAGAGTTGAGTAAATAGAGTAGAGCAAAGTAGAGTAGAGTTGAGTAGAATAGAGCTTGGTTAGGCTAGGCTAGGTTGGGTTAGACTAGGTTAAGCTAGGCTAGAGTAGAGTAAAGTGGAAAAGAATAGTCATGTAGAGTAGAGTAGTGGAGAGCAGAGTAGAGCAAGATAGAGTAAAATAGAGTTGAGTAGAGCAAAGTAGAGCAAAGTATTGTAGTGTAGAGCAGAGCATACTTGAACATGGTCAGGCTAAGTTATGCTAGGTTAGGCAAGGCCAGGCTAGGTTAGAGTAGAATAGAGTGTAGTAAAATAGAGTAGAGAAGAATAGAGTAGAGCAAAGTAGAGTATAGTTGAGTAGACCTTGGTTTGGCAACACTTAGCTAGGTGAGTCTAGGTTAGGCTAGGCTAAGCAAGAGTAGATGAGAGTAGAGTTAAGTAGAGTAGGGTAGAGTACATTAAAGCTCAGTTAGGTTAGGCTAGGCTAGGCTAATGCTAAGTAGAATAGAGTAGAACAGAGCAAAGTAAAGAAGAGAGTAGAGTAGAGCGAAGTAGAATAGAGTAAAACAGAGCAGAGTGGAGCAGAGTAGAGTAGAGCAAAGTAGAGTAAAGCAAAGCAGAGCAGAGCCAGGTTACTCTAGGCTAAGCTAGAATGGAGTAGAGTAGAGTAGATCTTGATTAGGTTTGGCTAGGCTAAGTTAGTTAGAGTCGTGTAGAGTTGTGTAGAGTAGAGTAGAGTAAAGGAGAGGAGAGCAGAGCAAAGTAGAGTAGAACAAAGCAGAGCAGAATAAAGTAGAATAGAGCAAAAAAAAGTAGATCAGAGTAGAACAAAGCATAACAGAGTAGTGTAAAGTGAGGTTAAGCTAGGCTAGGATAAGCCAAACTATGCTAGGCTTGGTGAGGCTAGGCTAGAGTGGAGTAGAGTTCAGTGGAGTAGATTAGAGTATAGTGTAATTTAGTAGAGCTAGGTTAGGTTAGGCCAGGCAAGGCTATGTTAGAGTATAATATAGTAAAGTAGAGTAGAGTAGAGTGGAGTAAAGCAAGGATAGTCTAGGCTAGGCTTGGCTAGAGTAAAGTAAAGTAGAGTAGAGGATAATAGAGCAGAGTAGTGCTAGGATAGGCTAGAGTATAGTAGAGATGAGTACAGTAGAGGAGAGTAGAGAAGAGTCAAGTAGAGTTAGGTTAGGCAATGTAGGGCTAGGATAACTAAGGTTAGGCTATAGTAGGCCAAGCTAGGCTAGAGTAAAGTAGATTAGAGTAGAGCTAGTTAAGCTAGGCTTGGCTAAACTAGGATAGAGTAGAGTAGAGAAGAGTAGAGTAGAGTATAATAGAGTAGAGTGTAGTAGAGCTAACATAGGATAGGCTAGGCTAGAGAAGAGTATATTCGAGTAGAGTAGAGCTCGATTAGGCTTGGCTAGAGTAGAGTAGAGCAACATAGATTAGAGCAGAGTAGAGTAGAGCAGAGTGGAGTAGAGCACAACAAAGTAGAGAAGAATATAGTAGAGTAAACTAGAGTAGAGTAGAGCAGAGTAGTGTTGAGTAGAGTAGAGTATAGTAGAGTAGAGCTAGATTAGGCTAAGTTAGGCAAGGTCTGGCTAGGTTAGAGTAGAGTAGACAAGAGTATAGTATTGTAGAGTAGAGTAGAGCTAGGTTAGGCTAGGCTAGGCTAAGGAAAGCTAGGTTAGGCTAGCTAGAGAAGATTAAAATAGAGTGGAGTAAAACTAGGTTAGGTGAGCCTAGGCTAGGCAAGGCTTTGCTAAATTAGAGTAGAGTATAACAGAGTAGAGTAGTGTAGAGTTGAGCAAAGTAGATCAGAGTAGAGAAGAGTAGAACATTATAAAGAAGAGTAAAGCATTATAGAGAAGAGCAGAGCATTACAGAGTAGAGCATAGTAGAGTAGAGTAATGTATAGCTAGGTCAGGATAGGCTAGAATATGCTTGGGTAAAGTAGAGTAGAGTAGAGCTGAGTAGAATAGAATAGAATAGATTAGAGTAGGGTAAAGCAGAGTAGAGTAGAGGAGAGCAGAGTATAGCAAAGTAGAGTATTGTAGAGTAGAATAGAGTAGAGTAGAGTTTAGTGAGGTTAGGTTAGGCTAGGCTAGGCTAGAGTAGAGTATAATGGAGTAGATTAGAGTAGAGTCGAGTAGAGTGGAGTATAGTAGAGCAGAATAGAGCAAAGGATAGTTGAGGAGAGTAGAGTAGAGTAATGTAGAGAGCAGAGTAGAACAGAGTAGAAGAGTAGAGTAGGGTAGAGTAGAGTAGAGTATATTAGAGTAGTGTAGAGTAGAGTAGAGTAGAGAAGATTAGAGTAGAGTAGAGCTGAGCTAGGTTAGGCTCAGCTAAACTAGGTTAGACTTGGCTAAGATTAAGTAGAGCAGGGTAGACTAGAGTAGAATAGAGTAAAATATAGTGTAGAGTAGAGTAGAGTAGAGCTGGGTTAAGGTAAGCTTGGTTAGCCTGGGGAAGGCTAGGTTAGGGAAGTTTAATCTTAGTTAGGCTAGAGTAGAGTAGAGCAGAGTTTAGTAGAGTAGAGTATAGAATAGTAAAGTAGAGAATAGCTAGATTAGGCTAGGTTAGGCTAGAGTAGAGTAGACTAATGTAGAGTATAATAGAATAGAATGGTGTAGAGAAGAGTAGATTATTTTGGAGTATAGTAGAGTGGGGTAGAGTAGAGTAGAGGAGTGAGGAGGAGAGGAGAGTGGAGGAGATGAGAGGAGAGAAGAAGAGAGTAGAGTAAAGTGGAGTAGAGCATAATAAAGAGTAGAGAAAAGCTGAATAGAGTAGAGCAGAGCAACATAAAGGAGAGTAGAGCAGTGTTAAGAGGAGAGTAGAGTAGAGCAGTGGAAAGAAGAGTAGAGTAGAGCAATGGTAGATTTGGTTAGGCTAGAGTAGAGTAGATCAGAGTAGAGTAGAGTAGGGTAGAGTTCAATAGAGCTAGGTTAGGTTAGGTTAGGTTAAGCTAGGTTAGAGTATAGTAGAGTAGAGTAGAGTAGAGTTGAGTAGAGCTAGGTTAAGTTGGGCTAAGCTAGGCTAGATTAGGTAAGGATAGGCCAGAGTAGAGTAGACAATTGTAGAGTAGAGTAGAGTAGAGCTAAGTTAGTCTAGGCTAGGCTAGAATAGAGCAAAATAGAGCAGAGCAAAGCAGAGTAAAGACGAGCAGAGAAGAGCAGAGTAGAGCAGAGCATAGTAGAGTAGAGTTAGGTTTGGTTAGGCTAGGCTAGAGTAGAGTATAATAGAGTAGAGCTTGGTTAGGAAAGGTTACTTTAGGTAGGGTAGAGTAGAGTAGAGTTGGGTAGAGTAGACTAAATTAGATTAGAGTAGTGCAGAGTAGAGTGGAATAGAGTTGAGTAGAGTAGAGTAAAGTAAAGTCTAGACTAAAGTATTATTAAGTAGAGTAGTGTAGAGAAGAATAGGGTAGAGTATAATGGAATAGGTAGAGTAGCACTTGGCTAGGCTAGGCTAAAGAAAAGCAAGTTAAAGAAGAGTAGATTGGAGTAATATAGAGTAGAGTAGATTAGAGAAGAGTAGATTAGAGTAGAGTAGAGTAGAGTAGAGTAAAGCTAGGTTAGGGTTGGCTAAGCTTAGCTAGGCTAAAGAAGAATAGAGTAGTGTAGAGTGGAGTAGACTAGAGTAGGGTAGAGTAAAGCTTGGTTAGGTTAGGCTAGGCCAAGGTAGGCTTGATTAAGATAAAGTCGAGTAGAGTAGAGTAGAGAAGAGTAGAGTAGAGTAAAGTAGAGCAGAGTAGAGTAGAGTATAACAAAGTAAAGAATAGTAGAGTAGAGCATATAAAAGAAGTGCATAATAGAGCAGACAAGAGTACAGCATAGCTGGGTTAAGTTTGGCTAGGCTAGAGAAGAGTAGAATAGAATAGAATAGAGTAGAGTAGAGTAGAGTAGAATAAAGTATATTAGAGTAGAGTAGAGTAGGGTAGAGGAGAGTAGAGTATAGTAGAGTAAAGTGGAGTAGAGCTAGCTTAGCTTAACCTAGTCTAGGCTAGGCTAGGTAAACTAGGTTAGGTTAGATTATGATTGAGTAGAGTAGAGTAGAGTAGAGATGAGTATAGTAGAGTAGAGTAGAGCAAAATAGAGCTGAGTTGAGTTGAGCAAAGTATAGCTGAGAAGTTCTGAGTAAAGAAGAGAAGAGCAGAGCAGCGAAAAATAAAGAAGAGAAAAGCAAATCGAAGTAGAGTAGAGTAGAGCTAGGTAAGGTTGGGGTAAGCTAGGCTATGCACGGCTAGTCTAAGGTAGGTAGGCTAGGCTAGAGTAAAGTAGAGTAGAGCAGAGTAGGATAGTATATAGTAGAGAAGAGTAGAGTAAAGTAGTGTCAAGTTAGGCTAGGCTTGGTTCGCATAGAGTAGAATAGAGCAAAGCTCAGTGGAGCAGAGCTGGGTAGAAAAGAGCAGAGTAGAGTAGAGCAAAGTTGAGTAGAGCTAAGCTGAGCACAGCAAGCTAGGCTAGGCTTGGTTGGGCTAGGCTAGAGTAAGGTAGAGTAGAGTAGAGTAATGTATAGAAGAGCTAGTTAGGCTAGGCTAGGCTAGAGTAAAGTAGAGTTTAGTGGAGTAGATTAGAGTAGAGTATAGTGGAGTAGAGTAGAGTAGAGTAGTGCGAAGCAGAGTAGAATAGAGGAGAGGAGATGAGAGGAGAACATAGCAGAGTAGAGCAGAGTAGATTAGAACAGAATAAATAAGGGCAAAGAATAGAAAAGCATAATAGAGCAAAGTAAAGTAGAGCAAAGTAGAATAAGGTAGAATAAAGTAGAGCTAGGTTTGGCTAAGCAAGACTAAGCTAGGTTAGGAAAGGGTAGTCTGGGCTAGGCTATGCTAGAGTAGAGTAGAGTGGAGTTGGGATAGGCTTGGTTAAGCTATAGTATAGTAGAGCATAGTAAAGTAGAGTAGGGTAGAGTAGAGCAAAGTAGAGTAGATTAAAGAAGAGTATAATAGAGTAGAGCAAAGTAAAGTAGAGTAGAGCACAGTAGAGTAGAGCAGAGAAGAGATGAGTAGTGTAGAGCAAAGTAAAGTAGAATAAGGCAAAGCAGAGCTATATTTGGCTAGGCTAAGCTAGGGTAGAGTAAGGTGGAGGAGAGTAGAATAGAGTAGATTAGAGTCGAGTTGAGTAGAGTAGAGTAGAGCTAGTTTAGGCTAGGATAAGCTATGTTAGGCGAGCCTAAGCTAGGCTAGGCTAGCCTAGAGTAAAGTAGAGTAGAGTAGGGCAAGGTTAAGCTAAGCTTGGGTAGGTTAGGATAGAGTATTGTATAGTGGAGTTGAGTAGAGTAGAGTATAATAGAGCTTGGTTAGGCTAGACTAGCTTAGGCTAGTGTGGAGTAGAATATAGTAAAGCAGAGAAGAATAGAGAAGAGTAAAGTGGAGCAGATTAAAGTAGAGTAGAGCAGAGTTGAGTGGAGTAGAGTAGAGTTGAGCTAGGTTAGGCAAAGCTAGGCTAGGCTAAGTTAGAGTATAGTAGAGTGAAATAGAGTATAGTATATTAGAGTAGAGTAGAGTAAGGTTTGGCTAGGCTAGGATAGGCTTTGTTAAAGTAGAGTAGAATAGAGTAGATTAAAAAAGACTAGAGTAGAGTGAGGTAGTGTAGAGTAGACTAAAGTAGAGCAAAGTAGAGTAGAGCAGATTAGAGTAGAGCAAACAAGAGTGGAGCAGAGCAGAGCAGATTAAAGTAGAGTAGAGTAGAGTAAAGTAGAGCAAAGAAGAGTAAGGGATTAAGCTGGGTTAGGCTAGGTTAGAGTTGAGTAGAGTAGAGTATAGTAGGGTACAGCTTGGTTAAGCTAGGGTAGGCTTGGCTAGGAGAGACTAAGTTAGAGTAAATTATAGTAGAGTGGAGTAGAGTATAGTAGATTTTGGTTAGGCTAAGCTAGGCTAGAGTAGAGTAGACCTAGGTTAGTTTAGGCAAAACTAGAGTATGATAGAGCAGAGTAAAGTAGAATAGAGCAAAGTAGAGTAGAGTGTAGTATAATAGAGTAGAGCAGAGCATAGTAGAGTAGAGCAGAGATGAGCCACGCATAGTAGAAAAGAGAAGAGTAAAGCTTGGTTAGGCTAGGGTAGGTTATAGTAAAGTAGAGTAGAGTAGAGTAAACTAGGGTAGAGTAGAGTCGATTAGAGTAGAGTAAAGCTAGGTTAAATTAGGATTGGCTATGCTAGGCAAAATTAGGAATAAGTAGAGTATAGTAAAGCTAGGATAAGCTATGCTAGGCTAAGCTAAACTAGGCCATATTAGACTAGAGTAGAGTAGAGTATAGTAGAATAAGATAGAGTAAAGTAAAGAATAGTAGAGCAAAGCAGAGCAGAGTAGAATAGAGTAGACTAGAGTATAGTAGAAGAGAGCATAGTAGAATAGAGCTTAGTGAGGTTTGGCTAGGCTATAGTAGAGTAGAATAGAGTAGAGCTGTGTTAGGTTAAGTTATGCTATGCAAGGCTTGGCTAGGCTAGAGTAAAGCATAGTAGAGCAGAGTAAAGCAAAGTAGAGTAGAGTATAGTAGAGTGGAGCAGAGTAGGATAGAGCAAAATAGAGTAGTGTAGAGTAGAGCAGTAAAGAGGAGAGTAGAGCAAAGTAGAGGGGAGCAAAGTAGATAAGACAAAAGTAGAGTAGAGTAAAACAGAGTATAATAAAGCTAAGTTAGGATAAGCTAAAATAGAGTATAGTAAAGTAGAGTTGAATAAAGTAGAGTAGAGCATAGTTAGGTTAGGCTAAGCGAGGCTAGGTTAGGTTAGAGTAGAGTACATTAGAGTAGAGTAGAGTAGAGCTAGTTTAAGCTTAGCTAGGCTAGGCTAGGCGAAACTTGGCTACAATAGAGTAGAGAAGAGTAGAGCAGAGCAAAGCAGAGCAGTGTTGAATAGAGCAGAATAAAGTAGAGAAGAGCTAAGTTAGGCTAAGTTAGAGTAGATCAATGTAGAGTAGAGTAGAGTAGAGTAGATTAGAATGGAGTAGTGTAAACTAGAGTAGGGTGTAATAGAGTAGAGCTAGGTTAGGCAAGGCTATGCTACTTTAGAGTAGAGTAGAGTATAATATAGTAGAGTAGAGAAGAGTAGAGTAGTGTTGAGTAAAGTATATAAAGCTAGATTAGTCTAGGGTAGGCTATGCTAGGCTAACCTAGTGTGGAGTCGAGTGCAGTAGATTGGAGAAGAGTATGGTAGGGTAAAGCAAGTAAGGCTAGGATAGGCAAGGCTAAAATAGGCTAGAGTATAGTAGAGTAAAGTAAAGTAGAGTAGAATATTGTAGAACTATGTTAGGCTAAGCTACGCTTGCTTTGGCTAGGCTAGAGTAGAGTAGAGTAGAGTAGAACAGAGTAGAATAAAGTAGAGTAGAGTAGAGTAGAGCTAGGTTAAGCAAAACTAAGCTAGGCTAGGCTTTAGTAGAGTAAAGAAGAGTAGAGTAGAGTAATATAGGGTTGAGTTGAGTAGAGTATAGTAGAGTAGTGTAGAGTATAGCACAATATAGTAGAGCAGAGTGGAGCTAGGTTATGCTATGCTTGGCTAGGCTAGGTTAGAGTAGAGGAGAGTAGAATAGAGTAGATCTAGGTTTGACTAGTTTAGGTTTGGCTAACTTAGAGTAAAGTAGAGCAGAGTAGAGTAGATTAAAGTAGAGTGGAGGAAGATTAGGCTAGGCTAGGCTAGAGTATAATAGAGTAGGGTAAAGTAGAGTAGAGTAGAGAATAATAGAGAATAGTAGAGCAAAGCAGAGGAGAGCAGAGAATAGTAGAGTAGAGTATAATAGAGCTTGGTTAGGCAAAGCAAGGCTAGGCTGGGTTAGAGTAGAGTAGAGTATATTATATCAGAGTAAAGCTAGGTTAGGTTAGGCTAGGTCAAGCTAGGCTAAAGTAGAGTATAGTAGAGTAGAATAGAATAAAGCAGAATAAAGTAGAGTAGAGTAGAGTAGAGTGAAGTATAGTGGAGCAGAGTAAACCAGAGTAGAGTAAACCAGAGCAGAGCTAAATTGAGCAAGGATTTGTTTGGCTGAGATTGGCTAGGAGAGGGTACAGTTGAGCAGAGTAGAGTGTAGCAGGGGAGAGTGGAGTCGAGCAAGCTGAGGCTAGGGAAGGAAAGGCTAGCTTAAAGTAAAGTAAAGTAGAGTAGAATAGAGTAGAGCAGAGCAGAGTAGAGTAGAGTATAATAGAGTGGGATAGAGTAGAGTAGAATAGAGTTGAGATAAGTTAGGCTAGGATAGGGTAGGCTAGGCTAGGTTAGAGTGGAGTAGAGTAGAGTAGAGCTAGGTTAGGCTAGGCTAGATTAGAGTAAAGTAGAGTAAAGTAGAGTATAGTAGAGTAGAGTAGAACATAATAGAGTTGAGTAGACTAGAGCATAGTAGAGTAGAATAGAGCAGAGAAAAGAAGGGTAGAGAAGAGAAGAGTACTACTAGGTTAGGTTAGGCCATGTTATGTTAGGATAGGCTAGACTAGAGTAGAGTAGAGTATTATGAAGTAGATCTTGGTTAGGCTGGGCTAAACAAGGTTAGAGTAGGCTAGAGTAGAGTAGAGCTAAATAGAGAAGAGGAACGTAAAGAAGAGTAGTGCAGAGTAGAGCATTATAGTGTAGAGCAAAGTAGAGTACAACAAAGTAAGGTTAGTCTAAGCTAGAGTTGAGTAGAGTTGAGTAACCTGTGCTATGTTAACTTAGGCTTGGCTAAGCTAGGTTAAGCTAAACTAAAGTAGTCTAGTAGAGTAGAGCTAGGTTTTGCTAGGCTAGGATAGGCTTGAGTATACTAGATTAGAGTATAGTAGAGTAGAGTAAAGTAGAGCAAAGTAGAGCAGAATAGAGCAGAGTAGAGCAAGGTGGAGTAGAGCAGAGTAAGGTAGAGAAGGGCAGAGTAGAGCAAAGGAGAGTAAAGCAGTGAAGAGAAAACCAGAGTAGATTAGAGTAGAGTAAAGTGGAGTATAGTAGAGTAGAGCAAGGTTAGGCTAGGCTAGAGTTGAGTAGAGTAAAGTACAATAGAGTATAATAGAGTGGAGCTAGGTCAGGCTAGGATAGGCTTGGTTAGTCGAGGCTTGGTTAGAGTAGAGTAGAGTATGGTGGAGTAGAGTACAGAAGAGTAGAGTAGAGTAGAGTAGAGTGGAGAAGAGTAGAGCTTGGTAAGGTTAGGCTAGGCTAAGCTAGGATAGGGTAGGCTATGCCTAGGCTAGAGTAGAGTAGAGTAGATTATGTTAGAGTAGAGTAAAGTAGAGTTAAGTAGTGTAGAGTAGAGTAGATCTAAGTTAAGATAAGATAGGCTAAGCTAGGTTAGAATAGAGTAAAATTGAGTAGAGTAGTGCAAAGTAGAGTGGAACTGAGTAGAGCAAAGAAGAGGAAAGCTGAGCATACCACGGTGGAGCAGAGTAGAGCATAGCCAACCAAAGCTACGTTAGGCTAGGCTAGGCTTGGCCAAGCTAGGGTATGCTGGGCTATGGTAGGCTAGGCTTGGCTAGCCTAGGTTAGAGTAGAGTAGAGTAGAGTAGAGCAAAGTAGAGTAGAGTATAGTAGAGTAGAGCTAGGTTAGGCTAGGCTATGGTTAGCTTTGCTATAATGGAGTAGAGTAGAATAGAGTAGAGTAGAGAAGAGCAAAGCAAAGCAAAGCATAGCATAACATAGTAGAGCAAAGCAGAGTAGAGCTAGGTTAGGCTAGGCTATGCTAGGCTAGGCAAGGCTTGGCTAAGCTAAGAAAGGCAAGGCTAGAGTAGAGTAAAGTAGAGTAGAGAAGAGCTTGGTTAAGCTAGGCTAGGCTATAATAGAAAAGAGTAGAGTCAAGTAGGGTACAGTAGAGTAGTGTAGTGTAGAATAGAGTAGAGTAGAGTCGACCAGAGTAGAGTAGAGCTAACCAGAGTGGAGTAGAGTAGAGTAGAGAAGAGCAAAATATAGTAAAACTGAGTGGAGTAGAGTAGAGTAACATTAGGCAAGACTAGGTTAAGCTTGGCTAAGTTGGAGTAGAGTAGAGAAGAGTTAGGTTAGGCTAGGCTATGTTTGGTTAGGTTAGAGAAGAGTAGAGTAGAGTAGATTAGATTAGAGTGGAATAGAGTAGAGTAGAGTTAAGTTAGGGTAGGCTTGGTGAATCTACATTATTCTAGAGTGGAGTAAAGTAAACTAGAGTAGAGCAAAGTAGATTTGAGCTAGGTTAAGCTAGGCTCGGCTAAAGTACAATAGAGTAGAGTATAGTTGAGTAGAACTGAGCGAAGGATAGTAGAGTGGAGTAGAGCATAGTAGAATAGGGTAGAGCATAATAGAGTAGGGTATAGTAAAGTAGAGTAGAGGAGAGCAAAGCTAGGTTAAGCTAGGCTAGGATAGGTTATGCTTGGCCAAGCTAAGCTAGAGTACAATAGAGTGGAGTAGGCTAGAGTAGAGTAGAGCAGAGCCAAGCTAGGTAGGCCAAGCTTGGCTAGTTTAGAGTTGAGTAGAGTAGAGTATAGTAGAGTAGGCTAGAGTAGAGTAGAGCAGAGCCAAGCTAGGTAGGCTAGGCTAGGCTAGGCTTTGCTAGTTTAGAGTAGAGTATAGTAGAGTCGAGTTGAGTTGAGTAGAGTAGAGTATAGTAGAGTAGACTGGAGTAGAGTAAAGCTAAGTTAGGCTTGGCTTGGCTAAGCTAGGGTAAGATAGGCTAGGTTAGGCTACTATAGCGTAGAGTAGAGAATAGTAGAGTAGTGTAGAGTAGAGTGGAGTAGAGGAGAGCTCAATTAGGCTCGATTAGGCTAGAGGAGGCTAGAGTAGAGTAGAGTAGAGTAGAGCAGAGAAGAGTAAAGCAAAGCAGAGCAGCGAAAAATATAACATAGCAGAGAGCAGCAGTACTAAGCAGAGCAATGTAGAGAAGTGCAAAATAGAGTAGAGCTTATTGGGGTAGAGAAGAGCAAAGTTGATTAGAGCTAAGGTAGGCTAAGCAACGCTAAGCAAGGCTTAGCTATGCTAGGTTGGAGTATAGTAGAGCAGACTAAATTAGAGTAGAGTAGAGTAGAGTAGAGAAGAGTATAATAGAGTAGAGTATAGTTTGGTATGGTATAGTTGAGTAGAGTAGAGTTGAGCTTGGTTAGGCTAGGTTCAACTAGGCTAAGTTAGAGAAGAGTAGAGTATTGTATAGTAAAGTGGGTTAAGGTTAGATTAGGCTAGGTTTGAGTAAAGCAGATAGGTAGAGTAGAGCAGAGCATAATAGAGCAGAGCAATACAGAGTAGAGTAGAGCAGAGAAGAGTAATGTAGAGCATGGTTAGGCAAGGTTAGGCGAGGCAATGCTGTAGTAGACAAGAGTAGAGTAGATTAGTGTTGAGCTAGGTTAGGCTGGGTTAGGTTAAAGTATAATAGAGTAGAGTAAAGTAAAGCAAGGTTGGGTAAGGATAGGCTAAGTTAGGCTAAGCTAGTCTAGACTAGAGTAAAGTAGAATAGAATAGAGAAGAGTAGAGCACAACAAAGCAGAGTAGAGTAGAGGAGAGCAAAGTAGAATAGAGTAGAGTAGAGCAGAGCTAGGTTAGGTGTAGTTAGGCTAGGCTAAACTTGGTTAGAGCATACTAGAGTAGAGTAGAATAG
Organism: Vanilla planifolia; assembly: GCA_023846275.1. Taxonomy (NCBI): domain Eukaryota; kingdom Viridiplantae; phylum Streptophyta; class Magnoliopsida; order Asparagales; family Orchidaceae; genus Vanilla; species Vanilla planifolia. The sequence goes on from JAIUJO010000269.1 coordinate 372,433, forward strand.
AGTTAAGTAGAATAGAGTAGAGTAGACAGAGTAAAATAAGGTAGAATAGAGTAGAGAAAAGTAGAGCTAGATTAGGCTAGGATAGGCTAGCCTAAGTTAGAGTAGAGTAGAGTGGTGTAGAGTTTTGTAGAGTAAAATAAAGTAGAGTAGAGTAAAGGAGGGGAGAGGAGAGTAGAGGAGAGTAGAGTAGAGTAAAATAGAGTAGAGCAGAGTAGAGTAAAGAAAAGCAGAGTAGATCATAGAAGAGCAAAGTAGAGTAAAGTAGAGCTAGGTTAGGCTAGGTTAGGTTAGGTTAGGTTAGGCCAGGCTAAAGAAGAGTAAAGTAGAGTAGAGTATAATGTAGTAGAGTAGAGCTACATTAGGTTAGGCTAGGCTATATTATAGTTGACCAGAACATAGTAGAGTAGAGAAGAGCATAGCAAAGTGAAGTGAAGTAGAGTAGAGCAAAGAAGAGTAGCACATAGTAGAGTAGAGTAAAGAAGAGCATAGCTTGGTTAGGTTAGGATAGGCTAGGCTGGGCTATGCAAGAGAAGAGTAGAGTAGAGTAGAGCAAAGAACGGTTATGCTAGTTTAGGCTAGGCTTGGTTACAGTGGAGTAGAGTAGAGTAGATTAGAGTAGAGTAGAGTAGATTAGAGTAGAGTAGAGTAGAGTAGAGTATAGTAGAGTAAAGTAGAGTTAGGATTGGTTAGGATAGGCTAAGGAAGGCTAGAATAGAGTGGAGTAGAGTAGGGTAAGGTAAACTAGAGTAGAGCAGAGCTCTGTTAGGCTACTCTAGACTTGAGTAGAGTAGAGTAGAGTATATCAAAGAAGAGCATTGTAGAGAAGAGTAGAGTAGTGCAGAGAAGTGTAGAGTAGAGTAGAGTAGAGTTGAGTTGAGCATAATAGAGCATAGTAGAGTAGAGTAGGGCAGAGTAGAACAGAGTAGAGCAAAGCAGAGTAAAGTTGTGCTAATTAAGCCAAGCCTGGTTAGGTTAGGCTATGATAAGCTAGGTTGGAGTAGAGTAGTGAAGAGTAGAGTAGAGTAGAGTCATGTAGAATATATTATAGCAAAGTAGAGGAGAGCTAGTTTAGGTTAGGCAAAGAAAGGCTAGGATAGGCTTGGCGAGGCTAGGGTTTTCTTGAGTAGAATAGTGTAGAGTAGTAGAGTTTAGTAGAGTAGAGTAGAGCAAAGTAGAGTAGAGTTAGGTTAGGGTAGTTAGCAAAGAGTATAGTAGAGCAAAGTAGAGCAGAGTAGAGTGCAACTTGCTTAGGATGGGATAAGCTATGGTAGGCTAGGTTAGGCTAGAGTATAGTAGAGTAGAGTAGAGTAGAGCAGAGTAGATGTTAGCTAAGTTAAGTTAGTCTAGTCTAGGATAAGATATGCAAGGCTAGAGAAGTGTAGAGTAGAGAAGAGCAGTGCAATGTACAGTAGAGTAGAGCAGAGCCAGGTAGAGTAGAGTAAAGAAGAGCAGCATAGAGCTAAGTTAGGCTTGGGTAAGCTAGGCTAGATTAGTTTGGGATAGCGTAAGCTAGAGTAGTGTAGAGAAGAGTAGTGTAGTGTAATTTGGAGTGGAGTAAAGTAGAGTAGAGTAGAGCTAAGATTTGTTAGGCTAGGCAAGCCTATAGTAAAGTAGAGTAGAGTAGAATAGAGCAGAGCAAAGAAGAGTAAAGAAGAGTAGAGCAGAGTAGAGCAAAATGGGGTAGAGTAGAGCAATGCAAAGTAGAGCAGAGTAGAGTAGATTAGAGCTGAGCAACATATAACAAAGTTAGGTAAGGCTAGGCTAGAGAAGAGTATAGTAGAGTAGAATAGAGTTAGGTTAAGATTGGCCAAGTTAGGCTAGTTTTTAGTAGAGTAGAGTAAAGTAGAGGAGAGTAGAGTAGAGTAGAGTAGAGTAGAGCTAGGCTAGGTTAGGCTTGGCAAGTGTATAGTAGAGTATAGTAGAGCTAGATTAGGCTTGGCTAGGCAAGGTTAGAGTAGAGTAGAGTCGAGTAGAGTAAGGTGGAGTAGAGTAGAGTAGAGCTAGGTTTAGTTTGCCTGGGCTTGGCTAAAGTAGTTTATAGTAGAGTAGAGTGGAGCATAGAAGAGTAGGGCATAGCAAAACATAGCAAAGTAGAGCATAGTAGAGCTGAGCATAGTGGAGTGGAGTAGAGAAGAGTACAATAGAGCTAGGTTAGGGTAGGCTATGCGAGGATAGAGTAGAGTAAAGTGAGGTTTTTTTAGGTTAACTAGGCTAGGCTTTAGTACAGTGGAGTAAAGTAGAGTAAAGTAGAGCATGGTTAGGCTAGGCTAATCATGACAAGGCTAGGATAAGATAGGTTAAAGTAGAGTAGAATATAGTAAAGAATAATAGAGCAGAGTAGAGTAGTGTAGTGTAGTGCTAGGTTAAGCAAGGCAAGGCTAAAGTAGAGTAGAGTAGAGTAGGGTAGAGCAGTGGTGAGCAGAGCAAAGCAGAGTAGAGTAGAGTAGAGTAGAGCAGAGCAAAGCTTGGTTAGGTTGGGCTAGGCTATAGCAAAGTCAGGTGAGTTAGGTTAGGCTTGGCTAGGTTAGGTTAGAGTAGAGTAGTGTAGAGTAGAGTATAATATAGAGAGTAGAGTAGAGTAAAGATAGGTTAGGCTAGGCTAGGCTAAGCAAGAGAAGAATAGAGTAGGGTACAACTTAGTTAGGCTAGCCTATGTTATATTAGGCTAGAGTAGAGTGGAGTGGAGTTGATTAGAGTAGAGTAGAGTAGAGCTAGGTTAGGAAAGGCTAGGCTAGGCTAGGTTAGCCTAGGTTAGGTTGGGCTAGGCTTGGTTAGGGTACAGTTTAGTAGAGTTGAGCAGAGTAAAGTAGAATAGAGCAAGGTTTGCCTATGATAGATTGGAATAGAGTAGTGTAGGGAATAGTAAACTAGAGTAGAGGTGAGTGAAGCACAGTAGAGCATAATTGAATAGGGTAGAGCAAAGAAAAGTAGAGCAGACAAGAACAGAGCTAGGTTTGGCTAAGCTATGCTAGGTCAGGCTAGGCTAGAGTAGAGTAGAGTATAGCTAGGATAAGCTAAGCTAGGTAAGCCTAGGTTAGATTAAAGTAGACTAGAGTGGAGTAGAGCAAAGTAGAGTAAAGCAGACAAGAGTGGAGTAGAGTAGAGTAGAGTAGCATTGAGCTTAGTTAGGCTATGCTAAGCTAGATTAGACTAAAGCAGAGTAGAATAGAGTTGAGTAGAGTAAAGAGAGCAAAGCAGAGAAAACTAGAGTAGAGTAGAGCATAGAAGAGTAGAGTAGAATAGAGCAAAACAAAGTAGAGTAGAGAAGAGTAGAGTAAAGCAGAGTAGAGTAGAATAGAGTTAGGTTAGGCTAAGCTAGGTTATGTTAAGGTAGAGTAGAGTAGAGTAGAGTATAGTTGAGTATAGTATAGTAGAGTAGAGTAATGTAGAGTAGAGCTAGGTTAGGTTAGGCTAGGAGAGGATAGCTATGCTTGGCTATGTTAGGCTAGGCTAGAGTAGAGTAGTATAGAGCTAATTTAGGTTATGTTAGGCTAAGCAAGGCTAGGGTAAAATAGAGTAGAGTAGAACAAAGTAAAGTTGAGTAGAGCAGAGTAAAGCAAACCATAATAGAGTGGAGCAGAGCAACATAGAGTAGAGCAGCATAGAGCATAACAGAGTTGTGCAGAGCAGAGTAGAGCGAAGAAGCAAAGAATCGAGCTAGGTTAGGCTACGTAGGGCTTGGCTAGGCTATAGTAGAGTTGAGTGGAGTAGAGCAGAGTAGAGCTAGGTTAGAGTAGAGTATCGTACAATAGAGTAGAGTATAGCTAGGTTTGACTAAGGTTGGCCAGGATAGGCTTGGCTAGGCTAGGTAAGGGTAGAGTACAACAGTGTATAGTATATTAGAGTAGAGCTTGGTTAGGTTAGGTTAGGCTAGAGTAAAGTAGAGTAGAGTAGAGCAGAGTAGAGTAAAGTAGACTTGAGCATAACAAAGTAGAGTAGAACAGAGCAGAGTAGAGAAGAGTATAGTATAGCTTAGTAGAGTAGAGCTAGGTTAAGCTAGGTAAACTAACAAAGACTAGAGAAGAGTATTATAGAGTAGAGTACAGCTAGGACAAGCTAAGCTAGGCTAAGTTAAGTTAGAGTACAGTAGAATATAATAGATTAGAGTAGAGTAGAGTAGAGTAAAGTAGAGTTAGGTTAAGCTAGGCATGGTTTGGTTGGTCTAGATGAAGTTAGGCTAGGCTAGAGTAGAGTAGAGTAGAGAAGCATAGATTAGAGAGGAGTAGAGTAGAGTTAGGTTAGGTTAGGCTAGGTTATGCTAAACAAGGCTAGAGTAGGGAAGAGTGGAGTAGAGTAGAGTAGAGTGGAGAACAGTAGAGTAGAGTAGAATAGATTTGAATGGAGCAGAGCTGAGCTGAGCAGAGTAAAGCAGAGCAGCATAGAGTAGAGCAGAGCAAAGTGAGATTAAGCTAGGCTAGGCAAGGCTGGAGTAGAGTAGAGTAGAGTAGAGCTAGGTTAATTAGGTTAGAAAAGAGAAGAGTAGAGTAGAGTAGAGTTGTGTAAAGTATAATAAAGTCAAGGAGAGGAGAGGGGACAAGAGGAGAGAAAAAGAGAGGAGAGAAGAATAGATTAGTACAGAGTAGAGCAAAGCAAAGTAAGGTAGAGTAGAGCAAAAAATAGTAGAGAAGAGTATAGTAGAGTAGAGGAGAGAAGTGTAGAGTAAAGCAAAGTAGAGTAAAGCTAGGATTAGCTTGGCTAGTCTCGACTAGGCTTAAATTTTGTAATAAAGTAGAGTATAGGATAGTAGAGCTAGGTTAGGCTTTGTTAGGTTAGAGTAAAGAAGAGTAGAGTATTATAGAGTAGAGTAGTGTAGAGTATAGTAAAGGAGAGGGAAGCAGAGGTGAAGGGAGGAGAAGAGAGCAAAAGAGTGGAGAGAAGAACATATTAATGTAGAGAATAACAAAGCAAAGTAGAATAGAGTAGAGTATAGCAAAGTAGAGGAGAGAAGAGTAGAGTAGAGTAAAGCTAGGTTTGGCTAAGCTAGGCTAGGCTAGGGTAAAGTTCAGTAATAGAGTATAATAGAGTAGAGCTAAGTTAGGCTAGGCCGTGCTACTTTAGAGTAGAGTGGAGTATAGCAAAAAAAGGCAGAGTAGTGTGTAGTAAAGTATATAGAGCTATGGTAGGCTAGGGTAGGCTCAGCCAGGCTAAGCTAAAGTAGTGTCGAGTGGAGTAGATTGGAGTATAGTAGAGTAGACTAGGGCAAGTTTAGGCTAGGTTAGTCAAGGCTAAAATTGGCTAGGGTAGAGTAGGACAGAGTATAGTAGAGTAGAGTAGAGTAGAGTAGAATAGAGCAGAGCATAGCAGAGTAGAGTAAAGGAGAGTAGAGAAGAGTAGAGAAGAGCAGAGTAGAGTAGAGCTTTGTAGAGTAGAGTAAAGCAGAGTAGAGTGAGATTAGGCTAGGCTAGGCATGGGTAGAGTAGAGTAGAGGAGAGTAGAGCTAGGTTAGACTAGAGAAGAGTAGAGTAGAGTAGGGTAGAGTTATGTAGAGTAGAGTATAGTAAAGTAAAGGAGAGAATAGAAAAGGGGGGAGAGCAAAAGAGAGGAGAGAAGAACAGATTAGTGTAGAGTAAAGTAGAGCAAAGAAGAGTAAAATAGAGTAGAGCAAAAAAAGGAGAGAACAATATAGTAGAGTAGAGGAGAGAAGAGCAGAGTAGAGCAAAGCAGAGGAGAGCTAGGATTGGCTTGTCTAGGCTCGGCTAGGCTAAAGTTTGGTAATAGAGTTGACTATAGGAGAGTAGAGCTAGGTTCAGATATGTTAGGCAAAACTTGGCTAGGCTAGGCTAGAGTAGAGTAGGTTATAGCTTAGTAGAGTAGAGAAAAGAGGACTAGAGTAGCATAAAGTAAAGTAGACAAGTGTAAAGATGGGCAGAGCATAGTGGAGTAGAGTAAACAGAGCAAAGCTAGATTAGGCAAGGCTAGGCTAGAGTGGGTTAGGATAAGCTTTGCTAGAGTAGAATAGATTAAAGTAGAGTAAAGTGGAGTAGAGTAGAGTAGAGCTGAGCTAGGTTAGGTTAGGTTAAGCTAGGCTTGGCCAAGCTTAGCTAGTCTAGGTTAAGCTAGGCTAAGTTAGGCTAGGCTAGGTTATTGTAGGCTAGGCTAAAGTAGAATAGTAGAGTAAAGATGAGCTAGGTTAGGTTAGCCAAGGTAAGGCTAGGGTTGGCTAGGCTAGAGTAGTGTAGAGTAAAACAGATTAAATTAGAGATGAGTGGAGCTTACCAAAGTAAAGTAGAGCAGAGCAGAGTAGAGTATTATAGGATAGAACAGAGTATTATAGAGCAAAGGAGAGCAGAGTAAAGGAGAGCAGAGTAAAGGAGAGCAAAATAAAGCAGAGTAGTGGAAAGTAGAGCAGAGCTATTTTAGGCTTGGCTATAGTATAGTAGAGTATAGTAGAGCAAAGTAGAGTAGAGTTGAGCGAGGTCAGGCAAGGCTAGGCTAGGATAAGCTAGAGTATAATCGAGTAGGGTAGAGTCGAATAGAGTAGAGTAGAGAAGAGCAGAGTAAAGTAGAGCATCGTAGATTAGGGAAGTGTAGTGTCGAGCAAAGCAAAGTAGAGCTTAGCATAGTAGTGCAGAGCAGAGTAAAGTAGTGTAGCGCTATGTAGAGTAGAGCAAACTAAAGGAGAGCAGAGTAAAGAATAAAAAAGTAGAGCTTGATATAGTAAGAATAGTAGAGTAGAGTAGAGTAGAACTTGGTTAGGCTAGGCTAGAGTAGAGTAGATTAGTGTAGAGCAGAGTAGAGTAGAGTAGAGAAAAGTAGAGCTAGATTTGGCTAGGTTAGAGTAAAGTAGAGTAAACTAGAGTAGAATAGAGTAAAGTAAGGTAGAGTATAGGTTAGTGGAGTACAGTAAAGCAAGGCTAGCTTGGGCTAAGTTAGGCTAAGGTAGGCTAGGCTTAGCAAGAGTTAAGGAGAATATAGTAGAGTAAAGTAGAGTAGACTAGAGTAGAGTTGAGTTAGGTTAGGCAAAGCAAGGTTAGGTTAGGTTAGGTAAGGCTAGAGCAGAGTAGAGTAGAGTAGAGTATAATAGAATATAATTGAGCAAAGATGAGTAGGGTACAACAAAGTAAAGTAGAGAAGTGATAATGGAGCTAAGTTAAGATAGGCTTGGCTTGGCTAGGCTAGGCTATGCTAGGTTTGGCTAGGCTAGGCTAGGCTAAGTTATAATAGAGTAGAGTAGAGCATAGTAAAGAATAGAAGAGTGGAGTAGAGTTTATTAACGTAGAGCAAGGGTAGGATAGGCTAGGCTTGGCTATAGTAGAGTAGAGCAGAGTAAAGCTAAGTTTGGCCTGGCTAAGCTTGGTTCATCTAGAGTACAGAGTAGAGCAGAGTAGAGTAGAGTAGACCAGAGCAGAGTAATACAGAGAAAGCAGAGGAAAGTAGAGCAGAGTATAGCTTAGTAGAGCAGAGAAGAGCTAGCTTAGGCTAGGCTAGGCTAGGATAGTCTAGGCAAGGCTAGGCTTGTGTAGACTAGAGTGGAGTAGAGTAGAGTATAGTAGAGCTTTGTTTTGTTATGCTATGCTAAATCAAAGTAGAGTAAAGCTTGGTTAGGCTAAATTAGGATAAGCTAGAGTAGGCTAAGGCAGGCTACCCTAAGCTAAGCTCTATTAGAGTATAATATAGTAGAATAGATTAGAGTAGAGCTTGGTTAAGCTAGGCTAGGATGGAGTGAAGTATGATAGAGTAGAGTAGAGTAGAATAGAGTAGATCAGAGTAAAGTGGAAGATAGCAAAGGAGACTAGAGTATAGTAGAGTAGAACAATGTAGAATAGCATAGTAGAGTAGAGTAAAAAGAAGGAAGCAGAGAGTAATAGTGTAGAACAAAGTAGAGTAGAGATGAGTAGACTAGAGCAAAGCAAGGTTAGGTGAGTATAGGCTAGGATAGGCTAGCGTAGGATTGGTTAGCATAGTGTAGAGTAGAATATAATAGAGGAGCATAGGGTAGAGTAGAGCTAGGTTAGGCTAAGCTGGCTAGGCTATGTTGTAGTAGAATAGAGTAGAGCTTAGTTAGGCTAGGCTAAAGTAGAATAGAATAGAGTAGAGTAGGGTAAAGCAGAGTAGAGTAGACTAGAGTAGAGAAAATCAGAGCAATGTAAAGTAGAGTAGAGTAAAGAAGAGAAGAGCAGAGCAAAATAGAGAAGAGTAGAGTAGAGCACAATAGATTAGAGTAGAGCTAGGTTAGACTCAGCTAGGCTAGGCTAAGCTAAGTTAGAGTAGAGTAGAGTAGAGTAAAGTAAAGTATAACAGAGTAGAGTATAGCATAGTAAAGTAGAGTAGGGAAGGGTTAGGCTAGGATCGACAAGGTTTGGCTAGGCTAGGCTAGGTTAGGCTAGGCTAGAGCAGAGTAGAGTAGAGTAGAGCATAGTAGAGTAGAAAAGTACAGAGTGAGGCAAAATAGAGCAGGACAAAGTAGAGTAGAGAAGAGCAGAGTAGAGTAGAGTAGAGCTAAGTTAGGCTAGGCTAAGTGAGATAGAGTTTGATAGAGTTGTGTAGAGTAGAGTAGAGTAGAGTAGAGCAAGTTTAGGTTAGTTTAGGCATGTCTAGGTTGGGTTAGAGTAGAGTAGAGTGGAGTAGAGTAGAGTAGAGTAGAATAGAGTAGAGTACAGTAGATTAAAGTATAGTAGTTCTAGGTTTGGCTAGCTTAGGCTAGGGTAGGATAGGGTATGTGAAGCTAGTTAGAGTAGAATAGATGTGAGTAGAGTAGAGCTAGGTTGGGCTAGGCTAGGCTATAGTACGGTAGAGCAGAGTAGAGTAGAGTAGAGCACAACAAAATAGAGAAGAGCATAGTGGAGTAAAGCATAGCATAGTTGAGTAGAGAAGTGTAGGATAGAGTAGAGTAGACCTAATATAGGCTAGGCTAGGCTAGAGTAGAGTAGAGTAGAGTAGAATAGAGTATAATAGAGCTGAGCAGAGCATAATAGAGTAGAGCAGTGCAGAGCTAGGTTAGGTTAGGTTAGACAAGACTATGCTTGGCTAAAGTAGAGCATAGTAGAGTTGAGTTTAATAGAGCTAAGCTAAGTTAGGTTTAGCTAGGATAGGCTAAGCTAAGCTATGTTATGTTAGAGTAACACAATAGAATAGAGTAGAGTAGAGTAGAGCTACGTTATGCTAGGCTAGGCTAGGTTAAGTAATGTTAGGCTAGGCTAGAGTAGGGTAAAGTAGAGTAGAGTAGAGTAGAGAATAGTAGAGCAGAGAAGAGAAGCAAAGGAGAGGAAAAGAGAGGAGAGTATAGGAGATGAGAGGAGATTAGTGCAGAGTAGAGTAGAACTGAGCATAGCAGAGCAAAGCAGAGTAGAGCTAGCTAGGCTAGGCTAGAGAGTAGAGTAGAGTAGAGTATAGAGTAGAGTAAGAAGAGTAGAGTAAAAAAAAGTACAACAGAGCAGATCAGAGAACAGTAGAGCGAAGCATAGCATAGAAGAGCAGAGCTGAGCAAAGCAATGCTAGGTTAGGCTAGGCTAGGCTAAAGTAGAGTAATCTAGAGTAAAGAAATGTAGAGCTTGGTTAGGCTAGGCTAAGCTAGGTTAGAGTATAGTAGAGTAGAGCTTGCTTAGGCTTGGCTAGGCTACACTAAGCTAAATTAGAGTAAAGTAAAGTATAGTAGTGTAAAGCTAAGTTTGGCTTGGCTAGGCTGGAGTAGAGCAGAGTAGAGTGGAGTAAAAGATAGTAGAATAGAGCATAGTAGAGTATATAGTACAGTAGAGTAGAGCTAGGTTAGGCTAGGCTAAGTTAGGTTAAGCAAAAGATGAGTAGAGTAGGGTAAAGAAGAGAAGAGCTAGGTTAGGCTAGGCTAGAGTAGAGTGGAGTTTAGTATAACAAAGTAGAGTAGAGTAGGGGAGAGAAGAGTAGAGTAGAGTAAAGTAGAGTAATGTAGAGTAGAGAAGAAAAGAGTAGAGTAGATCAGAGCAGAGTAAAGTATAGTAGAGCAGATTAAAGCAGAGTAGAGTAGAGCAGAGCTAGGTTAGAGACAACTAGGCTACTATAGAGTGAAGAAGAGCTAGGTTTGGTTATGCTAGGCTAAGCTATGTAAGAGTAGAGTACAATAGAATATAGTAGATAAGAGTAAAGTAAAGTAGAGTAAAATAGAGTAGAGCTAAGTTAGGCTAGGCTAAGATAGACTTGAGTAGGCATTATGAAGCAAGGCTAGGCTATAATAAAGTAGAGTAGAGTAGAGGAGAATAGAGCTAGGTTATGCTATTCATGTCTAAGCTAGGCTAAGCAAAGTTGGAGCAGAGTAGAGTAGAGTAAAACAAAGGAGAGTAGCATAGAGTAGAGCAAAGTAGAGTAGAGCAGAGAAGAGTAGAGTAGAGCCAAGAAAAGTAGAGCAGAGCATAATAGAGTAGAGTAGAGTAGAGTAGAGCTGTGTATAGTAGAGTTATGTTAGGCTAAGCAAGGCTAAACTAGGATAGAGAAGAGTAGAGTAGAATAGAGTATAGTGGAGTATTGTAGAGTAGAGTCGAGTATAATAGAGTAAAGCAGAGTAGAGTGGAGCTAGGTTATGCTAGGTTAGGCTAGAGTACAATAGAGGAGAGTAGAGCAGAGGAGAGTGGAGTCGAATTGAGCAGAGTAGAGCAGAGCTAAGTTAGACAAGGTTATGCTAGGCAAGGCTCGACTAGGCTAGTTTAGGCTAAAGTAGAGCACAATAGAATAGAGTATAGTGGAGTAGAGCTTGGTTATGTTAAGCTAGGTTTGAGTAGAGTAGAGTTGAAGAAGTTGTAGTAGAGTGGAGTAGAGTAATATAGACGAGAGCTAGGTTAGGTAAGGCTAGGCTAGGATAGGCTAGGCAAGGCTAAGCTAGGGTAGAGAAGAGTAGAGTAGTGTAAAGAATAGTAGAGTAGAGTAAGTTATGCTAGGCTAAGTTAGCCTTAAGTTATAGTAGAGTAGAGTAGAGCAGAGTAGAGTAAAGTGGAGTAAAGTAGAGCTAAGTTAGTATAAGATAGGTTAAGCTAGGCTAAGGTAGGCAAGGCAAGGTTTTGCTAGGCTAAAGTAAAGTAGAGTAGAGTAGAGTAGTGTAGAGTAGAGCTAGGTTAGGTCAGACTAGGCTTGGATAGGCTAGAATAGAGTAGAGCAAAGGAGAATAGAGGAGAATAGAGAAGAGAGTAGAGTAGAGTAGAGCAGAGCAGAGTAAAGCTAGGTTAGGTTAGGCTAGGCTAGAGTACAGTAGAGTAAAGTAAAGTAAAGTTAGATTAGGCTAGACTAGGCTAAGTTTGAGTAGAGTAAAGTAAAGTATAGTAGAGTAGAGTATAGTAGAGAAGAGATGAGTAGTGTAGAGCAATGTAAAGTAGAATAGAGTAGAGCAGAGCTACATTAAGCTAGGGTAAGCTAGGCTAGAGTAAAGTGCAGCAGAGTAGAATATAGTAGATTAGAGTTGAGTTGAGTAGATTAGGATAGAGCAAGTTTAGGCTAGGATAAGCTATGTTAGGCCCAGGCTAAGCTAGGCTAGGTTAGCCTAGAGTAAAGTAGAGTAGAGTAAGGCAAGGTTAGGCTATGCTTGGTTAGGCTAGGATAAAGTATAGTATAGTGGAGTGGAGTAGAGTGGAGTATAATAGAGCTTTGTTAGGCAAGGCTAGCTTAGGCTAGTGTAGAGTAGAATATAGTAAAGTAGAGAAGAGTAAAGTGGATCAGAGCAAAGTAGAGTAGAGAAGTGTTGAGTAGAGTAGAGTAGAGATGAGCTAGGTTATGTTAGGCTAAGCCAGGCTAAGCTTGAGTATAGTAGAGTAAAATAGAGTATAGTATATTAGAGTAAAGTAGAGTAAGGTTAGGCTAGGCTAGGCAAGGATAGGCTAAGCTAGGCTAGGTAAGGCTATGTTAAAGTAGAGTAGAGTAGAGTGGAGTAGGTTAGAGCAGAGTAGTGTAGAAGAGAGGAGATCAGAGTAGAGAAAACAAGAGTGGAGCAGACTAGAGTAGATTAAAGTAGAGTAGAATAGAGTAGAGTAGTTCAAAGAAGAGTAAGGGATGATTAGGTTGGGCTAAGCTAGGTTATAGTTCAGTAGAGCATGGTATAGTAGAGTATAGCTAGGTTAAGCTAGGGTAGGCTAGGCTTGGAGAGGCTAGGTTCGAGTAGATTATAGTAGAGTGGAGTAGAGTAGAGTAGAGTAGAGTTAGGTTAGGCTTGGCTAGCCTAGAGTAGAGCAGAATAAAGTAGTGTAGACCTAGGATAGGTTAGGCAAAGCTATAGTATAGTATAACAAAGTAAAGTAAAATAGAGCATAGTAGAGTATAGTAGAGTAAAGTAGAGCATAGTAGAATATAGCAAAGTTGAACAAAATATAGTAAAAAAGAGAAGAGTAATGCTTGGTTAGGCTTTCATAGTAGAGTAGTGTAGAGTAGAGCAGCATAGAGTAGAGTAGAGCAAAGTAGAGGGGAGTAGAGTAGATAAGACAAAAGTAGAGTAGAGTAGAGTAGAGTATAGTAAAGCTAAGTTAGGGTAAGCTAGAATAAAGTAATGTAGAGTTTAATAAAGTAGAGTAGAGCCAAGTTAGGCAATGCTAAGCTAAGTTAGGCCTTGGTAGGCTAGGCTTGGTTATAGTAGAGTAGACTAGAGTAGAGTAGAGTAGAGCTAGTTTAAGCTTGGCTAGGCTAGGCTAGGCTAAACTTGGCTAGAGTAGAGTAGAGCAGAGTAGAGCAGAGCAAAGTAGAGTAGTGATGAGTAGAGTAGAATAAAGCAGAGAAGAGTTAGGTTAGGCCAAGTAAGGCAAGGCTAAGTTAGAGTAGAGCAAAATAGAGTAGAGTATAGTAGAGTAGATTATAATAGAGTAGTGTAAACCAAAGTAGAGTATCATAAAGTAGAGCAAGGTTAGACAAGGTTATGCTACTTTAGAGTAGAGTAGATTAGAGAAGAGTAGAGTAGTGTTGAGTAAAGTATATAGAGCTAGGTTAGGCTAGGGTAGGCTAGGTTAGGCTAACCTAGAGTGGAGTTTAGTGGAGTAGATTAGAGTAGAGTAGAGTAGAGCAAGTTTAGGTTAGGTATGGCAAGCCTAAAATAGGTTAGAGTAGAGTAGAGTAGTGCAGACTATAGTAGAGTAGAGTGCAATAGAGTAGAGCAGAGCTGAGCAGAGTAGAGTAAAGTAGAGTAGAGCAGAGCAGAGCAGAGCAGAGCAGAGTGGAGCTGAGAAGTGTAGAGTATAGTAAAGAAGAGCAGAACGAGGATAACCAAGGTTAAGCATGGCTAGAGTAGAGTTCAACTAGGTCAGGTTAGGTTAGGTTAGACTAGAGTAGAGTAGAGTATAGTAAAGTAGAGGAGAGGAGAGGAGAGCGGACAAAAGGAGAGCAAAAGAGAGGAGAGAGAAAAGATTAGTGCAGAGTAGAGCAAAGCAGAGTAAAGTAGAGTAGAGCAAGAAGAGTAGAGCAAATTAGAGTAGAATAGAGGAGAGAAGAGCAGAGCAAAGGAGAGCAAAGCTAGGATTAATTAGGATAGGGTCAACAAGGTTAAAGTTTAGTAATAGAGTGGAGTATAGTAGAGTAGAGTTAGTTTAGGATAGGTTAGGTTAAACTTGGTTAGGATAGGCTGTAGTAGAGTAGAGTACAGTAGAGTAGAGAAGAGAAGACTAGAGTAGCATAAAGCAGAGAAGACAAGAGTAAAGTAGAGCAAAGCAAAGCTAGATTAGGCAAGGCTAGGCTAGACTAGGTTAGGATAGGCTTGGCAAGAGTAGAATAGAGTAGTGTAGAGTAGAGTAGAGTATTGTAGAGTAGAGCTGAGCTAGGTTAGGCTAGGAAAGGCTAGGCTTTGGCCAAGTTAAGCTAATCTTGGTTTAGTTAGGCTAGGCTTGAGTAGAATAGTAGAGTAGAGAATAGCTAGGTTAGGCTAGGATAGGTAAGGCAAGGCTAGGTTAGGCTAGAGTAGAGTAGAGTAAAATAGAGTAAAGTAGAGTAGAGCAGAACTAAGTAGAGTAGATTAGATCAAAGCTGAGTAAAGCATCGTAGAGCAGAGTAGTGTAGTGCAGAGCAGAGTAGTGTATCATAGAGAAGAGGAGAGTAAAGTAGAGAAAAATAAAGCAAAGCAATGCAAAGTAGAGTAGAGCTATGTTAGGCTTGGCTAGAGTAGAGTAGAGTAGAGTAAAGAAGAGTAGAGTATAGTAGAGCGAGGTTAGGTTAGGCTAGGCCAGGATAAGCTAGAATATAGGAGAGTAGAGCAGAGTAGAGTAGAGAAGAGCAGAGTAGAGCAGGGCATAATATAGTAGAGCAGTGTAGAGTAGAGCAAAGCAAAGCAGATCATAGTAGAGTACAGTAGAGTAGAGTAGAGTAGTGTAGAGCTATGTAGAGCAGAGCAAAGTAGAGTAGAGTAGACTAGAGAATAAAAAAGTAGAGCTTAGCAGAGAAAAGAATAGTAGAGTGGAGTAGAGCATAGTTAGGTTATGCTAAGCTAAGTTAGGCTAGAGTAGAGTAGATTAGTGGAGAGCTGACTAGAGTATAATAGAGTAGAGTAGAGTTAAGATTGTCTAGGTTAGGATTGCCTTGGTTAGAGTAGAGTGGAGTAGAGTTCAGTAGGATAGAGTAAACTATAGTAGAATAGAGTAAAGTTGGGTAAAGTAGAGTTTAGTAGAGTAAAGTAAAGCAAGGTTAGCTTGGGCTATATTAGGCTAGCTAGGCTAGGGTAGGCTAGGATTTACTAAAGTTGAGGAGAATAGTAGAGTAGACTAGACTAGAGCTAAGTTAGGTTAGGCTAAGTAAGTCCAGGCTAAGTTAGATAAGGCTAGAGTAGAGTAGAGTCAAGTAGAGCAGAGTAGAATAGAGTAGAGCAAAGTAGAGTAGAGAAGAGATAACAAAGCTAAGTTAGGTTAGGCTAGGCTAGGCTAAGCTAGGTTATAGTAGAGTTGAGTAGATCATAGTAGAGTAGGGTTGAGTAACATAGAGCAAGGATAGGCTAGGCTAGGCTAGGGTAGGCTTGACTAGCTTGGCTATACTAGAGTAGAGCAAAGTAGAGCTAAGTTTTGCCTAGCTAAGCTTTGCTAGGCTAGAGTACAGAGTAGAGTAGAGTGGAGTAGAGCAGAGAAGGTAAGAGCATAGTAGAGAAGAATAGAGCATAGTTGAGTAGAGTAGTGCAATGAAGAGCTAGCACAGGCTAGGCTAGAGTAGGATAGGTGATGAGGACATCATGTTCGAGAAGGACTTTCGACGACCAAGGACCAGGTCTTATACAAAAAAACAAGGCCAAAATCTAAATTCCTGCTGCCGAAAGCCGCCTCCGCCGCAACCTCCGCCGTCGCCGCGCCTCCAGCCATCCGGATGACCCGCGCCGACCCACGCCAGCCCGCGCCGACCCACGCCAGACTCACGAACTGTGACCCGCGCCGACCCACGCCAGCCCGCGCCGAGTAACGCCAGCCCGCGCCGACCCACGCCAGACCGCGAACTGTGACCCGCGCCGACCCACACCAGACTCACGAACTGTGACCCGCGCCGACCCACGCCAGCCCGCGCCGAGTAACGCCAGCCCGCGCCGAGTAACGCCAGCCGCGCCGACCCACGCCAGCCCGCGCCGAGTAACGCCAGCCCGCGCCGACCGCACCGCCGCCGAAACGTCGCCGCGCCTCCAACCATCCGAAATTAGGGATAAATACATGAATTTTCATTAATTTTCTCAGAATTTTAAGAGTCTATTTTTAGGTGCCTTTTTAATTTACCCATGTGTCCTTTAGTATTCCCATATTATGAGTCAAATGTCTTTTGTACCCTTTTGGATTCCTATATAAGGGGAAGTCCTCTTCTATTGTAAGGATATACAGTTAATGAAAACTTTTTGAGTGTTCTTTGCTTCCATTCTGAGTTCGTGAGTGCTCTGAGTGTCTTTGGCGTGCTGACTCGTCAAAGCTCTGATACTGGGAGGAGGGACGCGAGGTCCAAGTGGTGAGACGCCACTCCAGTCTATCATCTTCCTTCACCGCTCAACCATCTTCAAGTTGAAGTTTTCGTTTTCCTCGTCTTCCTTTTTTACAAGTAATTTCCAATTCCTAGATTATTAATTTGTCGTCAATAGATTTTCATTCTGCGAAGTGCAACTTCTATTATAAATTATATTTAAGTTTCAACTGGTACTTAACCAATCTAAGTACTCCCCATTTCTGAGTGTTTGAAAGTGTGTAGCCGTAATCGATTTAGCGACTTCTTAGCCGCTATCGATCCTAGTTTAGTTAGGCTTCATTGGTTGGTGCCCCTTTGCGTTCAACCCTCTTCGTATCTAGGATGTGTGTCCCTTAGGGAGACGACCCTGCTCTTTGTTGTGCATCAGACACGAATTTTCTAACTAAGCAAATTTCTTCAATCCTACATCACATTTGGTATCAGAGAAACGGTTATTCGGTTACTTTGTGAGCTGCACACACCCACTTTACGAAAACGTTTATGAGAACTAGATCTGGTAGGGAATATACAATGGATAATCAATTTGAACAACTCATGGAACAGATGCAACAAATGCAATTAGCTATACAGGAGCTATCAACTCAAACAAATGCAAGATTCAATCAATTAGAAAGAAATCAAGTGGAACCAGAAATTACTGAAGAAGAAATACAACCCCCTAGACTTACAGTCACACCGACACCACAACGTAGAATGGAACCAGAGATAATAGAAGAAGGAAGCGACTATCAATCAACAATAAGACACAGAAACCGGACCGAAAATGACAATGACCAATTACTCAGATCAATCAAATTCGAAATTCCTAGTTTTGAAGGTTCCCTTAACCCTAAAGAATATTTAGAATGGGAAGCCGCTATAGACAAATATTTTCAATGGTTTAGACTTACTGAAGATAGAAAGGTATTATTTGCTAAAATGAAATTATCTAAGCAAGCACGACTCTATATGG
This sequence comes from Vanilla planifolia, assembly GCA_023846275.1. Classification (NCBI taxonomy): domain Eukaryota; kingdom Viridiplantae; phylum Streptophyta; class Magnoliopsida; order Asparagales; family Orchidaceae; genus Vanilla; species Vanilla planifolia. The sequence goes on from JAIUJO010000269.1 coordinate 389,237, forward strand.
AAGCTGTAGATAATGATAACTTTCAAAGAAACTCGCCGCCAATTGAAACTTGGAATGAACTTAAAAGAGCCCTTAGGCAGAAATATGTTCCAAGAACTTATAAAAATCAATTGTTGGACCAATGGCAACGTCACACACAAGGAGGAAAATCAATAAATGAATATATTGCCAAATTCGATGAATATCATCTCAGATGTGGAATAGATGAAGACCCATCTATGACTCTTTCCCGATTTCGTGCTGGACTTAGGGAAGACCTACAAAGAGAACTCTTAATTCGTGGCGTAGAATCCCTACCCGAAGCCTATAGAATAACTAGCGAAATAGAGCGCTTACAAAAGACCTATCCTAAAAAGAAGTTTGAACCCAAACCTATACCTAAATACTCTAATAATGGATCATCTACTAGCCGAACCCAGCCTACTACCGCCATAAAACCCAATCCAACCACCACAAAACCTAAAGAAATAACTTGTTATAAATGTAATGGAAAAGGACATGTAGCAGCCCAATGTCCCACCAGGATAAACTACTTAGAAGAAGGTGAAAGTGAGGAACCTGAAATAGACACCAAGGAGATAACAGAATACAACCCAGATAGTGACCTTGCTAATGAATATTATGAAGATGAAGAAGACAACCCATGGGAAGAAACTCTAGCTGTAGTTAGATGCACCCTTACTCAACCAAAAATTAGTGAAGACTGGAGAAGAACTGCAATCTTTCATACTTTCATTAAAATAGGAGAAAAGGTTTGCAAAGTAGTAATCGATAGTGGGAGCAGTATTAATGCCATTTCTACAGATTCGGTGACCAAACTTGGCCTAATTACGACCCCACACCCCCACCCTTACACTGTCTCATGGATTAATGAGACATCTATTCCAGTTAAAGTACAATGTATAGTTCCTTTAGCATTTGGACAATATTCAGAAGATATAGTTTGTGACATAGTCCCAATGCAAGTAGGAAGCATCATATTAGGGAGACCATGGCTTTACGACCACGATGCTTTATTAACAGGGAAATCCCATACATGCATCTTTACGCATAATGGACAAAAGATTAAACTATATCCATCCCCTCCCAAGGATAAAATTCAACCTATCAAGAAGACAAATCAAATTAAGAATAACAAAATTCATATCATATCTAAAGGAGAAGCCATGCGTGAATTCACTGATGGATTAGTAATATGGGCATTAGCAGTTAAAAAAGTACAAACTAAGATACCTGACATAGTCATCCCACCTGAGATCGAATCTACCATAAATGAATTTAGTGATATATTCTTAGAAGAACCAAACAGTTTGCCCCCACTTAGAGATATACAACATTGTATTGATCTTGTCCCTGGAGCTAGCTTACCAAACTTGCCTCACTATAGAATGAGTCCCACTGAACACGAAGAGTTAAGTCGACAAGTTAAGGAATTAATGGAGAAGGGATTTATTCAAGAAAGTCTAAGCCCTTGCGCCGTCCCAGCATTATTAACCCCTAAAAAAGACGGTACGTGGAGAATGTGTATCGATAGCAGGGCTATTAACAAAATTACTATAAAATATAGGTTTCCCATCCCTAGACTTGATGACCTCTTAGATCAAATGAATGGGGCAAAGATTTTCTCAAAGATTGATTTAAAAAGTGGATATCACCAGATTAGGATTCGCCCTGGGGATGAATGGAAAACGGCATTCAAAACTCAAAATGGACTTTACGAATGGCTAGTGATGCCTTTTGGCCTTTCCAATGCACCTAGCACTTTTATGAGAGTTATGACTCAGATTCTTAGGCCTTTCTTAGGACAATTTGCAGTGGTATATTTTGATGATATATTGATTTTTAGTAAAAATATAGAAGCCCATTTGGATCATCTTAAGAAAGTTTGTTTGGTGCTTCGAGAGAACAAGTTATATGTGAACTTAAAAAAATGTGCATTTATGACACGCAGTGTCAATTTCTTAGGATTCATAATTTCTGATGTTGGAGTATCGGCCGATCCTGAAAAAATCAATGCAATAATAAACTGGCCTATACCCAAAAGTGTTCACGATGTTAGAAGTTTTCATGGTTTAACAACATTTTACAGGAGATTTATAAAAGGATTTAACACACTCACAGCTCCGATCACGGATTGTATTAGAAAGGGCGGATTTGATTGGACTGATAAAGCTAACGACGCCTTTGATAAAATTAAAACCTGTATGACCCAAGCCCCAGTTTTGAGACTCCCAGATTTTAATCTAGTATTCGAGGTTTCTTGTGATGCTTCAGGAGTTGGAATTGGAGGTGTATTAAATCAAGAAGGGCGACCTATTGCATACTTTAGTGAGAAATTAAATGAGGCAAAGCGAAAATACTCAGTATACGATAAAGAATTTTATGCTATAGTTCAGACTTTAAGACATTGGAGACATTATCTTTTACCTAAAGAATTTGTTTTAAATTCTGATCACGAAGCCCTCAAGTATTTAAATTCTCAAAGGAAACTTAAACCTCAGCATGCTAAGTGGGTTGAGTTTATTCAAAGTTACACATTTGTGCTGAAGCATAAACCTGGTTTAGAAAATAAGGTAGCTGATGCGTTAAGTAGAAAAATAAATCTTTTAACTACCTTATCTGTTTCAATCATTGGATTCGATGTTTTACCATCTTTATATTCAACATGTGAGGACTTTAAAGATATTTATTCTAAACTTTTAGAGAAACCATCTATGGTAATAAACGATTATATGATAAAAGAAGGTTATCTATTTTATAATCAGAAATTATGCATTCCAAAAACCTCATTAAGAGATTTTCTTATTTGGGAAATACATGCGGGAGGTTTAGCTGGCCACTTTGGAAGAGATAAGACTATATCAGCCGTAGAATATAAGTTTTATTGGCCTGGATTAAAACGACAAGTGGCTAGAATAGTGGCAGGCTGTAGGAACTGTTTAGTCTCCAAACTTAGGAAACAAAATACTGGACTATATATGCCTTTACCCGTCCCATCGAGACCTTGGGAAGACATTTCTATGGATTTCGTGCTAGGATTACCTAAGACAACAAGACGATTTGATTCAATCTTTGTAGTCGTCGATAGATTTACTAAGATGGCTAGGTTTGTTCCATGTTATAAGACCTCAGATGCATCTCATATTTCTAGACTTTTCTTTGACGAAATTGTCAAAATACATGGAGTACCTAAGACCATAGTATCTGATAGAGATGTTAGGTTCACATCACATTTTTGGAGAACTTTATGGCAATCATTAGGAACAAAACTGAAATTCTCCACAGCTTATCATCCACAAACTGATGGCCAGACTGAAGTTGTCAACCGAAGTTTAGGAAACTTATTAAGAAGCTTAGTTGGTGATAATGTTAAAAATTGGGACTTACTTTTACCAAGAATAGAATATGCTTATAATAGCTCAGTCAATAGGACAATTGGAATAAGCCCGTTCGAAGCCTATAACGGTTATAAGCCCCATAGTCCTATAGACTTAATTCCTTTACCTACACATACTCGTTCATCAGAATCAGCCATAGAATTTGCCGAACATATAAGGAATATTCATAAAAGTATAAAAGAAAAAATTAGTCTAAGCAATGAAACATATAAAAAATTGGCTGATGCACATAGAAAGAACAAGGAGTTTTCTGTGGGAGATTTTGTCATGATACGTGTGAGGCCTGAGAGGTTTCCTCCGGGAACATTAAGAAAGTTGCATGCAAAGGGCATTGGACCTTTTAGAATCATAACTAAAATTAGCCCGAACGCGTATACTTTAGAGTTGCCAGACGATTATGGAGTTAGCAACACTTTCAATATCTCAGACTTGGTGGCTTACAAGGAGCCAGTTGAAATACCTAGTGAGCCGTTTGAGCCTGAATCTCCTCCCCTTGTGAGTGAACCCCTACCCGAGTGTCCACAGGCCTGTTTTAAGAAAGCTAGTGAGCAGATTGAAAAAATTATTGATGATAAAATTACTAACACTAGGAATAAACAATATCGGAAATATCTTGTACATTGGAAAGACAGGTTAAACGAAGATGACACTTGGATATCTCGAGAGGAGCTTCATCGTTTGAACCCTGGAGCACTTGAAGACTACGAGAGGGCCAGAGATTATTCATCAAAGCTGAGTTTTTCCCACCCCAAGGGAAATGATGAGGACATCATGTTCGAGAAGGACTTTCGACGACCAAGGACCAGGTCTTATACAAAAAAACAAGGCCAAAATCTAAATTCCTGCTGCCGAAAGCCGCCTCCGCCGCAACCTCCGCCGTCGCCGCGCCTCCAGCCATCCGGATGACCCGCGCCGACCCACGCCAGCCCGCGCCGACCCACGCCAGACTCACGAACTGTGACCCGCGCCGACCCACGCCAGCCCGCGCCGAGTAACGCCAGCCCGCGCCGACCCACGCCAGACCGCGAACTGTGACCCGCGCCGACCCACACCAGACTCACGAACTGTGACCCGCGCCGACCCACGCCAGCCCGCGCCGAGTAACGCCAGCCCGCGCCGAGTAACGCCAGCCGCGCCGACCCACGCCAGCCCGCGCCGAGTAACGCCAGCCCGCGCCGACCGCACCGCCGCCGAAACGTCGCCGCGCCTCCAACCATCCGAAATTAGGGATAAATACATGAATTTTCATTAATTTTCTCAGAATTTTAAGAGTCTATTTTTAGGTGCCTTTTTAATTTACCCATGTGTCCTTTAGTATTCCCATATTATGAGTCAAATGTCTTTTGTACCCTTTTGGATTCCTATATAAGGGGAAGTCCTCTTCTATTGTAAGGATATACAGTTAATGAAAACTTTTTGAGTGTTCTTTGCTTCCATTCTGAGTTCGTGAGTGCTCTGAGTGTCTTTGGCGTGCTGACTCGTCAAAGCTCTGATACTGGGAGGAGGGACGCGAGGTCCAAGTGGTGAGACGCCACTCCAGTCTATCATCTTCCTTCACCGCTCAACCATCTTCAAGTTGAAGTTTTCGTTTTCCTCGTCTTCCTTTTTTACAAGTAATTTCCAATTCCTAGATTATTAATTTGTCGTCAATAGATTTTCATTCTGCGAAGTGCAACTTCTATTATAAATTATATTTAAGTTTCAACTGGTACTTAACCAATCTAAGTACTCCCCATTTCTGAGTGTTTGAAAGTGTGTAGCCGTAATCGATTTAGCGACTTCTTAGCCGCTATCGATCCTAGTTTAGTTAGGCTTCATTGGTTGGTGCCCCTTTGCGTTCAACCCTCTTCGTATCTAGGATGTGTGTCCCTTAGGGAGACGACCCTGCTCTTTGTTGTGCATCAGACACGAATTTTCTAACTAAGCAAATTTCTTCAATCCTACATCAATAGGCTAGGCAAGGCTAAGCTAGAGTAGAGTAGAGTGGAGTAGAGTGGAGTATAATAAAGCCTGGTTTTGCTAGGCTAGGCTAAATCAGAGTTGAGTAAAGCTTGGTTAGGCTAAATTAAGATAGGCTAGAGTAGGCTAGAGAAGCCTAGCCTAGGCTAAGCTATACTAGAGTATAGTAGTGTATAGTAAAGTAGAGCTTAGTTAGGTTAAGCTAGGCTAGATTAAAGTATGGCAAAGTAGAGCAGAGTAGAGTAGAGTAGAGTAGAGTATAGTAGAGTGAAGTATTGTAGGCCATAATAGAGTAGAAGATAGTAGAGGAGACTAGAGCATAGTAGAGTAGAGCAAAGTAGAAGAGCATAGTAGATTAGAGTAAAATGAGTGGAGCAGAGAAGAGTAGTGTAGAATAAAGAAGAATAGAGAAGGGTAGAGTAGAGCAAAGCAAGGTTAGGTGAATCTAGGCTAGGCTAGACTAGGCTTGGTTATAGTAGAGTAGAGTAGAATAAAGAAGAGTAGGGTAGAGTGGAGTTAAGTTAGGCTAGGATATGCTAAGCTAGGTTGTAGTAAAGTAAAGTAGAGCTTAGTTAGGCTAGGCTAAGCAAGAGTAGAGTGGAGTAAAGCAGAGTAGAGTAGAGTAGAGAAGAGAAAAGTAGAGAAAAATAAAGTAGTGCAGAGTAAAGTAGAGTAGGGCAGAATAGAGCAGAGCAGAGAAGAGCATAACATATTAGAGTAGAGCTAGTTTAGACAAAGCTAGGCTAGGCTAGGCTATGTTAGAGTAGAGTAGAGTATAATAGAGTAGAGTAGAGTAGGGCAAGGTTAGGTTGGGCTAGGCTAGAGTAGAGTAGAGTGTAACAGAGTAGACCAGAGTAGAATATAATAGAGCATAGTAGAGTAGAAAAGAGCAGAGTGAGGCAAAATGGAGCAGAGCAAAGAAGAGTATAGCAGAGCAGAGTAGAGTACATCAGAGCTAAATTAAGCTAAGCAAAGTGAGATAGAGTTGGGTAGAGTTGAGTAGAGTAGAGTAGAGTAGAGCTAGGTTAGGCTAGGTTTGAGTATAGTATAGTGGAGTAAAGTAGAGTAGAGTAGAGTATAATAGAGTAGAGTAGAGTAGAGTAAAGTATAGTAGTTCTAAGTTATGCTAGCTTAGGCTAGACTAGGATAAGGTAAGTTAGGCTAGGTTAGAGTAGAGTAGAGTAGAGCTAGGTTAGGCTAGGCTAGGCTAGAGTACAGTAAAGCAGAGTAGTGTAAAGTAGAGTAGAGCAAAATAAGGAAGAATAGAGTAGAGTATAGCATTGCATAGTTGAGCAGAGAAGTGTAGGATCGAGCAGAGCAAACCTAAGTTAGGCTAGGATAGGCTAATTTAGGCTAGGCGAGAGTAGAGTCAACTAGAGTAGAGTAGAGCAGAGTATAGTAGAGTAGAGTAAAGGAGAGTAAAGTAGAGTATAGTAGAGCAGAGCATAGTAGAGATAGGTTAGGCTAGGCTTGGCTAGAGTATAGCATAGTAGAGTTGAGTTGAGTACAACTGTGTTATGTTAGGCTTTTTTAGGCTAAGATAAGCTAGGCTAGGCTAAGCTAGAGTAATATAATAGAATAGAGTAGAGTTGTGTAGAGCTACTTTAGGCTAGGCTTGGCATGGCTATGCAACATTAGGCTAGGCTAGAGTAGAGTAGAGTAGAGTAGAGAATAGTAGAGTAGAGTAGAGCATAGCAGTGTGGAACAGAGCAAAGAAGAGTAGAGTAGAGTCGAGCTAAGATAGGCGAGAGTGGGCTAGGCTTAAGTTGAGCAGAATGGAGTAGAGTAGAGTTTAGCTAAGTTAAGCTAGGCTAAGATAAGGTAGGCAAAAAAGGGCTAAGTTAGAGTAGAGTAGAGCTAGATTAGGCTAGGTTAGGTAAGACTAGAGTAGAGTAGGATATAATACAGTAGAGTAAAGTAGAGAAGAGTAGAGTAGAGTAAACTAGAAGAGAGTAGAGGAGAGGAGAAGAGAGGAGAATTGAGGAGAGGAGAGGAGAGGAGCATAGAGCAGAACAGAGTAGAGCTGAATAGAGTAGTGTAGACCAGAGTAGAGCTAGCTAGGTTAGGCTAGGCTAGACAAGGTTCGACTAGAGAGTAGTTAAGGATAGAGTAAAGTAGAGTAGAGTAGAGCTAGGTTTTGTTAGGCTTGGTTACGTTAAGTTAGAGTAGAGTAGAGTTGAGTAGAGTAGAATGGAATAAAGTAGAGTAAAGCAGGAGGAGAGTAGAGTAGAGTAGATTAGAATAGAGTAGAGTAGAGCAGAGCCAGGTTAGGCAAGGCTAGGCTAAAGTAGGGTAGAGCTAGGTTAGGCTAAGCTAGGTAAGGCTTAGTTAGAGTAGAGTATAGTATAGTAGAGTAGAGTAGAGTATAGTAGAGTTAGGCTAGGTGAGGCTTACGTAGGTTAGGCCAAAAAAGGCTAGAGTAGAGTAGTGTAGAGTAGCATAAAAGAAGAGTTTAATAGAGTAGAGCTTGGTTAGGTTAGGTTAGTCTAGGCTTAGCTAGGTTAGGGTAGAGTAGAGTAGTGTTGAGTAGACAAGTGTGGAGTAGGGTAGTGTAGAGTAGAGTAGAGCTAGTATAGTGGAGGAGAGAAGAATAAAGCAAAGTATAATAGAGTTAGGTTAGTCTAAGCTATGTTATGTTAGGCTAGGCTAGGCTAGGTTGGAGTAGAGCAGAGCAGCATAGAGTAGAGAAGAATAAAGTAGAGTTGAGTAGAGTAGAGTAGAATAGTGTATAGTATAATAGAGTAGAGCACGGTAAAGCTAGGTTAGGCAAGACTAGGCTATGCTAGGTTATGCTAGGCTAGAGTAGAGTAGAGTAGAGCTGATTAGGTTAGGCTAGGTTAGGTTATGCTAGGCTAGGCTAGGCTAAAGCAAAGTAGAGTAGAGTAGAACACAATAAAGCAGAGTAGAGTATAGCAGTGTAAAGTAGAGAAGAGTAGTGTAAAGTTAAGTAGACTAGAGTAGAGTTAAGTTAGGATAGGCTAGGCTAGGATAGGACAGGTTATGCTAGGCTAGGTAAGAGTATAGTATAGTAGAGTCAAAAAGACAAGCAAAGTATAGCAGAGTGGAGTAGAGTTGATCAAGGTTAGGTGAGGCTAAGCTAGGCAAGGTTAGGCTGGGCTAGGCTATGGTAGGCTAAGGTAGGCCAAGGTAGAGTAGAGTAGAGTAGAGCAGAGTAAATTTGAGTAGGGCTTAATTAGGCTGGGCTAGAGTACAATGTAAAGTAAAGAAGTGTAGGGTAGAGCAGAGTAGAGTAGAGCAGATCAGAGAAGAGCAGAGCAGAGAATAGCATAGCATAGAAGAGAAGAGCAGAGCCGAGCAGAGCAAAGTAGAGTAGTGTAGTATAGAGTAAAGCAAAGCTTGGTTAGGGTAAGCTAAGCTAGGTTAGGGTATAGTAAAGTAGAGTATAGTGGAGTAGAGCTTATTTAGGCTTGGCAAGGCTAAGCTAGGCTAGACTCGGCTAGATCATAATAAAGTAGAGTAGAGTAAAGCTAGGTTTTGCTTGGCTAAGCTACAATAAGCTAGGCAAGAGTAGAGTAGAGTAGAGTAGAGTGGAGTAGAGGAGAGTAGAATAAAGCATAATAGAGTATAGTAGAGTACATTAGATTAGAGCTTGGCTAGTTTAGGCTAGGTTAGGTTAAGCAAAAGAAGAGTAGAGTAAGGTAAAGAAGAGTAGAGCTTGGTCAAGTTGGGCTTAGATAGGCTAGTCTAGGCTAGAGTAGGGTGGAGTTTAATAGAGCAGAGTAGAGTAGAGCAGAGTAGAGTAGGGTAAAGTAGAGCAAAGCAGAGTAGAGTAAAGTAGAGAAGAGAAGAGTAGATCAAAGCAGAGCAAAGAAGAGTAGAGCACATTAGAGCAACATAAAATAGAGTAGAGTGGAGCAGAGCTAGGTTAGACAAGGCTAGGCTAGGCTATGCTACTATAGAGTATTGTAGTGTAGAGTAAAGAAGAGCTAGGTTAGGCTATGCTAAGCTAAGCTAAGTAATGGTAGAGTAGGATAGAATATAGTAGATTAGAGTAAAGTAGAGTTGAGTAAAATATAATAAAGCAAGGTTAGGCTAGGTTAAGATAGACAAGAGTAGGCTGTCTAAGCATGGTTAGGCTATAATAGAGTAGAGTAACATAGAGCTAGGTTAGGCTATGCAAGGTTAGCATAGGCTAAACTAAGTTGGAGTAGAGTAGAGTAGCACAGAGGAGTGTAAAGTAGAGCAGAGCAGAGTAGATAAGAGTAAAGTAGAGTAGAGTATAGTAGAGCAGAGTAGAGTTGAGTGGAGTAGAGCTAGGCTAGGTTGGGCTAAATTAGGCTATGCAAGGCTTGGCTATAGTAGGGTAGGCTAGGCTAGGGTAGAGTAGAGTATAGTAGAGTAGACTAGACTAGACTAGAGTGGAGCAAAGCTAGGTTAGTCTAAGCTAGGATTAGTAAGAGTAGAGTGGAGTAGAGAAGAGTAGAGTAGAGATGAGTAGAGTAGAGTAGAGTAGAGTAGAGTTGAGCATAGCTAAGTTAGGTTAGGCTAGGCCTGGTTAGACAAGGCAAGGCTAGGTTGGGTTTGGTTAGGCTAGGCTCAGCTAAGCTAAGTTAGAGTATAGAGTAGAGGAAAATAGGGAAGAGTAGAGATGAGTAAAGTAAAGTTGTGTAGTGTTGAGCTAGGGAAGGCTCAGCTTACCTTGGCAAGAATAGAGTAGAGTAGAGTAATGCTAGGTTAGGCTAAGCTAGCTAGAGTGTAGAGTAGAGTAGAGTTGAGAAGAGTAAATAAAGTAGATAAGAGTAGAGCATAGCATAATATAGTAGAGCATAGCATAATAGAGTAGAGTAGAGCAGAGCTAGCTTAGGCTTGGTTAAGATAACTCAGGCTAGAGTAAAGTAGAGTAGAGTAGAGTAGAGTATAATAAAGTAGAGTAGAGTAGAGCTAGGTTAGAGTCAGTTAAGGTAAGCTAGGCTAGGCTAGGCTAGGTTATGCTAGAGTAGAATATAGTAGAGCTTAGTTAGGCTAAGTTAGAGTAGAGTTGAGCTAGGTTAGGCTAGGTTTAGTTTAGCTAAGATAGGCTAGGGTATGCTAGGGTTGGCTATGCTACACTAGAGTAGAGTATGTTAGAGTAGAGTGGAGTGGAGTAGAGCAGAGCAGAGCAGAGAAGAGCAGAGTAGAGAAAATATAAGTTAGGATGGGCTAAGCTTCACTAGGATAAGATATGCTAGAGTAGAATAATGTACCATAGAGAAAGGTTAGGCTAGGCAAGGCGAGGTTAGGTTATAGTCAAGTAGAGTAGAGTAGAGTAGAGTAAAGTGGAGCTAGTTTTGGCTAACCTTGACTAAGATAGGCTAAGCTAGCCTAGAGAACAGTAGAGTAGACTAGAGCTTAGTTGGGCTGTGCTAAGCTAAAGTAGAGTGTAATAGAGTAGAGTAGAGCAAAGTAAAGAATAACAGAGCAGAGTAACATAGAGTTTAGTCGAGTAGAGAAGAGTAGAGTAGAGTATAGAAGAGTAGAGTAGAGTAGAGTAGAGTAGAGCAGAGAATTTTTAGGCTAAGCTAAGTTAAGCTAGGCTAGGCTAAGTTAGAGTAGAGTAGAGTAGAGCAGTGTAGAGTAGAGTAGAATAGAGTAGAGTTGAGTATGGTAGAGTAGAGTATAGTATAATAGAGTAGAGTAGCATAGAGTATAGCAAGGTTAGGCTATGTTAGGTAAGGCTAGGCTGGGCTTGGTTAGGTTAGGCTATGCTAGAGTAGAGTAGAGTAGAGTAGAGTAGAAAAAAGTAAAGTAGGGTAGAGAAGAGCAGAGTAGAACAGAGCAGAGCAAGATAGAGTGGAGCAGACTAGAGTAGAGCTAGTTAGGCTACGCTAGGCTGGAGTCGATTAGAGCAGAGCAGAGTGGAGTAGAGTAGAGCTGGGATAGGCTAGGCTAAGCTAGATTAGAGTAGATTAAGTAAAGTGTAGTAGAGTAGAATACAGTAAAGTAGAGTAGAGTAGAGTAAACTATTTTAGATCAAGGTTAGGCTCGGTTGGGCTAGGTTAGGATAGGGTAAGCTAGGCTAGGCTTGAGTATAGTAGTGTAGAGTAGATTTAGGTTGGGTTAGACTAGGCTAGAGTATAATAAATTAGAGTAGAGTAGAGTCAAGTAGAGCAAATTAGAGAAGAGCTGAGAAGAGTAAAGCATTGCATAATAGAGTACAAAAGTGCAAGGTAGGAAAGAGCAGAGAAGAGTCGAGCAAGGTTATTCTAGGCTAGGCTAAGTTAAGCTAGGCTTGGCTAGAGTAGAGTAGAGTAGAAAACAATAGAGTAGAGTAGAATAGAATAGAATAGAATATAATAGAATAGAGTAGAGTAGATTAGGTTTGAGTAGAGTAAAATGGAGTAGTGTAGAGTGGAGTAGAGTAAAGTAGAGGGGAGGGGAGGAGAGGAGAGACGAGTAATGGAGAGGAGAGGAGAGGAAAAGAAAGTAGAGTAGAGTAGAGTAGGGCAGAATAGAATATAGTAGAGTAGAGTAGAATGGAGTAGAGAAGAGCAAAGCAAAACCGAGCAGAGAAAAGCAGAGTAGAGCAGAGTAGAGCAGAGTAGAGGAGTGTAGAGCACAGCAAAGTAGAGTAGAGTAGAGTAGAATATAGCTGAGTAGAGTGAAGTTGACGAGAGCAGAGTACAATAGAACAAAGCATAGAAGAGTAGAGCAAAGCTAGGCTAGTCTAATATAGGCTAGAGTAGAGTAAAGTAGAACAGAGTAGAGCAGAGCTTTGTTAGGCATTATTAGGCAAGGCTTCTGTAGGGTAGAGTTGAGTAGAGAAGATTAGAGTAGAGTAAAGTATAGTAGAAAAGAGTAGAGTACAGTTGAGCAAAGAAGAGTAGAATAGAGTAGAATAAGGTAGAGAAAAGTAGAGTAGAGTGGAGTAGAGCAGAATAAAGTTGTGTAGAGTAGAGTAATATAAAGTAGAGCAAAAAAGAGCAAAGCAAAGTAGAGTAGAGTCAAGCTAGATTAGACTAGGTTAAGCTAGGATAGGCTAGGCTAGGATAAAGTAAAGTGGTGTAGAGTAGAGTAGACCTAGGTTAGGCTAGGGGATGCTAAGCCAGGCTAGGATAGGCTTGGCTAGGGTAGGCTAGGCTAGGGTAGAGTAGAGTAGAGTAGAGTACAACAAGATTACGTGAAGCTACACGAGAGTAGAGTAGAGTAGAATAAAGTAGAGTAGAGTATAGTAGATTAGGGTAGAGTATAGTAGAGTAGAGTAGAGTAACGGAGTAAAGAAGAGAGAGGAGAAGAGAACAAGAGAGGAGAGGAGAGAATAAGAGAGAAGAAGAGAGCTGAGTGGAATAGAGTAGAGCAGAATAGAATAGAGTGGAGTAAAAAAGAGTAGAACAAAGAAAAATAGAGAAGAGCAGAGTAGAGTAGAGTAAAGCATAGTAGAGAAAAGTAAAGTAGTGTAGAGCAGAGCAAAGTTGAGTAAAGCATAGCTAACATAGGCTAGGCAAGGCTAGGTTAAGCGAGGCTAGAGTAGAATAGAGTAGAGTAGAGTATAATTGAATAATGTGGAATGTAGCAGAGCTAGTTTAGGTTAGAGAAGAGTAGAGTAGAGTTGGCATAGTAGGGTAGAGCTAGGTTAGTTTTGGCTAAGCAATGTTGGGCTTTGTTAGCTTAGAATAAAGTAGAATAGAGGATAGCAGAGCAGAGAAGAGCAGAGGAGAGTCTAGCAGAGCAGAGAAGAGTAGAGGAGAGTCGAGCAGAGCATAGTAGAGTAGGGTAGAGCTAGGTTAGGCTAGGCTAGAGTAGAGTAAAGTAAAGTAGTATAGAGTAGAGTTTGGTTAAGCAAGGGTATGCAAGATTATAGTAGAGTAGAGTATAATATAATAGCATAGGATAGAGCAGAGGTAAGTAGGAAAGAGTAGAGTAAGGTAGGGCTAGGTCTTTGCTAGGCTAAGCTAGGCTAGGCTAGGGTACGCTAAGCTAGGTTAGAGTAAAATATACTAGAGTAGAGTAGAGCTAGGTTAGGCTAGGCACGAGTAGAGTAGAGTAGTCTAGAGAGAAGCAATGTAGAGTAGAGAAGAGCAAAGTAGAGCAGAGTAGACAAGAGTAGCATAGAGTATAGTAGAGAAAAGTTGAGTAGATTATAGTTAGCATTGTAGAGCAGAGTAGAGCAGAGCTAAGTTAGGTGAAGTTAGGCTGGGCTAAGATAGGCTAGTCTAGGCTCTTTTTGAGTAAAGTAGAGTTAAGTAGAGTAGTGTATAGCAGTGTAGACTAGAGTAGACCAAGGTTAGGCAAGGCTAAGTAAGTGTAGGATAGAGTATAGAGTAGAGTAGAGTAGAGTAAAATAGAGCAAAGAAGAGAAGAGAAGAGAAGAATAAAGCAAAGCATAGTAGCATTGAGAAGAATAGAGAATAGAAGAGCAAAGAAGAGTAGAGCATAACATAGAAGTACAAAGCAGAGTAGAGCAGTGGTAGGTTATGTTAGGGGAGGTTAAGTTAGAGAAGAGTAAGCAGAGCTTGGTTAGGCAAGGCTAGCCTTTGCTAAAGTAGAGTAGAGCCGTGTAGAGTAGTGTATAGTAGAGTAGAGCTAGGTTAGGCTAAGCAAGGCTAGACTAAGGTAAGGTGGGTGATGTTAGAATAGAGTAGAGTAAAGTAGATAGAATAGAGTAGAGTAGAGTAGAGGTGAGTAGATCAAAGTAGAGTTGAGAAGAGTAGAGAAGAGAAGATTAGAGTATAAGAGCAAAGCAGTGTAGAGTAAAGAAGAGTATAGCAAAAGACCAGAGCAATGTATAGCAAAGTAGAGCAGAGCAAAGTAGAGAAGTGTAGAGCAGACTAGAGTAGAGCAGAGCAAAGCTAAGATAGATTAGGGTAGTTTAGGCTTGAGTGGAGTAAAGTAGAGTAAAGTAGAACTAGGTTAGGCTAGGCTAGGATAAGGTAGGCTAGGCTATGGTAGAGTAGAGCAGAGTAGAATATAATATAGTAGTGTAGAGTAAAGAAGAGTAGAGTGAAGTAGAGTAGAGTTGAGTACAATAGATTAGAATATAGTAGAGTAGAGTAGAGTTTAGTAGAGTAGAGGTTTTAGCTTGAGCACGGTTAGATTAGGCTAGGCTAGGATAGGCTCGAGTATGCTAGGCTATGCTAGAGTAGAGCAGAGTAAATAAGAGAAAAGCTGAGCTAGGTTACGTAAGGTTAGGTTAGGTTAAGCTAAGCAAGGCTAGAGTAGAGTAAATAAGAGTATAGTAGAGTAGAGCAGAGCAAAGTAGAGCAAAGATGAGTAGAGCAGACTGGAGAAGAGTTGAGTAGAGCATTAAAGAGCTAAGTTAGGCTAGGCTAGGCTAGGTTAGGCTAGGCTAAGCTACGCTAGGTTAGAGTAGAGTAGCGTAAAGCAGAGTAGAGAAGAGCATATTAGAGTAGAGATTAGTAGAGTAGAGTTATGGTAGGCTAGGCTAGACAAGGCTGGGGTAGTATAGGCTAGGCTAGGCGAGGCTCTGCTAAAGTAGAGTAAAGCTAAGTTAGGTTAGGCTAAGCTAGGCTTGGTTAGAGGATAGAGTAGAGCAATGTATAACATAGAAGAGCAGAGCATAGTAGAGTAGAGAAGAGCAGGGCAGAGCAAGCTTACGCTAAGCTAGGCTAGGCTAGGCTAGGTAAGGCAAAACTAGAGTAGAGTATAGTAGAGCTTTGTTAGGTTAGGCTAGGCTAGGTTTGATTAAAGTAGAGTAGAGTGGGTATAATAAAGTCTGGCTTGGTTAGGCTAGGCTAGGCAAGAGTAGGGTAAAGTAGCATTGAGTAGATTAGAGTAGAGTAGAATATAATAGAGTAGAGTAAGGTAGAGTAGAATGGAGTAGAGTAGAGTAGAATAAAGTATAATAGAGGAGAGTAGGAACAACAAAGCAGAGCAAAGCAGAGAAGTAGTGTAGAGTAGAGTAAAATAGAGTGGAGTAGAGTCGTGTAGAGCAAAGTAGAGTAGAGTAGGGTAAGCCTAGGTTAGGCGAGTCTAGGATGGGCTTGGCTATTCTAAGATAGTATATAATAGAGTATAATGGGGTAGAGTAGTGTAGAGTAAAGAAGAGTAGAGATTGGTTAGGCTAGGCTAAGATAGGGTAAGATAGGCTAAGCTAGGTTAGGCTAGGATAGAGTAGAGTAGAGTATGGTATAGTAATGTAGAGCAAAGAAGAGTAGAGTAAGGTTAGGCTAGGCTCAGCAATGCTAAAGTATAGTAGAGTAGAGCAAGGTTAAGCTAAGCTAGGTTAGGCAAGGCTAAAGTATAGTAGAGTAGAGTAGATTACAAATAATAGAGTAGAGTAGAGTAGAGTTGAGCAGAGCAGATTAGAGGAGAGAAAAGTAGAGTATAGTAGAGCAGAGCAGAGCAAAGTTGAGCACAACAATGTAGAGTAGGGCTAAGATAAGCTAAGCTAGGCTAGTTTAGAGTAGAGTAGAGTAAAATAAAGTTGAGTATAGTAGAGTATAATAGAGTAGAGTGAGAATAGTAGAGTGGAGTAGAGCAGAGCTAGGTTAAGTTAAGCTAGGCTTGGCAAGGTTAGGTTGGCTTGGCTAGATTGGGCTAGGCTACCCTAAAGTATATAATAGTAGAGCAGTGTAGAGTGGAGCATAGTAGAGAAAAGTAGAGCAAAGAAGAGTAGAGTTAAGCAGAGAATAGTAAAGCAGAGTGGAGTCTAGTTAGGTTAGGCTAGGTTAGATTTGAGTGGAGTAGAGTCGAGCTAGGTTAGGATAAGCTAGGCTAGGATAGAGTAGAAGAGTGTAGAGTAGAGTAGAGCAGAGCAGAGTAGAGTAGAAAGGAGCAAAGCAGATCGAAGCTTAGTAGAGTAGACTATAGTAAAGAAGAGCATAGTAGAGCTGAGAAGAGCTAGGATTGGCAAGACAAGGCTATGACAGAGGAGAGGGGAGTAGAGCAGAGTAGAGCAGAGCATAACAGAGTATAGTAGAGATGAGATAAGCATAGCATAATAGAGTAGAGCTGAGCTAGGTTAGGCTAGGCTAGAGTAGAGTAGAGTAGAGCTAAGTTAGGCTAGGCTAGGTTTGAGTAGATTAAACTAAAATAGAGTAGAGTAGAGCAGAGTAGAGTGAGGTTAGGCTATGCTTAGCTAGGCGAAGCTAGGCTAGGTTAGGTTAGGCTAAGCCAAGTTAGGCTAGAGTAGAGTCGAGTAGATTAGAGTAGAGCTTCATTTGGCAAGGCTATGCTAGATTATAATGGAGTTGTTTAGTGTAGAGTAAAGTAGAGCAGAGCAGACAAGAGTAGCATAGAGTAGAGCAGAGCATAGCAGAGTACATCAAAGCACAGTTGAGTAAAGCAGAGTAGTACTAGGTTAGGCTAGTGTAGGCTAAGCTATTATAAAGCATTCCAGAGTAGAGTAGGGTAGGGTAGAGAAGAGTTGGGTTTGGCAAGGTTAGGCTATATTATATTAGAGTAGAGTAGAGTAAAGTAGAAAAGAGTAAAGCAGAATAGAGACGAGTAGAGTAAAGTAGAGTAGAGTAGGAAAGAGGAGTGTAAAGAAGAGCATAGTAGAGCTAGGTTAGGCTAGGTTAGAGTAGAGTAGAGTAGATTCGAGTTGGGTAAAGAAGAGTAGAATAGAGCTAGGATAGATTAGACTAGGCTAGGCTAAGTCGAGTAAAGTATAAAAGAGTGAGTATAGTATTGTTGATTAGAGTAGAATAGAGTAGTGCAAAGTTGAGTAGAGCTAAGTTAGGTTAGGCTCAGGTAATTTAGACAAGGCTACAATAGAGTGGAGTAGAGAAGAGTAGACTAGAGTAGAGCAGAGAAGAGTAGAGTAAGTAGAGTAGAGCATAGTAGAGTAGAATAGAGTAGAGCAGAGCATAATGTTATAAAGCAGAGTAGAGCCAAGTTAGGCTAGGCTAGAGTAGAGTAGAGTAGAGTAAAGTAGAGTACAACAATGTTAAGCTATGCTAAGCTAGGTTAGGCTAGGTTAGAGTGGCTAGGCTAGGCTAGAGTAGAGTAGAGTAGAGTAGAGTAGAGTAGAGCAGAGCATAGTAGAGCAGAGCAGAAAAGTGTAGACAAGAGGAGAGTAGAGCTGAAAAGAGTAGAGTAGAGTAGAGTAGAATAGAGTAGTATAAAGCTTGGTTAGGCAAACCCAAGATAAGATAAGCTAGGCTTGTCTAAGCTATGCTAGGTTAGAGTAGAGCAGAGTAGTGTAGAGTAGAGAAGTTAAAGTAGAGTAGAGTAGTGTCGAGCAGGACGAAGCATAGTAAAGTATAGTAGAATACAGTAAAGTAGAGAAAAGAAGAGTTGAGCAAAGTAGAATAGTGAGAAACAAAGTAGAGCTAGGTTAGGGTAAGCTAGGCTAGTCTAGACGAAGTTAGAGTAGAGTTGAGTTGAGTAGAGTAGAGTAGAGTATAGTAGAATATAGTGGAGTACAGTCGAATATAGTAGAGTTGTGTTGAGTAGAGTAGAGCAGAGTAGTGTTTAGTAGAGTAGAGTTGAGTAGAATAGAGTTGAGTAGACTAGAGTAGAGAGTATAATAGAGTAATGTATAGTAGAGTAGGGTAGCATAGAGTAGGGTAGAGTATAATGGGGTTAGGTTAGTCTAGGCTAGGATATTCTAAAGTATAATAGTGTAGAATATAGTAGAGCATAGCTGTATAGAGCAAAGTAGAGTAGAGCAGAGAAGAGTTGAGCTGTCCTAAGTTGAGTAGAGCAAATCAGAGAGGAGTGGAGCAAAGCAAAGCAAAGAAGAGCAGAGCAGAGTAGAGTAGTACGAAGCAGAGTGGAGCTAGGTTTGGCTAAGTAAGGCTAGCCTAGACTAAGTTAGAGTAGAGTAGAGTAGAGTACTGTATTGAGTAGAGTGGAGTAGAGTAGAGTAGAGTAGATTAGGATAGAGTAGAGTATAAAAGAGTATAGTAGAGTAAAGTAAAGTAGTTTAGAGTAGAATAGAGTAGAGTAAAGTAGAGTTGAGTAGAGTTGAGTAGAGTAGAATAGACTAGAGTAGAGTAAAGTAGAGTAATGTAGAGCAGAGTAGAGTTTGGTTAGGCTACGCTATGCGAAGCTAAGCTTAAGCATAGTGGGGTATAATAGAATAGAGTAGAGCAAAGTAGAGTAGAGAAGAACAGTGTAGAGCAGAGCTAGGTTAGGCTAGGTTAAGCTAGGCTAAATTAGGCTATGCTAGTGTAGAGTAGAGTATATTATGGTAGAGTAGAGTAGTGTTGAGTTATGTTAAACTAGGCTAAGTTAGGCAAAGTTACATCAGAGTATGATAAAGTAGTTTAAAGTAGAGAGCGACGTTATGGTAGGCTTTGCCAGGCTTGGCTAGGATTGGGTAGGCTAGGCTATGCTAGAGTAGAGTTGAGTAGTGTGGAGTAGAGAAGAGTAGAGTAGAGTAGAGTAGAGCTATGTTAGGCTAGGCTGGAGTAGAGTATAGTAGAGTGGAATAGAGTAAAGCAATGTTTGGTTAGGCTAGAGTAGAGTAGAGTAAATTACAATAGAGAAGAGCAGAGTGTAACAGAGTAGATTAGAGTAGAGCAGATCAGAGTAGATCAAAGCATAGCAGAGCTATGTTAGGCTAGGCTAGGCTGGGCTAAACTAGGCTAGGTTTTGTGAGGCAAGAGTAAAGTATAATAGTGCTAGGTTTGGCTAAGCCATGCGAGGCTCGATTAGAGTAGAGTAGAGTAGAGTATAGTAGAGTAGAGTAGAGTAGAGTAGAGTAGAGTAGGGTAGAATATAGTAGAGTATAATATAGTAGAGTAGAGTAGAGTAGAGCTAGCTTAGCCTAAGCAATGCTCAGCTAATATAGGTTAAGCTAGGTTAGGCTAGGCAAGGGTTGGCTAGGTTAGGCTAGAATAGAATAGAGTAGATTAGTCTTTCTCTGCCTAAGCACCTAACCTCTAAAAATTTCATTTTTTTTATATAAAAAAATCGAAGAGTAGAGTAGAGTAGAGTAGAATAGAACTAGGCTAGGCTAGGTTGGGGTAGAGTTGAGTAGAGTATAATAGAATAGAGCATTATAGAGCATAGTACAGAAGAGCAAAGTAGGGCAGAGTAGAGTAGAGCAGAGTAAAGTAGAGTAGAGCTAGGTTAGACAAAGCTAGGCTGGGCAAGGCTAAGCTAAGATAGGTTATAGTAGAGTAGAATAGAGTAGTGTAGAGTATGGTATAGTACAATTAAGTAGAGTAGAGTAGAGTAGTGCAAGGTTATCCTAGGCTAGTTAGGTTAAGCAAAAGTAGAGTATAGTAGAGCTAGTTTAGGTTAGGTTAGGGTAGGCAAGGCAATGCTAGAGTAGAGTGGAGTAGAGTTGAGCATTGTAATGTAGAGCAAAGTAGAGCAGAGCAAAGTTGAGTGGCATAAAGAAAAGTAGAGAACAGCATAACATAGTAGAGTAGAGTAGAGAAGAGTAGAGCAGAGCAAAACAGAGGATTGTATAAAAAGTAGAGTAGAGTAAAGCAAGGTTAGGTAAGGCTAAGTTAGGCTTCGTTAGAGTAGAGTAGAGTATAGTAAAGTAGAGTTAAGTATAGCTTGGTTAGGCAAGGCTAAGCTAAGTTAGAGTAGAGTAGAATATAATATAATAGATTATAGTTTAGTAGAGTAGAGCAATGTATAGTAGGGCTATGTTAGGTTAGGTTAGAGAAAGCTAGGCTAGGCAAGGCTATGTTAGAGTAGAGTAGAGTAGAGTAGTGTTAGGTTAGGCTAAATAAGGTAAGGCAAGGCTAAATTAGGCTAGAGTAAAGTAGAGTAGAGTAGAGTACAGGAGAGCAGAGTAGAGTAGAGTAGAGTAGTATGGAGCGAAGCAGAGTAAAGCACAACAATGTAGAGCAAAGTAGAGCATAACGAGGCATAATAGAATAGAGTAGAGTAAAGGTTAGGCTAAACTAGGCTAGGCTAGGTTAGAGATGAATAGTGTAGAGTAGAATAGAGTAAGGTATATAGAGTAGAGCAAGGTTAGGCTAGGCTAGGCTTTGCAAGGATCGACTAGGCTAGATTAGGCTAGAGTAGAGTAGAGTAGAGTAAAGTAGGTTAAAGTAGAGTTAGGTTATGCTAGGTTGGGCTAGACTACATTAGAGTATAGTAGAGTAGAATAGAGTAGAGCAAAGCATAACAAAGCAAAGAAGAACAGAGGAGAGCAGAGCTTAGTTAGGCTAGGCTATGCTAGGCCAAGCTCGACTAGGCCAGGCTAGGCTAGAGTAAAGTAGAGAAGAGTAGAGCTTAGTTATGCCTAGCTAGGCTAGGCTAGTTTAGAGTAGAGTAGATTGGAGTTGAATAGTGTAAAGTAGAGTATAGCAAGGTTAGGCTAGGCTGTGTTAGAGTAGGTTAGGCTAGGCTAGAATAGAGTAAAGTAGAGTAGGGTAAAGTAGAGTAGAGTAAAGTCGAGTAGAGTTAAGTTAAGTTTGGCTAGGCTAGGCTAAGCTAAACAAGGCTATAGTAGAGTAGAGTATGATAGAGTAGAGTATAGTAGAGTAGAGTATAGTAGAGAAAAAAGTGCATAGTAGAGTAAATTAAAGCATAGTAGAGTAGAGTAGAGCAGAATATAGTAGAAATGAGTAGAGAAAATAGTGAAGAGTAGAGCATAGTAAAGTAGAGTAGAGCATAACAGAGCAGAGCAAAATAGAGTTGTGTAAAGAAAAAAGTGTATAACATAGAATAATAAAGCATAATAGAGTAGAGTAGAGAATATTAGAGCAAAGAAGAGTAGAGTAAAGCAAAATAGAGTAGAGTAGAGTTAAGTTGTGCTAGGCTAAGTTTGGCTAGGCTAGGCTATGTTAGAGTATAGTAGAGTATAATAGAGCTAGGTTAGGTTAGGCTTGGCAAGGTTAGAGTAGAGTAGAGTAGAAAATAATAGAGTAGAGTAGAGTATAGTAGAATAGAGTAGAGTCGAGTAGAGTAGAGTATAATAGAGTAAGGTAGAGAAGAGTCAAGTTGAGTAGAGTAGAGCTAAGTTAGGCTAGGCTAGGCTAGAGTAGAGTAGAGTAAAGCAAAGTAAAGTAAAGTAGAGAGTAGAGCTTGGTTAAGCAAAGCTATGCTAGAGTAGAGTAGAGTATAGTAGAGTAGTATAGAATAGTACAAAATAGATTAAAGCAGAGTAAAGCTAAGTAGAGAAGAGTAGAGAATAAAAGAGTAAAGTAGAGTGGAGTATAGTAGAATAAAGAAAAGTAGAGTAGATCAGAGAAGTGTAATGCAAGGTTAGCCTGGGTTATGCCAGCTATGATAAGCTAGGCTATGCTAGGTTATAGTAAAGTTGAGTAGATTAGTGTAGAGTAGAGCAGAATAGAGTGCAGAAGACTAGAGTAGAGCACAGTATAGTTTAGTAGAGTAGAGTAGAGTAGAGCTAGATTAAGCTAGGCTAAGTTAGACTAGGCTAGAGTAGAGTAGCATAGAGTATAACAAAGTATTGTATAGTAGAGTAGAGTAGAGTAAGGTTAGGTTAGGCTAGCCTAGAATATAATAGAGAAGAGTAGAGTAGAAGATAATAAAGTAGAGTAGAGTAGAGTAGAGCAAGGTTAGGCAAGGCTAGGCAAGGCTAGGCTAGGATAGAGTAGATATAGTATAATAGAGCTAGGTTTGATTAGGCCAGGCTAGGCTAAGTTGGAGCAGATTAGAGTAGAGTAGAGTGGATTAGAGAAGAGAAGAGTAGAGTAGAGTAGATTAGTGTAGAGAAGAGTGGAGTAGAGTAGAGTAGAGTAGAGTATAGTAAAGTATAATAGAGTTAAGTGGAGTAGAGCTAACATTGCACAAGCAAGGCTAGGCTAGGCAAAGTAAGCTAGATTAGGTAATGATAGGCTAGAGTTGAGTAGAGTAAAGCTAGTTTAGGTAAGGCAATGCTAGAGTAAAGAAGAGTAGAGTAGATTAGAGTAGAATAGAGCTGAGAAGAGCATTACAGAGGAAAGTAGAGAAGAGTAGGGAAGAGTAGAGTAGACAAGAGTAGAGCACAACAGAGTAGAGTAGCATATTGCTAGGTTAGGCTAAGTAAGGCTAGGTTAGGTTAGGTTAGAATAGAGTAGAATAGAGTGGAGTAGAGTTTATTAGAGTATAGTAGAGTAGAGTAGAGCTACATTAGGCTAGGCTACGTTAGGCTAGGGAAGAGTAGAGTAGAGTAGAGCTAGGTTAGGTTAGGCTAGGCTAGGATAGAGTAGAGTGGACAAGAGTAGAGTAGAGTGGATTAGAGCAGAGTAGAGTACAACAGAGTAGATTAGAGATGAGTAAAGTAGAGTAAAGTTGAGTAGAGTAGAGCAGAGCATAGTAGAGTAGAGCAGAGTCGAGTTAGGTTAAGCAGGGTTAGGCTAGGCTAGAGTAGAGTAGAGTAAGATATTGCTAAGTTGGCCTAGGCTATGCTTAGCTCTATTGAAATAATGTAGAGTAGAATATAATAGATTAGAGGCGAGTTGAGTAAAGCAAAGTCGAGAAGAGCTAGGTTAGGCTAGGCTAAGCTTTTGTAGAGTACGCTTTGCTAGGCAAGGCTAGGCTAGCATAGAGTAGAGTAGAGTAAAGTAGAGAAGAGTAGAGAAGAGCTAAGTTAGGTAATGTGAGCATAGGCTAGGATAAACTATGCTAGTGTAGTGTAAAGTACAATTAAGTAGAGCAGAGTAGATTAGAGTAGAGCAGAGTAGAGAAGAGTAGAGCAGAGTAGAGAAGAGAAAAAAAGAGTAGAGTAGAGCATAGTAGAGGAGAGTAGAGCATAGTAGAGTAGAAAAGATTAAAGCAGAGTAGAGTAGAGCTAGGTTAAGCTAAGTTAGGCTAAACTGGGTTAGATAAGAGTAGAGTATAATAGAATAGAGTTGAGTAGAGTAGAGCTAGGTTAGGCTAGGCTACAATAGAGTATAGACGAATAGAGTAGAGTAGAGCTAGTTATGATATGCTATGATAGAGTACAATAGAGTAGAGTAGACAAGAGTAGAGTAGTGTAGAGTAGAGTAGAGCAAAACAGAGTAGAGCAGAGCAGAGCTAGGTTGGCTAGGCAATGCTATGTTAGGCTCGACTAGGACAGACTATGGTAGAGTAGAGTAGAGTATAGTAGAGCTAGGTTATACTTGGTTAGGAAAGGCTAAGTTAGAGTAGAGTAGAGTAGAGTCTATTGTAGTAGAGTAGAGTAAAGTATAATAGATCTAAGGTAGGCTAGGATAGTCTAGCAAGGGTAGGGTAGTGTAGGATAGAGTCTACTAGAGTAGAGTAGAGCTAGGTTAAGCTAGGCTAAACTAAGCAATGGTAGAGTAGAGTATAGTAATGTGGAGTAGAGCAGAGTATAGTAGAGCATTAAAGATTAGTGCAAAGCATAATACAATAGGCTAAGCTAGGCTAGAGTAGAGTATAGTAGAGTACGTCAGAGTAAAGTAGAGCAAGTAGAGCTTGGTTTGGTTGGGTTAGGTTAGAGTAGACTAGAACAAAGCATAGCAGAGCAAAACATAGCAGAGAGGAGTAGAGTAGAGAAGAGCAGAGTAGAGTAGCACAAAGCAGAGTAGAGCATAATAGATAAAAGTAAAGTAGAGCAAAGCAAAGAAGAGTTATGTTAGGTTGACGTAGGCTAGTCTAGGTTAGATTAAAAAAGAGTAGAGTAGAGTAGAATAACGTAGAGTATAGCAGAGTAGAGCATAGTTTAGTAGAGTAGAATAGAGTAGAGTTGAGCTAGGTTAGCCTAGGCTAGAGTAGCATAAAGAAGTGTAGAGTAGAGGAGAATAGAGTATAGTAGAGTATAGTAGATTAGAGTATAGTAAAGCAAGGTTAGGCTAGAGTAGAGTAGAGTAAAGAAAGGTTTAATTAAGCTAGGTAAGGCTAAGTTAGAGTAAAGTAGAGTAGAGTAGAGTAGAGCTAGATTAGGCCAGGCTATGCTAAAGTATAATAGAGTAGGGTAGAGTGGAGTAGAGAATAGTAGAGCAGAGCAGGGCATAGCAACATAAAGTAGAGAATAGTAGAGTAGTGCAGAGCAAAACAAAGTATAGTAGAGTAGAGAAAAGCAGAGCAGAGCAGAGCTCAGTTAGGCAAGCCCAGGCTAGGCTACACTATGCCAGAGTAGAGTAGAGCAGAGTAGACTAGAGCAAGGTAAGGCTTGGCTAAGCTTGGCTAGGCTAGGGTAGAGTCAAGTAGAGCTATTTTTGGGTAGGCAAGGCTAAGCTAGGTTGTGTTGAGGCAAGTTAGGTAAGGCTAAGCAAGATTAAAGCATAGTAAAGCTCAATTAGGTTAGGCTAGGAAAGGTTATAATAGAGTATAGTTTAGTATAGTAAAGTAGAGCAAAGAAGCACAAGAAAGAGCAGAGTGAAGTAGAACAGAACATAGCAGAGTAGAGTAGAGAAGAAAAGAGAAGAAAAAAGTAGAGTATAGTAGAGTAGAGCAGAGCAGAGTAAGGCTAGATTAGGCTAAACTAGACTAGGCTGGGCTATGTGAGTTTAGAGTAGAGCAGAGTAAAGAATAGTAGAGTGGATCATAGTATAGTAAAGCTAGGTTAGGCTAGTATAGGCTAGGCTAAGTAGAGTAGAATAGAGTATAGCTGAGTTGAGTAGAGTAGAGCATAGTAGAGTGGAGCAGAGCATAGCATAGTAAAGCAGAACAGAGTGGTGTCAAGTAGAGAAGAGCATAACAGAGTAGAGTATCACAAAGTAAGATTAGGCTAGGTTAGGCTAAAATAGAGTTGAGTAGGTTAGAACAGAGTAGAGTTCGTTAAGTTAGACTAGGCTATGCTAGGTTAGAGTAGGGTAGAGTAGAGTAGTCTAGAGTATAGTATAGTAGAGTAGAACAAGTTTAAGATAGGCTAGGCTTGGCTATGGTAAGGTAGGCTAGGCTTGGTTATGGTAGGCTAGGCTTTGTTAGAGTAGAATAGAGTAGGATAGAGTACAGTAGAGCTAGTTAGGTTAGGCTTGGTTAAAGTAGAGTAGAGTATAATCGAGTAGCATAGAGTAGAGTAGAGTAAAGTAGGTTAGAGTAGTGTAGAGTAGAGCTAGGTTAGGTTAGGCATGGCTAAACTAGTCTAGGGTAAAGAAGAGTAGAGTAGAGTAGAGCAGAGCAGAGCAGAGAACTCTAGAGTATAGTAGAGCATAGCAGAGCGAAGTAGAGTAGAGTAGAGTAGAGTAGAGCTAGGTTAGGCAAGGATAGGCTAGGCTAGGCTAAGCTAGGCTAGGCTAGGCTAAGCTAGGCAAGGCTAGGCTAGAGTATAGTAGAATAGAGTAAGGTAGAGTAGAGTAAAGTAGAGTAAAGTAGAGCAAAACCTAGAGTAGAGTAGAATAAAGTAAAGTAAAGTAGAGAATAGCAAAGTAGAGCTATGCTTGTTTAGGTTAGGTTAGTCTAGCCTAAGTTAATCAAATTTAGGCTAGATAAAGTAGAGTTATAAGGTAGAGTATAGTAGAGTAGAGCTATGTTAAACTAGGTTAGGTTAGGGTAGGCTAGAATAGTAGAGTATAGTTGAGTAGAGCTGAGTTGAGTATAGTAGAATAGAGAAGAGCAAAATAGAGTAGAGAAAAATAGAGTAAAATAAAGTAGAGCAGAGTAGATTAGCATAGAATAGTGTAGAGTAGAGTAGAGTATATCGAAGAAGAGCATAGTAGCGGAGAGCAGAGTATAAAAATAAAATAGTGGTGCAGAGATGAGTAGAGAAAAGTATGGTAGAGTAGTGTAAAGCAAAGCTAGGTTAGGCTAGGCTAGAGTGGAGTAGAGTAGAGTAGAGCTAAGTTAGACTAGGCTTGGATGGGCAAGGTTATAGTAGGGTAGAGTAGAGTACAGTAAAACAGTGTAGAGTAGAGTAGAGTAGAGCTATGGTAGGTGGGCTAAGCTGGGCTAGGCTATGCTAAACAAGGCTAGGGTAGACTAGGCTATGCTGGACTAGAGTTGAGTAAAATAGAGTAAAGTAGCATAGAGTGGAGCTAGGTTAGGTAAGGCTAGGTTAGGAAAGGTTAGAGTAGAGTAGAGTATAGTAGAGCAAATTAGAGAAGAGTAAAGAAGAGTAGAGTGGAGTATAATAGAGCTAAGTTAGATTTGGTTATGCTAAGCATGGTTAGGCAAGGTTAGCTTTTCCTAGGCTAAGTTAGAGAAGATTAGAGTAGAGTAGAGCAGAGCGGTATAGAGTAGAATAGTGCAGAGTAGAGTAGAGGTAGGTTTACATAGGAAAACTAGTCGAGACTAGGCTTGGCTAGGGTATGCTAGGCTAGGCTAGAGTAGAGTGGAGTAGAGCTAAGTTAGATTAGGCAAGGCTAAGCTAGGTTGAAGTACAGAGCTGAGCTGAGCAAAGAAGAGTAGAGTAGAATAGAGTAGAGCAAAGAAGAGCATAGTAGAGTAGAGCATAATAGAGATTGCTTAGGCTAGGCGAAGCTATGCTAGGTTAGGCAAAGCTAGGCTATGGTAGAGTATAATAGATTAAAGTAGTGTATAGTTGGGCTTGGTTAGAATGGAGTAGAGTATAGTAGAGTTTAGTTTAGTAGAGTAGAGTAGAGTAGTGTATAGTAAAGTAGAGCTTGCTTAGGCTCAGTATGGCTAAGCTAGGGTTAGCCAAGCTAGGCTAGAGTAGAGTAGAGTTGGGTAGAATAGAGCATGGTTAGGCTAGGGTAGGCCACACTAGGCTAGGCTAAAGTACAGTAGAGTAGAGTAGAGAAGAGTAGAGTTAAGTAGAGAAGAATATATTAGAGTAACGTGGAGTAGATAGAGTAATGTAGAGTAAAGTAGAGGAGAGGTGAGAGGAGGATAGCTGAGCAGAATAGAGTAGAGTAGAGTAGAAGAGTAGAGTATAGCAGAGTAGAGTAGAGTAAAGCAGAGTATAGTAATGTAGAGCAAAGCAAAGCAATGTTGAGTTAAGTAGAGCTAAGCTAGATTAGGCTAGGCTAGGTAAGGATAGGAGAGAGTAGAGTAGTGTAGAGTAGAGTATAGTAGAGCTATGTTAGGCTAGGCTGTGGTAGGCTAGACAAGGCTAGGCAAAGCTAGAGTAGAGTAGATTAGATTAGAGTAGAGTAGAGTGGAGTAGTTTACAGTAGAGTAGTGTAGATTAGTGTTAGATTGGCTAAGCTAACCTCGACTAGAGTACGGTGAAGTTGAGTGGAATGGAGTAGAATAAAGTTAAGTAGAATAGATTAGATTAGAGTAGTGTGGAGTAGAGTAGAGCAGAAGAGAGGAGAGGAGAGTAGAGGAGAGTAGAATAGAGGAGAGCAGAGGAGAATAGGTAGAGTAGAGTATAGTAGAGAAGAGTAGGATAGAGTTGTGTAGAGGAAAGTAGAGAAGAGCAGAGTTGAGTTGAGTAGAGTAGAGTAGAGTATAATGAGAAGAGCATAGCAGAGAAAAATATAGAAAAGTAGAGTAGAGCATAGTAGAGAAAAATATAGAAAAGTAGAGTAGAGCATAATAGAGCAGAGCAAGGTTAGGTTATGCTAGATTAGAGTAGAGTAGCATAGAGTATAGTAGAGTAGACCTAAGCTAGGCTAGGTTAAGATAGGCTAGGTTAGATTTGAGTAGAGAAAAGTAGAGTAGAGTAGAGTAAGGTAGAGTAGAATAGAGTAGAGAAGAGCTAAGTTAGGTTGGGCAAAGCTAAGCAATGCTAGGCTTGGTTGGGATAGGCTAGGCTATGCTAGATTAGAGTAGAGTAGAGTAGAGTTTGATAGAAGAGTGGAGTAGAGTAGAGAAGAGTAGAGTATTGCTTGGTTAGGAAAAGCTAGGCTACACTAGAGTAGAGTAGACTAGAGTATAATAGAACAAAGCAAAGCATAGAGAAAAGAATAGAGAAGGGCAAAGAAGAGTAGAGTAGAGTAGAGGAGAGCTGTGTAGAGCTAGTTTTGACTTGACAAGTTAGGCTATGTATAAGTAGAGTATAGTAGAGTAAATTAGAGCTAGGCTAGGCTAGGTTCGAGTAGAGTAGAGTATAGTAGAGTAGAGTAGAATTGAGTAGAGTATTGTGGAGTAGAGCTAGGTTAGGTTGGGCTAAGTTAAGCTATGCTAGGCTAGGCTAGGATAGACTAGGGTATAGTAGAGTAGAGTAGGGTAGGATATAGTAGAGTAGAACAGAGTAGAGAAGAGTGGATTAGGGCTATGTTAGGCTAGGATAGGCTAGGCTAGGCTAGAGTAGAGAAGAATAGAGTAGACCAGAGTCAAGAAGAGCAAAGATGAGCAGAACTGAGTAGAGCAAAGTAGAGTAGAATAGAGTTAAGTAGAGCTAGGTTTGGCTAGGCTAGGCTAGGTTATTGTAAAGTAAGGTAGAGTAGAGAATAATAGAGTATAATAAAGTAGAGTAGAGTTAGGTTAGGCCAGCCCAGGGTAGGTTAGGTTCGACTAGGCTAGGCTAGGGTATGGTAGAGTAGAGTAGAGTTGAGTAGAGTGGACTAGAGTAGAGTAGACTTCTTTAGAGGAGAGCAGAGTAGAGTAGAGCAGAGTAGAGTAGAGTAGAGCAGAGTAGAGCAGAGTAGAGTATAGGAGTGGAGAGGAGAGAAGAGCTGAGCATTATAGAGCAGAGCAAAGAAAAGTAGAGTAAAATAAATCATAAAAGAGAAGAGAAAAGCATAGCAGAGTAGAGTAGAGTAGAGTAGAATGGAGCAAAGTAGAGCTTGGTGAGGCTCGGCTAAGCTAGGCTAGAGTTAAGTTGAGTAGAGTAGTGTTGAAAAGGCTAGAGCTGGGTTAGTCTAGGCTAGGTTAAGTAGAGTAGAGTATAGTAGAGTGGAGTAGAGCTTTGTTAGGCTAGGCTAGGCTAGGCTATAGTAAAGTAGAGCAGAGCTAGGTTATGCTTAGCTAAGTTAAAGTATAGTAGAGTAGAGTAGAGTAGAGCAGAGTAGAGCATAGTAAAGTAGAGTTGAGTAGAGTAAATTTAAGTAGAGCTAAGAAAAATGAGTAGTGCAGTGCAAAATAGAGTAGAGCCGAGCATACCAGTGTTGAGCAGAGCTATGTTAGACTAGGCTAATCTTGGCCAAGCTAAGCTAGTGTAGAGTAGAGCAAGGTTAGGTTAGCTAAACAAGGTTAGGTTGGAGTAAAGTAAAGTAGAGTAGAGTAGAGCTAGTTTAAGCTAAGCTACCATATGCTAGATTAAGCTGGGCTAGGCTAGGTTAGGTTAGAGTACAATAAAGTAGAGTAGAGTAGAGGAGAGCAGAGGAGAGTAGAGGAGGACTAAATAGAATAGGAAGAGCAGAGTAGTGTAGAGCAGAGCAGCACAGTGCAGAGTAGAGAAGGGAAAACCATAGTAGAGTATAGAAAAGTAGAGAAAAGTCAGGTTAGGCTATGTTAGGCTAGGCTAGGGTATAGTATAATAGAGTAAAGCTATGTTAGGCTTGGCTAGGTTATAGTAAAGTAGAGTAAAGCTAGGTTAGGCTGAGCTTGGCTAGGGTAGGCTAAGCTAAGCTAGGTTAGAGTAGAGTAGAATATAGTATAGCAAAGCAAAGTAGGGTTGAGCTAAGTAGAGCTGGGTAAAGAAGAGCAGAGTAGAGCAAAAGAGTATAGCCAAGCATTGTAGAGAAGAGAAGAGTAGAGTAAAGTAGAGTAGAGTGGAGCTAAGTTTGGCTAGGGTAAACTAGGTGGGCTAGGCTAGAGTAGAGTAGAGTAGAGGAGAGTAGAGAAGAGTAGAGCAAGGTAAGGCTTGCGTATACTATTATAGGCTAAGCTAAAGTAGAATATAGTAGAGTAGAGCTTGATTAGGCTTGGCATTGTTAGACAAGGGTATGCTAGGGTATATTAGGGTAGA
Source organism: Vanilla planifolia (assembly GCA_023846275.1). Classification (NCBI taxonomy): domain Eukaryota; kingdom Viridiplantae; phylum Streptophyta; class Magnoliopsida; order Asparagales; family Orchidaceae; genus Vanilla; species Vanilla planifolia. Next base: position 419,114 of record JAIUJO010000269.1, read on the forward strand.
GCATAATACAGTAGAATGGATTAGAGTAGAGTAAAATGGAGTAGAATTGAGTATAGTAGAGTAGAGTAGAGTAGAGTAGCATATGAGAAAGGTGATGAGAAGAGTGAGAGGAAAGGACAGAAGAGTAGAGTCGAGCAAAGCATAAAAGAGCATAATAGACTAGATCAGAGAAGAGTAGACTAGAATAGAGTAGAGCAGAATAGAGCAGACCAGAGTAGAGTAGAGAAGAGCATAATAGAGTAGAGGAGTGTAGAGTAGAGTAGAGAAAAGTAAAGTAGAGTCGAGTAGAGCTGAAAAAAGTAGAGTAGAGCTAGGTTAGACTAGGCTAGGTTAGGCTATAGTAGAGTAGAGTAGAGCAGAATAGAGTAGAGCAGAGTTATGTTAGGCTAGGCTATGTTAGACTATAATAGAGTAGAGCAAAGTGTAGTAGAGCAGAGCAGAGCATAGTAAAACTGAGTAGTACAGTGTTGAGTAGAGAAGACAAGAGCAAAGCAAGGTGGGGCTAGGCTAGGCTAGAGTTGAGTATAGTAGAATAGAGTAGAGTAAAGTAGATTAGAGTAGAGCTAAGTTAGGATAGGATAGGCTAGGCTAAGTTATAGTAGAGTAGAGTAAGGTAGAGTATAATGAGGTTAGGCTAGGCTAGGTTAGGCTTGGCAAGAGTAGTGTAGGGTAGAGTAGAGTAGAGTATAGTAGAGTAGAATAAAGTAGAGTAATATAGAGTGGAGTAGTGTAGAGTAGGGTAGACTAGAGTAATGTAGAGCTAAGTTTGGTTGGGTTTTGTTAGGCTAGGCTAGGCTAGGTAAGAGTAAAGTTGAGCAGACTAGAGTAGAGCTAGGAGAGGTTAGGCTAAGCTAGTCTAGGCTATAAAAGAGTAGAGTAGAGATGAGTAGTGCATAGTAGAGTAGAGTAGAACATACCAAAGATGAGTATAGTAGAGCAGAGTAAAATAAAGCAAAGCAAAGTTAGGCTAAACCAAGTAAGGCTAGGCTTGGTTAGAGTAGACTAGAGCAGAACTAAGTAGACTTGAGCAGAGTAGAGTAGATTTGAGAAGAGTAGAGCTAGGTTAAGCAAGGCCAACCTAAGTTAGGCTATGCTTTACTAGGCTATGATAAGCTAGGCTAGGCTAGGTAAGAGTAGAGTAGAGTAGAGTAGGGCAGAGTAGAGTAGAGTAGAGCTAGGTTAAGCTAGGTTAAGCCATGCTAGGCTAGAGTAATGATTAAAGCAGAGTATAGCAGAGCAGAGTAGAACAGAGTTTAGAGGAGTAGTGCAGAGATGAGAAGAGCATAGTAGAGCATTACATAATAGAGCAGAGAAGAGTAGAGCAAGCTTAGGTTAAGGTAGTATAGGCTAAGCTAGGCTAGGCTAGGCTAGGCAATATTAGACAAGAGTAGAGTAGAGCTTGGTTAGGCTAGGCAAGGCTAGGTTAGAGTGGAGTATAGTAGAGTATAATAGAGTATAGTAGGGTTGAGTATAATAAAGTAGATTAAAGTAGAGTAGAGTAATGTAGAGTAGAGAAGAGTAGAATAAAGAAGAGTAGAGTAGAGCTAGGTTAGGCTAGGCAAGGATAGGCTTAGCTAGGCTTGGTTAGGCTATGCTAGGCTAGGCTAGGCTTGAGTATGGTAGAGTAGAGTAGAGTAGAGCTAGGTTAGGCTAGGCTAGGCTAGAGTACAATAGAGTAGAGTAGCATAGAGAAGAGCAAAGCAAAGTAGAGTAAAACATAGTAAAGCATAATAGAGTAAAGAAGAGTATAGCTACGTTAGGCTAGGCCAAGTGTGGCTAGGCTAGGTTAGGCTAAGAAAGGATAGAGTAGAGTAGAGTAGAGTAAAGCTAGGTTAGCCTAGGCTAGGCTAGGTTAGGTTAGAGTAGAGTAGAGTAGAGTAAAGTAGAGTCTAGTAAAGTAGAGTAGAGCAAGGTAAGTTAGGTTAAGCTAAGCTAGGGTAGGCTAGGCTAAAGTAGAGTAGAGTTTAGTAGAGTAGAGTATAGCTTGTTTAGGCTAAGCTAGGTTAGGAAAGAGTAGAGTAAAGTAGAGTAGAGTAGAGCTGAGTTGAGCTGAGTAGAGTGGAGATAAGTAGAGTAGAGTAGAGAAGAGATGAGCAAAGAGGAGTAGAGTAGAGTAGAATAGACAATAACAAAGTTGGGTAGAGTACATTAGAGTAGAGTAGAGTGGAGTAGAGCAAGGTTAGGGTAGGTTAGCCTAGGCTAGGCTAGTTAGAGTAGAGTAGTGTAGAGTAGAGTAGAGTAAAGTTGAGTATAGTAGAGCAGAGTATAGTAAAGTAGAGTAGAGTAGCGTAAAGCTTGGTTAGACTAGGTTAGGCTATGCTAGGCTAAGCTAGGTTAGATTAGGCTAGAGTAATGTAGAGTAGAGTAAAGAAGAGTAGGGAATGGTTGAGCAGAGCTAGGTTAGGTTAGTTAGGCTATGATTGGCTAGAGTAGGGTAGAGTATAGTATAGTAGAGTAGAGTAGAGTAGAGCAGAGTAGAGTAGAGCAGAGTAGAGATGTGTTAGGCTAAGCTAGGTTTGAGAAGAGTAGAGTTTAGTAAAGCAGAGCTAGGTTAGCCTAGGCTGCGCTACGCTTAGTTACGCTAGTCCAAGGTAGGCTAGGCTGAGCTAGGCAAGGCTAGCTTGAATAGAGTAGAGTAGAGCAACACAGAGCAGCACAGAGCATAGTAGATTAGAGCATAGTAAAGTAAAGCAGAGCTAGGTTAGGCTAGGCTAAAGTAAGGTAGAGGTTAGTTAAGCTAGTCTAGGCTAGGCTAGGTTAATGTAAAGAAAAGTATAGTAAAATAAAGTAGAGTATATTAGAGTAAAGTAGAGTATAGTAGAGTAGAGTAGAGTAGAGTAGAGTAAAGCTAAGTTAGGCTAGGGTAAGCTTGGCTAAGATAGGCCAAGCAAAGCTAGCGATAGTAGAGTAGAGTAGAATATAATAGTGTTGAGTAGATTGGAGTAGAGTGGAGCTTTATTGGGCTAGTTTTGTCAAGGTTATTTTAGAGTAAGGTAGCATAGAACAAAGTAGAGTAGAGCTGAGTAGTACTGAGTATGGATTAGTAGAGAAGTGTAGAGTAGAGTAGAGTAGAGTAGAGTAGAGTAGAGCAGAGCAAAATAGAGTAGGATAGAGTAGAATGGAGCAGAGCAAAGCAGAGTAGAGCTAAGTTAGGCTAAGCTAGGCTAGCCTAGGCTCAACTAGGCTAGGTTAAAGTAGAGTAGAGTATAATATAGTATAGTTGAGTAGAGTTGAGCTAAGTTAGGCTAGGCTCAAGTAGGCTATTCTAGGCTAATTTAAGCTAAGCTAGAGAAGACTAGAGTAGTATAGATAAGAGTAGACTGAGGTTAGGTTAGGCTATGGTAGATTAGGGTAGAGTAAAGTAGAATAGAGTAGAGAAAAGTTGAGTAGAGTTTAGAAGAGCAGTGTAGAGCATAGTAGAGTTAGGTTAGGATAGGGTATGCTAGGCAAGGCAAGAGAAGCTAGAGTATTGTAAAGTAAGGTAGAGCTAGGTTATGCTAGGCAAGGCTAAGCTAGGCTAGAGAGGAGTAGAGTAGAGTGGAGGAGAGTATAATAAAGTAGAGTAGAGTAGATCTAAGTTAGGCTAAGCTAGGTTGGGGTAGGCTAGATTAGAATAAGGTAAGCTAGAGTAGTGTAGAGTAGAGTAGAGTAGAGTAGGGAAGAGCATAATAAAGTAGAGCAGAGCATAATAAAGAAAAGCACAGTAGAGAATCGTAGAGTAGAGTAAAGCTTGGTTAGGTTAGGTTGGGCTAGGCTAAGTTGGGCTATACTAGAGTAGTGTAGAATAGAATAGATTAAGGTAGAGTAGAGCAAATAAAATGGAGTAGAGTAGTGTAAAGGAGAGGAAAGGAGAGAAAGGGAGAGTAGAGTAAAGTAGAGGATAGCAAAGCAGAGTAATTATAAATAGAGTAGAGGAAAGAAGAGTAAAGTAGAGTAGAGTAGACCTCAGCTAGGCTACGCTTGGCTAGGTTATGCTAGGCTAAGCTAGAGTAGAGTATAGTTGAGTGGACTAGAGTTGAGTAGAGTAGAGTAGAGTAGCGCTCAGTTAGGTTAGGCTATGCTAGCTTAGAGTAGACTAGAGTTGAGTATGGTAGAGTAGAGTAGAATAGAGTGGAGTAGTCTACAGTCGAGTAGAGTAGAGTAAGAGCTAGGTTAGGCTTGGTTATGCTAGGCTTGGCTAAGGTAGGTTAGGCACGGCTAGAGTAGAGTACAGTAGAGTAAAGAGAAGTAGAGTAGAGTAGATAGAGTTGAGCTAGGTTTGGCTAGGCTAAACTAGAGTACACTAGAAGAGAGCATAATAGAGCAGAGTAGAGTCAAATAGACAAGGGCGTTATAGAGTAGAGCAAAGTTGAGCTGGAAAGTCCAGGCAAGAGTAGAGCAAGGTTAAGTTAGGTTTGGCTAGGTTAAGCTAGGTAAAAGTAGAGTAAAGTAGAGTAAAGCTAAGATAGGTTAAGCTTGCTAGGTCAGGTTAGGCAAGGATATGTTAGGCTAGGCTGGGATAGGCCTGGTTAAGCTAGAGTAGAGTAGAGTAGCATAGAGTTGAGTTAAATTAGGGTAGGCTAGGCTAGAGTACAATGGAGTAGAGTAGAGTAGAGAAGAGCAGAGTAGAGTAGAGCTGAGTCGAGTAGAGTAGAGTAGGTTAAAGTAGAGTAGAGTAGAGTAGAGCATGGTTAGGTTAAAGTAGAGTAGAGAATAGTATAATAGGTAGAGTAGAGAAGAGTTGAGCATGGTTAGGCTGGGCTTATGTAGAGTAGAGTAGGGTAAAGTAGAGTAGAGTATAGTAGAGTAAAGAAGAGTAGATAAGTGCAAAGTGGAGCAAAGTAGAGTATAGAAGAGTAGAGCAGTGTAGCTCAGAGAAGAGTAGATTAGAGTAGAGCTAGGTTGGCTAAGTTAGAGTAGAATAGAGTAGGGTAGAGTAGAATAAAGTTAGTTTAGACTAGGCTAGGTTTTAGTAGGGTATTATAGAGTAGAGAAGGGTATAGAGTAGAGTGCAGTAGGGTAGAGTAGAGTAGAACAAGGTTATACTAGGTTTGATTATGCTAGTTTAAGCAAGGCTAGGCTAGCTAGAGTAGAGTAAAGTAGAGTAGAGTAGAGTAGAGTAGAATATAGTAAAGTTAGGTTAGGATAGAGTATGATAGAGTAGTGTAGAGGAGAGTAGAGCAGAGTAGAGCATAACAGTATAGAGCAGAGTAGAGTAGAGTACAGTAGAATAGAGTTGAATAGAGTAAATCATAGAAGAGTAGAGCATAGAAAAGTAGAGTGGAGTAGAGTAGAGTAAAGTAGAGCTAGGTTAGGTTAGGTTTTGGTAGGGCATACTTGGCTGGGCTAGGCTAAAGAAGAGTAGGGTAGACTAGAGCAAAGTTAGGATTGGCTAAGCTAGGCTTGGTTAGAGTAGAGTAGAGAAGAATAGAGTAGAGTAGAGTAAAGCTAGGTTAGGTTCTACAAGAATAGGTTCGATTAGGCCAAAGTAGAGAAGAGTAGAGTGGAGTTGTGTAGAGCTTTATTAGGATAAGCTAGGCTTGAGTAAAGTAGAGTAGAGTTGAGGAGAGCAGAGTATAACAAAGCAGAGCAGAGTAGAGAAGAGCAGTTTAGAGCAGACAAGAGCATAATATAGTAAAGATGAGTTCAGCTATGTAAAGAAAAGTAGACATAACAAAGTAGAGCAGAGTAGAACTGAGCATAGCAGACTAAAGTAGAGTAGAGCTAGTCAGCCCAAGCTAGGTTAGGTCAGGTTATGTTAAGCAAGGTTAGAGTAGAGTAGAGTAGAGTAGATTAGTGTAAAGTATAGAATAAATGAGTAGAGGAGAGCTAGGTTAGTTTAGGCAAGGCAAGGCTATGCTAGGCTAAGTGAGGCTAGGGTAGGCTTGAGTAGAGTAGAGTTAGGTTAGGCTAAGATGGAGTAGAGTAGAATAGAGTACAATAGAGTAGAGTAGAGTAAAGTAGACTAGAGAAGAGCTAGGTTAGCGTGGGTTAAGCTAGGCTAGGATAGGGTAGGCTAAGATTGGCTAAGCTAGGCAAGAGTAAAGGAGAGTAGAGTAGAGTAGAGTAAAGTAGAGCAAGGTTAAGCTAAGCTAGGCTTGGATATGCTGAGCTAGGCTAGAGCATAGTAGAGTAGAGTAAAGATGACAATAGTAGAGCAAAGCAGAGTAGAGTAAAGCAGAGTAGAGCAAAGCAGAGTAGAGTAGAGCAGAGCTAAGTTACGCTAGGCTCGAATGGGCTAGCTTAGGTTAGGCTAGGCTAGAGTAGGGTAGATTTGAGCAGAGTAGAGTAGAGTAGTGCAAAGCTATGATAAGATAGGCTAGGTTCGACAAGGCTAAAGTGGAATATAGTGGAGCAGAGTAGAGAAGCACAAAGTAGAGCAGAGAAAAGTAGAGCAAGGTACAAAAGAGTAAAGTAAAGTAGAGAAGACCAAAGCAGATCAATGAAGAGAAGAACAAAGTAGAGTAGAGTAGAGTGAAGTAGGCTTGGCTAGACTAGGCTGGGTTTGGGTAGTGTAGAGTAAAGTAGAGTAGAGCAATACAAGATAAGGTGAGGTTGGAGTAGAATAGGATAGAGTAGAGTAAGGATTGGCTAGGCAAGGCTAGGCATGGTTAGAGAAGAGCAAAGTAGACTAGAGTAGAGTCGAGTAGAGCTAGGTTAGGTTGGCAAAGCTAAGCTTGGCTATAGTAGAGTAGAGTTGAATAGACTAGAGTAGAGAAGAATAGAGCATACCATAATAGAGAAGAGTAGGGAATAGTAGAGCAGAGTTGAGCAGAGTGGAGAAGAGTAGAGCAGAGCATAGCTATGTTTGGCTAGGTTAGGCTAGGCTGGCTAGGCCAGGTTAAGCTTAAGTAGAGTAGAGTAGAGTAAAGCTAGTCTAAGCTAGGCTAGGATTAAGTAGAGTAGAGCAAAGTAAAGTAGAGGAGGATAGAGTGACGCTAGGCTAGGCTAAGCTAGGCTAGGTTATGCTTCTCTTAGCTAGGGTAGGCTAAAGAAGAGTTGAGCATAGTAGAGATGAGTAAAGTAGAAAAGAGTAGAGTAGAGCTAGGGTAAAGTGTAGTAGTGTAGAATAGAGTAGAGCAGTGTATAGTAGAGCAGAGGAGTGTAGAGCAGAGTAGAACAGAGTCAAGCAAGGAAAAGTTAGGTTAGGCTAGGCTATAATAGAGTTGAGTAGAGCTAGGTTAGGCTAAGCTAGGTTAGAGTAGAGTAGAGTGGAGTTGAGTATAGCATAATAGAGTAGAGTAGAGTAGATTAGATTAGAATTAGGCTAGGCTAAGGTAGGCAAGAGTAGAGTAGAGGAGAGTAGAGTAGAGTAAAGCATAGTTAGGCTAGGCTAAGTTAGGTTAGGCTAGAGCAGAGTGTTGTGGAGTGAGTAGAATAAAGTAGAGTAGAGTGGAGTAGAAATAAGTTAGGCAAAGTAGAGTAGAGCTAAGCAAAGCAAAGCAAAGCATAGCAGAGTCAAGCAAGGTTAGGCTAAGCTATGCTAGGCAAGGGTGCACTTGGCTAAGCTAGGCTAGAGTAAAGTAAAGTAAAGTAGAGTTAAGCAGACCAAGGTTTGACTAGCTAAGGCTAGGCTAGGTTAGAGTCGGGTAGAGTAGGGTAGAGTAGAGTAGAGAAGCGTAGAGTAGAGCAGAGTAGAGTAGGATAGAATAGAGTAGAGAGAGCTAGGTTAGGCTAGGCTAGGTTAGGCAAGGCAAGGCTAGGGTAGGCTAGGCTAGGCAAGGGTAGATTAGAGTATAATAGAGTAGATTATAGTAAAGCTAGGTTAGGCTTGGCTAAGCTAGAGTATAATAGAGTAGAGTAGAGTATAGTAGGGTAGAGTAGAGCAGAGTAGAGCAGAGTAGAGGAGAAACAGGTTAGGGTAGGCTAGGCAGGAGTAGAGCAGAGTAAAGTAGAGCAAGGTTAGGGTAGGGTAGGCTAAGCTAAGTTAAAGTAGAGTAGAGTAAAATCTAGTAGATTAGCATAGAGTAGAGTAGAGGGAAAGTAAAGTAGAGCTAGGTTAGGTTAGGCTAGGATAGGCTAGGCTAGAGTTTGCTAGGCTAGGCAAAGATAGGCTAGAGTAAAGTAAAGTAGAGTATGGTAGAGTAGAATATAGTAGAGTAGAGTAGTGCTCGATTAGGCTAGGCTAAATAAGGCTAGAGCAGAGTAAAGTAGAGCGGAGTAGAGCAAAATAGAGTAATGTAGAGCAAAGTGGAACAGAGTAGGACAAACAAGAGTAGGGCATAGTGGAGCATAATAAAGTAAAGTAAAGCAAAGATTAGTATAATAGAGCAGAGCAGAGTAGAGCTAGGTTTGGCTAGGTTAGGATAGAGTAGCGTAAAGTAGAGTAAAATAGAGAATAATAGAGTAGAGAAGAGCTATGTTAGGTTAGGCTAGGCAAGAATAGACAAGGCTAGGCTAGGCTAGAGTTGAATAGAGTATACTAGAGTAGAGTAGATTAGAGAAGACCATAGCAAGGTTAGGCTATGGTAGGTTAAAGTACAATAGAGCATATTATAATATAATAGAGTAGAGTATAGTAGAGTAGAGTAGAGTAGAGAAAAGCTAGGTTAAGTTAGTGTAGAGTAGAGTAGAGTAAAGTAGAGTAGAGCTAAGTTATTTTAGGATAGGCTAGGCTAAATTAGAGTGGAGTAAAGTATATTAGAGTAGAGTAGAGTAGAGTATAAAGTTTAATAGAGCTAGGTTAGGTTAGGTTAAGCTTTGGTAGGCTAAGTTAGGCTACACTAGGCTTGAGAAGAGCAGAGCAGAGTAGGGTAGAGTAGGGTAGAGTAGAGTGGAGTCGAGCTAGGTTAGGCTAGGCTCGGCTAGGCCAAGCTAAACATGGCTAGAGTAGAGTAGAGTTCATTAGAGTAGAGTAGAGCGGAGTAGAGTAGAGCAAAGAAGAGTAGAGCATAGCAGAGTAAAGCAAAGTAGAGCAGACCAGAGAAAAGCAGAGCTAAAAAAAATACGACAGAGCATAATGTAGCAGAGTAGAGCCAAGCATTAGCTAAGCAGAGCAGAGGAGAGTAGAGCATAGTAGGGTAGAGTGATGTTAGGCTATGCCAGGCTATACTATGTGGAGCAATGTAGAGCAGAGCAGAGTAGAAAAAAATAGAGGAGAGAATGAAATAGTAGAGTAGAGCAGAGTAAAGCAGAGTAGAGCAGAGCATAACAGAGAAGAGCAGAGCAAAAAATAATAGAGTTGAGCAAGTAAAGTAGAGTTAAGCTAGGATTTGTTAGGTTAGACAAGGCTTAGCTAGGCTAAGCTAGGATAAGGTATAGCAGAGTAGAGTACAAGTTGGTTAAGCAAGGCTAGGTTAGGCTAAGCTAGAGTAGTGTTGAGTTGAGTAGAGTGGAGTAGAGTATAATATAGTATAATAGAGTAGAGTAGAGTACAATGGAATAGAGTAGAGCTAAGTTAGGCTAGGCAAGGTAGAGTAGAGTTGGGTAGAGTGGAGTATAGTAAAGTAAAGCTCATTTAAGCTAGGCTAGGCTAAGTAGAGTTGGGTTGGCTAGAGTAGAGTAGAACAAAGTAGAGCAGAGTAGTGTAGAGTAGAGCAAAATAGAGATCAACAAAGCAGAGTAGAGCAAAGTAGAGTAGAGCAGAGTAGAGAAGAGTAGAATATAGTAGAGCAGAGTAGAGTAGAGCTACGTTAAGCGGAGCTAGGCTATACTAGGCTAGGCCAGGTTAGAGTAGAGTAGATTAAAGTATAATAGAGTAGAGTAGAGTGGAATAAAGTGGAGTATAGTATAGTATAGTAGAGTAGAGAATAGTAGAGTAGAGAAGATTAGAGCAATATTAGGCTAGGTTAAGTTAGAGAGAGTGGAGTAGAGTATATTTCAGTATAATAGAGTATAATAGAGCAAGATTAGACTATGCTTGGTAAGGCTAGGCTAGGTTAGAGTAGAGTAGAGTAGAGCTAGGCAAGGCTAAGCTAACCTAGAGTATAGAACAGAGTAGAGTATAGTAGAGTAGAGTAGAGCATAGCAGAGTGGAGCATAACATAGTGGAGCATAGCAAAATAGAGTAGAGCTGAGCATAATCGAGTACAACATAATAGAGTAAAGCTAGGTTAGGTTAAGTTAAGCTAGGTTTGGCTAGGCTATCCTAGGCTAAGCTATAGTAAAGTAGAGTAGAGTTGGGCTTTGTTACACTAAGTTAGGCTAGGTTAGATGAGAGTAGAGTAGAGTAGAGTAAAGTAGAATAGAGTAGAATAGAGTAAAGTATAATAGAGTAGAGCTAGGTTTAGCTAGGCTAAGCAAGAGTAGAGTTGAGTAGAGTAAAGAGAGGTTAGGCTAGGCAAGAATAAACTAGCCTGGAGTAGAGTAGAGTAGAGTGTAGTAGAGTAGCATAGAGTAGAGCAAAGTAATGTAGAGTACAGCAAAGTAGAGTAGAGTAGACTAGAGTAGAGTAGAGGAGAGTAGAGTAGAGCAGAGTAGTAAAGGAAAGTAGAGTAGAGTTGAGTAAAAGAGTAGAGCAAAGAAATGTATAGTAGACTAGAGTAGAGTTAGGTCAGGTTATGTTAGGCTAGGTTAGGCCAGGCTAGATTAAAGTAGAGTAGTGTAGAGTAGAGCTTGGTAAGGCTAGGCTAAAGTAAATTAAGATAGAGTAGAGTGGAGTAGAGTAGAGTAGAGCAGGTTTATGTAGAGTTAGGATAGGTTGGGTTAGGCTTGGCTAAGCTAGGCTAGAGTAGAGTAGAGTAGAGTGGGCTCGAGTAGAGTAGAGTAGAGCTAGGTTAGTTTGGCTAGGATAGAGTATGGTAGAGCAGAGTAGATTAGAGTAAAGTAGAGTAGAGAAGAGTATAGTAGAGTAAAGTAGAATTATGTAGAGTAGAGTATAGTAGAGTAGAGCAGAGCAGAGTAGAGAAGAGCCAGGTTAGGCTAGCCAAGCCTAGAGTAATGTAGAGTAGAGTTGAGCAAGGCAGAGTAGAGTAGAGTAGAGTAGAATAGGACCGAGTTGAGTAGAGCAAAGCAAAGAAGAACATAGTAGAGCAAAGTAGAGCTAGGTTAGGTTAAGCTAGGCTAGGCTAGCTTAGAGTAGAGTAGACTAGAGTAGAGTAGAGTGGAGCTAGATTTGGCTACGAAAAGCTAGGCAAGGTCAGAGTAAAATAGAGAATAATAGACTATAGTAGAGTATACTAAAGTTGATTAGAGAAGAGCAAGGCTAGGCTAGGCTAGGATAGGCTAGATTAATCTATGCTATGCTAGAGTAAATTAGAGTGGAGTAAAGTAGAGAAGATTAGAGTAAAGAATGATAGAGCATAGTAGAGTGGAATAGAGAAAAGTAAAGAAGAGTAAGGTAGACTAGAGAAAAATAATGTTAGGTTGGGCAAGGCTAAGCTAAGTTAGGCTAGAGTGGACTAGTTTAGAGTAGAATAGAGTTGAGTAGAATAGATTAGTGTAGAGAAGAGTAGAGTCAGGTTAGGCTAGGCTAGACTAAGGTAGATTAGAGTAAAGTAGTGTAGAGTAGAATAAAGTAGAGTAGCAAAGAGAAGAGCAGAGTAGTGTAGAGCAGAGAAGATTAGAAAAAAATGAGTAGAGTAGAGAAGAGCAAAGCAGAGTATCGTAGAGTAGAGTAGAGTATACTAGACTAGAGTAGAGTAAAGTAGAGCTAGGTTAGGCTAGGCTAGGGTAAATAAGACAAGGCTAGGCTAGGCAAGGATAGAGAAGATTAAGGTAGAGTAGAGTAGAATGGAGTAGAGCTAGGTTATGCTAGGCTAGGCTAAAACAATAACGGAGACCAGAGCAAAGTATAGTAGAGTAGAGTAGAGTAGAGCTGAGCAGATTAGAACTTTACAAAGTAGAGCAGAGCTGAGTTGAGTAAAGTAGATGGGTTCTAAGTTAGGCAAGGCTAGGCTAGGCTAGAGTAGAGCATTATAGAGCAGAGTAGAGTAGAATAGAGCAAAGCAAATAAGAGTATACCATAGCAGAGTTGAGTAGAGCATAGCTAATGGAGAAGAGTAGAGCTAGGTTAGGATAGGTTAGGCTAAATAAGGCTGGCCTAGGCTAGGCCAGGCTAAGTGAGAGTAGAGTGGAATAGAATACTGTAAGGTATATAGAGTAGAGTAAAGAAGAGTAGAGTTAAGTAGAGCTCGATTAGGCTAGGCATGGCTAGGTTAGTGTAGAGTAGAGTATAGTAGAGAAGAGTATAGTAGAGTAGAGTAGAATGGAGTAGAGTGGAGTTAAATAGAGCTAGGTTAGGCTAGGCTAGGCTTGGCTAAACTAGGCTAGAGTATAGTAGAGTAGAGTAGGGTACAGTAGAGCAGAGTAGATTAGAGTAAAGCAGAGTAAAGTTGAGTAGAGTTATACAGAGTAGAAGAGAGTAGAGTAGAGTAAAGTAGGGTAGAGTAGAGCAAAGTAGAGTAGAGAAGATTAGATTTAGGTTAGGCAAGGTTTGGCTAGGCCAGGCTTTGCTGAAGTAGCGTAGAGAAGAGCTAGGTTAGGTGAGGCTAAGTTAGGCTAGGATAGAGAAGAGTAGAGTAGAGTAAAGTAGAGTGGAGTAGAGTAGAGTAGAATAGAATAGCATAGAGTAGGCTATGTTAGGCTAGGCTAGGCTATGGTTGGCTAGGCTAACCTAGGCTATCCTAGAGTAGATTAGAGTAGAGTAGACTAGAGTAGAGTTGGGTTAGGCTACTAAACAAGTGTACAGAGCATAGCAGAGCAAAGCATAATAGCATAGAGGAGAGCAGAGAAGAGTGGAGGAGAGCATAGCATAGTGGAGTTGAGTTAGAGTAGAGATAGGCTAGGTTAGGCTAGGCTAAGCTAGGATTAGCTAGGCTAGGCTAGGCAAGGTTAGGGTAGAGTAGAGTGTAGTAGAGTAGAGTAGCACTTGGTTTGTCTAGGCTAGGCTTTGTTAGAGTAGAGTAGAGTCAAGTAGAGTAAAGTTGAGTAGAGTAGAGTCTAGGATAGGGTAGGTTAGGAGGGGCTACATTATAGTAGAGTAGATTAGAGTGGAGTAGAGTAAAATATAGTAGAGTAGAGCTATATTAGGCTAAGTTAGGCCAGAGTAGAGTAGAGTAGAGTTGTGTAGAGGTAAGCAAAGTAGAGTGGTAAAGGAGAAGAGAGGAGAGGATAGTAAAGTAGAGGAGCATAGTGAAGAGGAGAGTAGGGTAGAGCACAGAGTTAGGTTAGGCTAATGTATGTTAGGCTAAGTTAGGTTATCTTAAAGTAGAGTAGAGTAGAGTAGAGCAAGGTAGAGTAGTGCTAGGTTTTGCTAAGCTAGGGTAAGCTAAGCTAGGTAAGGCTAGAGTAGGGTAGAGTAGAGTAGAGTATAGTAAAGTAAAACAAAGCAAGATTAAGCTAGGCTAGTGTGTAATAGAGTAGAGTTGAGCAGAGTAAAATAAGTAGAGTAGAATAAAGTAAAGTAGAATTGAGAAAAGTAGAGTGTAGTGGAGTAAAGTAGAGTAGAGTAAAGTAGAGAAGATGAGAGGAAAAGAGAGGAGAGGAGAGGAGAGTAGAGCCTAGCAGAGCATAGCAAAGTAGAGCAAAGTATAATATAGCAGAGTAGAGTAGAGTATAATAGAGCATAGTAGGGCAGAGAAGAGTAGACCAGAGCAGAGTAGAGGAGAGCATATGAAAGTAGAGGAGAGTAAAGTAGATTAGAGAAAAGTAGTATAGAGTAGAGTAGAGTAGGGCAAGTAGAGTAGAGTAGAGTAGAGTAAAGCAGAGCAAGGTTAGGTTTGTCTCGACTAGGCTATGCTAAGCTAGGATAGATTAGAGTGAGAAGAGTGAAGTAGAGTAGAGTAGAGTAGAGTAGAGCAGAGTAGTGCTAGGTTAGGGTAAGCTAGGTTAGAGTATAGTAGAGTTGAGTAGAGTAGAGTAGAGAAGATTAGAGCATAGCAGTGTAGAATAAAGAAGAATTGGGTAGAGTAGAGCATAGCAGAATAGAGTAGAGCAGAGCAGTGTAGGGCAGTGCAGAGTAGAGAAGAGCTAGGTTAGGCTAGGCTAGGCTAAGGTACATAAGAGTAGAATATAGTAGAGTAGAGTGGAGTAGAGTAAAAAAGAGTAGAGAAAATGAGAGGAAAGGATAGGAGAAGAGAGGAGAGGAGAGGAGTGTAGAGCAGAGTAGAGTCAAGTAGACCATAGAAGAGTAGAGCAAAGTATAGTATTATAGAGAAGAGTAGAGTATAGAAGAATAGAGTATAATAGAGTAGTGTAGACCAGAGTTGACAAAAGAAGAGCATAATAAGGTAGTGGAGAGCAAAGTAGAGTAGAGAAAAGTAGAGTAGAGCAAAGTAGAGTAGAGCAGAGTAGAGTAGAGTAGAGCAGAGCAAGCTTAGGTTAGTTTAGGCTAGGCTATGCTAGGCTCAAGTAGTTTAAAGTAGAGAAGAGTAGAGTAGAGTAGAGTAGGGGAGAGTACTGCTCGATTAAGCTAGGCAAGGATAGAGTTTATTGGAGTAGAGTATTGTAGAATAGAGTAGATTATAGCAGAGCAGAGTAGAATAGAGAAGATTTGAGTAGAGCAGAGCAGGGAATAGCAAAGCACGGTTAGGTTAAGCTTGGGTTGGCTAGGCTAAAGTAGACAAGAGTAGAATAGAATAGAGTAGAGCAGAGTATAGTTGAGCAAAGTTAGGCTAGGCTAAGTTAAAGTAGAGTATAGTAAAATAGAGTAGAACTAGTTTAGGCTAGCCTAAGGTAAGCTAACCTAAGCTATGCTAAATTTGAGTAGAGTAGAGTGGAGTAGAGTGGAGTTGGGTAGAGTAGAGTTGAGCTAAGTTTGGTAGGCTAAGCTAATCAAGTATAGGCTATGTTAATCTAGAGTATGCAAGGTTAGGCTAGAGTTGGGTAAAGTAGTGTAGAGCTGGGTAGAGTAGAGTAAAGTAGAGCAAGATTTGGCTAGACTAGAGTATAATAGAATGGAGTAGAGCAGAGAAGAGCTAGGTTAGTCTAGGCTAGGCTAGGTTAATCTATGCTAGAGTAAAGTAGAGTAGAGTAAAGTATAGTAGAGTAGAGTAGAGTAGAGCTAAGTTAGGTTAGGCTAGGCTAGGCTAGAGAAGAGTATAAAAGAGTAGAGTACAATAGAGTAGAGAAGAGTAAAGCAAAGTAAAGTAGAGTAGAGTGGAGCAAAGTAGTGTAGAACAGAGCAAAGAAAAGCAGAGTTTGGTTATTCTAGGATAGGCTAGGCGAGAGTAGAGTAGAGTAGAGTAGAGAAGAATAGAGCTAGGTTAGGCTAGGCTAGGTTAGGTAAGGTTAAGGTAGAGTAGAGTAGAGTAGTGTTGAGTAGAGTATAGTGGAATATAGTAGAGTAAAGTATAATAGAGCTAGGTTAGGCTAGCTAGAGTTTAGTAGAGTAGAGTAGAAAAGAGAATATTAGAGTAGAGGATAGTAGAGTAAAGTACAACGAGGTTAGGCTAGGTTAGAGAAGAGTAAAGTAGAGTAGGGCTAGGTTAGGTTAGGCTAGTCTGGCTAGGTTTGGTTAGACAAAGCTAAGCTAGGCTAGGCTAGGTTATGCTAGGTTAGAGTAGAGTAAACTTATGCTAGGTTAGGGTAGACTACGATAGTGTAGAGTATAGTAGAGTAGAGCAAAGCAATACAGAGTAAAGCAGAGTAGAGTAGAGTAGAGCATAGTAGAGTGAGCATAGTAGAGTAGAGTAAAGTGGAGCTAGGTTAGGCAAGACAAGGCCAGGTAAGACTAGGTTAGGCAAGAGTAGAGTAGAGTTAGGTTATGCTAGGCTAATGTAGCCAAAGTTAAAGTAGAGTAGAGTAGAGTACATCAGAGTAAAGTTGAGCTAAGTTAGGCTAGGATAGACTATAGTAGAGTAGAATAGAGTGGAGTAGAGTAGAGCTCTATTAGGTTGGGCTAGGCTAGGATAGCCTTCAGTAGAGTAGAGTAGAACAGAGAGCATAGCATAGCAAAGAAAAGCAAAGAAGAGTAAAACAAAGTAGAGAAAAACATAGTAGAGAGTAGAGAAGAGTAGAGTAATATAAAGAAAAATAGAGTAGAGCAGAGCATAGCAAAGTAGAGTAGAGCTAGGTTAGGTTAAGCAAGGCTAGGCTATGCTAAACTAGGCTAAGTTAGAATTAAGTAGAATGTAGTAGGGTAGAGTAGAGTAGAGTAGAGTCAATTATAATATGGTATAGTTGTATTAAATAGAGTAGAGTAGAGCAAGGTTAAGTTTTGCTAGGTAAGCTAGGCTAAAGTAGAGTAGAGTAGAGTATAGTGAATTATAGTAGTGTAGGGCAGAGTAGAACAGGGTAGGGTAAAGTAGTATAGAGTAAGGTTAGCTAAGCTAGCCTAAATAAGGCTAGAGTAGATTAGAGTATAGTAGAGTAGAGTAATGTTAAGTAGAGTAGAACATAGTAGAGTAGAGGAGATCGATTAGAGCAAAGTAGAGTAAAGAATAGAGCAGAGCATAATAGAGAAAAGCATAATAGAGTAGGGTAAAGCTGAGTAGAGTTGAGTTTAGCAAAGTTAGGCCACATAGAATAGAGGAAAGAAGAGTTGAGTATAGTAAAGTAGAGTAGAGCCAGTTTAAGATAGGCTAGTTTAGAGTAAAGTAGAGTAGAGTAGAGTAGAGTGTAGTGGAGTACAATATAGTAGACTATAATAGAGTAGAGTAGAGTAGAGTGGAGCAAAGTGAAGCATAATAGAATTAAGTAAAATAGAGTAAAGTTAGGTTAGGCTAAGCTAAGCATGGGTAGGCTAAGCTAGTGTAGGCTAGAGTAGAGCAGAGTAGAGCAAAGTAGAGCATTGTAAAGCTTGATTAGGTTAGGCCAAGCAAAAGCAGAGGAGAGTAGAGTAGAGTAAAATAGAGCAAAGTAGAGCAGAATAGAGCAGAGTAGAGTAGAGTTGAGAAGAGCAAAGTAGTGTAGAGAAGAGTAGAGCAGAGTAGAATAAAGCACAAAAGAGTAGGGCAGTGTAGAGTAGTGCAGTGTAGAGATGGGTTAGGTTTAGCAAGGCTAGGAGAGGATAGAGTAGAATCGAGTAAAGTAGAGTAGAGTAGAGTATAGTAGAATAGAGTAGAGTAAAGTATAGTAGAGTATAGTAGAGTAAAGTAGAGTAGAGTAGAGCTAGGTTAGGCTAGGCTAGCTTATGCTAGGCTAGTTAGGTTAGGCTAGGCTAAAGAAGAGTAAAGAAGAATAGAGTATAGTAGAGTAGAGTATGGTAGGTATAATAGAGTAGAGTAGATTAGAGCTAGGTTGCAGAAGGCTAGACTAGCTTCAAGTAGAGTAGAGTAGACTAGAGGTTAGTAGAGTGGAGTAGGGCAGAGCAGAGCAAACTATGGCTACATTAAACTAGGGTAGCTAGAGTAGAGTAGAGTAGAGTAGAGTAGAGAAGAGTAGAGCTAAGTTTGGTTATGCTAGGCTAGGTTAAGTTAGAGTGGAGTAGAGTAGAGTAGCATAGAGTAAAGTAGAGTAGAGTAGAGTAAAGCATAGTGGAGTTAGGTTAAGCTAGGTTAGGCTAGGGTAAGCCAGGATAGGCTTGAGTAAAGTAGAGTAGAGTAGAGTAATGTAGAGGAGAGTAGAGTAGAGGTATGTTAGGATAGGCTTGGGTGGGCTAGGCCAAGTTAAATTAGGCTAAAGTAGAGTAGTGTAGAATGTAGTAGAGTAGAGTAGATTAGAGAAGAGTAAGGAATAGCGGAGTAGAGTAGAGCAGAGTAGAGCAAAGTAGAGAAAAGTAGAGCAAATTAGAGGTGTGCAAAGCAGAGCAGAGTTAGGTTAAGCGAGGCTAGGGAAGGCTAGGATAGAGTAGAGAAGGCTAGAGTAGAGCAGAGTTGAGTAGAGTAGAGGTAAGTTGGGCATCGCAAGGCAAGGCTTGTTTTAGTTAAGTAGAGTAGAGTAGAGTAGAGTAGAGTGGAGTATAGTAGATTATATGAGAGTAAAGTAGTGCTTGGTTAGGCTAGGCTGTAGTAGGTTGAGCAAGGCAAGGTTAGGCTAAGGTAGAGTAGAGGAAAGGTTAGTAGAGAAGAGTAGAGTAGAGTAGAGTAAAGTAGAGCTAGGTTAGGCATGGTGAGGCAAGGCTAGGCTAGAGTAGAGTAGAGTAGAGCGGTGTAGAGTAGAGCATAGCAGAGGTGAGTGAGCAGAGGAAAGCATAGTAGAGCATATTAGAGCAAAGCCGAGCAGAGCAGAGTATAGTAGAGTAGAGCAAACAAGAATGAGATTAGGCGAGGCTATGTTAGAGCAGTGTAGAGCTAGGTCAAGCTATGCTAGGCTAGGTTAAAGTAGAGTAGAGAAGATTAGAGTAGAGTAAATTAAAGTAGAAATGAGTAGAGTAGAGTAAATTGGAGCAAAGTAGAGTAGAGTGGAGTAGAGCAAGACAGAGAAGAGCTAGATTAGGTTTGGTGAGGCTAAGCAAGGCTAAGTTATAATAAAGAAGAGCTAAACTAAGTGAGGGTAAGCTAGGCTAGGTTAGAGTAGTGTAGAGTAGAGTAAACCTAGGTTTGGATAGGCTAAGTTATGCTAAGATAGGTTAGACAAGATTAGGCTTGAGTAGAGTTGACTAGAGTAGAGCTAGATTAGGGTTTTTGATATGAGGCAAGGTTAGAGTTTAATAGAGTAGAGTAGAGTGAAGCAAAACAAAGCAGAGTTGAGTTGCATAGAGAATACTAGAGCAGAGAAGAGAAAAGTAGAGCAATGCAAGGCAGAGTAGAGAAGAACCGAGCTAAGTTAGGCTAGGCTAGAGTAGAGTAGAGGTAGGTTAGGCTGGGCTAGGCTAGGCAAGCCTAGAGTAGAGTAGAGTACAGTACAGTACATGTAGGTTGGGCTTGGTTGGTCTAGGCTAGGTTTGAGTAGAGTAGAGTCGAGTAAAACAGAGTAGAGTAAAGTTTATGGGAGTAAAGTAGAGCTAGGTTAGGGTTAGCTAGGTTAAGCTAGGCTAGGCAAGGCAATACCAGGATTAAGTATGGTAGAGTAGAGTAGAGTAGAGAAGAGTAGAGTGGAGTAGAATAAAGTAGAGCTAGGTTAGGCATACGAGGCTAGGCTAGAGTAGAGTAGAGTAGAGCATAGTAGAATAGAATAGTATGGGGCTGAGCATAATGGAGCAAAGCAATGCAGAGTAGAGCAGAACAGAGCCGAGCAATGTAGAGTAGAGTAGAGTAGAGCATAACTAGGTTAGGCTAGGATAAGCTATGCTCGGCTAGAGTAGAGTAGAGTAGAGCTAAGTCAAGTAGTGCTAGGCTAGGTTAGAGTAGATTAGAGTAAAGTAAAATAGAGAAGAGTAACATAAAGTAGAGTAGAGTAAGTAGAGCAGAGCAGAGCAAAGTAGAGTAGAGTAGAGTTAGATTAGTCTAGGTTAGGTTAAGTAAGGCTAGACTACAAAAGAGTAGAGCTAGGTTAAGTTAGGCTAGTCTTGGATAGGTTAGAGTAGAGTGGAATAGAATAGAGTAAAGTAGAATAAACTAGAGTGGTGTAGAGTAGAGTATAGTTGGGCTAGGTTGGGCTATATTAGGCTAGGCAAAGTTAGACTAAGATAGGTTAGGCTAAGCTAGGGTAGAGTGGAGTAGAGCTGAGTAGAGTATAGTAGATTTAAGAATAATAGAGCTAGATTAGGTTGGCTAGTCTAGGCTAAAATAGAGTATAATAAAGTGGAGTAGAGTAGAGTAGAACAAGGCAAAGCAAAGCAAAGTAAAGAATAATATAGCAGAATAGAAAAAAGTAGAGAAGAGTAGAGTAGAGTAGAGTAGAGCTAAGTTAGGCTAGGCCAACCTAGGCTAGGTTAGGTTAAGCAAGAGTAGAATAGAGTAGAGTAGAGCTAGCTTAGGCTAGGCTATGCTAAAGTAGAGTAGAGTAGAGTAGTGTGGAATAGAGTAGAGTAGGGTAGAGCTAGGTTAACCTAGGTTAAGCTAAGGTAAGATTGGCTAGGCTATGTTATGCTAGAGTAAATTAGAGTAGAGTAGAGTAAAGTAGAATTGAGCTCAGTTATGCTAGATTAAGCTAAAGTAGAGTAAAGCAGAGTAGAACAGGGCAAAGTAGAGTAGAGCAAAATAGAACTGAGTAGAGCAGAGAAGAGAACAATAGAGCAGAGTAGAGAAGAGCAGTGCTAAGCAAGCAGAGATAAGCAGAGTAGAGCTTAGGTAGGGCTAGGCTAGAGTAGAGTAAAGTAGAGTATAGAAAGGCCAGGTTTAGCAAAGCAAGGTTAGGCTAGGCTATGCTAGGCGAGGCTAGGTTAGATTAGAGTGGAGTAGAGTCGAGCAGCATAGTGCTAAGTTAGGCTTAACTAGGCTAGAGTAGAATGAAATAAAGTAGAGTTGTTTATAATAGAGTAGAGCAGAGTAGAGAGGCTAGGCTAGGTTAGTCGAGGTTAGGTTCAAATAAGTAAGCTAGCCTAGGCTAAGCTAGGTTAAGATTGGCTGGGCTAGACTAGGCTAGGTCAGACTAGACTAGGCTAGGCTAAGTTAGAGACAAGTAGGGTACAATAGAATAAGGTAGAGTTAAGAAGAGTAGAGTATAGTAAAGTTGTGTATGGTTAGTCTAGCATAGACTTGGCAAGGCTAGGCGAGGCTATTGTAGGCTAGAGTAGAGTAAAGTTGAAAAGTATAAAGCTAAGTTGGGCTTAGCATGGCTAGAGTACAATAAACTAGAATACTATAGAGTAAAGCTAGACTAGGCTAGGTGAGGTTAGGCAAGGCTAGGCTATATTAAAGTAATGTATAGTAGAGTAGAATAGAGTATAGTATGGCTGGGCTTTGTTTTGCTAGGTTAGACTAAGCTAGGTTAGGTAAGGCTAAGTTATGTTAGAGTAGAATATAGTAGACTAACATAGAGCTAAGATAGGCTTAGTTAGGCTAGAGTTGAATAAAATAGAGTAGAGTAGAGTAAAGTAATGTTAGGCTAGGCATGGTGAGGTTAAGTTTGGCTAGGCTAGGCTAGGTTAGATTAGAGTAGTGTTGGGTAGAGTATAGTATAATAAGGTTGGGCTAGGTTAGGCTAGGTTAGGTAAGGTAAAGCTAGAGTGGAGTAGAGTAAAGGAGCATAGAGCTAAGTTAGGATTAGTAGGCTAAAGTAGAATATAATAGAGTATAATATAGTAGAGTGGAGTAGAGTAGAGTAAGGCTAGGCTAAGCTAGGCAAGGTTAGGTTAGGATAGGTTAGGCTAGCCTAGTCTAGGCTAGGATAAGCTAGGCTAAGCTCGACCAGGCAAGGCTAGGCTAAGCTAAGCAAGAGTAGAGTAGAGTAGAGTAAAGTATACTAGAGTATAGTAAAGTAGTGTAGAATATAATAAGGTTGGGTAAGGTTATACTGTGCTAGGCTAGGCCAAGTTAGACTAGAGTAGAGTAGAGTAACATAAACCTAAGTTAGGCTTAGCTAGGCAAGAGTAGAATAAAATAGAGTAGAGTAGAGTAAGGCTAGGCTCAACTAGGTGAGGTTAAGTTAGGATAGGCTTGGCTAAGCTTGGGTAGGATAGGCTAAGTCCGAGTAGGTTAGAGTAGGGTAGAGCAGAGTAAAGTAGAAAAAATATAATAGAGTAGAGTAAGGCTAGGCTAGGCTAGGTGAGGTTAAATTAGGCTAGGATAGGTTATGTTAGGCTAGGCTAAGCTAGGATAGAGTAAGGTAGGGTGGAGTAAAGTAGAGTAGAGTAGAATAGAGTAGAGTAGCATAGAGCAGAGTAGAGTAGAGTATAGCATATTAGAGTAAAGTAGAATATAGTAGAGTATAATAGAGTAGAGTATAATAGAGTAAAGTGTGATAGAGCTATGTTAGGCTTAGTTATGCTAAAATAGAATAAGGTAAAGAAATGTAGGCTAGTCTAGGCTAAACTAGGTTAGGCTAGGCTAGAGTATAGTAGAATAAAGTTGCGCAGCAGGGTACAGTAAGGCTAGGCTTGGCTAGGCTAGTTAGGCTAGGCTTGGCTTGGGTAGGCTTGGTCAGGCCATAGTAGAGTAAAGTAGAGTAGAGTAGCATAGAGCTATGTTAAAATTTTTTAGCTAGAGTAGAATAAAATAGAGTAGAATAAAATAGAGTAGAATATAGTAGAGTAGAGTAGAGCAAGGCTAAGCTAGACTAGGCAAGGTTAGGCTAGTCTAGGCTTGGCTAGGCTTGAGTTGAGTAGAGTAGGATAGAGTAGAGTATAGCAATGTAGGGCCAAGCTTGGCCAGGTTAGGCTGGCTAGGTTTGGATAGGCCATGTTAGGCTAGATTAGAATAGAGTAGCATAGAGCTAAGTTAGTCTTAGTTAAGCTAGAGTAGAATTAAGTAGATTATAGTATAGTAGAGTAGAATAGAGTAGAATAGCTTAGAGTAGAGTAAGGATAGGCCACACTAGGTGAGGATAGGTTAGGCTAGGCTAGGCTAAGCAAAGCTAAACTTGGCTAAAGTAGATTAGAGTAGTATATGACAAAGTTAAGCTTAGCTAGGTTAGAGTAGAATAAAATAGAGTAGAGTAGAGTAAGACTCAAACAGGTTAGGTGATCTTAGATTAAGTTAGGCTAGACTAAGCTAGGCATGGCCTGGTTCAAGTAGGGTATGGAATAGTAGAGTAAAGTAGAGTAGAGTAGAGCTGAGCAAAGTAGAGAAGAGTAGAATAGAGTAAAGTAGAGTAAAGAAGAGTAGAGCAGGGTAGAGCTAAGTTAGGCAAGGGTAACCTAAGAGTGGCTAGGCTAAAGTTGAGTAGAGTAGAGAAGAGCTAGGCGAGGCTAGGCTAGGTTAGAGTAGAGTAGAGTAGAGCAAGGTTAGGGTAGGATAGGCTACGTAAGAGTAGAGAAGAGTAGAGCAGAGTAGAGTAAGAGTGGAGTAGTGTAGAGTAAAGTAGAGTAGAGTAGATTAGAGCTCGATTAAGTTAGGCTAAGCTAGGTTAGTCCATAGTGGAGTATACTATTGTAGTGTAGAGTAGAGCAAAGTGGAATAGAGCAGAGCATAATAGAGAAGAATAGAGTAGAGTAGAGTAGAGCAGAGTAGAGAAGAGTAGAGTAGAGTAGAGCAGACTAAAATAGAGCAAAGTAGAGTAGAGTAGAGTAGAGCTAACCAGAGCTAAATAGAGTTACGTTAGGCAAGGCAAGGCTAGGCTAAGCTAGAGCAGAGTAGAGTATAGCTTGGTTAAGCTAAACTAAGTTAGGCTAGGTTAGGATAGAGTAGAGTAGGGTAAAGTACAGTAGAGTATACTAGAGCAAAGCAGAGTTGGGTAGAGCTAGTTTAAGCTAGGCTATGCTTGGCTAGGGTAGGCTACACTATAGTGTAGTAGTGCTAAGTTGGCTAGGCTAGGCTAGGCTTGGTTAAGGTAGAGTAGAGTAGAGTTGAGTTAAGTAGAATTAGGTTAGCCTATGCGAGGCTAAGCTTGGTTTGACTAGGCTAGGCTTGGTTAGGCTGAGCTAACCTTTAGTAAAGTAGAGTAGGGTAGAGTAAAAGAGCTATGTTAGGCTTTTCTAGGCTATGCTAAAGTATAATAGAGTAGAGTAGAGTAGAGAAGAGTAGAACAATGAAGGGTAGAGCAATGCAAAGTAGAGCAGAGCAGAGTAGAGTTTAGCAGAGTAGTAAAATGAAAAGTAGAGCATTGTAGATTAAAGCAGAGCTAGGTTAGGCTAAGCTAGGCTAGGCTATGGTAAGCTAGGGTAGTTAGGCTAGGCTAAAGTAGAGTAGAGCAGAGTAGAGTGGAGCATAACAGAGTAGAGTAGAACAAAGTGGAGAAAAGCAGAGCATAACAGAGTCATGCAGAGAAGAATTAACGTAAGTTAGGCTAGGTAAAGCTAGAGTAGAGTAGGGTTAAGTTAGGCTAGGCTCAGTTAGACTAAGGAAGGTTAGTGTAGAGTTGATAAGAGTATAATAAATTTGAGTAGAGTAGAGTGGAGCTAGATTAAACTAGGATAGGCTAGGGTAACCTGGGCTGTGATAGGTTAGGCATGAGTGGAGTAGAGTATAGCAAAGTATAGTAGAGTAAAGCTTAGTTAGGCTAGGCTAAGCGAGAGTATAGTTGAGCAAAGTAGAGTAGAGTAGAGTAGACTAGAGTATAGCAGAGTAGAGTAGAGTAGAGTAGAGCTATGTTAGGCAAAGTTAGAGTAGAGTAGAGTAGAGTAGGGTAGTGCTAGTTTTGACTAAGCTAGGCTAGGCAAAGTTAGAGTAGAGTAGAGTAGAGCAAAGTAAAGAAGAGTAGAGCTATGTTAGGCTAGGCTAAGCTAGAGTAGAGTAAAGTAAAGTTAGGGAGGATATAATAGAGCTACGTTAGGCTAAACTATTCTAGGCTATGCTAAAGAAGGCTAGAGTAGAGTAGAATAGAGTAGACCAAAATAAGGCAAAGCTAGGTTAGGCTAGGCTAAGCTAGAGTGGAGTAGAGTAACGTAGAGCTAGGTTAGGCTAGGTTAGGTTAGAGTAGAGTAGAAAAGAATCGAGCTCATTAGAGTGGAGTAGAGTAAAGTATAATTAGGTTAGGCTAGGCTAGGCATAGTGGAGTAGAATAGTGTAGAGTAGAGTAGTGTAGAGCAATGTTAGGCTAGGCTAGACTTGGCTAGGGTAAACTAGCTTGGAGTAGAGTAGAGTAGAATAGAGTAAAGTAAAGTAGACCAGAGTAGTTCTATGTTAGGTTGGGCTAAGCTATGCTAGGCAAGGCGAGGCTAGGCTAGGCTTGGCTAGAGTAGAGAAGAGTAGAGTAGAGTAGAGTAGAGTAGAGCAGAGCTAAGTTAGGTTAAGCTAAGCTAAGCTAGAGTAGAGTAGAGTAGAGAAGAGAAGAGTATAGCAGTGCAGTGTAATGTAAAGCAAAGTAGAGTAGAGTAGAAGAGAGTAGAGTAGACTAGATTGGAGTAGTGTAGAGAAGAATAGAGCAAAACAAAGCTAAGGTAGGCTAGGCTTTGCTAGGTTAGGCTAGGCTTGGCTAGGATTGGCTAGAGTAGAGTAGAGCTTGATTAAATTAGGCTAAGCTAGGCTAGAGTACAATAGAGTGGAATAAAGAAGCATAGAGTAGAGCTAAGAAAAGCATATCAGAGTAGAACAGAGTAGTGTCGAGCATAGTTGAGCAGAGGAAGGTTAGGCTATGCTAGGAAAGGCTAGGTAAGGCTAGGCTAGCCTAGGCTAAGCATAGGCTAAGCTAGACAAAACTAGGTTAATCCAGGCTAGGCTAGGTTAGGCAAAGCAAAACTATGCTTGAGTAGAGTAGAGTAGAGTAAAGTAGAGTGGAGTAAAGCTTGGCTTGGCTAAGCTAGGCTTGGCTAGGATCTGATAGACTAGAGTAATGTAGAGCAGAGTAGAGCAAAGCAGAGTAGAGAACAATAAAGTAGAGAAGAGTAGAATAAAGAAGAGCAGAGTATAATTGAGTAGAGCCAAGAATAGGAAAGTAGAGTAGAGTAAAGCTAGGTTGGGCTAAGTGAGGCTAGGTTAGGCAAGGTTAGAGTTAAGTAGAGCAGGGTAGAGTAGCGTGGAGTCGAGTATAGTATGCTAGAGTAGAGTAGAGTAGAGCAGAGTAAATTAGAGAAAAACTGATAAGAATAGTGCTTATTAGAGAAGTGGAGTAGAGTAGAGCAGAGCAATGTAGAGTAGAGCTTAGTTAGGCTTAGCTAGTATAAGTTAGACTAGGCTAGGCTATGTTAGGCTAGGTTAGAGTAAAGTGGAGTAAAGTAGGGAGCAGTAGAGTAAATTATAGTAGATTAGAGAAAAGTAGAGTAAAATAGAGTCAAACAGAGTAGAGAAGAGTAAAGTATAGAAGAGTAAAGTAAAGCAGAATAGAGCAGAGAAGAGCAAAGTAGAATAATATAGTGTAGAGTAGTGCTTGGTTTGGCTAAGCTAGGCTAGCATAGGATAAGTTAGATTAGAGTAGAGTAGATTAGATTAGTGTAGAGTTGTCTAGAGTAGAGTAGCATAGAATAGGTTAAAGTAGAGAAGTGTATCATATAGAAGAGTAGAGTAAACTAGAGTAGAGTAGCATAGAGCAGAGTTGTGTAGAGTAGGGTCGAATTAAATCGAGTAGGGTAGAGTAGAGTAGAATAGAGTTAGGTTAGGCTAGGTTGGCAAGGCTAGGCTTTCCAGAGTTGAGTAGAGTAGAGTAAAGTAGAATAGAGTGGAGTAGACAATAGTTGAGCTCGGTTAGGTTAAGCTAGGTAGGGTTAGGCTAGGCTAAAATAGAGTAGAGTAGAGGAAAGCAGAGTAGAGTAGAGTTGAGTAGAGTAAAGTAGAGCAAAGAAAAGTAGAGTTGAGCAGAGCAGAGTAAAGTGGAGCCAAGCAGAGTAGAGTAGAGCAAAGGAGAGCAGAGAAGAGCAGAGTAGAGCTGAGTAGAGTAGAGCTAAGTTAGGATAAACTTGGCTAAGCTCAGGAAGGGTAGAGTAGAGTAGAGTTGAGTAGAGCTGGGCTAGGCTTTTTTAGAGTAGAAAAGAGTAGAGGAATAAAGTATTATTGGTATAGAAGAGTAGAGTAGAGTTGAGCTAGGTTTGGTTTGATTAAGCTAAGCTATGCTCGGCTAGGCTCGGGTAGGCTTAGCTAGGCTAGGCTAGAGCAGAGTCAAGAAGAGTGGAGCACAGTAGAGTAGGATAGGGTTGAGTAGAGTAGAGTAGAGTTTGCTTAAGCTAGATATGTTAGGCTAGAGTAGAGTAGAGTCGAGCATAGAAGATGTGTATAATAAAGTAGAGCAGAGTAGAGTAGGGCAGAGTAGAGTAGAGTAGAGTTGAGCAGGGCTAGTTTAGGCTATGCAAGGCTAGGTTAGGCTAGAGTAAAGTAGAGTAGTGTAGTTTAAGGTAAAGGTAGGTTAGGCTTGGCTTGGATAGGTTAGAGTAGAGCAGAGTATAGTAGAATAGATTAGAGTAGAGTAGATAAGAGTTAAGTAGAGTAGAGTTAGGTTAGGCTAGGATAGAGTAGGCGAGGATCATCTAAGCTAGATAGAGTAGAATAGAGTATAGTAGAGTATAGCAGAGTAGAGTAGAGTATAATAAAGTATAGGAGACTAAGAGCTGAGTTTAGTAGAATAGAGCAGAGTAAAGAAGAGTAGATTACAGTAGGGTAGCACAGAGTAGATTAGAGGAGAAGATAGGATAGGAGAGCAAAGTAGAGTAGAATAAACCTGAGTATAGAAGAGAAAAGTAGAGCAGAGTAGAGTAAAGTAAAGTAGAGTAGAGCTAGGTTAGGATAGGTTATGCTAGGTTATGCTTGAGTTGAATAGAGTAGAGCAGGATAGGGTAGAGCTAAGTTAAGTTAGGCTAGGCTAGGTTAAGTAGAGTATAGCTAACTTAGGCTAGGCTAGGCTAGAGTTTAGTTAAGTAGAGTAAAGCTGGGTTTGGCTTGGCTAAGCTAGAGTATAATGGAGTAGAGTAGAGTAGAGTAGAGTAGAGAAGAGTATAGTAGAGTAGAGTAGAGTCAAGTAGAGCACAAAAGAAGAGAAGAGAGTAGATTAGTGTAGAGAAGAGATGAGAAAAATAGAGCAAAGTAGAGTAGAGTAGTGTAGAGTAAAGCAAGGTTAGGCTAGGCTAATCTAGGCTTTAGTAAAGTAGAGTAAAGCTAGGTTAGGTAGGGCTTGGTTAGGTTAGAGTAATATAGAGTAGAGTATAGTAGAGCTAGTTTAGGCTAAGGTAGGCTTTGCTTGAGTAGAGTAATGTTAAGAAGAGTGGAGTATAGTAGAGCAGAGTAGACTACAGTAGAGTAGAGCAAGGTTAGGCTAGGCTAGGTGGGAATACTATAGAGTAGAGTAGAGTAGAGAAGAGTAGAGTGGAGTAGAGCAGAGTAGAGTAGAGCATAACAGAGTAGAGTAGAGCAGAGCAAAGTAGAACAAAGAAAGGAAGAGTAGAGCTAGGTTATGCTATGTAGGCTAAGTTAAGCTAGGTTAGGCACTGTTAGGCAAGAGTAGAGTAGAGTAGAGAGGAGTAGATCTAGGTTAGGCAAGGCTAAGTGAAGCTAAACTAGGTTGGAGTAGACTAGAGAAGAATATAATAGAGTAGAGTGGAATAGAGTAGAGCAGAGAAAAGAAGAGTGGACTAGAGTAGAGTAGAGCATAGGAGAGTATAGATAAGTAGAGTAGAGTAGAGCAAAGCAGGGTTTGGCTAGACGAAGCTATGCTAGAGAGAAGTACAATAGAGTATAGTAGGGTAGAGTAGAGCTATGCTAGGTTAGGCTAGACTAGGCTAGGCTAGTTTAGCCTTAGCTAGAGTAGTAGAGTAGAGTAGAATAGTGTTGAACTAAGTTAGGGTAGGCTTGGCAAGGTTAGAGCAGAGCAGAGAAGAGTAGAGTAGAAGAGAGTAGAGCAAGAAAGTAGAATACAATAGAGTTGAGTAAAATAGAGGAGAGCAGTATAGAGTATAGTAGAGTAGAGCTGAGTAGGGTAAGGTAGAGCTAGGTTAGGCTAGGCT
This sequence comes from Vanilla planifolia, assembly GCA_023846275.1. Taxonomy (NCBI): domain Eukaryota; kingdom Viridiplantae; phylum Streptophyta; class Magnoliopsida; order Asparagales; family Orchidaceae; genus Vanilla; species Vanilla planifolia. The sequence goes on from JAIUJO010000269.1 coordinate 447,258, forward strand.
AGTCTAGGTTAAGGTAGAGTAGAGTAGAGCTAGGTTAGGCTAGGCTAGAGTAGAGTAGAGTATAGCTTGGTTAGGCTTTGCTAAGCTAGAGTATTGTAGAGTAGAGTATGAGTAGAGTAGAGAATAGTAGAGTAGAGTAGAGTAGAGTAGAGCAGAGCATAGTAGAGCAGAGCAGACTAAAGTAAAAAAGAGATGAGTAAAGTAGAGGAAAGTAGAGTAGAACAGAGTAGAGTAGAGCTAGGTTAGGTTAGGCTAGGTTAGAGTTGAGTATAGTAGAGTAGAGTATAGTTAGGTTAGGCTTGGCTAAGCTAGAGTATTGTAGAGCAGAGTATAGTGGAGTAGAGAATAGTAGATTAGAGCAGAGTCGAGTAAAGCAAAGTAGAGGAGAGTAGAGTAGAGTAGAGTAGAAAAGAGATGAGTAAAGCAGAGCAAAGTAGAGTAGAATAGAGTAGAGTGGAGTAGAGCAAGGTTAGGTTTGGCTAAGCTAGGCTAGAGTAAAGTATAGTAGAGCTAGGTTAGGTTAGGTTAGGCTATGCTAGCTTAGAGTAGTGTAGAGTAGAGTAGAGTAGAGTAAAGTAGAGTGAAGAAGAGTAGAGTAGGTTTAGGCTAGGCTAGGCTTAGCTAGGTTTGGCTAGTTAAGCAAGGCTTGAGTAGAGTAGAATTAAGTAGAGTGGAGTATAATAGAGTATATTAGAGTAGAGCAGAGTAGAGCAAGGTTAGGCTAAGCTATGCTATAGTACAGTAAAGTAGAGTATAGTAGAATAGAGCTGAGTAGCACTGAGTAAAGTAGAGTTGAGTATAGCAGAGCAAAGTAGAGCACATCAAAATAGAGCAAAGAAGAGAAGAGTATAGCTTGGTTATGTTATGTGAGGCTAAGTTAAGCTAGGCTAGGCTTGGTGAAGGCAAGGCTAGGTGAAGCAGAACTAATCTAGAATAGACTAGAGAAGAATAGAGCAGAGTAGTGCAAAATAGAGTGGAGTAGAGCAAAGAAGTGTATAATATACCAGAGCATAATAGAGTAGAGTAAACTTAAGCAAAGAAGAGCAATGCTAGGTTCGGTTTGGCTAAGCTAAGCTAGAGCAAACTAGAGTAGAGTAGCGTAATGTAGAGTAGAGCTGTGCTAGGTTAGGTTAGGCCAGGCTAGGTTGGGCTAAGCTAGAGTAGTATAGTATAGTAGAGTAGAGTAGAGTAATGCTAGGTTAGGCTATGCTAGGCTAGGTTAGGGGAGGCTAGGAAAGGCTATAGTAGAGCAGAGTAGAGTAGAGTAGAATAGAGTAGAGCATAGCAAAGTAAAGAACAGCATAGTAGAGTAGAGTAGAGTAGAGTAGGTAGAGTAAAGTAGAGTAGATTAGGGTAGGGTAGAGCTAGGTTAGGCTAGGCTAGGCTAAGCTTGAGTGTAGTAGATTAGAGTAGAGCAAGGTTAAGGTTGGCTAAGCTAGAGTATATTAGTGTATAATAAAGTAGAGTAGAAATGAGTAGAGCAGAGTAAAACAGAGCAGAGCAAAATAGAAGGGAGTTCAATTGAGTAGAGTAGAGAAGAGATGAGTAAAGCAGAGCAAAGCAGAGAAGAAAAGAGTAGGGTTGATTAGAGTAGACCAAGTTTAGGCTAGGCTAGAGTAAAGTAGAGTAGAGCTAGGTTAGGTTAGGTTAGGCAAGGTAAGGTTAGAGTAGTGTAGAGGAGTAGAGTAAAGTTGAGTAGAGTAGAGCTAGTTTAGGCTATGCTAGGCTAGACAAGGCATGAGTAGAGTAAAGTTAACTAAAGTGGAGTATAGTATAGTAGAGTAGAGTAGAGTAGATAACAGCAAGGTTAAGTGAGCCTAGAGTATAGTAGAGTAGAGTTGAGTAAAGCAGAGCTAAGCAAAGTAGAGTAGAGTAGAGCAGAGTAGAGTAGAGCATAATAGAGTAGAGCTGAGCAGGCAAAGTAGAACAGAGAAGAGAAGAGTATAGATAGGTTATGTTATGCTAGGCTATGTTAAGCTAGGCAAGGCTTGGAATTGCAAGAGTAGAGTAGAGTGGAGTAGATCTAGGTTAGGCAAGGCTAACTGAAGCTAACTAGGCTAGAGTAGACTAGAGAAGAATATAGTAGAGTAGAGTAGGATAGAGTAGTGTAGAGTAAAGAAGAGTTGAGTTGAGCATAGCATAGTATAATAGAAAATAGCAGATCAGAGTAGAGCACATAGCAAAGTAGAGCTAGGTTAGGCTAGCTAAGCTAAGAAATAGTAGAGTAGAGTAGAGTAGAGTCGAGTAGAGTTGTTCTAGGTTTGGTTAGGTTAGGTTTGATTAAGCTAGGCTAGGTTTGGCGAAGCTTGACTAGTACAGTAGAGTTGAGTAGAGCAAGGTTAGGCGAGGCTATATAAGGCTAGAGTAGAGCAAAGTAGAGTAGAACAGAGCAGATAAGAGCAAAGTAGAGTAGAATAGAGTATAGAAGAGTAGAGTAAAGCAAATCAGTGTAGAGTAGAGTTGAGAAGAGTATAGTAAGGTATGGTAGAGCTAGGTTAGGTTAGACTAGGCTAGGTTTAGTGGAGTAGATTAGAGTATAACTAGTTTATGATAGGTTAGAGTTGAGTAGAGTAGACTAGAGTAGAATTAAGTTATGCTTGGCTAAGCTAGAGTATACTAGAGTAGAGTAGAGTGGAGTAGAGAAGAGTTGAGTAGAGTAGAGTAGAGCAAGCCAGGTTAGGCCAAGCCAAGCTAGGCTAGGCTAGAGTAGAGTAGAATATAATAGAGTAAAGTAGAGTAGAGTATTGTAGAGTATAGTTTTGTTAGGTTAGGCTAGGCTAGGATTGGTTAGGGAAGGCTAGGATAGGCTAGACAAGAGCAGAGTAGATTTGAGTTGAGTAGAGTAGAGGAGAGTAGAGTAGAGTAGAGTAGAATAGAGGAGAGCAGAGTAAAGTGGTGTTGAGGAGAGGAGAGGAGAGGAGAGTAGAGTAGAGCAGTGTAGAGTAGAGTAGAGTGAAAGAGTAGAGCAGAGCGATTTAGAGGAGTGTAGAGTGGAGTAGAGAAGTGTAGAGCAAGGTTAGGCTAGGCGATGCTAGTAATGGCTAGAGTATAGTAGAGTAGAGGAATGTAGAGAAAAGTAGAGCTAGAATAGGTTAGGATAGGCTAAGATAGGCTAGGCTAGGTTTGGTTAGAATAGAGTAAAGCTAGATTAGGCTAGGCAAAAGTATAGTAGAGTAGAAAATAGTATAGTATAATTGAGTAGAGTAGAGGAGAGAAGAGTAGAGTAGAGAAGAGCAAAGCAAAGAAAAGCAAAATATAGTAGAGGAAACAAAAAAGAGCAAAGAAGAGCATAGTAGGGTAAAGTGGAGAAAAGACGTGCATAGTAGAGTAGAGCAGTGTAAAGTAGAGTAGAGTAGAGTAGAGCTAGGTTAAGCTAGGCTAGGCTAGAGTAGAGTAGAGTAACACAGAGCAAGGTCAGGCTAAACTTGGCTAGAGTATAGTAGAGTAGAGTAGAGTGGAGTAGAGCAGAGCAAAGCAAAGTAGAGTTATACTAAACAGAGCAAACTAGAGCAGAGCTAGTTAGGATAGGCTAAGCAAGGCTAGGCTAGGTTAGGTAAGAGTAAAGTAAAGTAGAATAGAATGGAGTAGAGTATAATAGAGTAGAGCTAGAGAAGACAAAGTTAGAATAGGGTATAGTAAAGTAGAGTAGAGCTAAGTTAGGCTAGGTTAGGCTAGGATAGGGTTGGCAAAGGTAGGCTAAGCAAGGCTAGAGTGGAGTAGATTAGAGTATAATAGAGTAGAGTAGAGTAGGGTAGAGTAGAGTAGTGTAGATCTAGGTTTGCTTGGGCTACGCTAAGGTAGGCTAATGTAGCTTAGAGTAGAGTATAGTTAGGTTAGGCAAGGCTAGGTGATGCCAAGCTAGGCTTGGCTAAAGTAGAGTAGGATAGTAGAGTAGAGTAGAGAAGAATAGAGTAGAGAAGAGTAGAGTATAATAAAGTAGAGCAGACCAGAGTTGAGCAGAGAAAAGCAAAGTAGAGTAGAGTAGAGTGAAGTTAGGTTAGGGTAGGTTAGGCTATGATAGGTTAAGCAAGGCTAAGCCATGCTAGGTTAGAGTAGAGTATAATAATACTGGGTAGAGTAGAGCAGAGTAAAGTAGATTAGAGTATAGTAGAGCTAAGCTAGTCAAGGCTAGGCTTGGTAGGCTAGGTAGGGCAAGGCTAAAGTATAGTAGAGCAGAGTAAAGTAGAGGAGAGTAAAGCTAGGTTAGGCTAGGCTAGAGTAAAGATTATAGTAGAGTATAATAGAGCAAAGTTGTGCAGAGAAAAATAGGGTAGAGCAGAGAAGAGTAGAGCAAATCATAGTATAACAGAGTAAAGTAATGCATAGTAGGGCTAGGTTAGGGTAAGCTAGAGTAGAGTATAGCTTAGTCAGGCTAGGCAAGGCTAAGTTAGAGTAGAGCAGAGTAAAGTTGGGTAGAGTAAAGTAGAGTAGAGTAAAGAAGATTATAGTATAGTAGAGCTACTTTAGGCTTGGGTAGGCTAGGCTAAGCTAGGATAGGCTATAATAGAGTAGAGGAGAGTAGAGCAGGGTAGAGTAGAGTAAAGCTTGATTAAGCTTGGATCGGTTAGGTTAGGCTATAGTAGATTAGAGAATAGTTGAGTTGAGCAGAGTAGGGTAGGGTAGAGTAAAGTAGAATAGAGTATAGTAGAATAAAGCATTGTAGAATAGAGTAGAGGAGAGCAGAGTTGAGCAAAGTAGAACAGAGTAGAATGGAGTAGAGGATTACAGAATAGAGAGGAGCACTGTACTTTAGAGCAATGTAGAGTAGAGCAGAGTAGAGTAGTGTAGAAGTAGGTTATGCTATGTTGGGTTAATCAAGGCTAAGCTATGGTACAATAGAGTAGAGTGGCATAATCTGGGTCATAAGGAAGAAAAAAAGAGGTAGAGTAGAGTTAGGATAGGCTATGCTTGGCTAGGGTATGCTAGGGTAGGCTAAAGTATAATAGAGTAGAATAGAAGAGAGTTGAGTAGGGTAAAGTAGAGTAAAGTTAAGTCGAGTAAAGTAGAGTAGTGCTAGGTTAGGCAAGGGTGGGTTAGGCTAGGCTAGAGTAGAGTAGAGTAAAGTAGAGAGGAGCAGAGTAGGAAAGAGTAGAGAAGAGCAGAGCAAAGCATAATAGAGTAGAGCAGAGCATAGCAAAGTAGGGAAGAGCAGAGCTAGGTTAGGCTAAGCTAGGTTAAGTTAGACTGGGCGAGAGTAGAGTAGAGTAAAGTAGAGCACAGAAGAGTAGAATAGAGTAAAGTAGAGCTAGGTTAGGCTACGATTGGCCAGGCTCTGCTAAGCTATGTTTGGCTATGCTAAGCTAAGCTAAGCTAGGTTAGGCTAGAGTAGAGTAGACTAGAGTTAGGTTAGGTAAGGCTATGCTAGAGTGCAATAGAGTGAAGTAAAATAGAGTAGAGTAGAGTAGAGTAGAGCAGAGCAGAACAAAAAAGAGTAGAGCAAAATAGAAGAGAGCATAGCAGAGTAAAGTAGACCAAAGCTAGGTTAGGTTAGGCTAGGTTATGCTAAGCTAGGTTTGAGTAGAGTAAAGTAGGGTAGAGTGGAGTAGAGTACAATAGAGTAGAGTAGAGCTAGGTTAGTCAAGGCTAGGGTAGGTTAGGTTAGGCTAGGCTAAAGTAGAGCAAAGTAGAGTAGAGTAGAGCTTTGCTAGGTTGGGCTAGGCAAGAATAGAGCATAGTAGAGTTCAACAGAGCTGAGTATAGCAAATAAGAGCAAAGCAGGGTAGAGTAGAGCACAGCAAAGTAGAGAGGAGTAGATTAGACAATAACAGAGTATACTAGGTGAGAGTAGAGTATAATAGAGTAGTGTATAGCTAAGTAGAGTAGAGTGGAGTTAGCTCAGGTTAGGCTATGCTTGGCTAGGGTAGGTTAGGCGAAGCTAGAGTAGAGTAGAGAAGAGTATAGTAGAGTTGAGTAGAGCACGTTTAGTTTAGGCTAGATTAGGGTAGAGTAGAGTAAAGTAGAGTAGAGTAGATTAGAACAATGTAGGGCAGAGCAAAATAGAGGAGAGCAGAGTAGGACAGAGTAGAGCAGAGTAGAGCAAAACAAAGTAGAGCAAAGCAGAGCTAGGTTAGTCTTGGTTTGGCTAGGCAAGGCTAAGCTAGAATAGAGTTGGGTAGATTTGAGTAAAGTAGAGAAGAATAGAGAGAAGTTAGGCCTGGCTTGGCTTGGTTGTGTTAGAGTAGAGTAGAGTAGAGTAGACAAGAATACAGCATATTAGAGTATGATAGAGTTAGGTAGAGTAATGTTATGTTAGGCTATGCAAGGCTAGGCTAAGCTAGGTAAGGTTAGGTAAGGCTAGGCTTGAGTTGAGTAGAGTAGAGTTGAGAAGAGTAGAGTAGAGTTTAGTAGGGCAAGGTTAGCCTCAGTTGGTATAGCCTAGGCTAGAGTTGAGTAGAGTAGAGTATAGTAGAGCAAAGTAGAAGAGTGTATAGTAAAGCATATTAGCATAAAGTAGAGTAGAGCATGGTAGAATAAAGTAAAGCAGAGCTGGTCTAGGTTAAGCAAGGCCAAGCTAAGCTAAAGTAGAGTAGAGAAGGGCTAGGTCAAGTTAGGCTAGGTTAGAGAAGAGTAGAGTAGTGTATAGTAGAGTAGAGTAAAGTAGAGTAGAGTGGAGTAGAGTAGAGTAGAGTAGAGCAGAGTAGTGTACAGTAGAGTATAATAGAGCTAGGTTTGGCTAGGCTAAGCTAGGCTAGCTTAGGTTATAGTTGGCTAGGCTAGAATAAAGTAGAGTAGAGCTAGGCTTGGCTTGGCCATGCTAAGCTAGGCTAGAGTACATAATAAAGAAGAATGGAGTAGAGTAGAGTATAGCAGAGTAGAGTAGAGTATAGTAGAGCTAGATTAGGCTAAGCTAGGCTAAGCATGACAAGAGTACAGTAGAGTAATATTGAGCTAGGTTAGCCTAGGCTAGGTTAGAGTATAGTAGGGTAGAGTAGAGTAGAGTATAATCTAATAGAGTGGAGTTGAGTATAATAGAGAAGAGTAAAGCATAGTTAGGCTAGGCTAGGCTAGGCTATGGTAGACTAGGCAAGGATAGGCTAGTGTAGAGTAGGGTAGTGCTTTGTTAGAGCAGAGCAAACCTGAGTGAGTTGAGCAATGAGGGAAGACCAGAGTAGAGCAAAGAAGAGGGGAGTAGAGCAGAGTAGAGCAGAGGAGAGTAGAGTAGAGTATAGCAAAGCAAAGTAGAATAGAGCAATGTTGAGTAGAGTAGAGTATAATAGAGTAGAGTAGACCTAGGTTAGGCTAAGCTAGGCTAGCTAGGCTAGCTAGGCTATGTTAGAGTAGAGTAAAGTATAGTAAAGTAGAGTAGAGTATAGTACAATAGCTAGATTAAGCTAGGCTAGGCTAAGCTAGGTTAGGCTAGGCTAGTGGAGAGTAGAGTAGAGAAGAGAACAACATAATAGAGCTAGGTTATGTTAGGCTAGCTAAAAAAGTACTAGAGTAGAGTAGAGTTGAGCATAACATAGTAGAGTAAAGAAGAGTAAGTAGAGTAGAGCAGAGCAGAGCTAAGTAGAGTAGAGTAGAGTAGAGTAGAGCAAAGTTAGTCTAAGATAGGCTGGGCTAAGCTAGGTTAAAGTAGAGTAGAGTAGAGTAGAGAAGAATAGAGCTGCTTTAAGATTGGTTAGGCTATGTTGAAGTAGAGAAAAGTAGAGTAAACTAGAGTATAATAGAGTATAGTAGTCTATAGTAGAGGAAAGTGGAGTAGAGCTAGGTTACGTTAGGCTAAGCTATGCTAAGTTTGGGTAGGCTATGTTAGAGTAGAGTAGAGTAGAGTAGAGAAGAGTATAATAGAGTTGAGTAGAGCGAGGTTCCAGTAGGCAAGTCTAGGCACAAGTAAAGTAGATTAGAACAGAGCAAAGTAACATAGAGTAGAGTGGAGTAGAGTAGAGTAGTGTAAAGTATAATACCATAGAGCAGAGTAAAGCTAGGTTAGACACGGCTAGGTTAGGCTAGGCTAAGCTTAAGTAGAGTAGAAAAGAGCTAGGTTTAGGCTAGGCTAGGTCATGCTAAGTTATAAAAGTGTAGAGTAGAGTAGAGTAGTATAGAGTAGTGTAGAGCAGAGTGAAGTATAGTACAGCTAGGTTTGGCTAGGCTATGCTAGGCTAGGTGAGTGTAGTTTATGCTAGGCTAGGCTAGGTGAAGCTAAGCTAGGCTAGAGTAAAGTAGAGTTGAGTGGAGTAGACTTGAGCTAAGTTAGGCTAAGCTTGGCTAAAGTACAATAGAGTACAGCATAATAGAGTAGAGTAGAGAAGAGCAGAGCAGAGTAGAGCTAGGTTAGGCTAGGCTGAGCTAAGCTAGAGCAAAGTAGAGTGGTGTAGAGTAAAGTAGAGCTATGTTATGTTAGGCTTGGCTAGGCAAAGTTAGGCTAAGCTTAAGTAGTAGAGTAGAGTAGAGCTACGTTAGGCTAAGCCAGGCTAGCTTAAGCAAGGAAAGGCTAGAGAAAAGCTAAGTAGAGTAGAGCAAGAGTAGAGCAGAGCAAAGTGGAGTAGAACAAAATAGAGTAGAGTAGAGAAGAGCAAAGCAAAGAAGTGTAAAGTAGTGTAGATTAAGTAGAGGAGCAGAGCAAAGCAATGGAGAGTTGAGTGGAGAATAGAAAAGCATAGTAGAGTAAAGTAGAGTGGAGTAGAGTAGAGTAGAGCTAAGTTAGGCTAAGTTAGAGTAGAGTAGAGTAGAGTAGAGTAAAGTATAGTAGAGCTAGGTTAGCAAGGCTAGGCTAGGCTAGGCTAGGTAATGCCAGATAGAGTAGAGTAGAGTTGAGAAGAGTGTAGTAAAGTTGAGTAAAGCTAGTTTAAGCTAGGCTAGGTTAAACTAAGCTAGGTTAAACAAGGCTAGAGTAGAGTAGAGTTGAGTAGAGTAGAGTAGAGTAGGGTAGAGCAAAATAGAAAAGAGTAGAGAAGAGAAGAATATAGATAGATAGAGTGGAGCAGAGTAGAGTGGAGTAGAGTAAAGTAGAGTTCGATTAGGCAAGGCTAGGCTATGCTAAGCTAATGTAAAGTAGAGTTTAGTAGAGCTAATTTAGGTTAGGCTAGGTAAGAGTATGGTAGACTAGAGTAGAGTAGAGTAGAGTCAAATAGAGTAGAGTTGAGTAGAGTAATGAAAATTAAAGTAGAGAGAAGTAGAGAAGAGTAGGGAAGAGTAAAGCAAACAAAAGCTAGGTTAGCCTAGGCAAGAGTAGAGTAGTGTATAATAGATTAAAGTAGAGTAGAGTAGAACTGAACAAGGTTAGGTTAGGCTTGGCTAAGCTAGGTTAGGCTAGGTTAGGCTAAAGTAGAGTAATAGAGTGGAGTAGAGCTAGGTTAGGCCAGGTTAAGTTAGTTTAGGCTAGGCTAGGTTAGAGTAGAGTGGAGTACATTAGAGTTGAGTGGAGTACAGTATAGTAAAGTAGAGCATAGAAGAGTAAAGTAGAGCATAGAAGAGTGTAGTAGAGCAGAGTAGAGTGGAGTAGAAAAGAGCTTGGTGATGGTAGCCTGAGCTAGGCTATAATTGAGTTAAGTAGAATAGAGTAGAGTAAAGTAGAGTAAAGCTGACCTTGGTTAACTTAGATTGTGCTAGGCTAGGATAGAGTAGTAGAATAGAGTAAAATGAGTAGAGTTTGGTTAGGCTAGGCAAACTTAGACTAGGCTAGGCTAAGCTAGAGTAGAGTGGAGTCGAGTGAAGTAGAGTAGAGTATAATAGAGCATAATAGAGTAGAAGAGTGTAAAGCAGACTAGAGATAAGTGCAGCAGTGCAGAGCAAAGCAGAATAGCCTTAAATAGGGTAGAGCAAAGTAAACTAGTGTAGAGTAGAGCAGAGTAGAGCAGAGTAGAGTAGAGAAAAGCATAGAAGAGTAGAGCAGAGAAGAGAAAAGTTTAACAAAACTGAGTAGAGTTGGGATAGGTTAGGTTGGCTAAGCTTGGCTAGGCTAGAGTAGAGTAGGATAGAGTAGAATAAAGTAGAGTAGAGTAGAGTTGAGTAGAGCTAGGTTAGGCTAGGTTATGCTAAGTTAGAGTAGAGTAGAGAAGAGTAGAGTAGTGTACATTAGAGTAGAATAGAGTGAAATAGAGTAGAATAGAGTTGGGTAGGGTAGAGTAGAATATAATGGAGCTAGGTTTGGCTAGGCTAATCTAAGCTAGTCTAGGCTAAGCCAGGCTAGGTCAGGCTAGAGTAGAGTAGAGTAGAGTATAATAGAATATAGTAGAGTAAGGTACTATAGAATTTGGTTAAGTTAGGCTAGGTTAGGGTAAGCTAGAGTAGAGTAGAGTAGAGTAGAGCATAGTAGAATAGAGTAGAGTAGAACAAAGTAAAAAAAGCATAATAGAGTAGAGAATAATAAAGTAGAGTAGAGCTAAGTTAGGTTAGGCTAGGCAAGGTTGAGGTAGGTTTGGCTATGCTAGGTTAGAGTAGAGTAGAGTAGAGCATAGTAGAGTAGAGTTGAGTAATGTAAAGCGACATTAAGCTAGGCTAGGCTATGGTTAGCTAGGCTAGGTTAGAGTAGATTAGAGTAGAGTAGAGTAGAGTAGACTTAAGTAAGGCTAGGCTAGAGTATAGAGCAAAAAAGTGCAGAGCAAAGATAAGTAGAGTAGAGCAGATCTAGCTTAAGTTAGGTTAGGCTAAGCTAGGCAAGGCTAGGCTAGGCTTAGCAAGGCTAGGCTAGAGTAGAGTAGAGTAGAGTAGAGTAGAGGAGAGCTTGGTTAAGCTAGGTTAAGCAAGGTTAGAGTAGAGTAGAGTCAAGTGGATTAGAGTAGAGTGGAATGGGGTAGAATAAAGTAGAGCATAATAGAGTAGAGCTAGGTTAGGCTAAGCTAACTGGGCTATGCCAGGCTAGGGTAGGCTGGCTAGGCTAGGTTAGGCAAGGCTTGACTAGAGTAGAATAGAGTAAAGTAGAATAAAGTAGGTAGAGTTATGTTAGGCTGGGCCAAGTTAGGCTTGGTTAGGCTAGACGAGGCTAGGCTAGAGTAAAGTAGAGTAGAGTATAATAGAGTAGAGTAGAGCAGAGTAGAGTAAAGTAGAGGAGAGGAGAGCAAAGTAGAGTAATAGAATAGAGCAGAAGAGTAGAATAAAGCGATGCAGAGTAAAGCATAGCATAGTAGAGTAGAGTAGAGCTTGGTTAGGGTAGAGGAGAGTAGAGAAGAGTAGACCTAGAATAAGTTAAGGTAAGCTAGGGTAGGCTAGAGTAGAGGTAGAGCTAGATTAGGCTAGGCAATGCAAGATTATAGTAGAGTAGAGTAGAATCTAATAGAGAAGAGTAGAGTAGTGTAGAGAAGAGTACAGTAGAGTAGAGCAGAGGAGTATAAAGCAAAGTAGTGTGGAGCAGAGCATACCAAAAAAGAGTAGAGAAGAGCATAATAGAGCAAAGTAGAGAAAAGTAGAGCATAATAGAGTAGAGTAGAGCAAAGTAGAGTAGAGTAGAGTAGAGCTAGGTTTGGCTATGTTAGGTTATGCTAGGCTAGAGTGGTGTAGAGTAGAGTAGAATAGGTTATAGTAGAGTAGAGTAGAAAAGAGCTAGGATAAGCTAAGCTAGGCTAAAGTATAGTAGAGGAGAGTAGATTAGAGTAGAGCAGAGCAAGGTAGAGTAGAGCAATACTGAAAAGAGTAGAGTAGAGTAGAGCAGAGCTAGTTAGGCTTGGCTATGCAAAGCTAAGCTAGGCTAGGTAAGGCTAGAGTAGAGTAAAGTAGAATAGAGCAGAGTAGAGTAGAGTAGAGCTAGGCAAGGCAAAGTTAGAGTTGATTAGAGTAGAGTAAAGTAAGTAGAGCTAAGTTTGGTTAGGCTAAGCTATGTGAGGGTAGGCTAGGATAGAGTAGAATAGAGTTGGGTAGAATAGAGTAGTGTAGAGCAAGGTTTAGTTAAGTTAAGTAAGGTTATTCTAGGCTAGGCTATTATAGGCTAAGTTAGGCTAGAGTAGAGAAGAGTAGAGTAGAGCTAGGTCAGGCTATGATAGGTTTGGCTAAGCTAGGCTAGGCTAAAGTAGAGTAGAGTATAGTAGATCAGAGTAGAGAAGAGTAGAACATAGTAGAGCATAGTAGAGTAAAGTAGAGTTGATTAGAGCAAAATAGAACAAAGTAGAGAATAGAGAGAATAGTAAAGAGAAGTTAGGTTTGGCTAAGTTAGGCTAGGTTAGGTTAGGCAAGGCTAGGCTAGGGTAGGTTAGAGTAGAGTAAAGTAGAGCTGTATAGAGTAGAGCTAAGTAAAGTTGATTAGACTAGATTAGAGCTAAGTTAGTTAAGGCTGAGTTAGGCTATTGTTGGCTAGGCTGGGCTATGCTATAGTAAAGCAGAGTAAAGTAGAGAAGAGCAAAGCTAGGTAAGGCAAAGCTATGTTAGGCTAGGCTAGAGTAAAGATTAGAGTAGAGTAGAGTAGATCTGAGTAGTGTAAAGCAAAATAGGGAAGAGTAGAGTAGAGCAGAGCAGATTAGACCACATCACAGCACAATAGAGTAGAGCTAGGTTAGGCTAAGCTAGTCAACGCTAGGCTATGTAAGGATAAACTAAGCAAAGCTAGAGTACAGTAGAACTTGGTTAGGCTAGACAAGGCAACGTTAAAGTAAAGTAGAGTAGAGTAAAGTATAGTATAATCAAGTTAGTTTAGGTTTGGCTAAGCTAGGATAGGCTAGGGTAGAGTAGAGAAGAATATAGTAGAGTAGAACTAGATTAGGTTAGGCTAGTGTAGAGTAGAGTAGAGTAAAGTAGAGTAGAGTATAGTAGAATAGAGTAGAGTAGAGTAGAGTAGAGTTGAGTGGAGTAGAAAAGAGTAGTGCATAGTAGAAGAGAGTATAACAGAGTATAGTAGAGTAAAGTAAAGTACAGCATGATAGAGTATCGTAGCATAGAGCTAGGTTAGGAAATGCTAGGCTAGGCCAAGCTAGGCTAGAGTAGAGTAGAGAAGAGCTAGGTTTGGCTAGGTAAAGTTAGGCTTTGTTAGGGTAGAGTATAATAGAGTACTATAGAGAAGAGTAGAGTAGAGTAGAGTAGAGAAGAGTAGAGCAGAGTAGAATAGAGTAAAGTAGAGCTAGGTTAGGCTAGGCTATGATTGGCTATACTAGGCTAGGCTAGAATGGAGTAGATGAGAGGAGTAAAGTTGCATAGAGTAGAGCTAAGTTAGGCTAAACTAGGCTAAAGTATGTAGTAGAGAAAGGTAGAGGATAGTAGAGTAGAGTAGAGCTAGGTTAGGCTAGGTTAAGTTAGAGTAGAGTAGAGTAGAGTAGAGCTAGGTTAGCCTAGTTTAAGCTAGGCTATGTTAGAATAGAGTAGAGTATAATCTAATAGAGTGGTGTAGAGCATAATAGAGAAGAGTAAAGCATGGTTAGGCTAAGCTAGGCTAGGCTATGCTAGGATAGGCTTGGCAAGGCTATGTTAGATTAGAGTAGAGAAGAGTAGAGTAGAGTCGAGAAGGGTAGGGCTCAGTTAGAGCAGAACAGAGCTTATCTGAGCTGAGCAAAGAATAGTAGAGAAGAGTAGAGAAGATTAGAGAAAAGAAAAGAAGAACAAAGTAGAGCAGAGTAGAGTAGAGCAAAGCAGAGCAAAGAAAAATAGAGCAGAGTAGAGTAGAGTATAGTAAGGTAGAGTAGAGCAGAGTAGAGTAGAGCCAGGTTAGGCTAAGCTAGGCTAGGCTAAGCTAGGCTAAGTTTGAGTAGGGTAGAGTAGAGTAGAATAGAGTATAGTAGAGTAGAGTAGAGCTAGGTTAGGCTATGCTAAGCTAGGCTAAGCTAAGCTAGGTTAGGCTAGGTTGAGCTTGTTTAGGCTAGGCTAGAGTAGGATAGACTAGAGTAGAGAATAATAGAATAGAGCTGGTTAGGTTAGGCTTGGTGAAGATAGGCTAGAGTAGAGTAAAGCATAGTAGAGTGAGGCAAAGTAGAGCATAGCAGAGCATAGTAAAGTAGAGCAGAGCAAAGTAGAGTAGAGCAAAATAGAGTAGAGTACAGCTAAGTTAGTTTCGATTAGGCTACACTATGCTAAGTTAGAGTAGAGCAGAGTAGAGTAGATTAGAGAAGAATAAAGCTAGTTTAAGCTTGGATAAGCTAGGTTAGAGTAGAGTATATTAGAGTAGAGTAGAGTAGAGTAGAGTAGAGCAAAGTATAGTATAGGAAAGTAGAGTATAGTAGAGCAGAGTAGAGTAGAGAAAAGTAAAGCTATGTTGGGCAAGGCTAGGTTAGGTTAGTCGAAGCTAGAGTTGAGTAAAAAAAAGCTAGGTTAGGATAGGCTAGGTTAGGCTAAGTTATAGAAGAGTAGAGTAGAGTAGGGTGAAATAGTGTAGGGTAAGGTAAAGTAGTTTTTGGTTTGGCTAGGCTAGCCTAAGCTAGGTTAGGTAAGGTTAGGCTATGCTAGGTGAGGCTAGGCTAGATTAGGGTAGAGTAAAGTAGAGTAGACTTGGGTAGAGCATAGTAAAGTAGAGTAGAGTAGAACAGAGCAGGGCATCACAAATTTGAGAATAGTTGAGTAGAGCATAGTAAAGCATAGTAGAGCAGAGCTAAGTTAGGTAAGACTAGGCCAGGCTTGTCTAGGCTGGAGTAGAGTAGAGTAGAGTAGAGCTAGGTTAAGCTAAGCTTTGTTAGGCTATGTTAGAATATAGTAGAGTAGAGTGTAGTATAGTATAGTAGAGTAGAGGAGAGTATTGTATAGTAAAGGAGAGTAGAGTAATGCTAAGTTAGGCTAGGCTAACCAAGGCTAACAGGTCTAAACTAAGCTATGCTAGAGTTGAATAGACTATAGAAGTGTAGTGTAGAGTAGAGTGGAGTATAAGACGATTATGTTAGGCTATGTTAGGCAAGGCTAGGCTAGAGTAGAGTAGAGAAAAACATAGCAAAGTAGTACAAATTATATCTATGTAGAGATGAGCTGAGTAGAGCAGTGTAGAGTAGAGAAAAATAGAGCAGAGTTTAGTAGAGCAGAGTAGAGCAAAGTAGAGTTGAACAAAGTTAGGCATCACTCGACTAGGCTAGGTTAGAATAAAGTAGAGAAGAGTAGAGTAGAGTAGAATAGAGTAAAGAAGAGAAGAGAAGAGTAGACTATAGTAGAGTAGAGTAAAGTATAGTGTAGTATAATTGAGCTGAATAGAGTAGAGTTGAGCTTGGTTAGGCTAGGCTGGGCGAGGTTAGTATAATCTAGAAAAGAGGAGCATAGGGTAATGTAGAGTAGAGTAGAGCTAGGTTAGGTTAGGCTAGGCTAGAGTAAAATAGAGTATAGTAAAGCAGAGTAGAGTAGAGATATTTAGAGCAGAGAAGAGTAGAGAAAAGAAAAGTAGAGCAAAGCTTGTTTATGCTAGGCTAGGCTAGGGAAAGCTAGAGTAAACTAGAATAGAGTAGAGTAGAGCTAGGTTAGGCTAGGCAAGTCTAAGCTAGGTCTGTGTAGAGTAGAAGAAAATAGAGTAGAGTAGAGTAGAGTATAGTATAATAGAGTAGAGTAAAGCAAAAGCTAGGTAGGTTAGGTTTGAGTAGAGTAGAGTAGATTAGAGAAGAGTAGAGTAGAGCTGAGTTGAGTAGAGTAGTACGAAGTAAAGAAAAGTAGAGCAGAGAAGAGTATAGCAGAGCAGAGCTCAGTTATATTAGTCAAGGCTAGGCTCGGCTAGAGTAGACTAGAGTAAAGTAAAAAAGAGTAGAGTATAGTATAGTATAATAGATTATAGTATAGTAGAGTAGAGTATAGTAGAGTAGAGAAGAGTAGAGCTAGGCTAGGCTATGTTAGAGTAGAGTAGAGTAGTGTGGAGTAGAGTAAAATAGAGTAGAGTAGAGTAGAGTAGAGGAAAGAAGAGCAGAGTAGAGTAGTTCAACGCATTGTAGAGCAATGTTGAGCAAAGTAAAGAAAAGAACATCAGAGCAGGGAAGAGTAGAGTAGAGCAGAGCAGAGTAGAGTAGAGTGGAGCTAGGTTTGGCTAGGCAGGGTTAGGTTAGGCTAGGCAGGGTTAGGTTAGGCTAGGCTAGGCTAGAGTATAGTAGAGTAGAGTATAGTAAAGTAGAGTAGAGCTAGGTTAGGTTAGGCATGGCTAGGTTAGAGTAGAGTAGAGTAGATTAGAGTAAAGCTTGGTTTGGCTAGCCTAGGCGAAGCTAGGCTAGGGTAGGTCAGGCTTGGCTAGAGTAGAGTAGAGTACAATAAAATAGAATAAAGTAGGGCTATGTTAGCCTAATTTAGGCTAAAGTATAGTAGAGAGTAGAGCAGAGCAGAGTAGAATAAAGCAGAGTAGAGCTGTGCAAAATAGAGAATTACAAAGCAGAGTACAGAAGAGCTGAACAAAGTAGAGAAGAGGCAAGTTAGGCTAGGCTGGGCTAGAGTAGAGTTTGGTTAGGTTTGGTTTGGCTATACTAGGCTAGGTAATAGTAGTAGTGTAGAGTAGTTTATACACTTTTATAAGAACATTTTAAAGTTTTATTTAATTAAAAAAATAAAAAATTTTTTGACCAAAATAAATACAAAATTTATTCTTAAAAATTATGGAAAAGTGAGATTTGTTTTATAAAAAGTAAATAATATTTTTTTCATTTTAAAATATAACTATGTTATGAAGTTACTATACACAACAAATTTATTAAATATACAAATTTTTTATAGTAATTTTAAAAATTAATTTTATAACTATTAATTATTAATATGTTTTTCAATCAAAATTATCTTGAAAGTTAAACTTAAATGACAATATCTGCATCACATTAGTCATAGTTTTTAAAATTATCAAAAAACATTTGCAAAATATTTTTGATATTTTTTATAAATTAAATAATTTTTTAGATTTTTTTGGTTATCTTCTCTTAGTAATAAAAAACGTAATAAAAGACAAAATATTTTTTTTCTTTAATAAAGTTATAGGTAAAACTATTTAAAAGAAAATATTTTTATTAAAACAAAAAAATCTAAATATAAGTTTTAAAGTAATTTAAATATATATTACATAAAAGTTGTTATGTTTTATACAACTATCTAATAAAAGATTTTTAGTGATAATCTTTTTTATAATAATTTTTTTTATTTTAGTGAATGAAAATTCAAAACTTATTTTTAAATATTTGCTTGAAATAGATTTTCTTAAAATTTTTTAATAATGAAAAAAAAATTGTTACGAAATTTAATTAAAGAATTTTTTATAACATATATTTTCTAAAATTATTTTGAAAAATACTTATTAATTTATTAAACTAATACATTGTATGCATAGTACTGTCTTAAGAGTCTTTTTATTGATTTCTATTACAATTTTTTTTTTCATAATAGTTGATAGAAATCATTATTAAAATTAATTTTTTTAATAAATAAACATTTTTTTTTGATATTTTGACTAAAAAAAATTAAAAAAAAATTAAAAAATTATCTTTAAAAAGGTATTATATTTTAAATTAAATCCTTTCCTAATTAAAATTCATGTATGTGATCCAAATGATGGTAGAGTAGAGTAGAGTGGAGCAGAGCAAAGTAGAGTAGAGCAATATAGAGCAGAGTAGAGTAGAGTAGAGTAGAGTAGAGTAAAGTAGAGTAGATCAAAGTCTTGTAGAGTATGGCAAAGTAGAGTATAGTGGAGAATAGTAGAGCAGAGCAGAATAGAGCAGAGTAAAGTATAGTAGAGCTAGGTTAAGCTAGTCAAGTTTAGAGTAGAGTAGAGGAGAGGAGAGTGGGGTAGAGTGGAGTAGAGCTAGTTTAAGTTAGGCTAGGCTAGGCCAGGTTAGGGAAGAGTAGAGTAGAGTAGAGTAGAGTGAAGCTATGTTAGGATAAGTTAGGCTAGGCTAGGCAAGGGTAGGTTAGAGTAGAAAAGAGTATAATAGAGTAGAGTAGAGTAGAATATGGCAAGGTTTAAGTAGGCTAGACTAGAGTAGAATAGAGTAGAGTAGAGTAAAGTAGAGAAGAGAAGAGTAGAGTCAAGAAGAATAGAGCTAAGCTAAGCTAGGTTAGGCTAAGTTAGAGTAGAGTAGAGTTCAGAAGAGATGAGTAGAGTAGAGCTAAATTAGGTTAGGCTAAGCTAGACTAAGTTAGGGTAGGGTAAGCTAGAGTTGAGTAGAGTAGAGTTAAGTTAGACTAGCCTAGGCTAGGCCAGAGTATAGAATAGAGGAATGCATAATAGAGTAGATCATAGTAGAGTAGAGAAGACTAGAGTAAAGTAGAGAAGAGAAGAGCATAACATTGTAGAGCAAAGTAGAGTAGAGCTAGGATAGGCTCAGCTCGACTAAGCTAGGCTATGCAAGGCTAAGCTGGACTAGAGTGGAGTAGAGTAAGGTAGAGCTTGGTTAGGCTAGGTTAGAGTAGACTTGAGCAGAGTTTAGTAGAGTATAGTAGAGTAGGATATAGTAGAATAGAGCTAGGTTAGGTTAGGTTAAGTTAGGGTAGGATAGGGTAGGCTAGGATGGGCTAAAGTAGAGTAGAGCTAAGTTAGGCTAGGATAGGTGAGAATAGAATTGAGTAGAGGAGAGTGTAATAGAGTAGAGTAAAATTGAGTGGAGTAGAATAGAGTTGAGTAGAGTTGAGTTGAGTAGAGTATAGTAGAGTATAGTAGGATGTAGTAGAGTAGAGTAGAGTAGAGTAGAGTAGAGGAGAGAAGATGAGAGGGAAGGAGAGGAGCATAGAGCATAGTAGAAGATATAAAGTAGAGCTAAGCAAAAGAGTAAAGCATTACTAAGTAGAGCAGAGCAGAGTAATGCAAAATAGAATATAACAGAATAGAGTAGAGTAGAGCAGATCAGAGCTAGGTTAGGTAAGGCTAGGTAAATTAGAGTAGGGTGGAGTTAAGTAGAGTTGAGCTAGGTTAGGTTAAGCTAAGCTAGGGTAGGTTAGGAAAGGGTAAGCTAAACTAGAGTGAAGTAAAGTGGAGTAGAGTAGATTAGGGTAGAGTAGAGTTAGATTAGACAAGATTTGGCTAAGCCAAGCTAGGCTAGGTTAGGCTAGGGTAGAGTAGAGTAGAGTAGAATAGAGTATACTAGAGCTGAGATGAGTATAGTAAAGGAGAATAGTGGAGAGGAAAGGAGAGGATAACAAAATAGACCAAGGTATAGTAGAGCAGAGTTGTGTAAAATAAAGTAGAGCACAGTAGAGCAAAGTAGAGTAGAGTAGAGTAGAGCTGAGCTGAGCATAGTAGAGTAGAGTAGAATAGAGAAAAGTATAGTAAAGTAGAGCAGAGCAAAGCAGTGAAAGTTAGGTTAGGCTAAGTTAGGCTGGGTTAAGCTAGGCTCGGTTAAAGTAGAGCTAGGTTAGGCTATGCTATGATAGACTAGGTTGGAGAAGAGCATAATATAGTAAAGTTGAGTGGAGTAGAGTAGAGTGAAGTATAGTATAGTAGAGTAGAGTAGTTTATAGTAGAGTAGAGTAGAGCTAGGTTAGGCTAGAGCTGGCTTGGCTAAGCTATGGTAGGTTAGGCAAGGCTAAGCTAAGTTAGGGAACGATAGGCTATGCTAGGTTAGATTAAAATAGAATAGAGTAGAGTAAATAGAGTAAAGTATAATAGAATATAGTAGAGGAAAGAAGAGTGGAATTTGGTTAGGTAAGGCTAGGCTAGGTAAGACAAGGATAAAGTAGAGTAGAGTAGAGTAAAGAAGAGTAGAGTAGAGAAGAGTAGAGTAAAGATTAGTTAAGGCAGGCTAGGTTAGGCTACATTAGGCTAGAGTAGAGTAGTGTTGAGTTAAGCAGAGTATAGTAGAGTACAATAGACCACATTAGAGTAGAGTAGAAAAAATAGAGAAGAATAGAGTAGAGCAGAGCAAAGCATAGTAGAATAGAGCATAGTAGAAAAGAGCATAGTGGAGTAGAGGAGACTAAAGCCAGATTAGGCTAAGGTAGGCTCGACTAGGTTAGAGTAGAGTAAAGTAGAGTAGAGTAGAGTGGAGTAGAGTAGTGTAAAGTAGAGAAGATTATAATAGATTAGAATAGAGTATCATTAAGTAGAGTTGAATATAATAGAGCTAGGTTTGAGTAGGCTAGGTGAGGCTAGGCTAGACAAGAGTAAGTTAGGCTAGGCTAGAGTAGAGTAGATTAGAGTAGAGTAGAGCAAAGTGAGGTTAGGTTAAGCTAAGCTAGGCCAAAGTAGAGTAGAGTAGAGTAGGGTAGAGTAGAGTAGAGTATAGTAGACAGAGTAGAGTAGAGCTTAATATAGTGGAGTAGAGTAGAGCAGAGTAGAGTAGAGCAAAGCTAGGTTAGGCTAAGCTATGTTAGGTAAGGCTAGAGTAGAGTAGAGTAAAGCAAGGTGAGGCTAAGTTAGGATAGGTTATGTTAGAGTAGAGTATAGTAGAGTAGAATAGAGTAGAGTAGGGTAGAATAAAGTAGAATAAAGTAGTGTAGAGTAGAGTAAAGTAAAGTAAAGTAGAGCTAGGTTAGGCTAGGATGAGCTAGAGTATAGTAGAGTAGCATAGACTAGTGTAGGGTAAAGCAGAGCAGAGCAAAAAAGAGCATAGTAGAGGAGAGCAGAGCAGAGCTAGGTTAGGTTAGGCTAGGTACGATTAGGCTTGAGTAGAGTAGAGTAGAGCCAGGTAAGGATAGGCTTGAATAGATTCGTTTGCAGAAGAGTAGAGTAGAGTAGAGCAGAGCAGAGTAGAGTTGAGTAGTGTAGAGTACAATAGGGTATGGTAGAGTAGAGTAGAGTAGAGCTAGGCAAGGCTATGATTGGCTAGTTTTGGGAAGGCTAGGCCAGAGTGAGTAGAGTAGAGTAAAGTAGAGTATAGTAGAGAAAAGTAGATCATAACATAATAGAGCAAAGTAGAGTAGAGCAGAGTAGAGTAGGGCACAGTAGAATAGAGCTTAACACAATGGGTATAGTAGAGTAGAGCAAAGCTAGGTTAGGCTAGACTAGGCTAAGTAAGGGTAGAGTATAGTATAGTAAAGCTATGTCATGGTAGGCTAGGGTAGGTTAGGTTAGAGTGGAGTGGATTAGAGTATAATACAGTAGAGTAGAGTAGATTAGAGTTGCATAGAATAGAGTAGAATAAAGTAAAATAGAGTAGAGTAGAGTAAAGTAAAGCTAGGTTAGGCAAGGCTGAGCTAGAGTAGAGTAGCATAAAGTAGAGTAGAGTAGAGCATTGCATTGCATAGTAGAGTATTATAGAGGAGAGCAGAGCAGAGTATAGCATAGCTAGGTTAGGCTAGGCGAGGCTAGGTTAGGCTAGAGTAGAGTAGAGTAGAGCTAGGTTAGGATAGGCTGGGCTAGATGAGTTTGGAGAAGAGTAGAGTGGAGTAGAGCACAGTTGGGGCAAGTATAGTAGAGTAGTGTAGTGTATAGTAGAGTATAATAGAGCTAAGCTAGGAAATGCTAGGCTAGGCTATACTAGACTAGGGTTGACAAGTCTAAGAAAGGCTAGGCTAGAGTAGAGTAGAGTAGAGCTAGGTTAGGCAAGGCTAAGAAAGAGTACAGTAGAATATATTAGAGTAGAGTAGAGTAAAATAGAGTAAAGCTGGACATAGTAGAGCATAGCAGGTTAGGCTAAACAAGGCTAGACTAAGCTAGGTTAGGGTAGAGTAGAGTAAACTAGAGTAGAGTAGAGTATATTTAAGTTAGGCTTGGCTAGGCTAAGTTTTAGTAGTGTAGATTAGAGAAGAGTAAAATAGATTAGAGTAGAGTGTAGTAGAGTAAAGTAGAGTGGAGCTAGTTTAAGTTAAGTTAGGCTAGGCTAAGCTAGGGTAGGCTAGGCTAGGTAAGGTTAGGCTAGGCTAGGTAAGGTAAGGTTAGGCTAGGCTAGACTAGCTAGAGTAGAGTAGAATAAAGTACAGTGAAGTAGAGTAGAGTAGAGCTAGGTTAGGCTATGTTAGGCTCGGTTGGGCTAAACTGGGCTAGAGTTGAGAAGGGAGGAGCAGAGCAAAGCACAGTAGAGTAAGGCATTACATAATAGAGCTGAGCAGAGTAGAGTAAAGAAGAGAAGAGAAGAGTAGAGCAGAGATGAGCAAAGCAAAGTAGGGATCATCTAGGCTAAGCTATGCACGATTATAATTAAGTAGAGTTTAGCTAGTTTAGGCTAGTTTAGAGTAGAGTAAAATAGAGTAGAGTAATGTTAAGTAGAGTAGTGTAAAGAAGAGTAGAATAGATTAGAGTAGAGCTAGGTTAGGCTAAGTAATGCTAAGCTCAGCTAGGATAGGTTATGTTAGGCTAGGCTATAGTAGGAAAGATTAGAGTAAAGTAGAGTGGCATAGAGTAGAGTAAAGCTAAGTTAGGTTAGGCTAGACTAAGCTACAATAGAGTACAATAGAGTAGAGTAGAGTAAAGAAAAGTAGAGCACAATAGACTAGAGCAAAGCAGAGCTGGGTAGAGCTAGATTATGCTAGGCTAAGCTAGAGTAGAGTAGAGTAAAGCTTGGTTAGGTGAGGAGAGGCTAAACTAGGTTGGAGTAAAGTAGAGTAGAGTAGAGTATATTAGAATACAATAGAGTGGAGTATATTAAAGTTGAGTAGTGTAGAGTAGGGCAGAGTTAGGTTAGGCAAGGCTAAGGCTAGGGTAGGTAGAGTAGAGAAGAGTAGACTAGATTATTATAAAGTAGGTTATAGCTTGGTCAGGTTAGGCTAGATTTGAGTAATGTAGAGTATAGTAGAGTAGGGTAGAGTATAGCACAGTAAGGCAAATAAGAGTAGAGCAGAGTAGAGTTGAGTAGAGCTAATCTAGGTCAGGCTAGGCTAGAGTGGACTAAATTGGAGTAAAGTGGAGTAGAGTAGAGTAGGGTAAAGCTAAGTTAGGCAAGGTTAGGATAGAGTACAATAGAATAGAGTAGAGTAGAGTAAAGCAAAGTAGAGCAGAATTGAGATGAGCAGAGTAGAGCATAGTAAGGAAAGGCTAGGCTAGGCAGTACTAAGCTAAGCTAAGATAGAGTAGAGTAAAGTAGAGTATAGTAGAGTAAAGCTAGGTTAAGCTAGGGTAAGCAAGGCTAAGTTGGAGTAGAGTAGAGTAGAGTAGAGTATAGTAGAGCAGAGGAGAGTAGAGCTGGGTTAGGTCGGGGTAGGCTAGGCATGGCTCGATATGCTAGGCTACGTAGAGTAGAGTAGAGTTGATTAGATTAGAATAAAGTAGAGTAGAGTAATATGGAGTACAACTGAGTTAGGATAGGGTACCTTAGGGTAGGGTAGGCTTTTCTATGCTAGGCTAGAGTAGAGTAAAGTAGGGTAGAGTAAAGTAGAATAGAGCAAGTTAGGCTAAGCTAGGCTAAACTAGGCTAGATTAGAGTAGAGTATAATAGAGTGGAATAGAGTAGAGTAAAGTAAGACAGAGTAGTGTAGAGCAGAGCATAGTAGAGTAGTGCAAAGCAGAGAAGAGCAAAGTTGAGCTTAGTTTAGCTAAGCAGAGCAGAGCAGAGCAAAGTAGAGTAGAGCTAGGTTAAGTTAGGCTAAGTTAGGCTAGGTAAGAACAGAGCAAAGTAGAGAAGAATAGAGCATAAAAAAAATAAAACAAAGCATGTAAAGTAGAGTAGAGTAGAGTTGAGAAATTCAAAAAGAGAAAAGCTAAGCAAGAAAAGTAGGGTTAGGTTAGGCTAGCTAGGCTATGCTAAAGTAGACTATAGTAGAGTAGAGTAGAGCTAGGTTAGATAAGGCTATGTTAAAGTAGATTATAGTGGAGTAGAGTATAGTATAGTTGAGTAAAGTAGAGTAGAGGAAAGTAGAGCTAGGTTAGGCTATGCTAGGTAGGCTAGGTTAGAGTAGGCTAGGATAGGTAAGGCTAGAAGAGAGTAGAGTAGAGTAGAGTAGAGTAGAGCAGAGTAAATTAGAGCTTGGTTAGGCTAGGCTAGTATAAAGTAGAGTAGAGCAAAGCAAAATAAAGTAGAGCAGAGTAGAGTAGTATAGAGAAGAGCAAAGTCGAGTAGGGAAGAGGAGAGTAGAGTAAGGTACAGCAGAGTAGAATAGAGTAGAGTAGAGTAGAGCTAGTTTGGGCTGACCTAGGCTAGGTTAGAGTAAAGTAGAGAATAGTAGAGAAGAGTAAAGTAGAGTAGAGCATAGTATTGTAGAGTAGAGTAGAGTAAAGCTTGGTTAGGCTTACTTATGCTAGGTAAGGCAAGGCGAGAGTGGAGTAGAGTTGAACAAGGTTGAGTAGAGTATAGTAGAGTATAGTAGGTTAAAGTAGAGCAAGATTAAGCTAGGCTAGGCTAGGGTATTGTAGAGTGGAGTAGAGTAAAACAGAGCAGAGTAGAGTAGAGAAGAGTAGAGTAGAGCAGAGTAGAGCAGAGTAGAGTAGAACAGAGATGAGTAGAGTAAGGTTAGGCTTGGCTATGCTATATTAGGCCAGGCTAGAGTAGAGTTGAGAAGAATGGAGTAGAGTAAAGTATAATAGAGCAAGGTTAGGCTAGGCTCAGCCACGATAGGCTAGAGCAAAGTAGAGTAGAATCGAGTTGAGCCTGGTTATGCTTAGCTAGGCTAGGCTAGGCTATGCTAAATTAGGCTTGAGCAGAGTAGAATAAAGTATAGTAGAGTAGAGTAGAGTAGAGCAGAAGAGAGTAGAGAAGAGTAGAGTTGGTAGAGTAGAGCAAGTAGATTAGAGTAGAGAAAAGTAGAACAAAGAAGAGCAAAGTAGAGTAAAGCAAAGTTAGGCTAGCTATAATATAGTATAGTAGAGAAGCATAGGTTAGAATAGAGCTAGTTTGGGCTAGGCTAGGCTAGATTTAAGTCAAGTAGAGTGGACTAGAGTAGAGCTAGGTTAGGATAGGCTAGGTTCGACTAGGCTAGGCTAGAGTAGAGTAGAGTTGATTAGAGTAGAGTAGAGTTGAGTGGAGTGGAGTAGAGTAGAGTAGAGTAGAATAGAGAAGTGTAGAGTTCACTAGAGTAGAGTAGAGTAGAGCATAATAGTGTAGAGGAGAGTAGAGTAGAGTAGGCAAGAGTTGAGAAGAGCAGAGCAGAGTAGATAAGAGCATAATAGAGTAGAATAGAGTAGAGTAAAGCAAAGTAGAATCTGATTAGGATAGGATAGGCTTGTTTAGGCTAGGCTAGAGTAGTTTGGAGCTAGGTTAAGCTAGGGTAGGTTCGGTTAGGTTAGAGTAGAGTAGAGTAGAGTAGAGTAAATTAGAGTAGAGTAGAGTGGAGTAGAGTAGATTTAGGTTAGGTTATTCTATGCTAGGCTAGGTTAGAGTATAGTATAGTAGAGTAGAGTAGAGCTTTGTTAAGCTTGGTGAGGCTTGGCTAAGTTAGGCAAGGATAGGCTAGGCTAGGCTAGGTTAAAGAAGAGTAAAGTAGAGTAGAGCTGAGTAGAGTAGAGTACCGTATCATAGAGCTAGAGTAGAGTAGCTTAGAGTAGAGAATAAATAGCATAGTAGAGAAAAGAATAACAGGGAAGAGCATAACTGAGTAGAGAAGAGCTAAGTTATGCTAGGCCATATTAGGTAGACTGGGCTAGCCAAACTTAGACTTGGCTAGGCTAGGTTAGTGTAGAGTAGAGTAGAGTATAGCTAGCTTAGGCTTGGCCAGGCTAGGTTAAATTAGAGTAGAGTAGCATATAGTAGAGATAGGTTAGGCTATCTTATGCTGAGCTAAGCTAGGCTAAGGTAGGTCAGGCTAGGTTAAGCTAGAGTAGAGTAGAGCTCAATTAGGCTAGGTTAGGTTAGGCTAGGCAAGAGTAGAGTAGCACAGAGTAGAGTAGAGCAAATCAGAGCAGAGCAAAGTAAAGTAGAGTAGAGTAGAGTTGAGTAGAGCAGGGAAGAGCAAAGGTAGGTTAGGCTATGCTAAGTTAAGGTAGATTGTAGTAGAGTAGAATATAATAGAGTAGAATAGAATAGAGCAACGTAGAGTATAGTAGAGTAGAGTGGAGTAGAGCTAGGTTAGGCAAGGCTAGGCTAAGTTAGGCAAGGCTAGAGTAGAGTAGAGTAGAGTAGAGTTGAGTAGAGTAGAGTAGAGTAGAGTAGAGCAAGGTTAGGCGAGAGTATAGTAGAGTAGAGTATAGTAGAGTAGAGTGGAGAAGAGTAGAGTAGAGCAAAGTAGAGTAGAGTTGGGTGTAGCAGAGCAAGGTTATGTTAGGCTAGGCTAGGTAGGCTATGCTAGGATAGAGTAGAGTAAAGTTAGGTTCAGTAGAGTATATTGTAATAGTGCAAAGTTGAGTGTAGTAAAGTAAAGTAAAACTAGGTTAGGCTAGGCTAAGTTAGGCTGTGATAAAGTAGAGTAGAGTAGAGCTAGGTTAGGATATGCTTGTCAAGGTTAAGTTAAATTAGGCTAGAATATAGTAGAGTACATTAAAGATGAGTAGAGCATAGTAGAGCAGAGCAAAGAAAAGAAAAGTTGAGTAGAGTGGAGCAGAGCAGAGTATAGCTAAGTTAGGCTATCTAGCTAGCCTAGGCTAGGCTAGAGTAGATTAAAGCTGAGTATAGCAAAGTTAGGCTTGGCTAGGCTATGCTAGACAAGAGTAGAGCAGAGTAAAGTAGACTAGAGTAGAGTAGAGCTAGATTAGGCTATGTTAGGTTGAGCTAGGCTAGGCTAAGGTTGTCTAGGCTAAGCTAGGCTAGAGTAGAGTTGAGTAGAGTGTAGTAAAGTAGAGCATAGTTAGGTTAAGTTGGAGTGTAATAGAGTAGGGTTGAGTAAAGTAGAGCAAAGCAAAGTAGAGCTGAGCAAAGTAGAGCAAATTAGAGCAGAGTAGAGTAGAGTAGAGTAGAGCTGAGATGAGTAGAGCAGAGGAGAGCTAGGTTAGGCTAAGTTTTGCTAGGCTAGGTTAGAGTAAAGTAGAGTTGAGTAGAATTGAGTAGAGCAAAGTAGAGTAGAGTGGAGTAAAGTAGAGCTAGTTTCGGCTATACTAGGCTATGTTAAGCTAGTCTAGGCTAAGCAAGAATAGGCTTGCCTAGGTTAGGGTAGAGTAGAGTAGAGTAGAGCAGAGTAAAATAGAATAGAGTAGAGTAGAGTATTATAGAGTAGATTAAAGTATAGCATAATATAATAGAGTATAATAGAGTAGAGTTAGCTTAGGCTAAGCTTGGCTTGGCTAGGCTTGGATAGGTTAGGCTTGGCTAGAGTAGAGTAGAGTATAGTAAAGTATAGTAGAGTAGAGCTAGGTTAGACTATGCTAGGGAAGGCATTGTTAGGCTTGGCTAGGCTAGAGAAGAGTAGAGTAGAGTAGAGCTAGGTTAGGCTATCTTAATGTAGTGTTGAGTAGAGTGGAGTAGAGTAGAATAGAGTTGTGTAGAGTTAAGCATAGTAGAGTAGAGTAAAATAATGTAGAGTAGAGCAAAGTAGAATAGAGCAAAGCAAAGTAGAATAAAGAGAGTAGAGTAGAACTAAGCAAGGCAAAGCTATGCTAGTTTAAGCTATACGAGGGTAGGTTTGAGTATAGTATAGTATAGCAGAGTGGAGTGGAGTAGTGTAAAGAAGAGTGTAGTAGTGTAAAATAGAGTAGAGTAGAGTATAATAGAGTAGAGTAGAGTGGAGTAGAGCTAGGTTAGGCTAGGCTTGGTTAAGTTAGGCTTGGTTAGTCTTGGCTAGAGTGGAGTAGAGTAGAGATAAGTTTTTTTTGGCTAAGCTAGGCTAGAGAAGAGTAGATTAGAGTAGGTAGAGCAAAGTAGAGTAGATCAATGAAGTGCAGAGTAGAGTAGAGTAGAGTAGAGTAGTGTAGAGTAAAAAGGTGTAGAGTAGAGTAGAGCAGAGTAAAGTAGAGTAAAGCTAGGTTAGGCTAAGCTTGGCTAGTGTAGGGATGACTATAGTAGAGTAGAGAAGAGCTTGGTTATGCTAGGCAAGGCTAAGCCAGGTTAAAGTTGAGTTGAATAGAGTAGAGTAGAGTATAGTATAGTAGAGTAGAGTGGAGTAGAGCTAGGTTAGGCTAGGTTTAGTTAGGCTACAGTAGACTAGGTTAGGCTTGGTAGGCTAGAGCAAAGTAGAGTAGAATAAATTGGAGTAGAGGAGAGCAGAGTAGAGTATAGTAGAGTAAGGCTAGGCTATGCTTGGCTAGGCTACGTATGATTAGAGTAGAGCAAGATGGTGCAGAGCAGACCAAAGCATAGCAGAGTAGAGCATAGTCGAGTAGAGCAGAGCAGAGTAAAGCAGAGTAGAGCATAGTAGAGTAGAGCAGAGCATAGTAGACTAGAGTAGAGCAGAGCAAAGCAAAGCTGTGCAAAGCAGAGCAGAGCAAAGTAGAGCAAAGCAAAGCTAGGTTCGGCTAAGCTAGAGTAGAGTAGAGAAGTGTAGAGTAGAGTAAGGTTTGGCTAGGCAAAGCTAGGCTATGTCAAAATTAAATAGAGTGGAATAAAATAGATATGAATAAAGTAAAGTAGGGTAGTGTAAGGTAGAGTAGAGCTAGGTTAGGCTAGGCTTTGCATGGTTAGAGTAGGCTAGGCTAAGGTAGAGTAGAGCATAGTAGAGTAGTGTAAAGTAGAGTAGAGTAAAGATTGGTTAGGCTTGGCTAAGCTAGGCTAGAGTCAAGCAAAAGTAGAGTAGAGTAGAGTAGAGTATAATAGAGCAAAGTAGAGTAGGGCAGAGTAGAATATAGTCGAGAAGAGTAGAGTAGAGCATAGTAGAGTATAGCATAACAGTGTTGGGTAAAGCAGAGCATAGTAAAGAATAGAAGAGTATTGTTTAGTTAAGCTAGGCTTGGCTAGGCTAGGTTAGGTAGGGATAGGCTAGGCTAAGCTAGAGTAGAGTAGAATAGAGGAGAGAATAATAGAGTATAGTAGAATAGAGTAGAGTGGAGATAGGTCATGTTAGACAAGGCTAGAGTACAATAAAGCAGAGTAGAGGAATGTAGAGCAGAGCAGAGTAGAGCTAGGTTAGGCTTGGTTAGACTAGGCTAGGCTAAGCCAGGCTAGGTTGGGCTAGTGTTGAGTAGAGTAGAGTAGAGTAAAGCTAAGGTAGGCTAGTGTAGGTTGATCTAAGTTAGAGATGAGTAGAGTAGAGTAGAGTATATGGGAGTAGAGGAGAGTATAATAAAGTAGAGTAGAACTAGGTTAGGCTAGGCTAGGCTAGAGTAGAGTTGAGTATAGCAGAGTAGAGTAAAGCTAGCTTAGGCTATCCTAGGCTAATGTAGAGAAAAGTATAATAAAGTAGAGTAGAGCAAAGTAGAACAGAGCAGAGTAGGGCATAGTAGTGTAGAGCAAAGTAGAGTACAGTAGAGAAAGCAGAGCAGAGTAGTGAAAAGTAAAGCAAAGCAGAGTAAAGTAGAATAGAGCAGAGTAGAGCAGAGAAAAGCTAAGTTAGGTTAGGCTAGGCTTGAGTTGGTTAGTGTAGAGAAAGGTTAGGCTTGGCTAGCTTATGTTAGAGTAGAGTTGAGAAAAATATAATAAAGTTTAGTAAGATAGAGTACAATTGATTAGAGTAGAGTAGAGAAGAATAGAGCTAGGTTTGGTTTGGCTAGGAGAAACTAGGTAGGCTAGGTATGGCTGGCCTAGGCTTGGCTTGAGTAGAGTAGAGTAGAGTAGAGTGGAATAGAGTAGAATAGAGTATAGCAAACTAGAGTAGAGTACAGTAGAGTAGAATGAGGTTAGGCTAGGCTAGGCTTGGCTTGAGTACAATAGATTGGAGTAGAGTATAGTAGAATAGATCAAAGAAGAGTAGAGTAAAACAAAGTAGAGTAGAGTAGAGCAGAGCAGAGCAGAGCAAAGTAAAGCAGAGCAAAATTGAGCCATGCAGACCAGTGTTGAGTAGAGGAAGGTTAGGCTGAGCTAGGCTGAGGAAGTCTAAGCTAGAGTAGAGGAAATTAGAGCTAGGTTTTTGTGGCTAGACTAGGCTAAGTTAGAATTAAGTAGAGTAGAGTAGAATTGAGTAGAATTGAGTGGACTAGAATATAATATAATAGAATAGAGTATAATGGAGTAGAGTAGAGCTAGGTTAGGATCAGATAAGGTAGGCTAGCTAGAGTAGTGTAGAGTTGATTAGCATAGAGTAGAGTAGACTAGAGTAGAGCTCGATTAAGCTAGGCCAAGCTGTGCCAGAATAGAGTAGAGTAGATTATAGTAGAGTAGAGTAGAGTAGAGTAGAGCAGAGTAGAGTAGAGAGAGTAGACTAGGGTAGAGCTATTTTAAGCTAAGCAATGGTCGATTGTCTAGGCTAGACAAGGTTAGAGTAGAGTAGAGTAGAGTAAAATAGAGTAAAGTTCAGTAGAGTAGAATAGAGTAGAGCAGAGTAGAGTGGAGTAAAGTCGAGTAGAGAAGAGTAGAGTATAGTAGAGTAGAGTAGAGCTAGGTTAGGGTAGGCTAGGTAAGGTTGGGCTAGGCCAGCCT
This sequence comes from Vanilla planifolia, assembly GCA_023846275.1. Lineage (NCBI taxonomy): Eukaryota > Viridiplantae > Streptophyta > Magnoliopsida > Asparagales > Orchidaceae > Vanilla > Vanilla planifolia. The sequence goes on from JAIUJO010000269.1 coordinate 477,281, forward strand.
AAGCTATTGTCGATTAGAGAATGTTAGAGTGTAGTAGAGTAGAGTAGAGTCGAGCAGAGGTAGGCATGGTGAGGCTAGGCTAGGCTATACTAGAGTAGAGTACAATAGAGTAGAGTGGAGTAGAGAAGAACAGAGTATAGTAGAGCAAGGTAGAGTAGATCAGAGTAAAGTAGAGCAACTTAAAGTAGAGAAGTGTAGAGTAGAGTAAAGTAGGGCAGAGTAGAGTAGAGTAGGGCAAGGTTAGGCTAGGTAAGGCTAGAGTAGAGTAAAGTAGAGTAGAGTTAGGTTAGGCTAAGTTAGGTTAGAGTGCCATATAATGGAGGAGGGTAGTGTAGATCAGAGTAGAGTAGAACTTTGTTTGGCAAGGCTAGGCTATGTTAGGCAAGGGTAAGCTAGGTTAGGCTAGGCTAGGCTAGAGTAGTGTAGATTAGAGTAGAGTAAAGAAGAGTAGGGTGGAGTAGAGTAGAATATGGCTTGGTTATGTTAGGTTAGGCTAGCATAGGCTAGAGTAGATTTGGGTAGAGTAGAGTAGAGCAGAGTATAATAGAGTCAAGCAGAGTATAGTAGAGTAGAGTAGAGTAGCATGGAGAAGAGAAGAGTAGAAATGAGTAGAGTAGAGCAGAGCATAGTAGTGTAGAATAGAGTATAGTAGAGTGGAGCCAGGTCAGGCTTGGCTAGGCCTTACTAGACAAGGCTAGAGTAGAGTAGAGTAGAGCTTGGTTAGGCATGGCTAGGTTAGAGTAGACTAAACCAGTGTAGAGTAGATTGGAGTAGAGGTAGGTTAGGGTAGGCTAGGCTAGGCTAGGCTATGGTATTGAAGGTTAGGCTTTGCTAGGGCTATGATAGGGTAGACTAGGCTAGAGTAGAGTAGAGTAGAGCTAGGTTAAGCAGATTAGAGTACAATAGGGTATAGTTGAGTGTAGTAGAGTAGAGTAGATTAGAGTAGAGCAAAGCAGAGTAGAGCATAATAGAGTAGAGCATAGTAGAGTATAATAGAGCAAAGTTAGGCAAAGTAGGGTAAAGTGGAGCAGAGAAAATTAGAGCAGAGTAGAGCTAAGTTAGGCTAGGCAAAGCAAGGCTAGAGTAGAGTAGAGTAGAGAAAAGATTAGGCTAGGTTACTTTAGAGTAGGGTAGAGTAGAGTATAGTAGTATAGAGTTGAGTAGAGTGGAGTATAGTAGAATAGAGTACAGTAGAGTAGAGTAGAATATCATAGAGTAGAGTATCATAAAAGTAGAGTAGAGTGTAGTAGAGTAGAATAGAGTAGCACAAGGTTAGGCTAAGCTAGGTTAGGTTAGGCTAGGGTATGCTAAGCTATGCTAGAGTAGAGTAAATTAGAGTAGAGTTAGAGTAGAGTATAGTAGAGTAAAGTAGAGTAGAGTAGAGTAGAGTAGAGCAGAGTACAATATAGTATAAGTATAATGGAGTAGAGTTGAGCTAGGTTAGGCTAGACAAGGCTAGGCAAGGCTAGGTTTCGTAAGGCTATAGTAGAATAGAGTAGAGTAAAGTACAACAATGTTTGGTTAGGTTAGGCTAGGCTTGAGTAGAATAGAGTAGAGAAGAGTAGAGTAAAGTAGAGTAAAGTAGAGATGAGCATAGTAGACCAGAGCAGAGCATAGCTATGTTAGGTTAGGCTAGGGTGGAGTAGAGTAGAGTATACTAGAGTAGAGTAGGGTATAGTAGAGTATAGTAGAGTATAATGGAGAAGAGTATAGTAGACCTAGGTTAGGCTATGACAGGCTTGGCTCAGTTAGGTTTAGGTTTGGTTAGGCTAGGCACGAGTAAAAGAAGAGTTGAGTAGAGTAGAGAAGAGTAGAGTAAAGTATAAAAGAGAAGATTTAGGTTAGGCTAAGCTATGCTAAAGTGGAGTAGAGTAGAGCAGAGAAGATATGGGCAGAGTGTAGTAGAGCAGAGCAAAGTAAAATAGAGCAAAGATAGGTTAGGCAAGGCTGGGGGTAGGCTAGGTTTGGGCTAGGCTTTGCTATGCTATGGCTGGGCTAGGCTAGAGTAGAGTAGAGTAGAGTGTAGAAAGTATAGTTTAGTGTAGATTAGAGAAAAAAAAAGTAGACTAGAGTTAGGTAGAGTAGAGTAGAGTATAGTGGAGTAGAGCTAGGTTTGGTTAGGCTAGGCCATTAGTAAAATGGAGTAGAATAAAGCAGAACAGAGCAGAGTAGAGTAGTGAAAAGTAGAGTTGAGATGAGCAGAGTAGATCAAAAAAGAGTAGGCAGAGTAGGGCTAGGTTAGGCTAGGCTAGGCTAAGCTAAGAAAGGGTAGGCTAGGCTAGGTCAGGCTTTGGCTAGGCTTGAGTAAAGTAGTACAGAGTAGAGTAATGTGGAGTAGAGTAAAGTAGAGTAGAGTGGAGGGACAACAAAATAGAATAGAGTAGAGTAAAGTAGAGCAGAGCTAAGTAGAGCAAAGTAAAGTAGAGAAGATGAGAGGAGTGTAGATTTGAGCAGAGCAGAGTAGAGAGTGACAGAGTAGAGCCAAGCATTGCAGAGTAAGGCTAGTTTAGGCTAGGCTAGGTAAGGTCAGAGTAGAGTAGAGTAGAGAAAAATAAAGTAGAGTAGAATTAGAATAGAGTAGAGCTAGGTAGTCTAGTCTAGGTCAGGTTAGAGTAAAGTAGAGTATAGTAGAGCAAAGTAGAGTAGAACAGAGTATAACAAAGTTTAGAAGAACAAGATTAGGCTAGGCTAGGTTAGGTTAGAGAAGAGAAGAGTAGAGTAGAGTACAATAGAGAAGAGTATTATAGAGTATAGTAGAGTAGAGTAGAGTCAAGTAACTATAGGTTAGGCTCAGGTTGGCTAGGTAAGGATAGAGTTTAGCAGAGTAGAGTAGAGATGAGCTAAGTTAGGCATGGCAAGGCTAGAGTAGAGTAAAGTAGAGTAGAGCAAAGGAGAGTAGAGCAAAGCATAGTAGAGCAAAGTATAACAAAGGTGAGTAGAGTAAAGAGGAGTAAGGTAGAGTAGAGTAGTGTAGAGTAGAGTAGAGTAGAGAAGAGTAGAGATAGGTTAAGCTAGGGTACGTTAGGCCTGAGTAAAATATAATAGAATAGGGTTGAGCTAGGTTTTGCTAGGAAAGGATTTGTTAGGGTAGATTTGAGTAGAATAGAATAGAGTAGAGTAGAATAGAGTTCAATAGAGTAGAGTAGAATAGAGGTTAGTAGAGTAGAGAAGAGTTGTGTAGGATAGAATAGAGTATAGTAGAGTATAATACAGTAGAGCTAGGTTAAGCTAGGGTTGGCTAAGCTAGAGTAGAGTAGAGCATAGTAAGGTAGAGTAGAGCAGAGTAGAGTAGAGCAAAAAAGAGTATAGCAAAGTAGAGTAGAGTGGAGAAGAGCAGAGTAAGGCTAGCCTAGGTTAGGCTAAAATAAGCTAGCCTAGGCTAGTCTAGATTAGAGTAGAGTAGAGTAGAGCTAGGTTAGGTAAGGTCAGGCTAGGCTTGGTTAGAGTATAATAGAGTAAAGTAGAGTAGAATAGAGTGGAGTAGAGTAGAGTATAGTGGAGTAGAGTAGAATAGAGTAGAATAGAGCACAACAAAGTAGAGTAGAGCAAAGTACAACAGAGCAGAGCATAGCAGAGTAGAGTAAAGCATAGCAAAGTAGAGCAGAGTAGAGTAGAAAAGAAAAGAGTAAAGAAAAGTAGAGCAGAGCAAAGTAGAGTAGAGCAGAGTAGAGTAGAGCCAAGCAAAGTTTGGTTAGGCTATGCTAGGTGAGGCTAGGTTAGGCTAGGCTAGGCTAGAGTAGAGTAAAGTAGATTAGAGTAGAGTAGAGTAGAATGAAGAGCTAGGTTAGGCTAGGCTAGGCCAGGTTAGACTAAAGTAGAGTAGAGTAGAATATAATAGAATAGAATAGAATATAATAGAGTATAATAGAGTAGAGTATAGTATAGTAGAGTAAAGTAGAGTAGAATAGAGATGATTAGAGTAGAGCTATGTTTGGCTAAGCCAGGCTAGGCTAGGCTAAGCAAGGCTATCCTAGGCTAGGCTAAGCAAGGCAAGTCTAAGCTAGAGTAGAGTATAAAAGAGTAGAGAGTATAATAGATCTTAGCTAGGCTAGGTTGGACAAGGTTAGAGTTTAGTAGAGTATAATAGAATAGAGTAGAGTATAATAGAGTTGAGTTGAGTAGAGTAGAGCTAGGTTAGGCTAATAAGGGCTAGGCTAGTGTAGGCTATGATAGGCTATGTTAGTCTAGAGTAGAGTAGAGTAGGGTAGTGTAGAGTGGAGTAGAGTAAGGAAGAGTAGAGTAGAGTAGATGTAGGTTAGGCAAGAATACAATAGAGTAGAGAGGAGTAGAGTCGAGTAGGGCATAACAGAGTAAAGAAGAGTAGTGTAGAGTAAAACAGAGTAGAGTAGAGCAAAGCAAAGTAGTGTGGAGCTAGGTTAGGCAAAGCTTGGCTAGGATAGGCTCGACTAGATTAGATTAGAGTCTAGCTAGTTTAGGCTATGCTTGGATAAGATAGGTTAGAGTATAGTAGAGTAGAGTATTATAGAGTAAAGTAGAGTATTGTAGAGTAGAGTAGAGTAGAGCTAAGGCTAGGCTTTGTTAAGCTGTGATAGTAGGCTAGAGTAGAGTAGAGTAGAATATAGTAGAATTGAGTATAGTAGAGTTGAGTGTAGAGTGGATTAGAGGTTAGTTAGACCTTGCTAGGTTAGGCTAGGCTAGGCTAGAGTATAGTAGAGTAGAGTAGAGTAGAGTAAAGCAGAGTAGAGTAGAGTAGAGAAGAGGAGCAAAGCTGAGTAGAGATGACACAATAGAGTAGAGTAGAGAAAAATGGAGCAGAGTAGAGTAAACAAAAGCAAAACAGAGTAGAGTAGAGCTAGGCTAGCCTAAGCTAGGCTTAGCTTGGATAGGGTACGCAAGGTTAGAGTGGATTAGAGTAAAAATAGAGTAGATTGGAGTCAAGTAGAGTAAAGTAGAGTGGAGAAAAGTTGAGTATGATATAGTAGAGCAGAGTAGAGTAGAGTAGCACTAGGTTAAGGTAGGCTAGGCTAGGTTAGATTAGGTTAGAGTAGAGTAGAGTATATTACAGTAAAGCAAGGTTAGGTTAGGCTATGCTAGGCTAGGCTGGGCTAGAGTAGATTAAAATAAAGCAGAGTAGAGTAGAATAGAGTAGATTATAGTAGAGTAGAGAAGAGTAGAGCAGAGTAAGGCTTTGCTAGTCTAGGCTAGGTTAGCCTAGGTTTTGCTAGGCTAGGCAAGAGTTGGATAGAGTTGGGAAGACTATAGTAGAGCTAGGTTAGGTTAAGCTTGGTTAGGCTATGCTAGAGTAGAATAGAGTGGATTAGAGTAGAGTATAGGACAGCAGAGTAAAGTAGAGCAAAGCAGAGTAGAGTGAAGCAGAGCAGAGTGAAGTAGAGCAGAGTGAAGCCGAGCTTGAGTAGAGTAGAGTAGAGTAGGGTAGAGTTTAGTAGAGTAAACTAGAGTAGGGCAAGGTTAGGCTAGGCTAGAGAGGAGTATAGCAGAGCAGAGCAGAGTATAGTCAAGTTGAGTAGAGCTAAGCTCAGCAAAGTAGTGTAGATCAGAGCATAATAGCATAGAGTAGAGCAGAGTAGGGCTAGGTTAGGCTAGGCTAGACTATGCTAGGCTGGGGTAGACTAGGTTAGGTTAGGCTAGGTTTGGCTTTAGTGGAGTAGAGTAGAGCAAAGTAAAGTAAAGTGGAGTAGAGTGCAGTATAGTGGAGTAGAGTGTAGGGTAGCAAAGAAAAGATGAGTAGAGTAGAGCAAAAAAGCGTAGCACATAGTAGAGTAGAGAATAGGATAACAGTGTAGAGTTAAGAAGAGCAGAGTAGAGAATGAGAAAGCAGAGCAGAGCTATGTTAGGCTAGGCTAGGCTATAGTAGAATAGAGCAAAGTAGAATAGAGTATAGTAGAGTAAAGCAGAGCTAGGTTAGGCTAGACTAGGTTAGGTTAGAGTACAGTAGGGTAGGGTAGAGTAGAGTAGAGTTGATTAGAGTAGAGCAGAGAAGAGCAATACAGAGTAGAGTAGAGCAAAGTAGAGTAGTGCATAGAAGAGTCAAGTTGAGCATAACAAGTTAGGCTAGGCTAGGTTAACTAGAGTAGAGTAGAGTGGAGTAGAGTAGAGCAAAGTAGAGTAGAGCAAGGTTAGGCAGGCTAGATGAGGCTAGGTTTAGCTAGGCTAGGCTAGAGTAGAGTAGATTATAATAAATTTGAGTTGAGTAAAGAAGTGTTAAGTAGGAAAGAGTAGAGAAGTGTTGAGCTGAGTAGAGGGTGTAGAGTAGGCTAGAGTAGAGTAGAGAAAAGCAGAGCAAAGTAGAAGAGAGAAGAGAAGAGGAGGGTAGGGCACAGCAGAGCATGGAAGAGTAGAGTAGAATAGACTAGAGCAGAGAATAAAAAAGCATAGCAGAGTAGAGTAGAGTAATACAGAGTAAAGTAGTGTAGAGCTAGGTTAGGTTAGGTTAGGCTAGGTTAGGCTAGAGTTGAGTAGGGTAGACTATAGTAGATTAGAGTAGAATAAAGTAGAAAAGGGTAGAGCTTTGTTAGGCTAGGCTTGGCTAGGTAGAGTATAGTAGAGTAGAGTTAGGCTAGGCTAGGCTAGAGAACAGAAGAATAGAGTAGAGTAGAGGCTGAGCTAAGCTAGAGTATAGTAAAGTAGAGTAGAGTGGAGCAAAGTTGAGTAGAGTAGAGTAGAGTTGAGCAGAGAAGAGTAGAGTTGAGCAGAGCAAAATAGAGTAGAGAAGAGTAGGGTAGAGGAAAGAAGAGATGAGAAGAGCAAAGCAAAAAAGAGTATAGCAGAGTAGAGCAAGGTTAGGCTAAGCTAAGTTAGGCTAGGCTAGACTAAAGTAGAGTAGAGTTATGTTTCGATTGGTTAAGCTAGGTTATGTTAGAGTATAGTAGAGTAGTGTAGAGTAGAGTTAGAATTGGCAAGGCTTCGCTAGACGAGGTTAGACTAGGCTAGGTAAGAGCAGAGTGGAGTAGATTACAGTAGAGTAGAGCTAGGCTAGGCTAGGTTAGACTACAATAGAGTAGGGTAAAGCAGAGAAGAGTACGAGAGAGTAGAGTAGAGAAAGAAGAGTAGAGTAGAGTAGAAAAGAGTAAAGAAGAGTAGAGCAGAGCAAAGTAAAGTAATGAAAAGTAGAGTAGAGAAGAGTGGAGCAAAGCATAGAAGAGATAAGCTTGGTTAAGCTAGGCCACTTTAGGCTAGAGTGGAATAGAGTAGAGTAGCACTAGGTTAGACTAAGTTGGGATAGGCTAAGTTATAGTAGAGTAGAGTAAAGTAGACTGGAGTGGAGTAGGGTAGAGTATAGTGCAGTATAATAGAGCTAGGTTAGGATAAGCTAGGTTAGGCTAGGATAGGCAAGGCTAGGCTAGGCGAGAATATTGTAGAGTAGAGTAGAGTAGAGCTCAGTTAGGCAAGGCAAGGCTAGGCTAGGCTTAACTAGGCTAGTCTAGAGTACAATAGAATAGAGTAGAGCAAAGAAGAGCAGAGAAAAGTATAGTAGAGCGAAGTAGAGTAGAGCTGAGCAAAGTAGAGTAGAGCTTGGTTAGGCTAAGTTAAGCTTGGCTTGGTTAAGCTAAGCTAGTTAGAGTAGACTAGAGTTGAATAGAGCTAGGTTAGGCTAGGAAAGGTCAGGCTAGGCTAGCCAAGGTTAGGCTAGGTTGGAGTAGAGTAGAGTTAAGTAGAGCAAAGCATAGTAGTGCAAAGCTGGGAAAAGTAGAGCAAAGTAGAACAGAGCATAGCAAAGTGAGGCAAAGAAAAGCAGAGTGGAGGAGAGTAGAGTAGAGTAGAGAGGAGCAGAGTAGAGTAGAGCAGAGTAGAGCTAGGTTTGGCAAGGCTATGCTAAGTTAGGTGAGTCTAGGTTAGAGTCAATTAGAGTAGAGAGGAGTAGAGTATAATAGAGTAGAGAAGAGTAGAGTAGAATTGAGTAGAGTAGAGTAGAGCTAGGTTAGGCTAAGCTTGGGTCGCCTAGGCTAGGCTATAGTAGAGTAAAGTAGAGTAGAGTAGAGTGTTGTAGAGTAGAATAGAGTAGAGGTCAGTTAGGGTAGGCTATGCTAGATTATAGTAGACCAGAGTAAAGTAGATTAGAGCAGCATAGAGCAAAGTAGTGGAGAGCAGAGTAGAGTAGAGCATACCAGAGAAGAGTAGAGACAAGTAAAGTAGAGAAGAGAAGAGTAGAACAAGATTAGGCTAGGTGAGGTTTGGCTAGAGTAAAGTAGAGCAGAGTATAACAGAGTAGATCTAGGTTAAGCAAGCTAGGCTAGGCTAACTAGGAAAGAGTAGACTAGAGTGGAGTATAATGGAGTACGAAAGAAAAGTGCAAAGTAGAATAAAGAAGTGCAAAGAAGAGTAGAGCAGAGAAGAGAAGAGCATAGCAAAGTAGTATAGAGCAGAGTTGAGCATAATAAAGCTAGGTTAACCAAGGCTTAGCTAAGCTTGGCTAGGTTAGAGTAGAGTAAAGTAGAATAGATTGAGTAGAGTAGAGTAGACTTGAGCTTGGTTTAGTTAGGCTATGCTAGGCAAGACTAAGATATGGTAGGTTGGAGTAGAGTAGAGTGGAGTAGAGTAGAGAAGTGTAAAGTAGAGTAGAATAAAGTAGAGTAGGGTAGAGCAAAGTAGAGCAGAGTAGTGTAGAGCAGAGCAGAGGAAGGTAGAGTATAGAAGAGAAAATTATAGTAGAGTAGAATAGAGCAGAGCAGATTGGAGCAAAGTATAATAGAGTGAGGTTATGCTTTGTCAGAGTAGAGTATAGTAGAGTAGAGTTATGTTCGACTAGACCAGGCTAGGCATGGTTAGGGAAGGCTAGGCTAGGCTAGAGCAGAGTAGACTAGAATAGAGTAGAGTATAGTAGAGGAGAGTAGAGTAGAGTAGAATAGAGTAGAGTAGAGTAGAGAAAAGTAGAGTTGAATAGAGGAGAGAAAAGCAGAGTAGAGTAGAGCAAAGAAGAGTTGAGTAGAGCAGAGTAGAGTATAGCAAGGCTAGGTTGGAGTAAAGTAGAGCAGAGCTAGGATAAGCTTGGTTTGCTTAAAGTATAGTAGAGTAGAGTAGAGTAAATAGAGTATAGTAGAGTAGAGTAGAGTATAGTGGTGTAGAGCAGAGTATAATAAAGTAGAGTTGAGCAAAGTAGAGTAAAGTAGACTATTATAAAGGAGAGGAGAGGAGAGCAGATCAGAGCAAAGGATAGTAAAGTTGAGTAAAGTAGAGTAAAGCAGAGAAAAGTAGAGTAGAGTAGAGTCAAGAAGAGCTGAACATACCAAAGCTTGGTTAGGCTAAGCTAGGCTGGGATTGGCTAAGCTAGAGTAGAGTAGAGTAGAGCTGAGCTAGGTTAGGTTAGGCTAGAGTAGAGTAGTAAACAATAGTAGAGTAAAGTAGGGCTTGGTTAGGCTTGGTTTTATTATGTTAGGCTCGAGTAGAGTAGAATATAGTAGAGTAGAGTAGATTAGAGTAGAGTGGAGTAGAGCAGAGTAGAGTAGAGTTGAGTTGAGTAGAGTAGAGTATAATAGAGTAGAGTAGAGAATAGTATAGTAGAGCAGAGCAGAGGAGTTCTAAAATAGGTAGAGTAGAGTAAAGTAGAGTGGAGTAAAATAGAGATGAGCTAGGTTAGGTTATGCTAGGCTAGTTTGGGCATGGCTATGAGCCTAAGCTAGTTTAGCAAAGTATAATAGAGTAAGGTTTAGTTAGGCATGGATAGGCTAGGCTAAGTTAGGTTAGAGTATAGTAGAGTAAGGTAGAGTAGAGTAGAGTAGAGTAGAGTAGAGCAGAGTAAAGGAGAGTAGAGATGAGCTGAGAAGAGCAGTGTAGAGTAGAATAAAACAGATCAAAGTAGAGTAAAGCAGAGCGAAGTAGAGACAAGTAGTATAGAGCTGGGTCAAGTAGTGCAAAGTAGAGGAGTGTAGAGCATAGAAGTGAAAAGTAGAGTAGAGTAGAGTATAGTAGAGTTAAGTTAGGCTGCTTAAGCTATGCTATGCTAGAGTAGTGTAATTAGAGTAGAGCAAAGTTTGTAGAGTAGAGTAGAGTAAAGTATAGATTGGTTAGGTTAGCCAAAGCTAGGCTAGGCTAGAGTAGAGTAGAGTCGAGCAGATTAAAGTAGAGTAGAGTAGAATAAAGTAGAATAGAGTAATGTATAGTGCTGTAGAGCAAAGCTAGGTTTTATTGGGCTAAGCTAAGCTAAATAGGCAAGGCTAGGCAAGAGTAGAGTAGAGTAGAGTGGAGTAGAGTAGAGCAGAGTAGAGTAGAGTAGGGTAGAGTAGAGTTGAGTGAGGTTAGGCTTTTATAGGATAGGCTAGACAAAGCTAGGCTAGGCTATAGTATAATAGAGTAGAGTAGAGTAGAGTAGAGTAAAAACAAGTAGAGTAGAGCAAAACAAAGTAGACTAAAGTATAGTGGGGTAAAGCAGAGTAGAATAAAGTAGAGTAGAGTAGAGTGGAGTTGAATAGAGTAGAGCAGAGTAGAGTAGAGCATAGATTAGAGTAGAGTAGAGTTGAGCTAGGTTAGGATAGGTAAGGGTGGGTAGAGTATAATTATGTATAGTAGAGTAGAGTAGAGTGGAGTAAAGTAGTGTTGAGTAAAGGAGAGTAGAGCAGAGTAAAGTAGAGTAAGATAGAGTAGAGTTTAGGAAAGGAGAGCAAAGTATAGTAGAAGAGCCAAACTGAGCATTATGGAGTAGAAAGGAGTAGAACATAATAGAGCAGAATAATGTAGAGTAGAGAAGAGTAGAACAGAGCATAACAAAGTTAGGCTAGGGTAGGCTAGGTTAGGCTAAGCTAGGCTATAGTAGAGTAATGTACAGTAGAGCATGATTAGGTAGGGCTAGGCTAGAGTATAATAGAGTAGAGTAGAGTAGAGTAGAATAAAGTAGATTAGAGTAGAGTAGAGTAGAGTGGAGTAGAATATAGTAGAGTAGAGTAGAGCACGATTAGGTTAGGCTAAGCAAGGTTAGGCTAGGTTAAAGTAGAGAAGAGTAGAGTAGATTGGAGAAGAGTAGAGTAGGGTAGAGTAGGGCAAAGTAGAGTAGATTAGAGTAGAGTAGAGTAGAGTTGAGCCAGGTTAGGCAAGACGAGGCTAGGCTAAGTCAAAGTATAATAGAGGAGAGGTGAGTAGAGTAGAGTAGAGTAGACTAGAGTAGAGTAGGTTAGAGTGGAGTAGGAGTAGAGTAGAGCTAGGTTAGGGTAGGCTAGGTTTGGCTAGCTTAGGCTTGCGTAGGCAAGGCTAATTAAGATTAGAGTTGAGTAGAGTTGAGTGGAGTATAGTAGAGCTAGGTTAGGTAAGGCTAGACTAAAGTACAATAGAGCAAAGTAGAGTAAAGCAGAGTAGAGTACAATAGAGGAGCAGAGCAGAACATAGAAGAGCTAGGTTTGTCTAGCTAAGCTGGGCTAGGCAAGAGTAGAGTAGAGTAGAGTAAAGTGAAGTAGAGTAGAGTAGAGAAGAGTATATTAGAGTAGAGTAGAGCTAAGTAAGGCTAGGCTAAGTTAGAGTGGTGTAGAATAGAATATTGTAGATTAGAGTATAGTAAAAGTAAAGTAATATGAGGTTATGCAAGGTTAGGCTAGAGTAAGCTAGGTAAGAGTATAGTATAGTAGAGCAGAGCTAGTTAGGTTAGGCTTGGATGTGCTTATTTAAATAAGGTTAGAGTAGAGAGGAGTATAGTAGAGCAGATTAGAGTAGAGTAGAGCAGAGTAGAATAGAGTAGAGTAGAGCATAGTTGAGTAATCTAGAGTAGACTAGAGTAGACTAGAGTAGAGTAGAATAGAGTAGAGTAGAGAATATTAGAGCTAGGTTAGGCTAGAGTATAATGGAGTTGATTAGGGTAGAGTAGAGAAGAGTAGAGTAGAGTAGAGTAGAGCACAATAGAGCAGGGTAGAGTAGAACAGAGTAGAGCAGAGCTAGGTTAAGCAAAGCTAGGCCAGGCTATAGTTGAGTAGAGTAGAGTAAAGATAGGTTATGATAGGCTAGGCTAGGCTAAGTTAAAGTAGAGTTGAGTAGAGTAGAGTAGATTGGAGTAGAGTATATTTGAGTAAAGTAGGTTAGAGCGAGTTTAAGATAGGTTAGTCTAGAGTATAGTAGAGTAGGGTAGAGTAGAGTAGAGTAGAGTAGAGCTAGGTTAGGTTATGCTCGACTAGGCCAAACTAAACTAGGCTAGTGTAGATTACAGGAAGTAGAGTAGAGTAGAGTAGAGCAAAGCTGAGTAGAATAGAGTAGAGTTGAGCGACACAGAGCAGGCCAGAGCAGAGTGGAGTAGAGTAGAATAGAGTAGAGCATAGTAAAGTAGAGTAGAGTTATACTGAGTTGAGATAAGAGGAGTAGAGTAGAGTAGAGTAGAGCAGAGTTATGTTAGGCTTGGCTAGGGTAATCTAGGTTAGAGCAGCTAGAGTAAAGTAGAGTAGAGCAGAGCAGAGTCGAGTAGAATAGAGTAGAGCATAGAAAATAGAGCATAGTAGAGTACAGTAGGGCATAACAGAGTAGAGCATAATAGAAAAGAGATGATCAAGTAGAGCAGAGTAGAGTTAGGCTAGGCTACATCAAAGGAGAGTATTGTAGAGCTAGGTAAGGCAAGGCTAACTTATGCTAGGTTAGAGTAGAGTAGAGTGAAGTACAGTATAGTATAGTTAAGTAAAGTAAAGTAGAGTTGAGCTTGGTTAGGCTAGGCTAAGCTAGTGTAGAGTATAGTAGACCAGAGTATGGTAGAGTAGAGTAGAGCTCGATTAGGCTAGGCTATGCTAGAGTAGAAAAGATTAAAGTAGAATAAGCAAAACTAAGTAGAGTGGAGTAGAGTAGAGCACAACAGAGAAAAGTGGGGTAGAGGAGAGTATAGCAGAGTAGAATAGAGTATAGTAGAGTAGAGTAGAGCTAGGTTAGGCTGAGCTAGGGTAGACTAGGCAAGGCCAGGCTAAATTAGAGTAGAGTTGAGTTGAGTAGAGTAGAGTAGAGTAGAGTAGAGTAGAATATAGTAGGATAGAGCAGAGTAGATATTAGTTTAGTAAAGTAAAATAAAGCTAGGTTAGGCAAAGCAAAGCAAAGCTATGCTTGACTAGGCTACAGTAGAGTAGAGTAGAGTAGGGTAGACCAAGGTTAGGCTAGGCTATGCTAAGCTACATTAGAGCAGGGTGAAGTAGAGTAGAGAAGAGTAGAGTATAGTATAATAGAGTAGAGTAGAGCTAGGCTAAGCAAGGCTAGGCTAGGCTAAAGTAGTCTAGAGTAGAGCAGAGTATAGTAGAGTAGAGCAGAGCTAGGTTTGGCTAGTCTAGATAGAGTATATTAGAGTAGAGGAGAGTAGAGTAGAGTAAAGTAGAGAAGAGTAGAGCAGAGAAAATTAAAGTAAAGTAGAGAAGAATTTAGCAGAGTAGAGAAGAGTAGAGTATAGCTAGGTTAGGCTAGGGTTGGTTGGGCTAGAGTAGAGTAGAGTAGAACAAAGTAAAATTGAGTAGAGCTAGGATAAGCTGAGCTAGGATAGGAAAAGTTAGAGTAGAGTAGAATAGAATAAGGAAGTGTAGAGCTAGGATAGGATAAGCTTGGTGAATGAAGGGTAGGCTAAGCTAGAGTAGAGTAGAGTAGAGTAAGAAAGAGTAGAGTAGAGTAGAGCAGAACAGAGTGGAGTAGACTGGAGTAGAGCAGAGCTATGTTAGGCTTTGCAAGGGAAGCATAGAGTAGAGCTTGGTTCAATTATGCTAGGCTAGGCTAGGCTAGAGTGGAGTAGAGTAGAACAGAGCAAACAAGAGTAGAGTAGAGAATAATAGAGTAGAGCATAGTAGAGTAGAGTAGAGCAGAATAGAGCTGAGCTGAGCTGAGTAGAGCAGAACAATGTGGAGTAGAGCTAGGTTAGGCTAAGCTAGGCTATGTTAGAGAAGAGTGGAGTAGAGTAGAGCAGAGTATAGTAGAATAGAGTAGAGTTGAGTAAAGAAGGATTAGGTTAGGCTAAGCTATGTTAGGCTAGATAAGAGTAGAATGGAGTAGTGCTTTTTTAGGTTAGGCCATGCTAAGCTAGGATTAGCTAAGGTAGAATAGAGTAGAGTAAACCAGACGAGAGTTGACTAGAGCAGAGTAAAATAAAGCAAAGTATAGCACAATAAAGCAGAGCAGAGTAGAGTAGAGCAAAGCTTGGTTAGGCTAGGCTAGGTTAAGCTATGCTAGGTTAGGCTATGTTAGGCAAGGCTACAGTTAAGTAGTGTAGAGTAGCATAGAGTAGACTAGAGCAATGCTATATTAAGCTAGGCTAGGCAAGGCTAGACTATAATAGAGTAAAGTAGAGTAGAGCTGAGCAGAGTAGAGCAAAATAGAGTATTATAGAGTAAGGAAGAGTAGAGCAGAGTAGAGTTGGGTAGAGCATAGTAGAGTAAATTAGAGTAGAGCTAGGTTAGGCTTGGCAAGGCAAGAGCAGAAAGAATAGAGTAAAGTAGAGAAGAGCATAACAAAGCAAAGTAGATAGAGCAAAGAAGAGCATAATAGAGTAGAGAAGAGCATAGAAGAGTAGAGCAAGGTTATGCTAGGCTAAGCTAGCATAGAGTAGAGTAGAGTTAATTTGGGCTAGGTTAGGCTAGGTTAAGATTGAGTAGGGGAGAGTAGAGTAGAGTGGAGTGAAGGAAATTTGAGTAAAGTGGAGCTAGCATAGGCTAAGCTAGGTTAAGCTTGGCTAGCCTATGCTAGAGAAGAGTAGATTATAGTAAAGTATAGTAGATTAGAGCTAAGATAGGCTACGTAAGGCTAGGCTTTGCTAGGGTACAATATGGTATAGTAGAGTAGGATAGAGTAGAGTAGAGAAAAGCAGTGTAGTGCAAAGCAGAGCAAAAGAGAGGCAAGCAGAGTAGTGCTAGGCTAGGCTAGTTTAGGCTAGAGTAGCATAGAGCAGAGTACAACTAGGTTAGGTTAGGCTAGGCAATGCATGATTAGAGTAAAGTAGAGTATAGTACATTAAAGTAGCATAGAGTAGAATAGAGTAGAGTAAAGTTAAGTAGAGTGTAGTTAAGTAGAGTATAGTAGAGTAGAGTAAAGCAAGGTTAGGCTAGGCAAGAATAGGCTAGAGTAGAGTAGAATAGGCTAAAGCTAGGTTAGGCAAAGCTAAGCTAGGCTAGGTTAGAGTAGAGTAGAGTAAAGTAAAACTAGGTGAAGCTAGGCTAGGCTTAGCTAAGCTTGACTAGGTAAGGTGAGGCTAGAGTGGAGTAGAGTATAGTAGTGTAGAGTAGAGCTATGTTAGGCTAGGCTATGGTAGACTATAATTGAGTAAAGTAACATAGAGTAAAGTAGAGTAGAGCATAGTAGAGTAGAGTAGATTAGAGTAGACTAGAGCAGAGAAGACTAAAATAGATCAGAGAAGAGAAGAGTTGAGCTAGGTTAGGCTTGGCTAAGCTAGAGTAGAGTAGAGTAGAGTAGATTATAGTAGAGTAGAGCTAGGATAGGGTAAGTTAAGATTGGCAAAGTTAGAGTAGGGCAAATTAAAGAGGAGTAGAACCTTATTAAGTTAGGATAGCCTAAAAGGCATTAAAGTAGAGAAGAGAAGAGTAGAGTAAAATGGAGTTGAGCCTAATTAGGCTAGGCTATGTTAGAGTAGAGTAGAATAGAGTAAAGTAGAGTAGAGTAGAGTAGAGTAGAGAAGAGTAGAGTTGAGTAGAGTAGAGTAGAGTGGAGTAGAGTAGAGTAGAGTAGAGCTAATTTAGGCTAGACTAGGCTTGGCTAGGCTAGAGTAGAATAGAGTAGAGTAGAGTAGAGTACAGCTTGGTTCAACTATAGTAGAGTAGAGTAGACCAGAGTAGAGCAGATAGTGTTGAGCAGAGCAGAGCAAAGGAAAGTTGGGCTAGGTTAGGCTAAGTTAGGCTATGTTAAGCTATGTTAGTGTATAGTAGAGTAGAGTATAGTATAGTATAATATAGAAGAGTACACCAGAGTATAGTAAAGTAGAGAAGAGTAGAGCAGAGTATAGTATAATAAAGTAGAGTAGAGTAAAGCAAGGTTAGGCAAGGCTAGGCTAAGCAAGAGTGGAGTAGAGTTGTGTAGAGTAGAGCTTGGTTAGGTTAGGACAAGCTAGGCTAGGCTTGGAAAAAAGTAGAGTAGGGTAAAGCAAAGCATAACAAACAAGAGTAGAGTAGCACAAAGCAGAGTAGAGTAGAGTAGAGCTAAGAGTAGTAGAGGAGAGCTAGGTTAGGCTAAGCTAGGTTAGGCTAGGCTAAGCAAGGGTAGGTTAGGGAGGCCAAAGTCGAGTAGAGTAGAGTAGGGTAGAGTAGAGTAATGTTAGATTAGGTTAGGCTAGGAAAGTCTAGGCAAGAGTTGAGTAGAGTAGCACAGTGTAGAGTAGAGTAGAGTAGTGTAGAGTAGAGTATAGTAGTGTAGAGCAGTGTAGAGTAGGGAAGAGCAAAGTAGAGTAGAGTAGAGTAGAGCAGAGTAGAGTAGAGTCAGGTAGAGAAAAGCAGAGTGGAGTAGAGCAAAGTTAGATTAGACTAGGCTAGGCAAGAGCAGTGTAGAGTAGAGTAGAGCAAAGATGAGTAGAGTAGAGAAGAGCTTGGTTATACTAGGCTAAGTTAAAAAGATAATAGTAGAGTATGGTAGAGTAGAGTAGAGTAGAGCAGAGTAGAGCAAAGTAGAGCAGAGAAGAGTAAAGTGAAGAAGAATAGAATAAAGCAGAGCAAAGTAAAGCAAAGCCGGATAGAGTAGTGTAGAGAAGAGCACAGCAGAGCAGAGAAGATTAGAAGAGAGTAGAGTGGAGCGAAGCAGAGTAGAGCAGAGCAAGGTTAGGCTAGGCTGTGTTAGAGTAGAGTAGAGCTAAAATGGGTTAGGTTAACTAAAATTAGAGTAGAGTAAAATAGAGTGGGGTAAAAGAGAGTAGAGTTGTTTAGAGCTAAGTTAGGCAAGGCTACAGTAGAGTAGAGTAGAGTATAATAAAATAGAGTATAGTAGAGCTAGGATAGGCCAAGCTAAGCTAGGCTAGGCTAGAATATAATAGAGTAGAGCAGAGTAGAGTTGAGTAGAGCAGAGTAGAATAGAGAAGAGAAGAGCAAAATAGAGCCAAGCAGAGCAAAGCTAACCTTGGCCAGTCTAGGCTAGAGTACAGTAGAGTAGAGTACAATAAGTTTGGGCTAGGCTAGGTTAAAGTGGAGAGGAGTAGTGTAGAGTAGAGTATTATAGAATAGAGCTATGTAGTGTGGAGTAGAGTAGAGTTAAGTTAGGATAGGCTAAACTAAACTAGGAAAGTAAAGTGGAGTAGAGAAAAGTAGAGATGTGTTGAGTAGAGTAGAGCTCGATTAGGCTAGGATTTTTTAGGGTAGGCCAAACAAAAGTAGAGAAGATTAACAAAGAGTATAGCAGAGCAAAGTAGAGTAGTGTAGAGTAGAGTAGTACAAAGTACAATAGAGAAAGGTTAGGTTATTTTATACTAGGCTAGGTTAGAAAAAGCTATGTTAAAGTAGAGTAGAGTAGAATAGATTAGAGTAGAGTAAGGAAGAGCAGAGCAGAGTAAAGTAGAGTAGGGTGGAGTAGAGTATAGTAAAGTAGAGTAAAGTAGGGTGGAGTAGAGTATAGTAAAGTAGAACATAGTAGAACAGAGTTGAGCAGAGTTGAGAAGTGTTGAGCAAAGCAGAGCTGAGCAGAGCAAAGAAAAATGGAGTAGAGTAGAGTGGAGTAGAGCAGAACAGAGCAGAGTAGAGTAGTGTAGAGTAGAGTAGAGTAAAGTAGAGTAGAATAGAGTAGAGTAAAGCTAAGTTTGGCTAGAGTAGGCTAGGTTAGGTTAAAGTAGGGTAGAGCAGAGTACAGTAGAGTAGAGTAGAGCAGAGTAGAGTAGAGGAGAGCAATGTAGAGCAGAGTTGAGTAGAGTAGAGTAGAGAAGAGTAGAGGATAGTAGAGTAGAGTAGAATAAAGTAGAAAAAAGCAAGGAAAAGTAGAGAAAAGTAGAGCAGACAATAATAGAGTAGAGCAGAATAGGGTGTTGTTAAGCATTAGGCTAGGCTATGCTATGCTAGGCTAGGTTAGGCTAGGCTAGGCTAGAGTAGAGTAGAGTAGAGTAGAGTCGAGCGAGGATATGCTAGGCAAGGCTAGGTTAGAGTAGAGTATAGTAGAGTAGAGTAGAGTAGAGCTAGGTTAAGCTAGGCTAGGCTAAGATAGTCTAGGTTAGCCTAGGGTAGGGTAGAGTAGAGGTGAGAGGAGTAGAGTTGAGATAGGTTAGGCTAGACTTGGCAAGAGTACAATAGAGTAGAGTAGAGTAGAGTTGAGTTGAGCAGAGTAGAGTAGAGTAGAGCATAGTAAAGTAGAGTAGTGTAAAAAAGTGCAGAGTAGAGCTAAGAAGATTTAGGTTTGGCTAAGCTAGGCGAGGGTAGCCAAGACTAAACTATGGTAGAGTTGAGCTAGGTTAGGCTAGGGTAGGCAAGGCTAGGTTAGAGTAGAGTAAAGTAGAGTGGAGTATAGTTGAGTACAGTAGAGTAGAGTAAAGAAGAGTAGAGCATGGTTAGGCTAGGCAAGGCTAAGCTTTGGGAGGCTAAGCTAGGGTAAATTAAATTAGAGTAGAGTAGAGTAGAGCTTGGTTAGGTTTGGCTAGGCATGGGTAGGCTTGGTTAGAGTAGAAGAGAGTTGAGCAAAGCAGAGTAGAGGTTAAGAGAGAAAAGAAGAGATGAATAGAATAGAGTAGAGCAAAATAGAGTAGAATAAAGCAGAGTGGGGACAGAGCAAAGCAGAGTAGAGTAGGTTAGGTTAGGATAAGCTATGCAAGGTTAAGTAAGGTTAGAGTTGAGTAGAATAGAATAGAGTAGAGTAGGGTAGAGTACAATAGAGCAGTGTAGAGTTAAGTATTATAGAGTAGAGTAAAGTAGACCTAGGTTAGGCTAGGTTAAGTAAAGCTAAGCTAAGTTAGGGTAACTAGAGTAGATAAAGTAGAGTAGAGTTGACCTAGGGTAGGTAAGGTTAGGCTAGGCTAGGCTTTGCTGAAGTAGAGTAGAGTACAGCAGAGTAGACCAGAGAAATGTAGTGCAAAATATAACAGAGCAGATCAGAGTATAAAAGAGTGGAGTAGAGCTGAGCTAAGTTGGGCTAAGCTTTATTAGGCTGGGCTAAGCTAGGCTAGGCTATGTTAGGCTAGCTAGAGTAGAGTAGTATAGTATAGAGAAAAGTAGAATAGAGTTAGGTTAGGTTATGCTATGCTAGGTTAGACTAGAGTAGAGTAGAGTATAATAGAGATGGATAGAGTAGAGCAGAGCATAGTAGAGTAGAGTAGAGCAGAGTAGAGTTGAGTAGAGTAGACAAGAGTAGAGTAGAGAAAACTATAGTAGAGCAGAGTGGAATAGAGCTAGGTTAGGCTAAACTTAGCTAGAGTAGAGCAAAGTAAATTAGAGCATCATAGAGTAGAGTAAAGCTTGGTTATACGAGCCTAAGCTAGAGTAGAGTATAGCAAAGTAGAGTATAGTATAACAAAAATGAGTAGATTAAAGTATAATAGAGTAGTGTGGAGTAGAGTAGAGCATAATAGAGTAAAGTAGAAGATAGCAGAGGAGAGCAGAGTAGAGGAGAGTACAGTAGAAGAGCAGAGTATTATATAGTAGACCAGAATAGAGTATAGTAGAGTAGTAAAATGTAGAGTAGAGTAGAGTAAAGTAGAGTAGAGTAGAGCTGAGCTAGGTTAAGTTTGGCTATGCTACGCTAGGCTAGGCTAAGATGGAGTAGAGTAGTGTTGAGTGGAGTAGTAGAGAGTAGAGTAGAGCGAGATTAGGCTAGGCTAAGCTGTGCTAGGCTAGGGTAAACTAGGCTAGGGAGGCTAAGCTATGCTAGGTTAAAGCAAAGCAAAAGAGTAGATTTGAGTAAAGTATCATAGAGTTGAGTAGTGTATAGTAGAGTAGAGTATATTAGAGTAGAGGTACATTAGGCTAAGCTAGAGTAGAGTAAAGTAGATTAAGGTAGAATAGAGCAGAGTAGAGTAGAGTAGATTAGAGTAGAGTAGAGTAGAGTTGAGGAGAGGAGGGGAGAGGAAAGTAAAGGAGAAACGAGGTGAAGAGAGGAGAGGAGAGTAGAGAAGAGCAGAGTAGGGCACAACAAAGTAGAATAGAGAAGAGCAGAGCAAGGTTGAGTAGACCAAAGCACAGTAGACTAGAGCAGAGCAGAGTAGAGTAGAGCAAAGAAGAATAGAGCATAACAAAGCAATGAAAAGCAAAGTAGAGTAGAGTAGAGCTAGGTTAAGCTTAGCTGGGCTTGGTTAGAGTAGAGTAGAGTAGATTAAAGTAGATTAGAGTATAGTAGAGTAGAGTAAAGGGTAGAATAGAGTATTATTAAGTAGGGTAGTTTTTAGAAGAATAGAGTAGAGTAAAGTGGAGTAGAGTAGAGTAGTACTTGGCAAGGCTAGGCTAGAGAAAAGTATAGTAAAGTCGAGTAGAGTACATTAGAGTAGAGTAGAGTAGAGTAGTGTGGATTCAAGTAGAGCATAAGATAGTAAAGCAAGGTAGAGTAGCATAAAGCTAGGTTAGCCTAGGCTAGGTTAGGCCATGCTTGGCAAGGCTAGGTTAGGCTATGCTAGAGTAGAGTATAGTAGAGTAGAGTAGAGTTGAGCTAGGTTAGGACAAGTTAAGCTAGGCTAGGCTAGAGTAGAGTAGAATTGAGTAGAGTAGAGTAGAGTTGAGTAGAGATGAGCAAAATAAAGCTAGGTTAGGTTAGGCTAGGTTAGGGTGGAGTCTAGTAAAGTAGAGTAGAGTAGAGCTAGGTTGGGTTAGGTTAAGTTAGAGTAAGGTAGAGTAGAGTGGATTAGAGTTGATTATAGCAGAGTATAGCAGAGTAGAAAAGAGTTGAGCTAGGTTAGGCTAGGTTAAGCTAGGTTAGGCTAAAGTAGAGTAAAGTAGAGTAGAGTAGTGCTAGGTTAGGTTAGACTAGATAAGGATACACTAGAGTAGAGTATTATAGAGTATAGTAGAGCAGAGAAGGGCAAAGTAGAGTAGAGCAGATAAAAACAAAGTGGACAAGAGCAGAGCTGAGTATGGAAAAGTAGAGTAGAGTTGAGCTAAGTTAGGCTAATCTAAGCTTGGCAAGGCTGGGCTAGGCTAGGCGAGGCTAAGTTAGAGTAGAGTAGAATAGAATAGAGTAGAGTAGATTAGAGTAGAGTGGAATGGAGTAGAGTAGAGTTAGGTTAGGTTAGGCTGGCTTAGGTTAGAGTAGAGAAGAGTAGAGTTGAATATAATATAGTAGAGTAGAGTAGAGTATAAAAGAATAGAGTAGAGTGGAATAGAGTAGAGCTAGAATAGGTTAGGCTTGGCTAACATAAGTTAAGTTCAGCTAGGCTAGATTAGAGTACAATAGAGTAGAGTAGAGCTTAGTTTAGCAAGACTAGGATAGGTTAGAGTATAGTAGAGTTGAGAAGAGTAGAGTAGAGAAGTGTAGAGTAAAGTAGAGAACAATATAGTAGAGCAGAGTAGAGTAAAGAAGAGTAGAGTAGAGCGGAGCATACAAAGGAGGAGCAGAGTAGAGTAGAGCAAAGAAGAGTAAAGTAGAGCATAGCATCCAAGAGTAAAGTAGAGTAGAACTAAGTTAGGCTAGGGTAAGCAAAGCTAGGCTAGGCTAGACTAGAGTAGAGTAGATTAGAGTGAGGTTAGGTAAGGTTGGGTGAGGCTAGGGTGGGCTGAGGTAAGCTAAGCTAGGCTAAGAAAGGCTAGAGTAGAGTAGAATAGAGTACAGTAGACTGGAGTTGAATAGAGCATAATAAAGTAGTGTAGAGGAGAGTAGAGGAGAGCAGAGTGGAGTAGAGCAAAAAAAGAGCAAGATAGAGTAAAATAGAGTAGAGTAGAGGAGAGTAGTATAGAGCAAAGTAGAGTATAGTAGAGTAGAGTAGAGTAGAGACGAGCAAAGCTAGATTAGGCTTGGCTAGGCTAGGCTAAGATAGAGTAGAGGAGAGCTATGTAGAGTAGAGTAAAGTAAAGTAGAGTAGAATAGAGTAGAGTAGAGTAGATTAGAGTAGAATAGAGTATAGCATAGTAGAGTAGAGTGGAGTAGAATAAAGGAGAGGTGAGAAGAGGAGTTGAGAGGAAAGGGGAGGAGAGTAGTGTAGAGTAGAAGAGAGGAGAGGGGAGCAAAAAAGTGTAGACTAGAGCAAAGTAGAGTAGATTAAAGTAAAGTAGAGTGGAGTAATACAGAGCAGAGAAAAGTTAAGTAGAGCAACCTAGAGCAGACTAGAGTAGAGCAGAGTAGAGTATAGGGGAGTAGAGCAGAGCAAAGAAAAGCAGAGTAAAGTATAGTGGAGTTGAGAAGAGCTACGTTAAGATAGGTTAGTTTAGGCTAGAGTAGAGTATAGCAGAGTAGAGTGGAGTAGAATTGAGTAGAGCTAGGTTAGGATAGGTTAGGCTAGGCTAGGTTAGAGTAGAGTAGAGTAGAGTATAGTGGAGTATAGTAGAGTAGAGTAGACTACGACCATATTAAGTTAGGCTAAGCTAGGGAAGGCTAAGCTAGGATAGGGTAAGCTAGGCTAGGTTAGAGTAAAGCAGAGTAGAGTAGAATTGAGTAGAGTAATGTATAGTTGAGCTAGGTTAGGCTATGCTAGGCTAGGTTAGAGTAAAGTATAATAAAGCAGTGCAGAGAAAAGCAGAATAGAGAAGAACAAAGCAGAGTAGAGGGGAGCAAAGTAGAGTAGAAATGAGCAGAGTAAACCAAAATAAAGTAGAGTTAGGTTAAGCTAGGCTTGGATTACCAAAGTTAAGCCAAACAAGAGTGAAGTAGAGTAAAGTAGAGCAAGGTTAGGCTAAGCAAGGCTTGGTTAGAGCAAAGTAGAATAGAGTAGAGCATATTAGAGTAAAGTATAGTAGAGTAGATTAAAGTATAATAGAGTTTTATTAGGCTAGGATAGGGTAGGCTAGGCTCAACTAGGTTATGCTAGAGTAAGGTAGAGTAGAGTTTTATTGAGTAGAAATGAGTAGAATAGAGAATAGGATAGTAGAGAAGAGTATAATAGAGTAGAGGAGAGCAGATTCAAGTAGGGCAAAAGAGAGAATAGTAAAAGAGAAAAGAGAAGAATAGAGTAGAGCAGAGTGTAGAAGAGTAGGTTAGAGGAGAGAAAAGAAAAGCATAATAGAGTATAGTAGATTAGTGTAGAGTAGAGTAGAGTAGAACTAGGTTAGGCTAGGCTAAGCTTGGCTATAGTAGAATAGTGTAGAGTAGAGTAGAGTAGAGTAGGCTAGGCTAGGTTAGGCTAGGCAAGGCTAGGTTAAAGTAGAGTAGAGTAGAATGAAGTAGAGTAGAGCTCAGTTAGGGTAGGCTAAGCAAGGTTAGGTTAGAGAAGAGTAGGGTTGAGTTGAGCAAAGGAGATAAGAAGAAAGCATAGTATAGTAGAATAGAGCAAAGAAGTGTAAAGTAAAGTAGAGAAAAGCAGAGCGGTGTAGAGTAGAGTCGAGTAAAATAGAGTTGAATATAGTAGAGTAGAGCAGAGCAGAGTATAGTAGAGTAGATCTGAGTAGAGTAGAGTTGAGTCGAGTAGAGAAAAGCTGTGTAGAGAAGAGTAGTGCAGAGTAGAGCATAGCAGAACGAAGTTTGGCAAGGCTAAGCTAGGCGAGGCTAGGATATGCTACGCTAAAGTAGAATAGAGAAGAGTATAGTAGAGTCGAGAAGAGTGGAGTAGAGTAGAGGTTTCCTAAGTTAGGTTAGGCTGGGCTAGTCAAGGTTAATCGGGGCTAAGATAGGCAAGCCTAGGCTAGGCTAGAGTTGGATAGTAGAGTAAACTAGAGCTAGGTTAGTTTAGGCAATGTAAGGCTAAGCTAGGCTAGGTTAGAGCAGAGTAGTGTATAGTGGAGCAGAGTAGAGTAGAGTAGAGTGGTACCAAGTAGAGCAGAGTAGACCAGAGTTGAGAATAAAAAAGCATAGTAGAGTATAGCAAAGTGGAGTAGAGCTATGTTAAGCTTGGCTAGGTAAGGCTAAATTAGAGTAGATTAGAGTAGAGTAAAGTAGAGTAGAGCTAAGTTAGGTTAGGCTAGGCTAGGTTAGAGTAGAGCATAGTATATAATAGTAGAGTAAAGTAGGGTAGAGTACATTGTCATAGAGTAGGGTATAGTAAAGTAGAGTACGGTAGAGTAGAGTAGATTATGGCTACTTTTCGTTGGCCTTAGCTAGGCTAAGATATAGGATTGAATAAGTTTGGTTAGAGTAGAGTAGAGTCATGTAGACCTATATTTTTCTAGGTTAGGTCAGGCTAGGTTGGGCTAGGCTTGAGTAGAGTAGAGTAGAGAGAAGTAGTGCAGAGAAGAGTAGAGTAGAGAAAAGTAAAGTAGAGCTAAGTTGAGTGGAGAAGACCTAAGTTAGGCTAGGCTTTGTTGGGTTAAGTTAGGCTATGCTAGGCTTGGTTAGAATGAAGTAGTGTAGAGTATAGTAATGTAGAATAGGATAGAGTAGAGCTAGGTTAGGATAAACTAAGCTATGCTTGGCTAAAGTATAGTGTAGAGTAGGGTAGTGTAGATCATAGTAGAGCAGAGCAGAGTATAGTAGAGTAGAGTAGAATAGACCAGGGTAAAGCAGTGTAGAGAAAAAGAGAGCAGAGCAGAGCAGAGCATAACATTGTAAAGCAAAGTAGAGTAGAGTAGAGCTAGGTTAGGCTATGCAAGGATAAGCTAGAGTAGAGTAGAGTAGAGCTTGATTAGGCTAGGCTAGGCTAAGTTAGAGTAGAGTAGAGTAGAGTAGAGTAAAGTAGTGTAGGAAAGAGTATAATAGAATAGAGCTAGGTTAGGTTAGGATAAGCTAGGTTAGTCTAGAGTAGAGTAGAGTGGAGCAAGGATAGGCTAGGGTAGGCTAGGCTGGAGTAGTATAGAGTAGATTTTGTATAGTAGAGTAGGGTAAAGAAGAGTAGAGTAGAGTAAAGAAGAGTAGAGAGTAGAGCCGAGCAGAGAAGAGCAGAGTAGAGCAGAGTAGAGAAATATAGAGTGGAGTAGAGTATAGCATAGTAGGGCAATGTAGTGTAGAGTAGAGTAAAGCAGAGCAAAGTAGAGCAGAGTATAGCTAAGATAGACTAGCATATGCTAGGCTAGAGTAGAGTAGAGCTTGGTTAGACAAGGCTAGGATTAGGTAGGCCATGCTAGGCTAGGCTAAGTTAAGCTAGGTAGAGTAGTGTAGAGTAGAGTAGAGTAGAGTAGAGCTAGATTAGGCAAGTTTAGGTTAGAGTTGCATAAAGTAGAGAAGAATATAATAGAGTGGTGTAGAGTGGAGTAAAGAAGAGAAGAGTAGAGTTGAGTAGAGTAGAGTATAGTAAAGGAGAGGAGAGGAAATAGGAGAAGAGAGGAGAGGAGAAGAGAGTAGAGTTGAGCCAAGCAGAGCATAGCAAGATAGAGCAGAGATGAGTAGAGCAGAGTAGAGTAGTGCAAAGTAGAGTAGACCAGAGCAAAGTAGAGAAGAGTACAGTGGAGTAAAAGAGAGTAGAGTAGAGTAGAGAATAAAGTAGAGTAAAGCAGAGCAGAATAGAGTAGAGCTAAGTTAGGCTATGCTAGAGTAGAGTCGAGTAGAGCAAAGTAGAGTAAAGTAGAGAAGAGCTAAGTTAAGCTAGGTTAAAGTACGATAGAGTGGAGTAGAGTAGATTAGAATAGAGTAAACTAAGGGAAAGTATAGCACAGCAAAGCAGAACAAACCATAATAGAGTAGAGTATAGTAGACCTTTGTTAGGTTAGGCTATGCTAGGCTAGGCAAGGCTAGGGTATAGTATATTAAAATAGAGTAGTGTGGAGTAGAGTAGAGAAGAGCAACTTTAGGTTATATTAGGCTATGTTAAGTTAGAGTAGAGTTGTGTAAAGTAGAGTAGAGTATAGTAGAGAAGAGTAGAGAAGAAGAAAGCAAAGAGTAGAGCAAAGTAAAGAAGAGCAGAGAAGAGTAGAGTAGAGTAGAGCTAAGTTAGGCAAGGCTAGGTTAGAGGAGAGTTTAGTAGAGTAGTGCTAGGTTAGGTCAGAATAGAGTAGAGTAGAGTATTGTAGAGTAGACTATAATATGGTAGATAGAGTAAAGTAAGTAGGATAGAGTAGAGTTGAGTAGCATAGAAAAGAGAAGAGTAGAGTAGAGCTTGATTAGGCTAAGCTAGTCTAGGTTAGGCCAGGCTAGAGTAGAGTAGAGTAGAGTAGAGTATTGTAGAGGAGAGTAGAGCAAAGTTGAGTAGAGTTAAGAAGAGTAGAGCAGAGTAGAGTAGAGGAAAGAAGAGCAAAGTAGAGAAAAGTAGAGTAAAGCAAAGCAGAGTGGAGTAGAGTAGAGCAAAGAAAAGCATAATAAATTTAGGTTACTTTAAGCTATGCTAGGCTAGGTTAGAGTAGAGTAGAGTAGAGTAGAGTATTGTAGAGGATTGTATAGTAGAGTAGAGTAAAGTAGAGCTGGGTTAAGCTAGGCTTGGTTAAGCTTGGCTAGAGTAGAGTAGTGTAGTGCTTGGTTAGGCAAGGCAAGGTTAGGCTATGCTACCTTAAGCTTGAGTAGAGCAGAGCATAGCAAAGCAGAGTAGGGTTGACTAAAGCAAAGCACTACAGAGCTAGGTAAAGCTAGGTTAAGATAAGCTAAACTAGGCCAGAGTAAAGTAGACTAGAGTAGAGCTTAATTAGGCTAGCTAAGCTCAGGTAGGCTAGGTAACTATAGTTGAATAGAGTAGAGTAGAGTAAAGCTAGTTTAGGCTCAGCTAGGTTAGGTAAGGCTAGGGTGGAGTAGCTAGACAAAGCTAGTTTAGACTATAGTAGAGTAAAGTGTAGTAGAGTAGAGTAGAGTGTAGTTTAGTAGTGTAGAGCAAGCATAGGTTAGGCTAGGTTAGGCTACATTAGGGTAGGTTAGAGTAGGCTAGAGTAGAAAAGAGTGGAGTAGAGTAGAGCAGAGTAAGGTTTTGCTTGGTTAGGCTAGGCTAGAGTAGAGTAGAGTAGAGTAGAGTAGAGTGGACTAGAGTAGAGTAGAGTAGATTAAAGTAAAGTAGAGCAGAGCAAAGTAAAGTAAAGTAGAGGAGAGGAGAGTAGAAGAGAGCAGAGTAGAGAAAAGTAAAGCAAAGCAAAGTAGAGTAGAGTAGAGTAGAAGAGTAGAGCAAAGTAATGTGAAGTAGAGCAGAGTAATATAGAGTAGAGTAGAATATAGTGGAGTAGACTAAAGCAGAGCAGAGCTAAGTTATTCTATGCTAGGTTAGTTTAGGCTATGCTAGGCTCAAGTAGAGTAGAATAGAGTAGACTAGAGCAGAATAGAGTAGAGTAGAGGAGAGGAGAGGAAAAGAAAGGAGAGGACTAGAGAGGAGAGGAGAGGTAAGGAGAGAGAGCATAATAAAGCAGAGCTAGGCAGAGCATAATAAAGTAGAGTAGTGTAGAGCAAAGAATAAAAGATTAGAGTAGAGTGGAGTAGAGCAATGTAATGCAAAGAAGAGCATAGAAGAATAGAGCAGAAGAGAGTAGACATAAGAAAAGTTAACTAGACTAGAGAAGAGTAGAGAAGAGCATAACAAAGTAGAGGAGTGTAGAGTTGAGTAGAGAAAAATAGAGTAAAGTAGAGTAGAGCAGAGTAGAGCAGAGTAGAGCAAAGCTAAGATTTGCTAGGCTAGGGTATTCTAAGCTAGGCTAGAGTGGAGTAGAGTAGAGTAGAGTAAATCAAGGTTAAGATAGGCTAGGCTAGAGTATAGTAGAGTAGAATAGAGTAGAGTAAAATAGAGTAGAGCAGAGCGTAGCAGAGTAGAGCAAAGAAAATTAGAGCATAGTAGAGCAAAGTAGAGTAAAGTAGACAAAAGTAGAGTAGAGCTAGGTTATGCCAGCCCTGGTTAAGCTATGTTAGGCTAGACTAGATTAGAATAGAGTTGAATAGAGTATAATAGAGTAAACTAGAGCTAGGTTATGTTAGGTTAGGCTAGGCTAAGTTTGAGTTGAGAAGAGTAGAGTAAAGTATATTAAAGTGGAGTAGCATAAAGTAGAGTAAAGTTGAGTAGAGAAGAGTATAGTAAACAAGAGTAGAGTAGAGTAGAGTAGAATGGAGGTTATTAGAGAAGAGTAAAGCTAGGTTAGCTTAGGCTAAGTTAAGCTATGATGGGTAAGGCTAGGCTATAGTATGCTAAGCTAGGCTAGAGTAGAGGAGTGAATTATGGAGTAGAGTATATTAGACAAGGGTAGAGCTGGGCTAGGTTAGGCTAGGCTGGGCTAAGCTAGGCAAGGCTAGTGTAGAGTAGAGTAGAGTAGAATAGAGTAGAGCAAAGTTAGGTTAGGTTAGGCTATGCTTGGTTAAGCTAGGCTATGTTTGGCTTACCTATGTTAGGCTAGGATATTGTGGAGTAGAGTAGAAAAGAGTAGAGAAGAGTAGAGTAGCATTTAGTAAAGTAAAGCTAGGGTAGGCTCTGCTGTGGTAGGCTAAGCTTGGCTAGGCTTGGTTAGAGTAGAGTAGATTAGAGTAAAGCTAAGTTAAGCTAGTTAGGCTAGAGTATAGAATAGAGTAGAGTAGAGTACAGCATAATAGAGTAAAGTAGAGAAAAACAGAGCATAGTAGAGCAGTGCAAAGCATAGTAGAGTAGACTAGGGCAAAGAAGAGCAAGTTGAAGCAAGGCTAAGCTAGAGCATAATACAGTAGAGTAAAGTAGAGTATAGCAAACCTTGGCTTGGCTTGGCTAGGTTAGGTTAGAGTAGAGAAGAGTACAGTAAAGTAGAGTAGAGTAGAGTAGAGCTAGGTTAGCTAGGCTAGGATAGGAAAGGGTAGGCTAGGCAAGGCTAGGCTAGAGTAGAGTGGAGTAGAGCTTATTTAAGTTAAGGTAGGCTAGGCAATGCTAGGCTAGCTTAGAGTATTGTAGAGTAGAGTAGAGTAGAGCTTGGTTGGGCTAGGCTATGCTAGAGTATAGTAGAATTGGTTATAGTATAATAGAGTAGTAGAAGCGAGTGTGGTGGAGTAGAGTAGAGTAGAATAAAGTAGAGTAGCAAAGAGCTGAGGAGAGCAGAGTAGAGCTTAGTAGAGCAAAGTAGAAGAGTAGAGTAGAGTAGAGTAAAATATAGTAGAGTAGATTAGAGTAGTGTAGAATAAGACAGAGTAGAGTAGAGTAGGGTTGAGAAAAGTGAGAAGCAAGGCTAGGTTAGGTTATGTAAGGGTAGCATAGAGTAGAGTGGAGTAGAGTAGAGTGGTGTAGAGTAAAGTAAAGTAGGTAGAGAAAGGCTAGGCTAGGCTAAGCTAAAGTAGAATAGAGTAGAGCAAGGTAGAGTTGAGTAGAGCAAGGCTAGGCTAGGCTAGGCTTGAGTAGAATAGAGTAGAGTAGAGTAAAGTAGAGCAAGATTAGGCAAGGCTAGGCTAGGTTAGTGTAGAGTAGAGTAGAGTAGAATAGAGTAGAGTATAGTAGAGTAGATAAGAATAGAGTGGAGTAGTATGGAGTAAAGTAGAGAAGAGTAGGGTAAAGAAGAGGAGAGGAGAGGAGAGGAGGGGAGAGGAGAGGAGAATAGAGGACAGGAGAAGAGAGGTGAGCTGAGAAGAGAATAGTAGAATAGATGAGGGTAGTGTAGAGTCAAGCAAACTAGATTAGAGTAGAGCATAGTAGAGTAGATCAGAGTAGAACAAAGTAGAGAAAAGTAGAGTAGATCAGAGCCAGGTTAAGCTAGGCTAGGCTAGGTTAGAGTAGAGTAGAGTTGAGTAGAGTAGTTAGAGAAGAGCTATGTTAGGATAGGTTAGTATAGGCTATTTTATAGTAGAGTAGAGTAGACTCGAGCTATGTTAGGGTTGGCTAAGCTATAGGCTAGGCTAAGGTAAGGTTGGGTAGGGTATTTTAGGTTAGAGTAAAGTAGAGTTGGGTAAAGTAAAGTATAGTAGAGTAGAATAGAGTAGAGCTTGGATAGGCTAGGCTAAAATAGGTTAGAGTAAAATAGAATAAAGCAGCATAGAGCAAGGCATAGAAGAACAAAGTGGAGGTGAGTAGAGTAGAGTAGAGTAAAGAGAATAAGAAAGAGCAAACTAGAGTAGAGTAGAGCACAGCAAAGTTAGATTAGGCTAGGCCTTGCTAGGGTAGGTTTGGCTAGGCTAGAGTAGAGTATAGTGTAGTAGAGTAGAGTAGAGTGGAGTAGATAAGAGAAGAGTAGGGTAGAGTAAAGCTAGGTTGGTCTAGGCTAACCTAGGTTAGAGTGGACTAGAGTAGAGTAGAGTAGAGTACAATAGAATAGAGTAGTGTAGAGCAAAAAAGAGAAAAGTTGAATAGAGCTAGGTTATGCTTGGCTTTGCTAGGATAGGGTAGGCTAGGCTCGACTAGACTAGGCTAGAGTAAAGTAGAGTAATGTGGAGTAGAGTAGAGTTCAATAAAGTTTATTAAAGGAAAGTAGAGGACGGTATAGACAAGTAGAGTGAAGTAGATCAGAGAAGAGCAGGCCAGAGAAGAGTAAAGCAAAGTAAAGTAGAGCAGGGCAGAGCACAGCATAAAGTAGAGAAAATATAATAGAACTGAGAAAAAGGTATAGTAAAGTAGAGCAGAGTAGAGTAATGTAGAGTAGAGTAGAGCTCGATTAGGAAAGGTAAAGCTAAAGAAGAGTAGAGTGGAGTAGAGAAGAGTATAGTTGGATAGAGCTAGGTTAGGCTAGGCTATGCTAGGTTAGAGAGTATAGTAGAGTTGAGTAGAGTAGAGTAGAGTAGAGTAGAGTAGAGCTAAGTCAAGCTAGGTTAGGCTAGGCTAGGACTATAGTATAGTAGAGCAGAGTAGGGTATAATATAACTGAGTAGAGCTGAGCTGAATGGAGTAGAAAAGATTAAACTAGAGCAAAAGAGAGCTAGGTTAGATAAGGCTAAGCTAGGGTAGGCTATGCTAGAGTATGGTAGAGTAGAGCTAGGTTAGGTTAAACAAGGCTATGTTATGTTAGAGTAGAATAAAGTAGAGTTGAGCTTGTTTAGGCTTAGCTAGGTTTGGCAAGGATAGAGTAGTGTAGAGTAGAGTAGAGTAGAGTATAGTAAAGTAGAGCTAGGTAAGGCTAGGCTGGACTAGGCTTGGTTAGAGTAAAATAGAGTAGAGTAGAGCAAAAAGAGATTAGAGGAGAGCTAAGTAGAGTTGAGCAAAGTAGAGTAGAGTAGAAAAAAATAGAGTAGAACATAACAGAGTAGAGAAGAGCAGAGCAGAGAGAAGTAGAGCAGACAAATGTAGAGAATGGCTATGTTAATAAGGATAGCTTAGGCTTGGATACCCAAGGAAAGGTTAGAGTAGAGTAGAGCATGTTAGGGCAAGTTAGGGCAGGCTAAACAAGACTAGGATAATATAGAGTAGAGTTAAGTTGAGTAGAGCTAGGTTAGGATAAGTTATGCTAGGTTAGGGTAGGCAAAAGTAGAGTAGAATAGTGTAGAGTAGAGCAAAGAAGAGTAGAGTAAAACAGAGCATATTAGAGTAGAGTAGAATAGAGTAGAGTTAGGATAGGCTAGGGTTGGCTAGAGTAGAATAGAGTAGAGTATAATAGAGTAGAGTAGAGTAGGGTATAGCCATGTTAGTCTAGCTTAGGCTAGTTAGAGTAGAGTAGAGTAGAGTAGAGCTAGGTTAGGCTAGGCTAGGTTAAAGTAGAGTAAAGTAGATCTAGAATAGGCTAGGTTATGCTAGAGTATAGTAGAGCAGAGTAGAGTAGAGTAGGGTAGAATAAAGCAGAGTAGAGTAGAGAAGAGATGAGTAGAGCATAGTAGAGTAGAGCAAAAAAGAGTAGAGCAGAGCAGAGCTAAGTTAGGCAAGGCTGAGCTAAGCTAGAGGCTAGAGTTGTGTAGAGTAGATTTAGGTTAAGTTAGGCTTGGATAGGTTAGGTTAGAGTAGAGTAGAGTAAAGTAAAGTAGAGAGAGTAGAGTAGAGTAGAGCTAGGTTAGCTTAGGTTTAGCTAGGAAAGTCTAGGCTAGGCTAGGCTAGACTAGAATAGAGTAGAGTAGAGGTGAGCTAGATTAAGCTAGAATAGGCTAGGCTAGAGTACATTAGAGTAGAGTAGAGTAGAGTAGAGTTGAGTAGAGAAGAGGAGAAAAGTAGAAGCAAGGTTAGGCTAGGGTAGGCTAAAATAGGGTAGATAAGAGTAGGGCAAGGAAATGCTAAGCTAGGTAGGTTAGAGTAGAGTAGAGTAGATAATAACATAATAGACTGGAGTAGAGTTTGGTAGAGTAGAGTTAGGGTAGGCTTGGCTAGGCTAAGTTAGGGTAATCTAAGATAGGCTAGTGGTTAGTAGAGTGGAGTAGAGTAGCATAGAGAAGAGTAGAGTATAGCAGAGCCCAAATTAAGTTCAGCTTATTTAGGCTTGGTTGGGCTATAGTAGAATTGAGTAGAGCAAAGCATGGAAGAGCAAAATAAAGAAGACCAAAGAGGAGTAGAGTAGAGTAGAGCAGAGTAAAGTAGAGCAGAATAGAGAAAGAAGAGGAGAGCTGAGACCAGGGTAGAGCAAAGCATAGTAGAGCTATGTTAGGCTAAGCTATACTAGGTTAGGCTAGGCAAGGCTAGGTTAGAGTAGAGTAGAGTAAAGTACAGTAGAGTTTAGCATAGTATAGTAGAGAAGAGTCGAGTTGTATAGAGCTAAGTTAGGCTAGGCTAGGTTAGGCTACGCAGGGCCATGCTAGAGTAGGGTAGGTAGAGTATAGTAGAGTAGAGCAAGGTGAAGTTAGGCTTCGCTAGGTCAAGCTAGAGTTTAATAAGGTATAATAGTATATAGTAGAGTGAGTAGAACAAAGAAGAGTATAGTAGATTAGAGCAAAGTAGAGCAGAGTAGAATAAAGTAGAGCAAAGCAGAGAATAGCTGGGCTAGGTCAGGATAAACAAGGCTAGAACAGAGTAGAGTAAGGTAGAGCTAAGTAGAGTAGATTAGAGCAGGTTAGAGAAGAGCTAGGTTAGGCTAGCCTAGGATCTAGTTGACTAGAGTAAAACTAAGTTAGGCTAAGCTAGGCATGGCTAGGTTAGAATAGAGTAGAGTGGAGTAGAGTAGAGTGGAGTAGAGTAGAGAGAGTAGAGTAGAGTACAGTAGAGTGGAGAAAAGTAGAGTAGAGTAGAGTAAGGCTAGGTTAAGCTAGGCAAGGCTAGGCTAGGCTAGAGTAGACTAGAGTAGAGTATAGTAGAGGTGAGCTAGGTTAAGCTAGGCTAGGCTAGTCTAGAGTACAATAGAGTAAAGTAGAGTAAAGCAGAGTAGAGTAGAGTACAATAGAGAAGAAGAGCAAAGTGGAAGCTAGGCTAGGTTAAGGTAGGCTAAAGTAGAGTGGAGAAGAGTAATGGTAGGATATGCTAGGCGTGGCTAGGTTGGAGTAGAGTAGACATATTAGAGAATAATATAATATGTTAGAGGAGAGTAGGGCAAAGTAGTTAGGTTAGGCTATTTTTGGGTAAGCTAAGCTAGGCTATTGTAGAGTAACATAGAGAAGAGTAGAGTAACATAAAGAAGAGTAGAGTAGAGAAGAGCCCAATTAGGTTTGACTCGTTTTGGCTAGAATGGGTTAGAGTAGAATAGAGTAGAGCAAGGCATGGAAGAGTATAGTAGAGAAGACCAGAGAGGAGTAGAGTAGAGTAGAGCAGAGTAGATAAGAGAAAAATAGTGAAAAGAAGAGCATAGTAGACCTAAGTTAGGGCAAGCTATACTAGGTTAGGCTAGGTTAGAGTAGACTAGAGTTGAGTTGAGTATAGTATAGTATAGTAGAGAAGAGTCGAGTAGTATGGAGCTAGGTTAGGCTAGGCATGGCCATGCTATAGCAGAGAAGAGTAGAGCTAGGTTAGGTTAGGATAGGCTAAGTTAGGCCAGAGTTTAATAGGGTATCATAGAGTAGAGTAGAGTAGAGTAGAGCAAAGAAGAGCAGAGCTGATAAGAGCATAGTAGAGTAAAGTAGAGGGGAGTAGAGAATAGGTAGCTTAGGTTAGGATAGGAAAAGCTATAGCAGAGTAGGGTAAAGAAGATTAAAGTAGAGTAGAGTAGAGCTGAGTAGAGTAGAGCATTGTTGAGTAGAGTAGAGTAGAATAATGTAGAGAAAAGTGAAATAGAGTAGAGCAGAGTAGAGTATAATAGAGTAGAGTGGAGTAGAGTAGAGTAAGATTAGACTAGGCCAGGCTAGGCTAGGATAGAGTTGAGTAGAGTAGAGCATAGTGGAGTAGAATAGAAGAGAGCAGAGTATAGATAGGTTAGGCTAGGTTAGAGTAGAGTACTGTGAGGTAGATTAGAGTAGAGTAGAGTAGAGTAGAGCAAGGTTTGGCTAGGCTAAGTAAGGGTAGGCTAGGCTTGGCTACGCAAGGCTAGAGTAGAGTATACTAAAGTAGAGTAGAGTAGACTATAAGGAGTTAGGTTAGGCTAAGATTACCTAATGCAAAGTAAAGTAGAGTAGAGTAGAGCATATTAAAATAAAGCAGAGTAGAGCAGAGCTGTGTGGATCAGAGCTATGTAGAGTTTGATTAGAGAAAGCAAGAAAAGGCTAGGCAAGGCTTGGTAAGGCTCGGCTAGGTTATGATAGGATAGAGTAGAGTACAATAGAGTAGAGTGTTCTGGGTTAGGCTAGGATATGCTATGCTAGGTTAGAGTAGAGTAGAGTAGAGTAGTGTGGGGTAATGTAGAGCTTAGTTAGGCTAGGCTAAGCTAGGCTAGATTAGAGTAGAATAGAGAAGAGTAGAATAGAGAAGTGTAGAGTAGAGTAGAGTAGGGCTAGGTTCAACTAGGCCAGGCTAGGAAAGGCTAATATGGAGTAGTGTTGAGTCGAGAAGAGCAGAGTAGAGAAGAGTAGAGTAGAGTAGTGCTAACTAGAGTAGAGTAGAGTAGATCAGAGCAGAGTAGATTAGAGTAGAGCTAGGTTAGGCAAAGCTAGGATAAGTTAGAGTATAGTAGAGTAGAGTAGAGTATGGTAGAATAGAGTAGAGTAGAGTAGAGTAAAGTAGAGTATAATATGGTAGGGTAGAGCAAGGATAGGCTAGGCTAAGTTAGGCTAGGCTAGAGTAGAGTAAGTATAGTATAATGGAGTAGAGTAGAGCTAGGTTAGGTTAGACTATGCTTGTTTAGGCTAGGATAGGTTTGGCTAGGCAAGGCTCACCTTTGCTTAAGTGGAGTAGAGTAAAGCAAAGTAGAGTAGAGTAGAATAGAGCAAAGCAGAGCAGAAAAGAGTAGAGAAGAATAGAGAAGAGTAGAAAAGAGTAGAGGAGAGCTAAGTTAAGCTAGGTTAGGCTAGGCTAGGCTTAGGTAGGTTAACCTAGGCTAAAGTCGAGCAGAGTAGAGTGGACCTAGGGCAAGGTTAGGCTAGAGTAGAGTAGTGTAGAGTGGAGTAGAGTAGAGTAGAGCAGAGTAAAGTAGAGCATAATAGAGCAAAGCAGAGTAGAGCAAAGCAAAGCTGAGCAAAGCAGAGCTAAGTTAAGCAAGGTCAGGCTAGAGAAGAGCGGAATAGAGTAGAGTAGAGCATGATTAGTAGAGTAGAGTAGGGTAGAGTAGAGCAAAGTAGAGCAGAGCAAAGAAGTGTAGAGTAGAGCTAGTTTAGGCTAGGCTAACGTAGAGTAGGGTTGAGCTAAGTTAGGCTAGGCTAGGCAGGATTAGAGTAGGGTTAACTTTGGTAGAGCAGAGTATAAAAGAGGAGAGGGGAGTAGAGAAGAGCAGAGTAGAGTAGAGAAGTTAGGCTAGGGTAGGCTTGGTAGGATAGTAAAGAGTGGAGTATTATGGAGTAGAGTAGAGTAGATTGAGCTAGGTTAAGCTATGCTAGGCTAGAGTATAGTAGAGTAGAGTAGAGTAGAGTAAAGAAAGGCAGAGTAGAGTAGAGTAGAGTAGAGTAGAGTAAGGTAGAGTAGAGTAAACAAGAGTTGAGCAGAACAAGTTTGGGTTAGGCTAGGCTAGGCTAAAATTGGTTAGGCTAAATTAGGATAGAGTAGAGTAGAGTAGGATAGTGTAGAGTAAAGTCAGCTACATTAGGCTAAGTTAGGCTAGGCTAAGATAAGTTAGTATAGAGTATAATAGAGAAGAATATAATTGAGTAAATTAGAGTAGAGTAGAGTAGAGTAAAGTAGAGCAGAGCTAGGTTAGGCAAGGGTAGGCTAGGCTAGGCTAGAATAGGCAAAGCTAAAGTATAACAACATAGAGTACAGTAGAGTAGAGTATAGTAGAGTTGAGTAGTGCTAGGTTAGGCTAGGCTAGGCTAGGCTTAGCTAGACTAGGCTAGAGTAGAGTAGATTAGAGAAGAGCAGAGCAGAGAAGAATAGAGTAGAGTAGAGTTGAGTAGAGTAGAGCATAGTAGAGTAAAGTAGAGCAAAGCAGAGTAGAGTAGAGTGGAGCAAAGTAGAGTAGAGTATAGTAGAGCAGAGCTAAGTTAGGTTAGGTTACCCTAGCCTAGAGTAGAGTAGAGTATAGCAAGGTTAGGCACGATCAGGCTAGGCTTTGCTAAGCTAGAGTGCCTAGGCTAGGTTAAGCTAAAGTAAAGTAGAGTAGAGTAAAGCAGAGTAGAGTAGAATAGAGTATAGTCGAGTAGAGCTGAATAGAGTAGAGCAAAGAAGATTATAGTAGAGTAGAGTATAATAGAGTAGAGTATAATAGAGTTGAGTAGAGCTAGTTAGCCTAGGCTAAGCTAGGCTATACTAGAGTAGAGTATAACTTGATTAGTTTTGGCTAGGCTGGGCTAGGCTAGGCTAAATAGTGTAGAGTAGGACACAATAGAGAAGAGGAGGGCAGAGCAAAGCAAAATGGAGTAGAGCAGAGCTAACCTAATCTAAGTAGAGTAGAATGGAGTGAAGTAAAGTAGAGTAGAGTAGAGTAGAGCAAAGTGAAGCAGAGTAGAGTAGAGTAGAGCTTGGTTATGTTATGTTAGGCTAGTATAGGCTAGGCTTGAGTAGAGTAGAGTAAAGTAGAGAAGAGTAGTGCTAGGTTAGGTTAGGCTAGGCTTGTTTAAGTTAAAGTAGAGTAGAGTAGAGTATAGTAGAGTAGAGTAGAGTTTATTTAGGCTAGGCTATGTTGTTGTAGGTCAGGCTAAGCTAGAGAAGAGTAGAGTGGAGTAGAGTAGATTAGAGTTAGGTTAGGCTAGGCGAGGCTAGAGTACAGTAGAGAAGAGTATAGTAGAGTGTAATAGTGTAGAGCTAGAATAGGCTAGGCTTGGCTCAACTAAATTAGTCTAGCTAGAGTAGAGTAAAGTTGAGTTGAGTAGAGTAGGATAGAGTATAGTCGAGTTGATCTAGGCTAGGTTCGGCTAAGTTAGAGTAAAGTGTAGTAGAGTAGATTAGAGTAGAGTAGAGTAAAGTGGAGTAGAGGCTAGGTTTGGTTAGGCTAAGCTATGCTAAAGTATAGTAAATATGAGTGGAGTAGAGTATAGTAGAGAAGAGCTAGGTTTAGCTAAGCTAGGCTAAATTAGGCTAAAGTAGAGTAGAGTAGAGAATAGTACAAAGTAGAGCAGAGAAAAGTAGAATAGAGTAGAACAGAGTAGAATAGATTAGAGTAGAGTACATAGAGCAGAGTAGAGTAGAGTAGAGCTAAGCTCGATTAGGCTAGGCTAGGGTAGGCTAGAGTAGAGTAGAGTAGACGAGCATAAGTTTAAGCTAGGCAAGGTTAGAGTGGCTACTCTAGGTTAGGCTAGGTTACTTAGAGTTTAGAGGAGTAAAGTAGAATAGAGCAAAGTAGAGATGGATATAGTAGAGCAGAGTATGGTAGAGCAAGGCAAAGTAGCTGAGAATAGAAAATAGTAGGGTATTGTAGAGCAAAGTAATGCATAGTAGACCTAGCTTAGTGTAAGTTATGCTAAGTGAGGCTAGGTTAGACAATGTTAGAGTAAAGTAAAGTAGAGTAGAGTAAAGTAATGTAGAGTAGAGTAGAGTAGATCATTATAGAGTAGAGAAGAGCAATGCAGAGCTCAACTGAGCTTAGCTGATCATAGTAGAGTAGAGCAGAGCAGAGCAGCGCAAAGAAGTGCATCACAAAGCAAAACAAAGTAGAGTTGAGTAGAGAAGAACATACTAGAGTAGTGTATAGTAGTGTAGAGTAAAGTAGAGTAGAGTAGAGCTAGGTTAGGCTAGGCTAGGTTGGGTTAGGCTAGAGTAAAGTAGGGTATAGTAAAGTAAAGCTAGGTTAGGTTAGGTCAGGTTAGGTTAGGTTAGGCTTGGCTTGAGTAGGGTAGTGTAAAGTATATTAGAATAGAGTATAGTATAACAAAGTAGATCAGAGCCTAGTAGAGTAGAGCTAGGTTTGGCTTGGCTAGATTGGGTTAGGCTAGGCTAGGCTTGCCTAGGCTAGAGTTGAGTAAAGTGGAGAAAAGTAGATTAGAGCTAGGTTTGGCTCAGCTAAGTAAGGCTTAATTAGAGTATAGTAGAGTAGACTATAATAGAGTATTGTAGAGTAGAGTAGAGCATAGCTAGCTTAGCCTAAGATAGGCTATGTGAGCTAGGGTAGGCTAGGCTAGGGTAGGCTATGTTAGGCTAGGCTTATAGTAGAGTAGAGAAGAATAGAGAATAGAAGATTAGAGTAGTGTAGTGTAAGGTAGAGTAGAGCAGAGTATTGTAGAGCAAAGTATAAAAGACCAAAGTAGATTAGAGTAGAGCTGAGTAGAGTAGAGTTAAGTTAGGCTAAGAAAACATAAGCTAGGCTAGGCTAAGCTAGGTTAAAGTAGAGTAGATTAGAATAGAGAAAAATAGAGAATAGTATAGTAGAGTATAGTAGAGTAGAGCTATTTAGTTAAGCTAGGTTAGTTTAAGCAAAAGTAAAGTAGAGTAGAGTAGAGATAGGTTAAGTTTGGCAAAGGTAAAGTAGAGTAGAGTAGAGTAGTGTAGAGTAAACTAGAACAGAGTAAAGTAGAGTAGGGTAGAGTAGAATAGAGCAAGGAATAAAAGAGTAGAGTAGAGTACAGCAGAGTACAATAGAGTAGAGTAAAGCTAGGTTAGGTAAGGTTAAGCTTGAGTATAGTAGAGCACAGTAGAGTGGAGTAGAGTAGAGTAGAGTAGAGTATAGTAAAGAATAATAGAGTAGAGCATAACAGAGTAGAGCAAATAGAGCAAAGCAGAGTAAAATAGAGAAGTTTAGAGCAAGGTTAGGCTAGATTAGGCTATAGAAGGCTTAGTTAGTTGGAGTAGAGTAGAGTAGAGTAGATTAGATCTAAGTTAAGCTAAGCTGAATAAGGCTAGAGTAGACTAGAGTTGAGTAGAGTAGAGTAGAATAGAGTAGAGAAGAGTGAAGAATAGCAAAATAGAGGAAAGAAGAGGAGTGAAGAGTAGAGTAGAGTAGAGTAGAGAAGAGTAGAGCAGAGCAAAGCAGAGTAGAGCAGAGTACAATAGAGCTTAGTTAAGTTAAGCATGGCTAGGCTATGGTTGGCAAGAGTAGAGTAGATTAGATTAGAGTAGACTGGAGTGGAGTAGAGCTGTGCAAGGTTAAGTTAGACTTGGCTAGCTAGGCTTATTTAGGGTAGCTAAAGTAGTAGAGTAGAGTAGTGTAGAGCTATGTTAGGTAAGGATAGGCTAGGTTAGGCTAGGTAAGGATATGCTAGAGTATAGCATAGTAAAGTGAAGATGAGCAAGGTAAAGCATAACAGAAGAGAGAAGAGAAAAGTAGAGTAGAATAAAATAGAGTAGAGCAAAGTGGAGTAGAGCTAGGTTAGGCTAGGCTAGAGTATAGTAGAGAAGAGTACAGTAAGGCACAGTTGAGCATGATTAGGCTAAGCTAAGCTCAGGTAGGCTAGGCTAGAGTTGAGTAGAGTGGAGTAGAGTAAAGTAATGTAGAGTAGAGTATAACTACATGCTAGTCTAAGCTATGCTAAAATAGGCTTCATTAAAGTAGAGTAGAGTGTAGTAGAGTAGAGAGGAGTAGAGCAGAGTAGAGTAGAGTAGATTAGAGCATAACAGAGTAAAGTAGAGCTATGTTAAGGTAGGATAGGCTAGGCTCGAGTAGAGTAGAGTAGAGCTAAGTTAGGCTAGGCTTGCTTAGAATGGAGTAGGGTAGGGTAGAGCAATGTAGCACAGAGCAAAGCAGAGGAAAAAAGAGTTGGGCAGTGCAAAGCAGAGTAATGTATAGTAGAGTAGAGCAGAGCAAAGCATAATAGAGCAAAGGAGAGCAGAGTAAAGAAAAGAAAAGTAGAGTTGAATATAATGGAGCAGAGAAGAGTGGATAATAGTAGAGTTGAGCTAGGTTAGGCTAGGGTAGAGTATAGTAGTGTCAACCTAAGTTAGGCTAGGCTAGGAGAGGCTACGCTCATGTAAGCTGGGCTAGATTAGGCAAGCCTAGAGTTGAGTAGAGTAGAGAAGAGCTACTTTAGGCTATGTTAAGCTAGGGTAAACTAGGCTAGAGTATAGTAAAGTAGAGTAGAGTAGAATAGAGTAGAGTAGAATAGAGCAGAGAAGAGTAGGATAGAGTAGAGTAGAGAAGAGTAGAGTAGAGTAGAGTAAGCAGAGTAGAGCTAGGTTAGGATAAGCTAAGGTAGAGTAGAGTAAAGTAGAGTAGAGCTAGGATAGGCTTGGCTAGGTTAGGTCAGGTTAGAGTAGGGCAGAGTAAAGTAGAGTGGAGTAGAGTTGAATATTGTATAGTAGAGTAAAGTAGAGTAGAGTAGAGTAGAGTAGAGTAGAGTATTGTTGACTAGAGGAGAGGGGAGGAGAGGGGAGGGGAGGAGAGTAGAGTAAAGGAGAGTAGAGGAAAGCAAATTTGAGTAGAGGAGAGGGTAGCATAATAGAGTAGAATGGAATAGAGTAGAGTGGAGTAAAGTAGAGTAGAATAAAATAGGATAAGAAGAATAGAGTAGAATATAGTGGAGTAGAGTAGACTAGAGCTTGGTTAGGCCAAGTTGGGCAAGGCTAAAGTAGAGTAGAGTAGTGTAGAGTATAGTAGAGCTAGGTTAAGCTAGGCTAGGCTAAGTTAAGCTAAACTAAGCTAGGTTAGGATATAGTAGTAGGGTAGAGTAGAGCTAACATAGGTTAGGTTAGTTAGGTTAGGCTAGGCTAAGCTAGAGTAGAGAGAGAGTAGAGTAGAGTAGCATATAATATAGTAGAGTTGAGTATAGAAGAGATAAATAGAATAAAGTAGAGTAGAGGAGAGGAGAGCAGAGCAAAGTAAAGGAAAGAGGAGTAGAGTAGAGTGTTAAATATATAACAGAGTAGAGTAGAGCTAGGTTTTTTATTTTAGGCTAGGCTAGTTTAGAGTAGAGCAGAGTAAAGAAGAGTAGAGTAAAACTTGGTTATGTTGGGTTTGGCTAGGCCAAGCTAGGCTAGGCTAGAGTAGAGTAGGGTATAATAGAGTAAAGTAGAGCAGAGCTTGATTAGGTTTGGCTAGGCTTGGTTAGGCTAGAGTAGAGTAGAGTAGAGTAAAGTAGTGTAGAGTAGAGTCGAGTAAACTTGAGTAGAGTAGAGTAGGGTAGAGTAGAGGAGAGGAGAGGAGAGGAGAGGAGAAGAGAGGAGAGGAGAGGTGAGTAGAGGAGAGGAGAGCAGAGTAGAGCCGATTAGAGCATTACAGAGAAGAGTAGAGAAGACCAGAGCAAAGTAAAGTAGAGCAGAGAAGAGTATCGTAGAGCAGATCAAAGTAGAGCAGACTAGACTAGAGTAGAGAACGACATAGTAGCATATGGGTGAGTGGAGCAGAGTAGAGAAAAGTAGAGCAAAGTAGAGTAGAGTAAAGTAGAGCAGAGCATAATAGAGAAAAGTTTTTAGGCTAGGTTGGGCTATGTTAAGCTAGGCTAGAGTAGAGTAGAGTCGAGTAGAGTAGAATAGAGTAGAGCATAGCTAAGTTAGGCTTGGCTTGACAAGAGTACAATAGAGTATAATAGAGTAGAGCAGAGCAGAGCAGAGTAGAGCAGAGTAGAGAAGGGCAGAGCAGAGCAAAGTAGAGTAGAGTAGAGCATAATAGAAGAAACAGAGTAGAGTAGAGCAAACAATAGCAGAGTAGAGTAGAACTAGGTTAAGCT
Organism: Vanilla planifolia; assembly: GCA_023846275.1. Taxonomy (NCBI): domain Eukaryota; kingdom Viridiplantae; phylum Streptophyta; class Magnoliopsida; order Asparagales; family Orchidaceae; genus Vanilla; species Vanilla planifolia. The sequence continues at coordinate 518,903 of JAIUJO010000269.1, forward strand.
AGGCTAGGCTAGAGTAGAGTAGATTAGAGTAAAATAGACTAACATAGAGTAGAGCTAGGTTAGATAAGGCTAGGCTAGGCTAAGTTAGAGTAGAGTAGAGCATAGTAGAGTAAAGTAAAGTAAAAGAGAGTTGAGCTAAGTTAGGCTTGGCTAGGCTAGGTTAGGCAAGGGAATGCTTGGCTATTCTAGAGAAAAGTAAAGTTGAGTAGAGTAGAGCAAAGTAGAGTGGAGCTTGGTTAGGTTAGCCTAAGCTAGGCTAAACTAGGCTAGAGTAAATCAGAGTAGAGTACAGTAGAGTAAAGTATAACAGAGCAAAGAAAATAAGAGTAAAGCTGATCAGAGAAAGTTTAGACTAGGCTCAATTAGGCGAGAGTAGAGTAGAGGAGAGTAGAGTAGAGTACATCTAGGTTTGGTTAGGCTTAAATAGGTTAGGGTAGACTAGAGTAGAGTAGAGTAGAGTAGAGTAGAGTAGAGTAAAGTTGAGTGGAGTAGAACTAGGTTATGTTGGACTAAGCTAGGCTTAGCCTTACTAGGCAAGGCTAGGCTAGAGTAGAGAAGAGTAGAGTAGAGTAGATTAAAGTCGAGTAGCATAAAGCTAGGTTAGGCTAGGTAAGGCTTGGCTAGAGTAGAGTAAAGTGCAGTATAGTAGAGCAAAGTGGAGTAGAGTAGATCAGAGCAAAGCTAGGTTAAGCTAGGCTATAGTATAATAGAGTAGGGTAGAGTAGAGTAGAGTGTAGAATAGAGCAAGGTTAGGTTAGGCTAGCTTAGGCTAGGGTAGGCTATTTTAGGTTAGAGCAGGGTAGGCTAGGCTAGGCTAGAGTATAATAGTGCAGAGTAGAGTAGAGCAGAGTAAAGTTGAGCAATAATGAGCAAAGCTAAGTAGAGTTAAGCTAAGCTAAGCTAGGCAAAGCTAGGATAAGAATGCTAAGCTAGGCAAAGTAAGGCTAGAGAAGAGTAGAGTTGAGTAGAGCTAGGCTAAGTAAGGCTAGGTTAGGTTATGTTAGAGTAGAGTGGAGTAGAGTTGAGTAGAGTAGAGTAGACTAAACTAGAGTAGAGTGGAGCTAGGTTAGGTAAGGCTATGTTATGTTGGGCTAGGCTAAGGTAGGCAAGGTAAGGTAAAGTGGAGTAAAGTACAATATAGTAGAGTAGAGGTTGGTTAGGCTAGCTTATGCTAGTCTAGGCTAGGCTAGAATAGAGTAGAGTAGAGTAGAGTAGAATAAAGTAGAGTAGAAAACAATAGAGTAGAGTAGAGCATAATAGAGAAGAATAGAGCCTAAAGGAGTAGAGTTGAGAAGATTAAAGTTGAGAAGAGTACAGCTAGGATAGGCAAAGTTAAGCTAGGTTAGTGTAGAGTAGAGAAGAATAGAGTAGAGTAGAGCTAGTTTAAGCTAGGCTAAGCTAGGCCAGCTTGGATCTGTTAGGCTTCGCTCGAGTAAAGTAGAGTATAGCAGTACAAAATTGAGTAGAACTTGATTAGGTTAGGCTAAGATAATCTTGGCTAATGTACAGTAACAAAGTAGATTAGAGTAGAGCATAACTAGGTTAGGCATGGCTCGATTAGGCTATGAGAGAATGGAATAGAGTTAAGTAGAGTATAGTAAAGTAGAGTAGAGTAGAGTACAGTAGGATTAAGTTAGGTTAGGCGAGGCTAGGTTAGGATATAGTAGAGTAGAGTGAGTTAAGTAGAGTAGAGCAAAGAAGAGCTAAGTAGAATAGAGTAGAGAAGAGAAGAGTAAAGTAGAGTAGAGCAGAGTAGAGTAGAATAGAGAAGGGCAAAGTAGAGTAGAGAAAAGCAATGCAGAGAAGAGTAGAGTAGAGCAGAGGTTAGTAGGCTAAGCTAGGTTAGAGTAGAGTAGTGCAGATATGGTAGAGTAGAGTTTAGTTAGGCTAGATTAGGCTAAACAAGGCTAAAGTAGAGTAGAGGAAAGTAGAGTAGAGAAGAGAAGAGCATAGTAGAGTAGAGCAATGCAAGGTAGAGCAGAGCAGAGCAATGCAAAGTAGAGTAGAGAAGAGTAGAGTAGAGTAGAGCACAAAAAAGTAGAGAAGAGTACAATTGAGTAGAATAATGTAGTGTATAGTAGACTAGAGTAGAGTATAGTAGTATAGAGCAGAGTAAAGTAGAGTTGAGTAGAATAGAGTATAGTAGAGTACAACAGAGCTTAGATAGGCTAGGCTAGATTTGGCTAAGCTAGGTTAGGATAGAGTAGAGTGAGTAGAGCTAAGTTAGGCTAGGCTTGGTTAGAGTAGAGTAGAATATAGTAAAGTAGAGTAAAGTAGAGTAGAGTGGAGTAGAGGAGAGTAGAGTAGAGACGAGCTAGGTTAGGTTAGGCTATAGTACAATAAAATAGAGTAGAGTAGAGTAGAGTAGAGAGGAGTAGAGTAGAGTAGAGCAAAGAAAAGTAGAATAAAGTAGAACAGAGTAGAGAAGTGCAAAGAAAAGAATAGCAGAGTAGAACAAAAGAGTAGAGTAGTATATTACAAAGTAGAGTAGAGCAAAGTAGTGCAGAGCTGAGTAGAGTAGAGCAGAGTAGAGCTAGGTTATTCTATGAAATGCTATGCTAGGCTAAGCTAGCTAGAGTAGAGTAGAGATCAGTTAAGTTAGGTTAGGCTAGGGTAGGCTAACAAGGCTAGGCTAGCCTAAGCAAGATTAGAGTAAAGTAGAGTAGACTAAAATAGAGCTAGATTAGGTAATGCTAGGCTTTGATAAGCTAGAGTAGAGTAGACTAGAGTAGAGTAGAGTAGAATAAGGTAGAGTAGAGTAGATTAAAGTAGAGTAGAGTAGATAGAGTAGACTAAAGTAGAGTATAGTAGACTATAATAGAGAACAACAGAGCAAAAAAAATCATAGTAAGGTAGAATAGAGCCAAGCAGAGTAGAGCAAAGCTTGGTTTGGCTGCGTTAGGCTTTGTTAGGCTCAGCTAGGCTAAGTAGAGTTGATAAGAGTGGAGTAAAGAGGAGTAGAGAAGAGCAAAGTAGAGTTAGATAGAGTAGAGTAGAGTAAAGTAGAGTAGTGTAGAGCAAAGCAAAGAAAAGTAGAGTAGATTAGAGCATAGTATAATATAGTAGAGAAGAGAAAATCATAGTAGAGTAAAAAAGAGTAGAGTAGAGCAAAGTTAGGCTAGGCTTGGCTTGTCTAGGCTCTACTAGGCTAGAGTAGAGTGGAGGAGATTATTGTAGAGTAGAGTAGAGTATAATAGAGTAGAGCAGAGTAGAGTAGATTAGAGTAAAGAAGAGTAGGGTAGAGAAGAGCATAGCTAGATTAGGTTTGGCAAGGCAAGGCTAAGCAAGACGAGACTATAATATAATAGAGTTAGGTTAGGTTAGGCTATCCTAGGCTAAGATAGAGTAGAGTAGTGTAGAGTACAGTAGAGTAGAGAAGAGTAGAGTAGTGTAGAGTATAGTAGAGCTAGGTTAGTTTAGGCTGGGCCAAGTTAAGTTAGACTAGGATAGGTTAGGCTTGCTTAGAGTAGACTAGAGTAGAGTAGAGCTGAGTAAAATAGAATAAAGTGGAGCGAGGTTAGGCCAGGCTAGCTCGAGTATAATAGAGTAGAGTGGAGTAAAACAAAGTAGAGTACAGTAGAGTAAAGTAGAGAATAGCAGAGAAGAGCATAATAGAGTAGAGCTTAATTTGGGAAACCAATCTAGGTTAGGCTATGCTAAGATAGAGTAGAGTTTAGTAGAGCATGATTAGGCTAGGCTAGGCTAGGCAAGCTTAGAGGAGAGTAGAGTAGAGTTAGGTTAGGCTTGACTAGGCAAGGGTAGGATAGTTTAAGGTAGGCAAGGCTAGCCTAGGGAAGAGTGGAGTAAAGTAGAGTAGAGCTCAAATTGGCTAAGCTAGGCTAGAGTAGAGTAGAGTAGAGTAGAGTAGTGTAATGGAATAGAGTAGAGTACAATAATGTTAGGTTAGGAAATGTTGGGCTAGGCTAGGTAAGAGTAAATTTGAGTAGTGTAGAGTAGAGTAAAGTAAAGAAGAGTAGAGTAGAGGAGAGTAGAATAAAGTAGAGAAAAATAAAGTAGAGAAGAGCAGAGCAGCACAGAGCATGGTAGAGTAGAGCAGAGCTAAGTTATATTTAGTTAAGCTAGGTTATGCAAGAGTAGAGTAGAGTAGAGTAACGTTAGGCTAGGCTAGAGTAGAGTAGGGCAGAGTAGAGAAGAGTAGAGCTAGGCTAGGCTAAACTAGAGTATAGTAGAGCTAGGTAGGCTAGGCTAGGTTAGAGTAGATTAGAGTAAAGCATATTAGTGTAGAGCTAGAGTAGAATAGAGTATAGAACTAAGTTAGGCAACATTAGGCTAGGCTCAATTTGTCTAGGTTAAGCAAGGCTATGCTAAGCTAGGCTAGAGTATAATAAAGTAGAGTGGAGTAGTGTAAAGCTAAGTTAGGCTTAGCTAGGCAAAACTAGAGTATAATAGAGTAGAGTAGAGTAGAGAAGAGTAGAGTAGATTAGAGTAGAGCAATGAAGAGGAGGCAGAGCAGAGGAGAGTAGAGCAGAGTTGAGTGGAGTAGAGTAGAGTAATAAAAAGAAGAGCAAAGCATAGTAGAGTAGAGAAGAGCTAGGTTTGGCTAGGCTAGGCTAGGCTAAGCTAAGCTAGAGTAGAGTTTATTATGGTAGAGCTAGGTTAAGCTAGACTATGCTAAACTAGGTTAGAGTAGAGTAGAATAGAGTAAAGTGTATCAGAGTAGAGCTAAGTTAGGTTTGGCTAGGATAAGCTAGCCTAGGCTAGAGTTTAGTAGAGTTGAGTAGAGTTGAGTATAGTAGAGTAGAGTAGAGTAGAACTCAGTTAGCTAAGAAAGGCTAGGCTAGAGCATTATGGAGTAGAGTTGAGTATAACAAAGAAGAGTAAAGCAAAGTAGAATAGAGTAGAGTAGAGTAGAGAAGATCAAAGCAGAGCAGAGTAGATTAGAGTTGAATAGAGCAGAGTAGAGCCGAGTAGAGTAGAGCTTGGTTAGGCTAAGCTAGCTCAGGCTAGGCTAGGTTAGAGTTAAGTAGAATAGTGTTGAGTAAAGTAACGTAGAGTAGAGCTAGGTTAGCTAGGCTTGGCTATGCTAAGCAAGGCTTTGGTAGGCTAGGCTATAGTAGGGTAGATTAGAGTAGAGTAGAGCTAGTTTAGGGTAGTCGAGGCTTGGTTAGGCTAAATTTGGCCAGTATGGAGTAGAGTATACTAAAGTAAAGTAGAGCAAAGTAGAGCAAGAAGAGAAGAGTAGAGCAGAGTAGAGTAAAGTAGAGCAGACCAAAGTTGGGCTAGGTTAGACTAGAGTAGAGCAAGGTTAAGGTCGACTAAGCTAGGCTAGGTTAGAGTATAGTAGAGTATAGTAAAGGAGAGTGTAGTGGAGTAAAGTATAGTAGAGTAGTGTTGAGTAGAGGAGAGTAGAGTAGAGTATAATAGAGGAGAGGAGAGGAGAGTGGAGGAGAGGAGAGCATATCAGAGTAGAGAAGAGGAGATAAGTGTAGAGCAGAGTAGATTATAGTAGAGTAAAGCTAAGTTAGGTTGGGCTAGAGTAGAGTAGTAGAGTAGGGAAGAGCTAGGTTAGGCTAAGTCAGGTTAGACTTGGCTAAGCTTGGCTTAAGTATAGTAAAGTATAGTATAGTAGAGTTGAGTAGAATATAGCATAGTATAATAGAGAAGAGTATAGCAAAGTAGAGTAAGGTAGAGCAGAGTACAGCTAGGTTAGGCCAACCTAAGTTAGGCTAGAGCGAAGTAGAGTAGATGAGAGTTAAGTAGAGTAAAGTGGAGTAGAGATGAGTTAGGTCAGGTTAGGCTCGACAAGGCTTAGGTAGTAGAGCAGATAGAGTAGAGTGAAGTAAGGTTAGGCTAGGCAAGGTGAAGCTAGGTTAGATTCGAATGGAGTAGAGTAGAGTATGATAGAGCAGAGTAGAGGAGGGCAGAGTAAAGTAAAGCAGAGATGAGCAGAGTAGAGTAGAGCAAAGAAAAGCTGAGCAGAGACAAGCATCACAGAGTGTAGCAGAGTAGAATAAAGCCAAGGAGAGAAAATTAGAGAAAAGAAAAGTAGAACAGAGTATAGTAGGACATAGCTAAGTTAGGTTGGGGTTAGGCAAGATAGAGTAGAGTAGAGTAGAGTAGAGTAGAGTAGGGTAGACTAGAATATAGATATGTTAGGTGAGGCTAGGCTATGCTAGGCTAGAGTAGAGTAGAGCAGAGCTGGGTAGAAAGGGGCAAAGTAGAGCAGAGTAAGACACAATAGAGAAGAGCATAATAAAGCATAATAGAGTACAGTATAGTAGAGCAGTGTAGAGCTAGGTTAGGCTTAATAAGGCTAGGTTAGTCTAGGCTAGGGTAGGCAAGATTAAAGTAGAGTAGTGTAGAGAAGAGTAGAGTAGAGTAGAGTAGAGCTAGGTTAGCATAGGCAAAGCTAAGCTAGGCTAGGCTATGGTTGGCTAAGCTAAAGAAGAGTAAAGTAGAGTAGAGTAAAGCTGAGCTAGGTTAGGCTTGGCTAAGCTAGGCTAAGCTAGAGTACAGAGTAGAAAATAGTAAAGCAGAGTAGAGTAGAATAGAGAATAATAAAGCAGAGCATAACCTAATAGAGTAGGGCAAAGTAGAGTATAGTTAGGTTAGGCATGGTTAGGCTAGGCTAAGCAAGGCAAGGCTAGGCTAGGCTATGTTAAAGTAGATTATAATAGAGTAGAACTTGGTTAAGCTAGGCAATGCTATGTTAGAGAAAAGTAGACTTGGGTAAAGTAGACTAGAGTAATAGAGTAGAGCATAACCTAATAGAGTAGGGCAAAGTAGAGTATAGTTAGGTTAGGCATGGTTAGGCTAGGCTATGTAAGGCAAGGCTAGGCTATGGTAAAGTAGATTATAATAGAGTAGAACTTGGTTATGCTAGGCAATGCTATGTTAGAGAAGAGTAGACTCGGGTAAAGTAGACTAGAGTAGTGTAGAGTAGAGTAGAATAGAGTATAATAGAGTGGAGCTACGTTATGCTAGGCCAGGCTATGTTAAACTTGGCTAAGGTAGCCTATGCTAGGCTAGGATAGACTATAGTAAAGTGGAGTTAAGTAAAGTAGAGCTAAGTTAGGCTAGATTAGGCCCGTCTAAAGTAGAGTAGAGTATAGTATAGTAGAGTAGTTTAGAGTAGAGTACAGTAGAGTATAGAAGAGTAGAGTATAGTAGAGTTAAGGAGAGGTCAGAAGAGCAGGGGAGAGCAGAGTAGAGTAGAGGAGTAGAACTAAGCAATATAGTGTAAAGATGAGTAGTGTAGAGTAGAGTAGAATGGAGAAGAGCTAAGTTAAGCTCAGGTAGGTTATGCGATGCTTGGCTAGGCTAGAGTAGAAGAGAGTAGAGTCGAACAGAGCATAATAGAGCAAAGTAGTGTAGAGTAGAACAGAGCAGAGTAAAGTAGAGTAGACTAGAGTAGAGTAGAGAAGAGCATAAGAGAGTAGAGGAGAGCAATGCAGAGTAGAGAAAAGTAGAGTAGAGTAGAGTAGTGTAGAGCAAAGCTAGGTTAGGCTAAGTTAGGCAAGAGTAGAGTAGAGTAGAGTAGGGTAGAGTAGGGTAGAGTAGAGTAGAGTTAAGTAGAGCAGAACGAGGTTAAGCTAGCAAAGCTAGAGTATAGTAGAGTAGAGTAGAGTAGAGTAGACTTGAGTAGAGCAGAGTAGGGTAGAGTAGAGTAGAGCAGAGCATAACATAACAAAATAGAATAGTGCATAACAGAGCAGACCAGAGTAGATCTAGGTTATGCTTGACTAGGCTAGGTGAGGCTATAATAGAGTAGAGTAAAGTAAAGCAAGGTTAGGATAGGCTAGGCTAGGTTAATTTAGAGTAGAGTAGAGTAAAGAAGAGTAAAATAGATTAGAGTATTGTAGGGTAGAGAAAAGTAGAGTTAGAGTAGAATATAGTAGAGTAGATTAGATTAGAGTTAGGTTAGGATAGGCAAGGTTAGGCTAAGCTAGGCTATGCTAGAGTAGGGTAGAGTAGAGTAGAGCATAGAAGAGTGGAGCAGAGCAGAGTAGAGTAATGTAGTGCATAAAATTAAAGGGCAGAGTAGAGTAATGCTAAGTTAGTCTAGGCTAGGCTAGGTTAGGCAAGGTTAAAAAGGGCTAGCCTAGGCTTTTTTTGAGCAGAGTAGAGTAGATTAGAGTAGAGTAGAGCTAGGTTAGGCTTGGGTAAGATAGGCTAGACTAGGCTAGGCTAGCCTAAGCAATGTTAGGTTAGGCCATGCTAGGCTATAGTAAAGTAGAGTAGAGTAGAGTAAAGTTAGGCTAGGCTAGAGTACAGAACAAAGTAGAGTAGAGTAGAGCAAAGTAGAGCAAAGCAAAGTGGACCAGAGTAGAGCAGAGCCAAGCGTAGCAAAGCAGAGTAGAGAAAAATAAAACTAGGTTAGGCTAAGCTCGGCTAGGTTAGGTAAGGTTATTCTAGAGTATAGTGTAGTAGAATGGAGCTTGGTTAGGTAGGGTTAGGCCCAGTTAAAATAGAGTAACATAGAGTAGAATATTGTAGAGTAAAGCTTGGTTAAGGTAGGCTTATCTAGGGTGAGCTAGGCTAAGCTAGGATAGGTTAGAGTAGAGTAGAGTAAAGCTAGGTTAGGCTAGGCTAGAGTAAAGTAAAATAAAGTAGAGCAAAATAGAGTAGAGGAGAGTAAAGTAGAGCAGAGTAGAGTAGAGGAGAGGAGAGCAGAGTAGAGGAAGAGAAAAGTAGAGAAAAGTATAGTAGAGCAGAAAAGAGTATAAGAGCAGAGCAGAGAAATGTAGAGTAAAGTAAAGCAAAGTAGTATAGAGTAGAGTAAAAAAGAGCTAGGTTAGCCTATCTTAGGCTAATCTAGGCTTGGCTAAGCTAGAGTAGAGTTGAGTAGGGTAGAGTAGAGCTAATATTGGCTAGGCTAGGCTAGGATTAGCAAAGCTAGGCCAGAGTAGAGAAGAGTAGGATAGAGTAGAGTATAGTAGATGATGAGATTAAGGTATAGTAAAGCAAGGTTAAGCTATGTGAGGCTAGGCTAGGCAAGAATTGAGTAGAGAGGTGCAGAGTGGAGTATAGTAGAGCAAGCTTAGGCTAGGCTAGGCAAGGCTTAGCTAAACTAGCCAAGGCTAGGCTATGTTAGAGTAGAGTGGAGTCGAGTAGTGTAGAGTACAATAGAATAGAGTAGAGTAGAGTAGAGCTAGCTTAGGAAAGAATAGGATAGGCTAAGCTAGTAGGGTAGGCTAGGGTAGGCTAGGCTAAGCTATAATGGAGTAGAGTAAAGTAAGGTAGAGCTAGGTTAGGTTAAACTAGGATAGTGTACAACATAGTAGAGTAGAGTTGAGAAGAGAAGAGCAATATAGAGTCGAGTGGAGTAGAGTAGAGTAGAGAAAAATAGAGAAAAGCAAAGGAGAATAGAGAAAAGTAGAGTAGAGCTAGGTTAGGCTAGGCTATGTTTTGTTAAAGTAGAATAAAATAAAGTTAGGTTAGCTAAGGTAGCCTAGGCTTGGTTAGAGTTGAGTTGAGTATAGTAGAGGAGAGTAGAATAGACTTGAGTCTAATGGTGTAGAGTAGAGCATAATAGAGTGGAGTAGAGCTAGGTTAGGTTATGCTATGCTAGGTTATAGTAGAGTATAGTAGAGTTGACTAAAGCTCAGTTAGGCTAGGCTAAGCCTCAATAGAGTAGAGTAGAGTAAAGCAGAACAAAGTAGAGTAAAGCAGAGACGAGTAGAGGAGAGTAGAGAAGAGCAAAGTAGAGTAGACTAGAGTAGGGCAGAGTAGAGTAGAGTAGAATAGAGTAAAGTAAAGTAAAGAAGAGTAGAGCTTTGTTAGCCTTAGTGAGGCTAGGCTAGGCTCATTTAGACTAGGTTAGAGAAGAGAAGAGTAGAGTAGAGTGAGTAGACTAGGGTAGAGTAGTGTAGAGTAGAGTATAGTTTGGTAGAGCTAGGTTATTCTAAGAATGTCTAGGCTTGGTTAGGCTAAGCTAGAGTAGAGTACAGTATAGTAGAGTAGACCAAGGTTAGGTTAGGCTAGGCTAAGCTAGTGTAGAGTAGAGTAGAGTAAACAAGGTTAGAGAAGACTAGAGCAGAGTAAAATAGAGTAGAGCAAAATAGATCAGAGTAGAATAGAACAAAGTAGAATGGAGCATAGTAGAGTAGAGTAGAGCTGAACAAAGTAGAGCACGACAAAGTTAGGTTAAGGTAGGCTTGGCTAGGTTAAAGTAGTGTATAGTAGAGTAGAGAAGAATATAGTAATATTAGGTTAGGCTAGGTTAGAGAAGAGTAAGGTAGAGTAGAGTATAATAAAATAAATTAGAGTAGGGCTAGGTTAGACTAGGCTAGGCTAGGTTAGCCTTGGCTTGGCTAGAGTAGAGTATAGTAGGCTAGAGTACAGTAAAGTAGACTGGAGAAGAGTAGAGTAGAGAAAAATAGATTAGAGTAGAGTAGAGCAAGGTTAGACAATGTTAGGCACGAGTATAGTGGAGTAGAGTAGAGTAGAGTAGAGCAGAGCAGAGTAGAGCAGAGAAAAGCAAAGAAAAGTATTATAGAGTAGAGTAGACAAGATTAGAGTATATTAGAGCTAGGTTAAGAAAGTTTAGGCTAAGCTAGGTTAGGATGTTGTAGAGTAGAGAAGAGCTAGATTAGTTAGGTTAGGCTAGGTTAGAGAAGAGAATAATAGAGAAGAGTAGAGTAGAGTAGAGTAGAGCAGAATAACATAGAGTAGAGTACAATTAGGTTAGGTTTGGTAAAGCTAGGCTATGCTAGGATAGAGTAGAGTAAAGTAAAGTAGAGTAAAGTAGAGAAGATCAGAGTAGAGCAAAGTAGAGCAGAACAGAGTTGAGTAGAGTATAGTAAAGAGTAGTAGAGTAGAGTAGAATAGAGCAAAGAAGAGTATAGTAGAGCAAGGTTAGTCTATCTTATGATAGGCTAGGCTAGGCTAGAGTTGAGTAAAGTAAAGAAGAGAAGGATAGAGCAAGGTTTGGCTAGGTTAGGCTAGACTCGACTAGAGTAGAGTAGAGTAGAGAAAAGTAGAGTATAGTAGAGCTAAGTTAGGCTAGCTTGGGCAAGGCTAGGCTAAGGTAGGTTTGGCTTGGTTAGCCTAGGCTAGAGTAGAGCAAAGTAAAATAGAGTAGAGCAAAATAGAGTAGAGGAGAGTAAGGTAGAGCAGAGTAGAGTAGAGTAGAGGAGACGAGAGCAGAGGAAAGTAAACTAGAGAAAAGTAGACTAAAGCAGAAAAGAGTATAAGAGTAGAGAAATGTAGAGTAGTGTAGAGTAGAATAGAGCAGTATAGAGTAGACTAAAGTAAAATAGAGCTAGGTTAGGCTATCCTAGGCTATCTAGGCTTTGCTAGGCTAGAGTAGAGTTGAGTAGAGTAGAGAAATGCTAGGTCAAGTTAAGCTTGGCTAGGGTTTTTTAAGCTAGGCTAGAGTAGAAAAGAGTAGGATAAAGTAGAGTATAATAGAGTAGATTAAAGTATAGTAGAGCAAGGTTAAGCTGTGTGAGGCTATGTTAGGCAAGAATAGAGTAGAGAGGGGAAGAGCAAAGTATAGCAGAGCAAGCTTAGGCTAGGCTAGGTAAGGCTTGGCTGAACTAGGCAAGGCTATGCTATGTTAGAGTAGAGTGGAGTCGAGTCGAGTAGAGTCGAGTAGTGTAGAGAAAAGTAGAGTATAGTAGAGTATAGTAGAGTAAAGTAGAGTAGAGCTAGGTTAGGCTAGGCCAGGCAAGGCTAGGTTAGGGTCGATTAGGCTAGGTTAGGCTAAAGTGTAATAGAGTAGAGTAGAGTCGAGTAGAGCTTGGTTAGTTTCAATTAAATAAGGCTAGGCCCAAGTATAGTAGTATAGAGTAGAGGAAAGCAACACAGAGCAAAGCAGAGAAGAGGAGAATAGAGTAGAGCTAGGATATTCAAGGCTAGGTTAGGCTAGGCTCAGCTATTGTAGTGTAGAGAAGAGCTAGGTTTTGCTAGGCTAGCTTAGGCTAAGTTATAGAAGAGTAAAATAGATTAGAGTGGAGTGGACCAGACTAGAGTAGAGTGTAGTAGAGCAGAGAAGAGTAGAGTATGAGCTAAGTGAGGTAAAGCTAAGCTAGGCTAGGCTAGGCTATAATAGAGTAAACTATAGTAGAGCTAGGTTAAGCTAGGCTAGGCTAGAGTAAAGAGCAGAGAAATTATGCTAGGCTAGGCTAGGTTAGGTTAGACTAGAGTATAGTAAAGTAGAGTTGAGTAGAATAGAGTAGAGTAGAGTAGAGCTAGGTTAGGCTAGGCTAGTCTTAGGTTAGTTTGGCTTGGCTATGCTAGGCTAGAGTAGAGTTTAGCATATTAGAGTAGTGTAGAGTTGAGCTATGTTAGGCTAGGCTATGCTAGAGTATAGTAGAGTAGAGTAAAGTAGAGTAGAGTGGAGAGTAGAATAGAGTAGAGTATTGTAGAGATAGGTTAGACTAGGCTTGACTAGTGTAGAGTAGTGTAGAGTAGAGTAAAGTAAGGTAGACTAGAGTAAAGTATAGTAGAATAAAGCTCAATTAGACTAGGCTAGGCAACACCTGAGTAGAGTAGAATAGAGTAGAGAAGACTAGAGTAGAGCAAAGTAGAGTGAAGTAGAGTAGAGCTGAGTAGAGATGCGTAGAGCATAGTAGAGCAATGTAGAGTTGAGCAAAGCAGAGCAGACCAGAGTAAAGTTAGGTTAGGCTAGGTTATAGTAGAGTAGAGTAAAGTAGAATAGAGTAGAGTATAGTATAATGGAGTAGAGTAGAGTAGAGCGAGGTTAGATTAGGCTAAGCTAGACTTGGCTAGGTTAGGCTAGGTTAGAGTAGAGTAGAGTATAGTAGAGTGGAGCAGAGGAGAGCTTGGTTAGGTTAGGCTAGACTAGGCTAGGCTAAGCTATGCTTTGTTAAAGTTAGTTAGATTTGAGTAGAGCAGAGCAAAGAAGAGTAGAGAAAAGTAGAGCTAAGAAGAGTAGAACAGAGCCGAGTAGAGTAAAGTAGAGCAGAGTAGAGCTAAGTTAGGCTGGGCTAGGCTAGGCTAGGGTTAAGTAGAGTAAAGTAGTGTTAGGTTAGGTTAGGCTATGCCAGGCAAGAGTATAGTAGTGTAGAGTAGAGTTGAGAAGAGCATAGTAGAGTACAGTAGAGTAGGATATAGTAGAGCAGAGCTATGTTAGGTTTTCCAAGGTTAGAGTGGAGTAGAGTAATGTAGAGTACAATATAGTAGAGTAGAGTAGAGGTTTGTTAGGCTATGCTAAGTTAGGTTAGGCTAAACTAGGCTAAAATAGAGTAGAGCAGAGTACAGTAGAGTAGACCGAAGCACAGTAGATTAAAGCAAAGTAGAGTAGAGTAGAGCATAGCAGAGTAAAGTAGAGCATATCATAACAGAGTAGAGCATAGCTAGGTTAGGCTGGGCTAAGCTATAGTAGTATAGAGTAGAGCTAACTTTAGCTAAGGTAGGCTTGGTTAGGATAGTATAGAGTAGAGTGGAGTAGACTAGAGGAGAGGAGAGTAGAGGAGAGAAGAGTAGAGGAGAGTAGAATTATGTTATTTTAGGTTAGGCTAGGTGAGGCTATGCTTGGTTTGGGTTGGCTAGGCTATGGTAGAGTCAAGTAGAGTATAGCAGAGTTAGGTTATGCTAGGCTAGGCTAAGCGAAGCTATGTTAAAATAGAGTAGAGTAGAGTAGGGTAAAGTAGACAAGAGCAGAGTAGAGTAGAGTAGAGTTTAGTAGGGGTAGAGTTGAGCAGTACAGAGTACAGTAAAATGGAGTAGAGTAGAGGTAGGTCAGGAAGGGTTAGCCTAGGGTAGGCTAAGTTAGGGTAGAGTAGAGTAGAGAAAAGTTAGGCTAGGCTAGGCTAGAGTTTAGTATAGTAGAGTAGAGTAGAGCAAAGTAGAGCAGAGTAATAAAGCAGATTAGAGCTAAGTAGAGCTGAGCTATGTTAGCTTAGGCTAGGCTAGGCTGAACTAAGCTAGGCTAGAGTAGAGTAGAGTAAGGAAGAGTAGAGAGGAGTAGAGTTAGGTTGGGCTAGGCTAAGTATGAGTAGAGTATAATAGAGTAGAGTATATTAGAGCATAATAGAGTATAATAAATAGGAGTAATGTTAGGTTAGGCTTGGGTAGGGTAGCCTAGGCTAGATTAGGCTAGGCAAAAGTATAGCAATATAGAGTAGAGTAGACTAGAGTAAAGTAAGGTTAGGCTAGGCTAGGCTAAATAGGGCTAAAATAGAGTAGACTATAGGAGTAGAAAGAGTAGAGTAGAGTAGAGTGAAGTAGAGTAGAGTAGAGTAAAGTAGAGTAGAGCCAAATTAAGCTTTGGTTGGCTAGGCTAGAGTACAATAGAGCAGAGTAGATAAGGTTAGGCTAGGCTAGACTAAGTTAAAGTGGTTAGGCTAGGCTATACTAGGCTAAGCTAGGGTAGAGTTTAGTACAGTAGAGCAAACTAGAGTAGAGTAGAGTAGGGAAGAGCAAAGCAGAGTATAGTAAGAAAGAGTAGAGCAAAGTAGAAAAGAGTAAAGTAGCATAGAGTAGAGTAGAGTAGAGCTTGGTTAGCCAAACTTAGGCAAAGCAAGGCTATGTTAAGTCAGTCTCATTGGAGTAGAGTATAGTAGTGTAGAGTAAAGTATAGAAGAACAGAGTAAAGTAGAGTAGAGTAAAGTAAACCAGAGTAGAATAGAGTAAAGCAGATAAGAGTGGAGTACAGCAAAGCAGTGCAGAACAAAGTAGAAAAGAAAAACTGAGATATATAGAGTAGAATAGAGATGATTAGAGTAGTGAAGAGCAGAGCTTAACAAAGCAAAGTGGAAAAGAATAGAGCTAGGTTATGCTAGGGTAGGCTAGGTAGGGCTAGTCTAGGCTAGAGTAGAGTAAAGTAGAGCTAGGTTAGGCAAGGATAAACTAGACTAGAGTAGAGTGGACTAGAGGTTGGTAAAGTAGAGCTAGGCTAGGTTAGACTTGGTTAGAGACAATAGAGAAGAGTAGAGTAGAGTAGAGTAGAGTACAGCAGAGCAGAGTAGAGCAAGGCATAGTAGAGTAGAGTAGAGTAGAGAAAAGTAGAATAGAGAAGAGAAGAGTAGAGCTTGGTTAGACTAGGCTAGGCTATGTTAGCTTATGCTAGGCTAGGCTATGCTTGAGTAGAGTAGAGTAGAATAGTGTAGAGTAGAGTAGAGATTAGTAAGGTCAGGTTAGCCTAATTAGGTTAGGCACGGATAGGTTAGGCTAGGCTTGAGTAAGTGAGCATAGTAGAGTAGAATAGTGTTAGAGTAGGTTAGGCAATGTTAGGCTAAGCTAGAATAGAGTGGAGTAGAGTAGAGTAGAGTATGATAGAGCAGAGTAGAGTAGTGTCGAGTACAGTTTAGCAGAGTGGAGCAGAGTAGAGCAGAGCTGAGTAGAGACAGAGCAGAGTAGAGTAGAACAAAGCCAAGAAGAGCATAACTGAGAAGTGAAAAGCATAGTATTGCAGAGTAGACCATAGTTAGGTAAGGTTGGTATGGCTAGCTTAGATAGAGTAGAGTAGAGTAGATTAAGGTAGAGTAGAGTAAAGTAAAGTAGAGCTATGTTAAGCTAGGCTAGGCTAGGTTAGAGTAGAGTAGAGTAGAGTAGACAAGACTAAAGTAGAGTAGAGTAAAGTGGAGATGAGTAAAGTAGAGTAGAGTAGAGTTTTGCTAGGTATTGCTGGGCGAAGCTAGGCTTGGCTAGGCTAGGGTAGGTAAGAGTAGAGTAGAGTAGAGTGGAGTAGTGTAGACTAAAGCAACATAAAGCTAGGTTAGGCTAGGCTAGGCTTAGCAGGGTGAAGCTAGGCTAGAGTAGAGTAGAGTAGAGGTTAGTAGAGCAGAGCAGGATAGAAACGAGCAAAACAGAGCAGAGTAAGGCTGAACAAAGTAGGGCATAATCGAGCAAGGCAGAGCAGGGTATAGTAGAGTAGAGTAGAGTAGCGTAGAGCTAGGTTAGGCTGGGTTAGAGTTGAGTGAAGTAGAGTAGAGCTAGGTTAGGCTAGGCTTGGCTATGCGAAGCTAGGCTTTGATAGGCTAGGCTATAGTAGTGTAGATTAGAGTAGAGTAGAGCTAGTTTAGGCTAGGCGCGGCTTGGTTAGGCTAAATTAGGCCAGTGTGGAGTAGAGTAGAGTAATATAAAGTAGAGCATAGTAGAGTAGAGAAGAGAAGAGTAGAGTAGAGTAGATTAAAGCATAGTAGGCCAAAGTTGGGCTACATTAGGCTAGGTTAGAGTAGAGTAGAGCTAGGTTATAGTATAATAGAGTAGAGTGGAGAAGAGTAGAGTATAGTAAAGTAGAGTGCAGTGGAGTAAGGTGAAGTATAGTAGAGTAGTGTTGAGTAGAGTAGAGTAGAGTAGAGTATAGTAGAGGAGAGGAGAGGAGAGGGGAGGAGAGCAGATCAGAGTAGAGAAGGAGAGAGAAGTGTTGAGCAGAGTAGAGTATAAAAGAGTAGAGTTAAGCTAGGTCAAGTTAGGCTAGGTTAGGCTAAGCTAGGATGGGCTAGAGAGGAGTAGTAGAGTAGAGTAGAGTAGAGCTAGGTTAGGCTAGGTCTGGTTAGACTTGGCGAAGCTTGGCGTGAGTATAATAGAGTAGAGTATTTTAAAGTAGAGTAGATTATAGTATAGTATAATAGAGAAGAGTAGAGCAAAGCAGAGTAGGGTAGAGTAGAGCATAGTAGAGTAGAGTAGAGTAGAGCTAGGTTAGGCTAGGCTAGTTAGGCTTGAGTAGAGTAGAATAGATTAGAGTAGAGTAAAGTGGGGTAGAGATGAGCTAGGTCAGGTTAGGCTCGACAAGGCTAGGCTAGGAAAGGCTTTACTAGCAGAGCGGAGTAGAGTAGAGTGGAGTTAGGTTTGGCTAGGCAAGGTGAAGCTAGATTAGAGTAGAGTAGAGTATGATAGAGCAAAGCTAAGTAGTGCAGAGTAAAGTAAAGCAGAGATGAGTAGAGTAGAGTAGAGCAAAGAAAAGCTGAGCAGAGACAAGCATGAACGAGTAGAGCAGAGTAGAATAAAGCCAAGGAGAGCAAAGCAGAGAAAACAAAAGAAAAGCAGACTATAATATAACACAGCTAGGTTAGGTTGGTAATGCAAGGCTAGATAGAGTAGAGTAGAGTAGAGTAGAGTAGGGTAGAGTAGAATATAGTTAGGTTAGGTGAGGCTAGGCTATGCTAGGTTGGAGTAGAGTAGAGTAGAGCTGGGTAGAAATGGCAAAGTAGAGTAGAGTAAAGTAGAGCAGAGCAGAGCATAGTAAAGCATAGAAGAGTAGAGCAGAGTAGAGTAGAGTAGAGCAAGGTTAGGATTAATAATGCTAGGTTAGTCTAGGCTAGGCTAGGCAAGATTAGAGTGGAGTAGTATAGAGAAGAGTAGAGTAGAGTAGTGCTAGGTTAGCCTATGCTAAGATAGGCTAGGCTAGGCTATGGTTGGTTAAGCTAGAGAAGAGTAAAGTATAGTAAAATCGAGTAGAGTAAAGCTAAGCTAGGTTAGGCTTGGCTAAGCTAGAGTACAGAATAGAGAATAGTAGAGGAGTGTAGAGTATAATAGAGTAGAGTAGAGTAGAGTAGAGAATAGTAGAGTAGAGCATAGTAGAGTACATAGGTTAGGCTTGGTCAGACTAGGCTAAGCAAGGCAAGGCTAGGCAAGGTAAGGCTAGCCTATTTTAGAGTAGATTATAATAGAGTAGAGCTTTGTTAAGCTAGGCAAGGCTATGTTAGAGTAGAGTAGACTTGGGTAAAGTAGACCAGAGTGTGTAGAGTAGAGTAGAATAGAGTATAATAAGATACAGCTAAGTTATGCTAGGCCAGGCTATGTTAGACTTTGCCAAGGTAGGTTATGTTAGGCCAGGCCAGACAATAATAGAGTGGAGTTTACTAAAGTTGAGCTAAGTTAGGCTAAGCTAGGCTAGGTTAGGCCAGGCTAGATTAGAGTAAAGTATAGTATAGTAGAGTAGAGCAGACAAGAGTAGAGTGTAGTAGAGTAGAGATGAGCAGAGTATAGTAGTGTTAAGGAGAGGTCCAGGGAGAAGAGGAGCATAGAGTAGAGTAAAGGAGTAGAACTAAGCAATATTGTGTAGAACAGAGCAATCCTGAGTAGAGTAGAATAGAAAAGAGCTAGGTTAAGCTAGGGTAGGTTAGAGTAGAGTAGAGTATAGTAGAGTAGAGTAGAGTAGAGCAGAGTAGAGAGAGTAGAGTCAAGTAGAGCATAATAGAGCAGAGTAGAGTAGAGTAGACCAGAGTAGAGCAAAGAAGGGCATAAGAGAGTAGAGGAGAGCAAAGCAGAGTAGAGAAAAGTAAAGTAGAGTAGAGCAATGTAGTCTAAAGCAGAGATAGGTTAGGCTATGTCTGGCAAGAGTACAGTAAAGTAGAGTAGGGTAGAGTAGGGTAGAGTAGAGTGAGGTAAGGCTAGCAAAGCTAGAGTATAATAGAGTAGAGTAGAGTAAAGTAGAGTTAAGTAGAGCAGAGTAGGGTAGAGTAGAGTAGAGCAGAGTAGAGCATAACGTAACAGAACAGAATTGTGTAGAACAAAGAAGACCAGAGCAGAGCTAGGTTATGCTAGGCTAGGCTATGTGAGGCTATAATAGAATAGAGTAGATTAGAGTGAAGTAGAGTAGAGCAAAGTAAAGCAAGGTTAGGATAGGCTAGGCTAGGTTAAATTAGAGTAGAGTATAGTAGAGTAAAGAAGAGTAGAGCAAGGTTAGGCATGGATGGGCTAGGCTACCATTAGCTAGGGTAGTCTAGGAAGGCTAGAGTAGATTAGAAAAATGAAAAACATTTTAGAGTAGAGTAGGGTAGAGAAAAGTAGAGTTAGAATAGAATACAGTAGAGTAGATTAGAGTAGAGTAGAGCTAGGTTAGGCTAGGCAAGGTTAGGCTAAGCTAGGCAAGACTAGAGTGGAGTAGAGCATAGAAGAGTAGAGTAGAGCGAAGTAGAGTAATGTAATGTATAACAAAATAGGGCAGAGCAGAGTAGTGTGGAGAAAAATAGAGTAGGGTAAAGCTAAGTTAGGCTAGGCTGGGCTAGGTTAGGTGAGGTTAGAAAAGGCTAGGGTAGGCTTGTTTAGAGCAGAGTAGAGTAGATTAGAGTAGAGTAGAGCTAGGTTAGGCTTGGCTAAGGTAGGCTAGACTAGGCTAGGATAGCATAAGCAATGCTAGGTTAGGCCATGCTAGGCTATAGTAGAGTAAAGTAGAGTTAAGTAAAGTAAAGTTAGGCTAGGCTAGAGTATAAAGTAGAGCAAAGCAAAGTTTACCAGAGTACAGAAGAGCAGAGCATAGTGAAGCATAGCAAAGCAGAGTAGAAAAAATAAAGCTAGGTTAGGTTAACCTAGGCTATGCTATGCAAGGCTAGGTAAGGTTATTCTAGACTGAAGTGCAGTAGAGTGGAGCTTGGTTAGGCAAGGCAAGGCCCAGTTAGAGTAGAGTAACATAGAGTAGAGTAGAGTAGAATATTGTAGAGTAAGCTTGGTTAGGCTAGGCTTAACTAAGGTGAGCTAGGTTAGGCTAGGATAGGCTAGAGTATAGTAGAGTAGAGTAGAGTAAAGCTAGGTTAGGCTAGGCTAGAGTAGAGTAAAGTAAAATAGAGTAGAGCAAAATAAAGTAGAGGAGAGTAAACTAGAGTAGAGTAGAATAGAGTAGAGGAGAGGAGAGCAGAGTAGAGGAGAGTAAAGTAGAAGAAAGTAGAGTAGAGCAGAAAAGAGTATAAGAGCAGAGTAGAGAAATATAGAGTAGGTAGAGTATAGCAACATAGTATAGAGTAGATTAAAATAAAGCTAGGTTAGCCTATCCTAGGCTAATCTAGGCTTGGCTAGGCTAGAGTAGAGTTGAGTAGAGTTGAGTAGAGCTAGGTCACACTAGGCTAGGTTAGGGTTGGCTAATCTAGGCTAGAGTAGAGAAGAGTAGGGTAGAGTAGAGTACAGTAAAGGAGATTAAGGTATAGTAGAGCAAGGTTAAGCTATGTGAGGCTAGGCTAGGCAAGCCTTGGCTAAACTAGGCAAGGCTAGGCTATGTTAGAGTAGAGTGGAGTCGAGTAGAGTCGAGCAGAGTAGTGTAGAGTATAGTAGAGTAGAGTAGAGTAGTGCTAGCTTAGGCAAGAATAGGCTTGGCTAAGCTAGTAGGGTAGGCTAGGCTAAGCTAGAGTGGAGTAGATTAGAGTAGAGTAGAGGTAGGTTAGGTTAGGCTAGGGTAGTGTACAATAGAGTAGAGTAGAGTAGAGAAGAGAAGAGCAATGTAGAGTGGAGTGGAGTAAAGTAGAGTATAGAAAAATAGAGAAGAGCAAAGGAGAATAGAGCAGAGCAGAGTAGAGCTAGGTTGGGCTAGGCTATTTATGGTTAGAGTAGGTAGAGTAGAGTAGAATAAAGCTAGGTTAGGTTAAGGTAGGCTAGGCTAGGTTACAGTAAAGTAGAGTAGAGTATAGAAGAGTAGAATAGAATTGAGTCTAATGGTGTAGAGAAGAGCATAATAGAGTGGAGTAGAGCTAGGTTAGGTTATTCTAGGAAAGGCTACAGTAGAATATAGTAAAGTAAAGCTCAGATAGGCTAAGCTAGGACTCAATAGAGTAGAGTAGAGTAAAGTAGGAAAAAGTAGAGCAAAGTAGAGAGGAGTAGAGTAGAACAAAGTAGAATGGAGTAGAGCAGAGTAGAGTAGAGCTGAACAAAGTAAAACACTGTAAAGCTTGGTTATGGTAGGTTTGGCTAGGCTAGAGTAGTGTATAGTAGAGTAGAGTAGAGTAGAGTAGAGAAGACTAGAGCAAGGTTAGGTTAGGCTAGGCTAAGCTATGCTAGGTTAGAGAAGAGTAAGGTAGAGTATAGTAGAATAAAATAGAGGAGAGCTAGGTTTGGCTATGCTAGGCTTGGCTAGAGTAGAGTAGATGAGTGTATGTTAAAGTAGAGTGGAGAAGGGTAGAGTAGAGAAGAGTAGATTAGGGTAGATTAAAGCAAGGTTTGGCTATGTTAGACACGAGTATAGTGGAGTAGAGGAGAGAAGAGTAGAGCAGAGCAGAGAAAACCAAAGAAAAGTAGAGTAGAGTAGAGTAGAGTATAATATAGTATAGCTAGGTTAAGAAAGTCTAGGCTAAGCTAGCTTAGGATATAATAGAGTAGAGAAGAGTTAGATTAGTCTTGGCTAGGTTAGGCTAGGTTTGAAAAGAGAAGAGTAGAGAAGAGCAGAGTGGAGTAGAGTAGAGTAGAGTAGGGTAGAGTAGAGTAGAGCTAGGTTAGGTTAGGTTAGGCTAAGCTATGTTAGGCTAGAGTAGAGTAGATTAGAGTAGAGTAAAGTAGAGAAGATAAGAGTAGAGCAAAATAGAGCATAACATAGCAGAGTAGAGTATAGTAGAGTATAGTTGAACAAAGCAGAGCAGAGCTAGGTTAGTCTATGTTATGATAGGCTAGGCTAGGATAGAGTTGTGTAGAGTAAAGTAAAGAAGAGAAGAATAAAGCAAGGTTTGGCTAGATTAGTCTAGGATCGACTAGATAGAGTAGAGTAGAGTATAATAGAGTATAGTAGAGTAAGGCAGAGTAGAGCTAGGTTAAGCTAGGCTAGGCAAGGCTAGGTTATGGTAGGTTAGGGAAGGTTAGGCTAGGATAGGGTAGAGTAAAGTAAAATAGAGTAAAGCAAAATGGAGTAGAGGAGAGTAAAGTAGAGTAGTGTAGAGCAGAGTAGAGGAGAAGAGAGCATAAGAGAGTAAAGTAGAGTAAAGCAAAAAAGTGTATAAGAGTAGAGTAGAGAAATGTAAAGTAGAGTAGAGTAGAGCAGAGCAGTATAGAGTTGAGTAAAATAGAGCTAAGTAAGGCTATCTTAGGCTAATCTAGGTTTGGCTAGGCTAGAGTAGAGAAGACTAGAGCTAAGTCAAGCTAGGCTAGGCTAGGTTTGGGTAAGCTAGGCTAGAGTAGAAAAGAGTAGGTTAGAGTAAAGTATAATAGAGTAGGTTAAAGTGTAGTAAAGCAAGGTTAAGCTATGTTAGGCTAGGCTAGGCAAAAATCAAGTAGAGAGGAGTAGAGTAGAGTATAGTAAAGCATGCTTAGGCTAAGCTAGGTTAGAGTAGAGCTTGCTTAGGTTATGTTAAACTAGGTTAGGCCAAGTATAGTAGTATAAAGTAGAGTAGAGCAAAGCAGGCAAAGAAGAGAAGAGTAGAGTAGAGTAGAGTAAAGTATGGTTATTCAAGGCTAGGTTAGGCTACGCTCAGTTATAGTAGTGTAGAGAGGAGCTAAGTTTTGCTTGGCTAGCTTAGGCTAAGTTAGGGAAGAGTAAAACAGATTAGAATGGAGTGGAGAACAATAGAGTAGAGTGTACTATAGCAAAGTAGAGTAGATATGAGCTAAGTGAAGTAAGGCTAAGCTAGGCTAGGCTAGGCTATAGTAGAGTAGAGTAGAGTATAGTAGAGCTATGTTAGGCTAGGCTAGGCTAGAGTAAAGAGTAGAGAATAATAGAGCAGAGCATGATAGAGTAGAGCAGAGATGGGTAGAGCAGAGAAGAGTGGAGCAGAACACAGTATAACAGAGCAAAGTAAAGTAGAGTAGAGCTTGGTTAGGCAAGGCTACGTAGGTTAGGCTTGGCCAGGCTAGGCTAAGCTTGAGTAAAGTAGAGTAGATTAGAGCTTGGTTAGGCTATGCTATGCTATATTAGAGTAGAGTAGAGTCTAACAAAGTGGATTAGAGTAGAGTAAAGTAGAGTAGAGTAGAGTATAGTATAATAAAGCTAGGTTAGGCTAGGCTAAGGTAGGCTAGAATAGAGTAGAGTATAATAGAGTAGAGTAGAGCTAGGTTAGGTTATGCTATGCTAGGCTAGGCAAGGCTAAAGTAGATTAGAGTAAGGTAGAGCTAAGATAGGCTAGAATAGAGTAGAGTAGAGTAGAGCAAAGTAGAGCAGAGTAGAGAAGAGTAGAGTATAGTAGAGTAGAGTAGAGTAGAGTAGAGTAGAGTAAAGTAGAATAGAGTAGAGTAGACTAGAGTAGAGTAGAAAAGAGAGAGGGAGGATATCAAAGTAGAGTAGAGTGAAAGAGTATAGTAGAGCAGTATAGAGCAGTGCAAAGCAGAGTAGTGTAGAGCATAGCAGAGTATAACAGCGGAGAGCTAGGTTAGGTGGGTGTAGGCAAGGCTTATTTAGGCTAAGTTAGAGTAGAGTAGAGTAGAGTATAGTAGAGCTAACTTAGGCAAAGCTAAGATATTCTAAGCTAGACTAGGCTAAGCTAGACTAGATTAGAGTAAAGCAGTGTAAAGTAGAGTTGAGTAGTGCTAGATTAGGCTAGGCTAGGTTATGCTTGTGTATGGTAGAGTAGAGTAGAATAGAATGGAGTATAGTAGAGTAGAGTAGAATAGAGAAGAGTATAGTAGAGTTGAGTAGAGTAGAGTAGAGTAGAGTATAGTAGAGTAGAGGAGTATAGTAGAGAAGATAAGAGGAGAGGTGAGGGGAAGAGAGGAGAGGAGAGTCGAAGAGAGCATAACAGAGCAGAGTGGATTAGAGTAGAGTTGAGTAGAGAAGAGTGGAGTAGTGAAGGATAGAGTAGAGCAGAGTAGTGTAGACCAGAGCAAAGTAGAGAAGAGCAAAGTAGAGTAGAAAAAAGAAGAATAGAGTAGACCAAGGTTAGGTTGGCTAGGCTAGGCTGGGCTAGAGTAGATTAAAGTAGAGCAGAGCAAAGTAAGGTAGAGTAGAGCTAGGGTAGGCTAGGCTATTCTAGAGTAATGCATAGCAGAGTAGAGTAGAGTAGAATAGAGAAGAGTATAGTAAAGTAGAGCATAACAAAATAAAACAAAGCAGAGAAAAGTAGACCAGAGCAGAGCTAGTTTAGGCTAAGTTAGAGTAGAGTAGAATCAAATAGTGTAGATTAGAGTAGAGTAGAGGAGAGCTAGGTTAGGATAGGCTTGGTTGGGCTAAGTTAGAGTTGAGTGTAGTAGAGTTAAGCTAGGTTAGGGTAGGCTTGGCTAAGGTAGGCTAGGCCAGCTCTCTTAGAGTAAATTAGAGTAGAGTAGAGTTGAGTAGAGCAAAGTAGAGCAGTGCAGAGTAAGGTAGAGTAGAGCTAGCTTAGGCTTTGCTAAGTAAGGTTAGACTAGATTAAAGTAGAGTAGAGCTAGGTTAGGCAAGGCTCGTGTAGGCTAGGCAAGGCTAGTGCATAGTAAAGTAGAAAAAAGTAGAGCTAGGTTATGCTAAGCTAAGCTAAATTAGGTTAGGCAAGAACAAAGTTGAGTAGAGTAGAGAAAAGTTGGGCTAGGCATGGATAAAGTACAGTAGAGAAGAATAGAGTAGAGTATAGCAAAGTAGAGAAGAGTAGACCAGAGCAGAGTAGAGTATAGTATAGTGGAGTGGAACAAAGAAGAGCTAAGTTAGGTTAGGCTAGGTTAAGCAAGCTAGAGTAGATTGATCAAGGTTGGGTTTTGATAGTCTAGGCTTGGTTAGTATAGAGAAGAGTAAAGTAGTGTAGAGAAGAGTAAAATAGAGTAGAGAAGAGCAGAGTACATTAGGGTATAGTTTTTTTATGATAGGGTGTGTTAGGCTAGGCTAGGTTAGGCTAATTTTTGCTAGCTAAGCCAGGCTAAGCTAGAGCAAAGTTAGGCTAGGCCAGGCTAGTCTAAGCTAGAGTATAATAGAGTAGAGTAGAGTAAAGTGTAGTATAGCTAGGTTAGGTTATGATAAACTAGGCTTTGCTAGATTAGAGTAGAGTAGAGCAGAGTAGATTAGAACAGAGTAGAGTAGAGGAGAGCAGAGTTGAGGAGAGCAGAGTAGAACAGGGCAAAGTTGAGCAAAGCAAAGTAAAACAGAGTAAATAAGAGCAAAGCAAAGTAGAGCAGAGCATTGTAGAGCAAAGCATAGTAGAGTAGAGTAGAGCTAGGTTAGGGTAGGCAAGGCTAGGTTAGGTTAGTATAGAGTATAGTAGAGTAGGGTAGAGTAGAGCTAGGTTAGGCTATGCAAAGCAAGACAAGAATAGGCTAGGTTAGAGTAGAATAGAGTTGAGTAGAGTAGAGTAGAGCAGAGGTAGGTTTGGCTAGGTTAGAGTGTAATAGAGTATGTTAGAGCAAAGTAGAATAGAGCAAAACAGAGTAGAGTAGAGCTAGGTTAGGTTAGGCTAGGCTAGGCCAGAGTAGAGTAGAGTAGAACTAAGTTATGCTAGATTAGGCTAGGCTAAGTTAGAGTGGAGTAGAGAAGAGTAGAATAGATTTGTTTAGAGTAGATTATAGTAGAGTAAAGTAGAGTCGAGCTAGGTTAGGCAAGGCTAGGCTAGGCTAGTGATGTGTAGAGTAGAGTAGAGTTGGGTAGAGTAGAGTAGAAAAGAGTAGAGCTAGGTTAGGCTATCACAGCTAAGCTAGGCTAAACTAAGTTAAAGTATAATAGAGTAGAGTACAGTAGAGTAGAGTAGAGCAGAGCAGAGTAGAGTAGAGTAAAATAGAGCAGAATAGAGCAAAGTAGAGTAAAGCAGGGCAAAGTAGAATAGAGCAAAGTAGAGTAGAGTATAAGTAAGTTAGGCTAGGCTATGCAAGGCTAGGTTAGAGTAGAGTAGAACAGAGTAGAGTAGAGTAGTGTAGAGCAGAACAAAGTAGAGCATTAAAGAGTAGAGCAGGGCTAAGCTGAGCTCAACAAACAAGGGCAGAGCAGAGTAGAGTATAGTAAAGCTAGGTAAGATTGGATCAAGGAATGTTAGAGTAGAGTAAAGTAGAGTAGAGAAGAAAAAAGTAAAGCATAATAATGTAAAGTAGAGTAGAGTAGTTTAGAGCAAAAAAGAGAAGTGCTGAGCAAGTGTATAGTAGAGTAGAGTAGAGTAAGGTTAGGCTAGGCTAAGCTAACTTAGAGTAGAGTAGAGTAGATTGGAGTAGAGTAGGGTATAGTAAGGTAGAGTAAGTAGAGTGGAGTAGAGCACAATATAATAGAGTAGAGTAGAGTAGAGAAGAGGTCGGTTGGGCAAAGCTTGGCTAATCTAGGCTAGGCTAGGCTAAAGTAGAGTATGAGTAGAGTATAATAGAGTTTAGTGGAGTA
The DNA here is from genome assembly GCA_023846275.1 of Vanilla planifolia. Classification (NCBI taxonomy): domain Eukaryota; kingdom Viridiplantae; phylum Streptophyta; class Magnoliopsida; order Asparagales; family Orchidaceae; genus Vanilla; species Vanilla planifolia. Next base: position 544,722 of record JAIUJO010000269.1, read on the forward strand.
AAGAAGAGTAGAGTAGAGCTTGGTTAAGCTAGGCTAGGCTAGAGTAGAGTAGAGTAGAGAAGAGCAAAGAAGAACAAAGCAGAGTAGAGTAGAGCAGAGCAAAGTAGAGAAGAGCAAAATAGAGTAGAGTAGAGTAGAGTAGAGTAGAGCAGAATATAGTAGTGCTAGGTTTGGCTGAGCAAGGCTAGGCAAGGCATGGCAAGGCTTGGTTAAAGTTGAGTAGAGTAGAGTAGAGTAGAGTAAAGTAGAATAAAGTAGGGTTAAGTAAAGTATAATAGAGCAGAGTTTAGCTAGGTTAGGCTGGACTAGGCTTGGTTAGGCAAGGCTAGGTTAGCTTAAGATAGAAGAGTAGAGAGGAGTAGAGTAGAGAAGATTGGAGTACAGTTGAGTAGAGTAGAGTAGAGTATAGTAGTGTAGAGTAGAGTAAACTAGACCTATGTTAGGCTAGGCTTGGCTGGGCTATTCTCAACTAGGCTATAGTAGAGAAGAGTATAGTAGAGTAAAGTAGAGTAAAGCAGGGTAGAGTAGAGAAGAGTAAAGTAAAGTAGAGAAGAGTAGAGTAGAATAGATTAGAGTAGAGCAAAGTATAATAGAGTAGAGTAGAGCTAAGTTAACCTAAGTTAAGCTAGGCAAGGCTATAGTAGAGTAGAGGCAGGTTAGTCTAGGCCAGGCTAAGCAAGGTTTAAGTAAAGAAGAGCATAATAAAAAAGAATAGAGTAGAGTAGAACTAGGTGTGGCTAGGCTAGGCTAAGTGAGGTTAGCCTAGGTTTGGTTAGGCTAGGCTGAGCTAGGCTAGATTAAAATAAAATAAAGTAGAGCAAGGTTGGGCTATGCTTGGATAAGCTAGAGTACAATAAAGTAGAGTAGAGTAGAGTAGAGCAGAGAAGAGTGGAGCAGTGAAGAGTAGAGCATAGCAGAGCAGTGTAGACAAGAGAATAGTAGACAAGAGCATAGTAGAGTAAAGGAGAGTAGAGCAGAGTAGAAGAAAGTAGAGTAGAGCTGAGTAGAGTAGAGTTGAGAAGGGTTAGGCTATGTTAGGTAAGGATAGGGCAAGCTAGTGTATAGTAGAGTAGAGTGTAGTAGAGCAGTGTAGAGTAAAGCTGAGCAGAGCAGAGTATGACAGAGTAGAGTTGAGCTAGGTTAGGCTAAGCTAAACTACGCTGGGTTGGAGTAAGGCAGAGAAGAGAAAAAAAAGAAGAGTTGAGTAGAGTAGAACAGAGTCAAGCATAAGAGAGTAGAGCTAAAGTCAGCTAAGCTGAGCTAACTAGAGAATAGTAGAGAAGAGTATAGTAGTGTTAGGTCAAGGTAGGCTAGGCTAGGTTAGGTTAGAGCAGAGCTGAGTATGACAGAGTAGAGTAGAGTAGAGCAGAGTAGGATAGAGTAGAACATGATAGAATAGAGTAGAGCAAACCAGAGTAGAATAATAGAGAGCTAGGCTTCGCTTGGCTAAGCTAAATTAGAGTAGAGTATGGTAGAGTAGGGCTAGGATCTACTAGGCTAGGATAAGCTAGGTTAGAGTAGAGAAGATTAGAGTAAAGTAAAGTAGAGTAGAGTGGAGTACAGTTGAGTATAATAGTGTAGAGCAATGTAGAGCGGAGTAGAGAAGTGTATAATATAATAGAGTAGAGTAGAGCTAGGTTATGCTAGGCTAGGTTAGGCTAGGCTAGAGTTGAGTAGAGTAGAGAAGAATGAAGTAGAGTAGAGCAGAGCTTGGTTAGGTTATGGTAGAGTAGAGTAGAGTAGAGTAGAGTAGAGCAGAGCACAACAAAGCAAAGCAAAGCTGAGCAGAGCAGAGCAAAGTAGAGAAGAGCAGAGTTGAGTAGAGTAAAATGGAGTATAGTAAAGTATAGTAGAGAAGGGTAGAGAAAATTAGAGCAGAATAGAGTAGAGTAGAGCTAGGTTAAGCTGGGCTAGGCTAAGTTAGTTAGGCTAGCTAGCTTAGAGTGGAGTAGAGTTGAGTAGAGTAGAGTAGAGTGGAGTAGAATAGAATAGAATAAAATAGAGTATAGTAGAGTATAGTAGGGTAGAGTAGAGTATAGTAGGGTAGAGTAGAGTAGAGTAGAGCAAGGTTTGACTAGGCTAGGCTAAGCTTTTGCTACACTAAGTTAAGTTGGGATGGAGAAGAGTAGAGAAGAGTACAGAGGTAGAGTAGAGTAGAGTAGAGCTTGGTTAAGCTAGGCTTAGTTAAAGTACAGTAGAGCAAACTAGAGCAGAATAGAGTAAAGCAAGGTTGAGCTAGGCTATGCTAAGCTAAGTTAGATAAGGGAAGAGTAGAGTAGAGAAGATAATAGTTAGGTTAGGCTAGGGTAGGCTAAGCTTAGCTAGAGTAGAGTAGAGTAGTATAGAGTAGAGTAGAGTATAGTTATGTTAGGCTAGGCTAGGCTACATAGAGCAAAGCAAAGTAGTAGAGAGCATAGTAGAGCAGAGTAGAGAAAAATAAAGTAGAGCAAAGTAGAGCAAAGCTAAGTTATGTTAGGCAAGCTAGACTAGAGTAGAGGTAGGTTTGGCTAGGTTAGGCTAGGTAGGTTTTTAGTTGAGTTGAGTATAGTAGAGTAGAGTAGAGCTAGATTAGGCTTGGCTAGGCTAGGCTAGGCTAGAGTATAATACAGTAAAATAGAGCAAAGTAGGGCAAAGCAGAGTAGAGTAGAGTAGGGAATAGTAGAGCAGAGTAAGGAAAAGCAAAAGTAGAGCAGAGCAGAGTAGACTGAAGGAGAATAAAGTAGAGCAGAGCTAAGTTAGGCTAGGCCAGGCTAGGCTAGGCTAAGGTAGAGTGCAGCAGAGTATAGTAAAGTTATGCTTGGCTAGGCTAGGGAATGCTAGAGTAAATTATAGTAAAGCTAGGTTTGTTTACGCTAGGTTACAGTTGAGTAAAGTAGAGTAGAGTAGAGTAGAGCAAAGTAGAGCTCAATTAAGCTTGGCGAAGCTAGGCTAGGCAAGAGTAAAGTAGGGTTGAGTAGAGTATCGAGTATGGCAAAGCAGAGTAAAGAAAGTAGAGCAGAGTAGAGTAAAGCAGAGTAGAGCAGAGAAGAGTAGTGTCGAGGAGAGCAGAGAAGAGTATGGAAGAGAAGAGAAGAGCAGAGCAGTGCAAAGCAGAGCAGATCCCAGGTGAGGCTAGGCTAGGGAAGAGTAGAGTAGAGTAGAGTAAGTTAAAGTAGAGTATAGCATGGCAAGGCTAGGCTATTTAAAGTTATGGTAGGCTAAGCTAGGCTAGGCTAGGTTAAGTAAGAGTAGAATAGAGTAGAGTAGTATAGAGTAGCATAGACTATGTTAGGCTTAGCTAGGTAAGAGTAGAGTATAGTATTATATAGTAGAGTAGAGTGAAGTAGAGTAAGGCCAAGCTAGGTTAGGTGAGGTCAGTTTTGGATAGGTTAGGCTTGACTAGGCTAAGCTAGGTCTTGCTGGGCTTGGCTAGGCATAGCTAGGCGAAGCTAGAGTTGAGTAGAGTAGATGGGAGTAAAGTAGAGTTGAGCAAAGTACATTATAGAATAGCTGAGTAAGGCTAAGATAGCTTAGGCTAGGCTAGGGTAAGATAGGATAGGCTAGAGTAGAGTAAGGTTGAGTCGTATAAAGCTAATTTAGGTTACTTTGCTAGAGTAGAGTAAAATAGAGTAGAGTAAGGCTAGGCTAGGCTGGGCTAGTGTAGTGTAGAGTAGAGTATAGTATGGCTGGGCTATGTTTCATTATGTTAGATTGAGGTAGGTTAGGCAAGGCTAAGTTAGGTTAGGGTAGAGTAGAGTAGAGTAACATAGAGTAGAGCAGCATAAAGCTAAGATAGGCTTAGCTAGGCTAGAGTGGAATAAAATAGTGTAGAGTAGAGTATAAGAAGGTTAGGCTAGGCTAAGTGAGGTCAGGTTAGGCTAAGCTAGGCTAAAGTAGAGTAGAGTAGAGTAGAGTAGAGTTAGGTAGAGTATAATAGGGCTGGGCTAGGCTAGGCTAGGTTGGCTAGGTTAGGATAGGTTAAGCTAGAGTGAATTTGAGGAAAGTAGAGGAGCATATAGCTAAGTTATGCATAACTAGGCTATAGTAGAATAAAATATTATAGAGTGTAATAGAGCAAAGTAAAGCAGAACAGAGAAGAGCATAGCATAAAAGAGCAAAGTAGATCAGAATAGAGCAGAGTAGAATAGAGCAGAGTAGAGTAGAGCACAGTAGAGTATAATAGAGTAGAGGAGAGAAGAGTAGGGTAGAGCTAAATAGAGTACCGCAGATCAGAGCAAAGTAGAGTAGAGTAGAACAGATTATAGCAGTGCAAGGGTGAGTAGAGCTTAGGTGAGGTTAGGCTAGGCTAGGCTAGATTAGGCTAGATTAGAGTAGAGTAGAGTAAGGTAGAATATAGTATAGTAAGGTTAGGTTAGGCTAGGCTAGGCAAGGCTAGGTTAGGCGAGGTTAGGATAGAGTAGAGTAGAGTAACATAGAGCTAAGTCAGGCTTCTAGAGACAAGAGTAGAGTATAACAGAGTAGAGTAGAGTCAAGCCTAGGTGAGGTTAAGCTAGGCTTGGCTAGTCATGAGTAGAGTAGAGTAGAGCTGGGTAAAGTAGAGTATAGTATGGCTAGGTTAGGCTAGGCTACATAAGGCTATATTTGGCTAGAGTAAAGTAAAGTAGCATAAAGGTAGGTTAGGCTTAGTTAAGCTAGAGTAGAGTAGGGTAAGGCTATGCTAGGCTAGATGAGGTTTGCTTAGAATAGGTTAGACTAGGCTCTACTTGGCTAGGTTTAGCTAGGCTAGGCTAGGCTAGACAAGGGTAGGCTAGGCATGGCTAGGTTAGGCTTTGGTAGGGGCTAGGCAAGGCAAAGCTAGAGTAGCATAAAGTAGAGTGGAGTATAGTAGAGTAGTGTAGACTATAGTATAGTAAAGCTGGGTAAGGCAAGGTTTGGTTAGGTTAAGCTAGGCTAGGCTAGGCTAGGCAAGAGTAGAGTAATACAAAGCTTGGTTAGTCTTAGCTAGGATAGAGTAGAATAAAATATAGTAGAGTAGAGTTTGCCTAGACTAGGCTAGGTGAGGTTAGGTTAGGTAAGGACAGGTTTGGCTAGGCTAAGCTAGGCTAGGTTAGAGTAGGGTACAATAGAGTAGAGTAGGGTAGAGTGGAGTATAATAGTGTAGAGGAGTATAATAGAGTAGAGTAGAGTAGAGTAGAATAGAGTAGAGTAAAGTAGGATAGAGCAATGTCAAGCTTAGCTAGGTTAGAGTAAAATAAAATAGAGTAGAGTAGAGTAAGGCTAGGCTAGGCTAAAGTAGAGTAGACTAGAGTAGGGTAGAGTAGAGTATAGTAAGCCTAGCTTAGGCTAGGCTAGGTTAGGCTAGGCTAGGTAAAGTTAGAGTAGAATAAAGTAGAGTAGAGTAGCATAGAGCTAAGTTAGGATTAGCTAAGCTAGACTTGGGTAAAATAGAGTTGAGTAGAGCAAGACCAGGCTAGACTAGGAATGGTTAGCATAGGCTAGGTTTGGCTAGGCTAAGTAGTGTAGAGTAGGATAGAGTAGAGTATAGTAAGACTAAGCTTGGCTAGACTAGGTTGGCCTAGTTTGCTTAGGATAGGCTATGTTAGGCTAAAGTAGAGTAGAGTAGCATAGAGCTAAGTTAGACTTAGCAAAGCTAGAGTAGAATAAAATGGACTATGATAGAGTAGAGCAGAGTATAGTAGAGTAAGGCTAAGTAAAGCTAGGAGACATTAGGTTATGATGGCTTAGGCTAGACTAGGCTAGGTTTTGTTTAGCTTGACTAAAGTAGAATAAAATAGAGTAGATTAGAATAGAGTAAGACATGGCTAGGCTTGGTGAGATTAGATTAGGTTAGGATAAACTAGGTTAGCTATGCTAGGTTTGAGTAGGGTATGGGAAAGTAGAGTAGAGTAGAGAAGAGCAAAATAGACTTAAGCATAGTAGAGTAGAGTAGAGCAAAGTAAAATAGAGCTACATTAGGCTTGGCTAAGTTATAATAGAGTAGAGTAAAGCTTGGTTAGGCTAGGCTTGGCTTGGTTAGTGTAGAGTAGAGTAGGGTAGAATATAATAGAGTTAAGTAGAGTGGAGTCGAATATAGCAGAGTAGAGTAGATCAGACCAGAGCAGAGCAGAGCATAGCTAAGCTAGGTTACACTAGGCTATGCTAGAGTAGAGTAGAGTAGAGTAGAGCTATATAGGGTAGGCTATGCTAGGCTTTATTAGATTAGAGTAGAGTAGAGTGGAATAAAGCAGAGTAGAGTAAAACAAGGTTAGGCTAGCCCCGGTTAAGATAGGCTAGAGTAGAACATAGTAGAGTAGAGCTAGGTTAAGTTCTACTAGGTTAGTTTAGAGCAAAATAAAGTAGAGTAGAGAAGAGTAGAGCAAAGCAGAGTAGGGCAAAGAAGAGTAGAGTAGAGTAGAGCAAAATAGTAGAGTAGCATAGAGTGGATGGAGCAGAGTAGAGCAAAGTAATAAAAAATGAGTAGAGCACAGTAGAGTTGAGTAGAGCTAGGTTAGGCTAAACTAAGCCAGAGTAGAGTAGAGTAAAGTAGAGTAGATCTAGGTTAGGTTAGGTTTGAGTAAAGTAGAGTAGAGTAGAGTAGAATAGAGTAGAGCTAGGTTAGGCTAGGCTAAGGTAGTCTAGGCTAGAGTGTAGTAGAGTAGAGTAGAGTGTAGTATAATAGATTAGTGTAGGGTAGAGTAGAGGTAGGTTATGCTAGGCTAGGCTTGGCAAGGCTAGGAAAGGCTAGGCTAGAGTAGAGTAGAGTAGAGCTAAGTTAGTTAGGCTTTGCTAGGCTAAGCTAAGTTGGAGTTGAATGGAATAGAGTGGAGTAGAGCTGAGTTGAGCTGAGCAGAGTAAAGTAAAGCTACGTCAGGCTAAACTGAAGTAAAGTAGACTACAGTAGAGTAGAGTATAATAGAGTAGAGTAGAGCACAATAGAGTAAAGAAGAGTTTAACAAAGTAGAGTAGAGTAAAATGGAGTAGAGTAAAGTAGAGTAGAGTAGATTAGAGAAGAGTAGAACTATGTTAGGCTATGTTAAGCTACACTAGGCTAGGCTAGGCTAGAGTAGAGTAGAGCAGGGAAGAGTAGAGCTAGGTTAGGCTTGGCTAGGATAGGTTAGAGTAGAGTAGAGCAGAGTTGAGTTGAGTAGAGTAATGTAGGACAAAGCTATGTTAAGCTTAGGTTGGCTAGAGTAAAATAAAATAGAGCAGAGTAAAGTAGAGTAATATAAAGTAAGACTAGGCTAGACATGGCTGGCTAGGTTAGGCTAGGCTAGAGTAGAGTAGACTATAATAGGGTGTAGTAGAGTATAGTAAGCCTTGGCTAACCTAGGCTAGGTTAGGCTAAGCTAGGCTAGGCTAGGCTAGGTTAGCCTAAGCTAGAGTATAAAGACTAAAGTATAGTAGCATAGAGCTATGTTAAAATTTGCAAGGCTAGAGTTGATTAAAATAGATTAGTGTATAGCAGAGTAGAGCAGAGCAGAGCAAGGCTAGGCGAGACTAAGCTAGGTTAGGTCAGGCTAGGCTAGGCTAGAGTATAGTAGAGTAGGGTAGAGTATAGTAAGACTTAGCTAGGTTAGGATAGGTTAGGATAGGCCATATTAGGCTAGTGTAGAGTCGAGTAACATAATGCTAAGTTAGGTTTAGCTAAGCTAGTGTAGAATAAAATAGAGTATAGTTGATATAGTAGAGTAGAGTAGAGTATAATAGAGCAGAGAAGCCTAAGCAAGGTTAGGTTAGGATAGGTTAGGTAACAAGGCATGGTGAGGCTAAACTAGGCTAGGGTGGGTATAAGAGAGTAGAGTAGGTTAGAGTATATTAGCATAAGGCTAAGTTAAGCTTAAGTTGGCTATAGTAAAATAAAATAGAGTAGAGTAAAGTAGAAAAAGGTTTGGCTTGACTAGGGAGGTTAGATTAAGTTAGGCTAAACTAGGCTAGGCTAGGCTAAGTTCGAGTAGAGCATAGTTGAGTAGAGAATAGTAGATTAGGGCTAGGTTAGGTTAGGCTATGTTAGGATAAGGTATAGTAGAGTAGAGTAGTGAAAAGCATACAGGAGCAGAGAAGACCAGAGTAGAGTAGAGCAATATAGAGTAAAGTAAAGCAGTGCAGACTAGAGGATAGTAGAGTTAGGATGGGCTAAGCTATGCTAGACTAAGCTAGGCTAGGCTAGGCTAAGCTTGGCTAGAGTAGAGTAGAATATTGTAGAGCTAGGTTAGGCGAGGCTAGGCTAGGCCTGTTTATAGTAGAGTAGAGTAACGCTAGGTTAGGTCAGGCTAGGAAAGGATAGGCTAAGCAAGGCTAGGCTCAAGTAGTATAGAGTAGAGTATAGAAGTGTAGAGTTTAGCTTTATTAGACTAGGGAAGGCTAACCTAGGCTAAGCTTTAGTAGAGTATAGTAAAGTAGAGCAAAGTAGAGTAGAAGAGAGCAGAGAGTAATATAGCAAAAAAGAGTGGAATTAAGAAGCGCAAAGTAGAGCATAGAAGAGTTGAGAAGAGTAGAGTAGAGTAGAGTAGGGCTTTGTTAGGCTAAGCTAGGCTAGGCTAGGTTAGCCTACGTTAGAGTAGAGTAGAGTATAGTAGAGTAGAGAAGAGTAGAGTAAATAGAGTATAGTTGGGTAGAGTAGAGTATAGCATAGTTGAGCTTGGCTTGGCCAGTCTAGACGTGAGTGTGCATGTATTTTTGTGCATACATTTATGTGCATTTTAGTTTGTGTATGTGCATGTGTATGAACCTATGTTTGTGTGTGTGCCTATGCTTATGCATGTGCATGAGTGTGCTTGTTTGTGCATGTGCATGTGTGTGCATGTGTATATGTGTGTGTATGCGTGTATACGTTTATGTGAGTGCATGTATGTGTGTGCACATATGTTCTTATGAGTGCATCTGTGTGGATCGATACATTTGTGTGTGCAAGAATGAGTTTGCATACATGTCTGTTTGCCTAGGTGGTAGTGTGTGTCCATGTGCATGCACATGTGTGTACGATTATGTGCATTTCCTCGTGTGTGAATGTATGCATGTATGATTGTGTGTGTTTTCTCATGTGTGTGTATACGTGTGTGCATTTGTTTGTGTGTATATATGTATGTGTGCATGCATGGGGCGTGTGTTTGTATGTGTGTGTACTGTGTGTGCTTATGTTTTGTGTATCATGATGCATGTGTGCATGTAGGTGTGTAGGTATAGGTGTGCATGCGCATGCGTGCATGCATGTATGAATTTATATGCATGTGTGCATGTGTGTGTGCATGTTTGTGTGTTATGTGTGCATGCGCCTGCATTTGTTTAGTTGTGTGGCTATATATGTGTGCATGTGTGAGTGCACATTCATGTATGTATGTATGTTTAAGTGTGCATGTTCTCTTGCAAGTGTGCTTGTGTGAGTGCAACTGTGTTCCTTTGTGTTGCTTTGTGTGTGTGTGTGTGTGTGTTGTTGTATGGGAGTGCTTGTGTGTATGTGTGTGCAAAAGTGTGTGGTTATGCATGTGCATGTCTACACATGTATACGTGTGTCTATGTACATTTGCATGTATGCATGTGTGGGTTTTTGTGTGTGTGCATGTGCATGTGTGTTTGTTCGGGTGCACAAGCGTGTGTCTAGGGTATGTGTGTGGGTTTGTATGTGTGTGTGTGTGTTTGCGTGTGCATATGATTTCATGCATTTGTGTGTATTTGTAGACATGTGTGTGTGTATGTGTGTTTGTATGTGTTCATTTACATGAGTGTTTTTGTGTGTGTGTGTGTATGCTTTCTTGAGTGTATGTATGTGTGAGTACATCCGTGTATGTGTGAGTGTGTGTATGCTTGTGTGCATGTGCGCATGTGCATGTATTTGATTATGCATATGTGTGTGCATGCCTGCATGCCAGTGTTTGTGCTTCTATGTTTGTGTATGTGAGTGTACGTGTGTGTTTGTGTGTGTGCGTGTGTGTGTACTTATGTGTTTGCACGTGTATATGTGCATATGTTTGTGTGTGTTTGCAACCATGTGCCTTTTTGTGTTTACATGTTCATGTCTGTGTGCACATGTTTGTGACTATGCTTGTGCATGTTTTTGCATTTGTGTGCATGTGTGAGTTCTTATGTGCCCCTTTATGTTTGAGTGCATTGATGCATGTGTGTGTGTGGTTTTGTGATTGTGTGTGTTGCTATGAATATGCATTTGTGTATGCATGTTTGTGTGTATGTGTTTGCATTCATGCACATGTGTGTGTTCATGTGTGCATATGCATGTGCGTGACTGTGCTTGAGCATGTGTGCACATGTGTGTTTATGCATGTGTGCTTGTGTGTGTGTGCATGTGTGTGCACATTACTATCTGCATATGTATACACCTTTGAGTGTGTTAGTGCATGTACAGAAGTGTACGTGTGCATGTGTACATGTTTGTGAGTCTATGTGCACAAGTGTGTGTGCATGTGTGTGTGTTTGTGAGTATGTGTGTATATGTGTGTGTGTGTATCTGTGTGCATCTCCATGTATGTGTGCATAATTGTGAGTTTCTATGCTCATGAGTGCATTTGTGTGTGCATGTGTTCATTTGTGCATGTGAGGGTGCATGTTTGTGTGCATATGTGTGTACATGTGTTTGTGTGCATGTGCATGCATGTGTGTGTGTATGCATGTATGTGTGAGTGTATTTGTATGTGTGTGTACTTGTGTATGTAGGTGCATCCATGGGTGCTAATGTGAGTTTGTTTAAGTGTAAGCATTCTTGTGTGTGTACTTTTGCATGTGCATGCATGTGTGTGTATACATGTGTGTAGATAGAAGTTCATGTGCATTTGTGTGTGTGTGCATCTATGTTTGTGCGTGTATGTGTGAGTGCTTGTGTGTGCACATGCAAAGGCATTTGTGTGTGTCTATGTGTGTGCTATTTGTGAATGTCTACATGTTTTTGGGTGTGGGTGTGTATGTTCAAGTGCATGTTCCTGTGTGTGCTCACATGCATATCTATATGCTTACATTTGTTTGTATGTATCTTGTATGTGCATGTGCATTCTTGTATGTGTGTGATGCTGATGTCCATATGTGTGTGCATGGGGTATGTGGTTATGCTCTTGTAAGTTTGTACATGTGTGTGTGTGGGTGTTTATGTGCTTGTCATGTGTGCATGCATTTGTATGTGTTTTTATGTGTGCATGTGCATGCATGTCTGTGGAGACATGAGTTTGTTGGTGTTTGTGTGCGTGTGTGTATGTGTCTTAATGCAAGCATATGTGTGTGTGCTCTCTCATATATTTGTGTATGTGTGAGTGTGCAAGTGCATGTATTTGTTTATGTGTGTGGGTGTGTGCACATGCATGTGTGCGTCCATGCATACATGCTTGTGTGTGTGTATGTGGATGTGTCAAAGAACACACATGTGAATGTGAGATTGTGTTCATGTGTGTTTATGTGTGTGGGTGAATGTGTATGTGTATGTGCACAAGTATGTGTGTGTGTGTGGGCACATGCATGCATATGTCTACATATGTACATACACATGTGTGCGTGCATGTATTCATGCATACGTGCATCAATGTTTCTATAATTTTTTATGCATGCGTGTGTGTGTGTGTGCATGTGTATTTGTGTGCGTACAAGTGTATGTGCATGTGCTTGTTGACACATTTGTTTGTGTTTGTGTTTACATGTTTATGCATGAGCATGTGCATGTTGATGTTTGTGAGTTTGCACATATGTGTGCATGCACGAGTGTGTGTATGTGTGTGTGCGTGCGTGCATGTGCATAAGTATGTGTGCATATGCATCCATGTGTGTGTTTGTTTGTCTGTGAATGTGTACAAGTGCATGTGTGTGTGTATTAATGCATTAATGTGAAAGTGTGTGCGTGTGCTTGTCTGTGTGTGCATATGTCCATGTATGCATTTATGCAAGTGTTTGTGTTTTTACATGCATATGTGTGCTTATATGTATTTGTTTGCTTGAGTGTGTGAGCATAGTTGGTTATGGATGTGTGTATGCATGAATGTGTATGTGTGCATGGGCATGTGCATGTGTTTGTGTGCCTACATGTTTTTGTGTGAGTACTTTTATGATTGTGTATATGTGTGCTTGTGCATATTTATGTGTTTGTGCATGTGCATGTGTCTGTGTGTGAGAGTGAAGGTATGTGTGTATTCATGTGGTGCATTTGCACGTATGTGTGTGTGTGTGTGCACGTGTGTGTCTATGTGTATGTGTTTGTTGGCATGTGTGGATTTGCATTTGTATTCTTGTGTGCATTTTTCTATATGTGTGTGTGTGCATATGTGTGTGCACTTTATGACCTTCATCACTTTGACCACTTTTTTTGAAAGATGAGTTTTAACTTTGTTGGAAAACCTTATGCATTTATTATTAGAATTCATTGATTTTAAAATTTGGGATATTATTGAAAATACATTTGAGTTTTTTTAACTAAGTATATTGGTAGAGAAATGGTAAGAAAACTATTAAGTGAACTCACTCTGGAGAAGATACACATAACTCAAAAAAATTCTTGGACTACGAATATTTTGGCTTGTGATTTAAGTACCCAAATGTAATCAAATCAAGAACTTGAAAGTGCCAAATGAGATTTGGTCTAAACTTGAAGTTACTTATAAAGGTACTTCTCAAGTTAAGCAGACTAAAATGATCATGCTTGTTTAAGAGAATGAATTCTTTTAGGTTAATATGAATCAAAGTATTAAAACTATTTTTATAAGATTTGCAAATATTTTTAATAGGTTATTTAACCTTGGCAAGTAGTTTTTTATTGGTGAACAAGTTAGGAAGATTCTTTGTGTTCTTCCTTAATAACATGATCCATTAGTGATGATGTTGAAAACAACATAAAAAATTTTGATTATGACTTTAGATAAGTTATTGGGTGAGCTTTTAACAACTGAAGCTGAGCTTATAAGAGATGGGATGAAGACCTTATGGTCAAAAAAGAAAGGAAAAAGAAGGAAAACATTGATAGCCTTTATAGTGAATTATTCTACAAACTCAGATATCTCCATCCCAAGTGAGGTAACTTTGATTTGAAAACCTTTATCTAGGTTATATAATAAAAAATATAGATAAACAAGTTGATAACAATAAGAAATAAAAGGAAATTTAAGAAATAAAACGGAAAGATAGTACCTCATGAAGAAATAATTCATTATGAATGTAAATTACCTAAGTATATAAGACCTAATTGTCCTAACTATAATGAGACAGTTGTGAAGTTTCAAAAAGCCAAAAAGAAGAAAGCTATGAAGATATCATGGGATTATTCAGATAGCTCTCCTTCTAGTGATGAAGATACAGAGAGTTTGATTAGTCATATAACAATGGATAGTGGTCCTATCATATCATTAGATGATGAAGTATTCCTGTTGCTCCTTTTTTCATCTTATTCTATAATCAAAATCTATATAAACAACATGTATACTAGCTAAAATTCAATGTTAGTTGAAGCGGTGTAGATCTAGAATTTGAAACTATCACCTCAGGTGAATGTGTTTTTGTGGAGATTGATTTTGATTTTTTTTCCCACTCATTCTTGGATGTATGGAAGAGGGGATAAGCTTCAAGATTTTTTTCCATTGGGATGCAATTTGGAGGAAGATATTATGCATTGCTTTTGGAAATGTCATAATGTGAAAGAATTTTGGGTAACTTCACAATTACAAATTTTTGTGCTAGAGGGAATAACGACATGCATTTTAAATCATTAACTGATCTATTTTGTTTGGTGGAGATTAAATATTTAAGCTTGTAATGCATCATAAGCAATCAATTTACTACTATAGCATTGTATTAACATTGGATTAATAGAAATCTCCAAGCACATGTTGGTAAGATGTATATCTTTATTACCTTCAAAAAAGAATCCATTTTGATGCTTCTACTAATACTACATGTTCCATTCATCTTAGCCCATCTAATGGGAGTTCCTATAGCCTTTAGGGGCTTTTTCTAACCTATAATGGAGTCCTCCACAAAAGTGTGTTAAGCTTAATTGTAATGTAGTAATTAAAGAGAACCTCAATACAAAAATGGGCATAATTATTTTGGGTCACTTGGGAGAATTTATTGCTATTGCTCGTAAGATGTGGATTTTAGGAGTAGCCTTCATCGTGGAAGCTATTCATATTTTTGAAGCCATGGAACATCTTACAACTCTATTTCTTAATATTCATTTTGGAAAAATAAAATCTGACTCTACAATAACCATTGCTAAATTAAGTCAGATGCTGGCACATACCTCTTATCGAAGTAATTATAAAAGTGTTATTAATTTTTTTTGAAGGGTATGCATTCCTTCAAACATTCCCACATACTATGTCAAGGTATTATGAAGCTAATTTGGTTGTGCATAATGCACATTTTTTAATTTTGCAAGCAATTGAGGAATGCTTATTCCTAAATAGCTTATGAGTTGTTTTTTACTTTGTGTATGGACCTTCATATAGAGAGTATGTTGTAGGATTTAACTATTTTTGCAGCAAGGAACCTGAAGAGGGTTGTACAATGTATGCATTAAAAGATTATATTAACTATAGGACAGCTTGGGACCAAACTAAAGAATTAACAAAGCTTGGTGGATCATTGATTGTTGCTTGGCATTTCAACGCATTTTGCGGAAGGAGAAAAAAAGGATGAAAAAGCTTTGATATTGGGTTGCCTTAGTATGAGTTCTCCAACTTCATTCATGATCTTGATCTAACTGACTTGGGATTTATTGAGAATAGGTTCACATAGTGTACTAATAAGGTGTGCAATGCAAAAATATATCAAAAACAAGGTAGAGCTTTCATTTATGGTAAAATTATGCAAGCTTTCTTGAGTACTTTAGCAGCACATCTTCCTCTTATCAACTAGGACCATTGTCATCTACTTATTATATTTAGATAATTATTATTGAATAAAATTGATAAGAGAACCCAATTTGAAAACATGTGGCTATCATTTCCACATTCAACTAATGTAATGTTGGCAACATGGAAAAGGATAATTGTAAGAAACATTATGGATGGTTTATTTAGCAAAGCATTATCATCATTGAAGAAATAGAGAGTATTTGAGCTAGGTAATATTCTTAATTGGCCTCATCAGTTGGAATAGGACATCCAAGAGCTCCAACTAAAGGAAGCTACCACATGGCAATGACTTTAGATGAAGCGTTGTGATGGTATCATGCCAAGATTTAATCGGCCAACCTTGGAAATCAAAACACTCATTTCTTTTAGGAAGTAGCTCCTGCATAAAAAAGTAATTATATACGACATCTAAAAAAACAAAACTGGAGAATTAGTAGCCTCCCTAACTAAGATTAAAGACATTCTAATATCATTCTTTTGAAAGAAGTGTTATTTTGTGTAATATGAACCTCCTTGGCCTATTCAGCATTTCAAAACTATTAATAGTGAGCTAGCAACAGCACTTATGGCTCCAATCAAAGGTGATAAGATAAAAAATATTTTGTTTCAGAAATAAATCCTCTATTATGGATGACAACTTTATTATGCTTGTGTTTGCTTACTAGAACATCACTTAGGCAAATATTGTCATAGTTGTGAAACAATTCTTCAAAGATAAATGTATGCCCAAATGATTGAAAGACATAATGGTCATTATCATCCCTAAAGTTCAAGGTGTTCTAAAACTTAAACAGTTCTAGCCCACTAGTCTTTGGAATGTGATCTACAAAGTTGTGAAAACCTTTTGTTAGGTGGACTAAAAATGGTGCTTTCTAATATTATTATAGGGAACAAGTTTCTTTTTCACTTGGTCATCCTATATCAAATAATATATTTTTGGCACAGAAAATAGCTACTCATAAAAACTTATCTACCTTCAAAGAATGTTTGATGGCATTAAAGTTAGACAAGGACAAAGATTGTAAGGTCAACTAAAGATTTATGTTAGATATGTTAAAGCTATTTATAGTTCCAAAATTTTTGGTGTGATTGGATTGAGGTTTATATCATTGGACCAAGATTTGAGATTATGCATAATGGTAGCATCATCATTTGAATAAAGCTACCAAGAGTCTTAGGCAAGGTTGCCCAGTATCATGATACCTTTTTACCATTGTGTCTAAATATCTTTATCAGCTTAGTCAATATTAGGTTGAGCAAGCTTTTTGATTGGGATTAAGATTGCCTTCATCCCAAATGATTACACACTATCTATATGCTATTGACATCATGATTTATGCACTAACAACAAGTGCTATTATGAGGATTATTTGTGGCATTATGAAGTAGCATGGCAAATAGTCTAGCTAGGTAGTAGATCTTAACAAATCTAGAGTATTACTTAGTCATGGGATTAAACACAAGTGAAGGAAGATGATAATAACAAAATTACATATAAGTTATGCTATTCATTTAAAATATTTAGGCATATCTATTGCAATAATTAGACCTCAAAAAAGAGACTTTAAATCAATTATTAATCAATTTAAAAGTTGGGTGTAAAGATGGATGATCAAGTCGATATTCATGGAATAGCATATTATCATGATCAACTTGGTATTAGCTACTATTCTTATTTATTAAATAGACCATTCCTTAACTTTTGGTGGTATTATTACTGAGTTGGATAAATGGATGTGTTGGTACATGTGAAGAAATCTAATGTTAGCAGCACAATACATTATGCCTGCTAGGAATTAGTAAATTTTCCTTAGGTGTGTGGAGGACATGAAGCTCATAGTTTATCAACACGATAGGTACCACTGATTATTAAACATTAAAAGTGTGATGTGTTAGGAAGACAATTTATGGGTTTAAGCATTCATATCAAACTATTTTGTGATAAACAATAGTTTCTATGTACCATATGGTGCATCACTTGTGGGCAAGTAAATCAATATTATGGAACTTTAGATAATTGATAATGTAGTTTGGTAGATTATGGAGTGTAATTATATTTAATTCTTGTCAAATAATTGGCTTCACATCCTACCTATTACTTTGTGGCCCTATGGAAGTGGACCATCAAGCACATGTAGTAGTCCTAGTCAAAGAGCATGGTGTGTGGGATCTAGATAACATATGAAGTCTATATGCATGACATGTCATATTTTGGATTATGCAATCCCTTGAAGTAAAAATAAATGAATGGGATGTGTTGTACTTCAAATAAAGTGAGGACATATTGTTGGAATATAAAATCATTTATAACTGCATGCATATGGTCCAAATCATAACATGAGAGGAGCCTACATAAGTTTAGAAAATGAAGCTATAACCCTGAGTGTGTGTCTTTGTATGGAGAATAGTATTGAATTTAGTTTTACTTATTGTTGGATATATGCAAGAGGGATTGAGACATTGGTCTTCTTTTCATGGTGATGTAATGTGATAGAGGACGTGCAACATTGCTTATGGGAATGCCATATGACAAAAGCATTTTAATCCAACGACAATGTAAATGCTAATCTCATGTTGGGTAGGGTAAACAACAAGGATTGTAATTCTTTAAATTAGCTTTTTGGTTGGATGATAGGGAATATATGGTTCATAATTACATCTCATTCAATTAAACATATTACTTAACAAGTATATCACCTTTGTGTTTGAAAAAATTTGAAAGCACATGTAGACATGATGCTCAATTTTGTTGCACTCCAAAAAATTATTCCATTTTCCATAGTGCTAGTTCGTTTTCTCCTACCTCATCTGGTGGTAGATTTAGTGGCCCTCAAAGGATATTTGTTACCTCTTATTTTACTCCTCCAATTGGATGGGCAAGGTTCAATTACGATTCAACTATTCTAGATAATCTAAATGTTAAAATTGGTATAGTTATTTAGAATAAATTAGGAAAGCCTTATTATTATTACTAAAAGAACTTGGATATTAGGTTTAACTACCACTTTTAAGACTATTTCTATTCTTGTCGTTATGGAGCTCCTTGGAATGCCCCTTCCAAATATCCATGTAGTGGAGAACAAATTAGACTCTACAATATCTATTAATTAAGTGAAGTAGTTGTTTACATGTACAATGAACCGAAGTACCTATCACAGTACTATTTCATATGTGTAACGTTTGTAATCTTTCAAACTACCCCACTTAAAGTATTGAAGCAACCGTGAGGCCAACTATGATGTGTATTATTCTTTTTTATATGATCTTGTTTAAGATTAGGAAATCACCCTTTCCAAACTACTTTAACATTATCTTTTTATTAATTTTATGAATGAACCACTTAAGGAAAGTATGACTTGGTAATTTGCATGCCTGCTTTCTTCCTTTAACATAGTAGCTATCTCTTATGCTCCTCCAAAATTGAACCCAAAAGCTTGGTCACTTGTCGCCACCATAGTGGATCTTTATTCTACAATCAAAAGATGATAAGATAGAATTTCAAATGATGCATCATTGACATGGATGATGTGCTATCCAAAAATCTATCATGAATCATCAGCGGGCCAGATGAATGTTCACATCAACCTTTTACCAAATAAATGCATCCTTAACAAACATAACTGTTTGATGCATGTATTGGCTCTAGAATTATTATGGCTATCTAACTAGTATGTACCATTGAACAAACTATAACTAATTTAATGAGCCATTCAAAGTTTGACTATTTAAAATAATTCATACTTATACTACATGGCCTAATCTTTGAGATAAGCATATTATTTCTAATAGGATCAACAAGGTAGGTACGTAAAAATGAAGTGCTAGGTAGTACCTCATGTCACAGTTGACAGATTCTACATGTTTGGAGATAGTTCATAAATGAAGAGTGAATCCAATAAAGTTTAAATAACATCCCTCAAGTTTCAAAATTTGGCCTCTCAATAATATTATTCTTTAATGACAGCCTTAACTGGTAGAGAATTGAGATAAAAATGAGTGATTTCTAGAACCTTACCAATAGAAGGGTAAGGATGACCACACATTCAATAGAATAATGAAATGCCAACATTTATATCATAGGAGAAGTGCAACATTAATCAAATAATTGAATGGAACTAGCCTATCAAATAGGAAAACAAGCAACATATAAAGTTCCCCCTTGGGAAGGATTGATTACGTGACAAAGCCTTACACATAATGATTGACCGCAATAAGAGTTAGGCAAGCCACAAGAAGTAGCACCACAAAAAAATTCTTTTGTGCAAAAGTAATCTCAAGCCATTCCAATCCCATAAGCCTAAAGAGCTTTAAAGATATACAAAAAGAAGCAAAAAGGGCATACTTATGGATGAAGGCCTTGGCTAGCACCCATATGGCATGACAACAAGCATGCCTTAGAAAAGGGCACTAGCATTCAAATGATCTTTAGTGGCATGCATTAATCAAATAGCCATTAAGAAGGCTAAATATTATTACACCTTCCAAATCAAAGATGTTGAGCATGACTCTTTTTTAACTAAAAGATCTTTTGTATAAGACAAAAAGTAAAATATAGGCTCAAAACTTGGCCATCCACCAAGCATTGCACGTTAATCATTTAAAATTATTGTAATTCCATATTAAATAGGTCAAACTTGCCAGGCCAGCAAAGATAAAAGTAAAGGAAGTCACATCATGTGGGTGAGGTAAGACACTATGAGCTACATGACATAAATGCAAAAGTATGCTCAACCAACACTTGGCAAAGATTAATTTACACCACTGAAGTTTCATTATGACACAGGTAAACACCTTGCCAAACAATGCAATGGCAGCATGAATGGTACAACAATTCCATATTGCACTGAGTCAATTCCCTATTAGAGTAGCACCTCATTCGTACATTAGCAATCTTGAATGATGACAATGGTGAAAAAGTATTATGCAATTCAGGCACAAATTGCCTCACTTTAAAAAATCCAGCACATAGGAAAAGGGGAGGCCACCGCTCATTACTTCATGAAGGGCAAGCATTTGGAAGGTAAGGAGGCACCACTAAATTTTCACTACAACCTACGCAAAAGAGGAGCACTTTGAACATGCACAATGACCAAGCTTCCCAAAAAGGCTTCATCTTATACATGCACTAGCAACCCATAGAATTCAAAATACCAAAAAAACTTACAAATTATAAGCCCCACCCACCACAAGGATAACATACCTTAGGGTGTGAGTCAACTAGCTACTCCTCTTGAACACAATGCATTGTTACACCTAATGTTGTTGTGCATGCAGTTACAACATCGTTCGTCAATGAATAGAGTCCAATATGTACAAATCCTAGTGCATATTGCACCATCCAACTCTTGCTTCGCTATAGACCACACTTAACTATTCATTGTCCTTTCAAAATGTCATTTTGTAATAATTCTATCAAGAAAAATGGCAAGCCTACAAATAACACATTAAAATATCGATGTGCTAGTAAGCATAATGCAAAAAGTACCTAAAAAGTTACACTTTGGGTGCCCAAAAAGTTGCATGCGAAGGATGCAAAGTGCATAGCTAGACTGGCTATCATACACAAGCAAAATATTGCAATAGACTTAATGCTCTATTTTACATGCAGCTTGGGATGTAACCAAGCATGCATAAGGCACAGTGCATATACCCCTTAAGGATTACATATTGCAACAATTTAGTCATGTAAGAAGAAAAGTACCTCAATAAGGCATCACCTCGTACAAGAAACAGTAAGCCACAACATTAAAAATACAAAAATGTTACACTTTGTTATCTCAATAGCCATGCACAAAATGTCATTGGCCACCTTCACACATTTTGACCTATTGCACATAGCTAGGTATTTATTCCATTATTCATATACCCTAGTGCATATTATACCATCCAACTTACACTTCTACATAGGTTGTATCATGTACATCTTGCCACATGTGGATTACATATTGTGAAATTTTTTCCATGTAATAAGGAAAGTCTACCTATAGAGCATCATCTTATCAATGCACCAGCAACTCAAATGGTTAAAAATGCCAAAAAAACTTACATTTTGTTGGCCACTCCAGTAGCAATCAATGCACGTCACAGGCAATGCATGCACTTCTTACCTTACATGCCAGCAATGGAGTCCCATGTGCAGCAAGGGAGGAAGCCTAGCATGCATAATCTCTATCACATAATAACACCATCCGACCTCCACTACATCACTAGCCACACCTTGCCAAAAATTTCCCCATGTTAATGACTTGTGAAAATTCTATCAAGGCAGGAGGCAAGTCTCCTATAGAACACCAGGTTATTTATACATACATTAGATGCAGTAAGGGTAGTGAGTACCAATAGCCGGGTATATGAATAATACATTACTGGTGCTGCAATGCACCAAGTGCTCTACCACAAAGTAACTTTAATAACCCAAAGCTAGGGTGACCACCAAACTTGCACAAAGCTTAGAGCTTATTGCACCATCCAACTGCCTCTTTGTCATGTGCCACACTACACCTCATATTGCATCTTGTGGATTGTATATTACAATAATTTTGTTAAAGAAGAAGGCACGCCTATTACTATGTCCTTACATTATGTAAGTGATATTAGCTCATAGTTCTAAAAATTTGGAAAAAAATGTTACACTTTGGGGGCCTTACCAGCTTTATGCACAAGATTTTTCTTGGCATAGCACTAAAGCTCACATAATTCTCAACATCTTTTAGATAATGAAATAACCCAACATGCAGAAATCCTAATGCATATTGCAATATCCAACTTTCACTTTACTACGAGCTACACTACACCACCCATTGCCCCTTATGGATTGTATATTTTAAAAATTTAGTCAAGGAAGAAGGACAGTCTCCTAATAAGACATTAGCTAATCCTTGTGCTAGTAGCCCATAGTGCTAAAAATTCAAAAAAAAGTTACTATTTGTGAGCTATCTTACTTATTAGGGGATTGTATTTCACCAAAGGTCAAGAGTCGGTTACACACTTAAGCACCATCCATTTTCAAGGCTAGTGATTTAGTGGGTGAGTTGTTACACACTCCTTAGTGGATTTCAACTTCCTTAACCATCGTCAAACTATGTTAATTGATCAACATTCTTTATGGTCCTTAGAATAGAGCTCTATTGGATGTTGTCATCCAATTTTGATTCATTATCCATCATCAAATTTTCTTACCAAAAATGTCTTACATGGCACCTAGATTGCTTGGTTCAATTAATCAAAGAAATCAAGTCATGTTTTAGGTTTCTACTTATCAAAAGTTTGAGAATAAATCAAAATCTCTCTACTTCAATTCCTCTAATCATTAGCTTTACCTAATAGAACTCTAATGTTGGCTCCAACTATCTTAAGGAATGTTACAATCTCTCACAATTATTTATCTTAGAATGCAATTAATTGCCTAGTTTTGGCTGCTATACCAAATAAGCTGACTTATTGATAATTCCTTATATAGTAATAGATTACAATTAATTGGTGCTCTCACTATCCTATTTCCCCTCTTCTAGAGGGCTTCATGCCAATCCATTAATAAGGATGCATTTCTAAAAATAAGTTTTGCTTCAAGTTGTCTGATTTTAACACTTGGTTGGCCTTGTCTCACTTGTCATTACAAAGGGAATCCTCATAAGTTCGTTCCCCTCCACCTATTTACATGCTTAATATTAAAGGGTAGCCTTAACAAACATGGTGTCACGATTCCAGACCATGGAGGTTGGAGTTGGATTTGTGAGTGGGATCTATGTCACACTACAACATCAATTCCCATTAGCCAAAACCACAACATAGTAGCATCCACCCTTTACCACTAATAGTCGACCATCACCCAATGAATCAACATGCCATGCTATAGAACAAGGTCACATTGATCATGTACAAATAAGGGATGGCACCAAAACCAGTGATTCTTAGCTATCAAAACCAGTGAAATATCACATTACACCATTGTAGGTATGCCCTTAGCTTGCATCCTTAGGAAGAACTTGCATTACAAATTTGGATGGTTCATGGGACTATATAATTCACATGTATAACATTTCCAATACTTCTTCATTTGTTCAAGAACCCAGATATCCTTTGTTAAGAGTCATTAAATGATCGATTACTAAACACCATAAACCAATGACACACAACATACTTGTGTCCAACTTAACAGTTTCTCTTCCTTAACACAAGTCTATGCCCATAGGCTATTGTTTATTCCCCACAATATCAAACTCCACATAAAAACAAGAGCATGCATGATGGAAGAATATGATATAAAATAGTTGTCATACCCCAACAAGTTACACAAATTTCTTGACCATTTGTTGCTTTCAACAATGATTCTTTTGTAAGTTTACGTATGGAAGCCTTATTTCAACTATTTGATCCACTAAATGATAACATTTGATGGACTACTTGCAAAGTCACACATTATAAACCATCTACACCATAGCGGTCTGAATAGATGGCCAGACTATTCAATCAAAAAAGTGATAGATAGTGTGTAGAAAGGCTAGGGATGTAGTTAACACAAGTTAATAACTCATGCTTACTAAGAATTTTTCACTATGAAATTTTCATACGATTACCTAGGTCTTTTGACCAAGGAAATGGACTCATTTAATACATCAATGCTCCATAAGTGTGGCTCAGAGCTTCAATGGGAACCACAAATATATTATTTCCTTAAATATCTATGGCATACCTAGTCGTAATCCCTCTGAGAGGCTTACCATTGAGCTTGCATGTGGTATGGCTAATTAGCATGTTGACTTCTGATTCATTAATGGAATTAACCAATCAAATGGTTCTCCCAACTAAGAATGGTCAAGCACCACCACCTATAGCATAAATAAAGATTTCTTAATCTATTAATCCTTGCTATGTTTGGTCCAGTGAGCTTTCCCATGCTAAGTCAAATTAACTCATAGGCTCAACTTCTAATGGTTCTCTTCTACCAATTTCTTTAAGTTTTAGCCTTACAACCATACATTCTTGAATATTTTAAGTGGACAAAATTATTGGAAGACTTGTTTATTAATCACATTCTCTATTGTTGACAAACTTTTAAATGGACCTAGTATTAACTGTTTTTTTGATTCGATGTGGAACTGTGATTAATGAGGCTCGAAGTCAAGAAAGAATACAAAAAAATATGGGATAATGTGCAATCTTCCCTAGCATTAGAGTTAGGTGTAGTGGCTCGATTTTGTGTGTGCAAATTCTAATATCCCAACATTGTTCTGATGAATAGTGCTCTGACATGCTATTGTGGTTATACTTAGGGGTGTGTAAGAAATATTATGGATATATCATTGAATGTGTTTGAGTTAAATGAGGTTTGTTGTGAATGGAATTCATCTATGGACATTGTTGGCAAATAATTTGGGATGCAGGATGTAGTAGTTTTGGTTTGAATATAATAATCAAGTAAAGGGAGAATCTGGAATAATTGAACATACTAGATAGTGAAATGAAGCTGAATGTGCTTAAAAAATCATGTATTTTACCAAAAGTTAATGTTATGCATCCCAATAATATTGAGGTAATAGATTCATGAAGGTGCACCAAAGGTGTTTGTCACAATGCCAAAGTGATGGTGATGGAAGACTCTTTAAATAGCAACCATTTAGTATGTAGTCTAGTAAAAGAGTGTTTCAAAGTGCTCTTATGAGTAAAAATTCAAGTAATGGAAATAATTTTTTCATTAGAGATAGATCTAGCAATTACATTTAGAGATTGGCAAATATTGATATGAAATGTTTTTATCAAAAGATACCTTCATCATTATAAATGTTGAAATTCACTTTTCAAATGAGGCTTCTGATTATTGAGTTTTGTACCACCATTTTCATCTTAAAAGTATGGTGTATTGTAGTCATCTATCTTTCTAATGGATTACTAGAGCTCTCGAAAGCAAATGTGGGCATTTTAGTGGATTAAGGTTTTGAAATTATCAACCAGCTATTTTTGTTTGCACTTTGAGTTAACTACAAATAGAGACCTAGAGTAGTTTGGTAGTCCATAGTAGGTATTTTAACTTACATTGGGTTTGAATATGTGGACACCTAGATTTCCATAAAGTACTTCAACAATTATGTGTGCCCTAGTATTGATACATTGTCCAACACTCTCTCTAATTTACAATGACATAGAAAACATTCTGCACATTTTGAAGGCCACGAGCGAACCTATTTAGATTTATGATTACACAACTGACATGAATAGTTCGATATTTGTAAGAGTATGTGTTAGAATGAACATGTAAGCCTCTTATAGTAGGTATGTCATTGAATGGACCATTAGGTTAATCATTTTAGTGGTTTGACTATAAAGGACTTCCCTCCAAATACACTTCTAAAAAAGTGGGACATGCATCTAGGCTATGTTGATCTAATGACCTAATCCAAAATACTAATAAAGCAAAGTGTTCATGTTCTATTGAGGCAGGACAAAAGTAAGATAAGAGTATAGATATAATTGCAATGTTAGGGGAGATAGAAGCTGATGATGATAAATGGTAAGGTTTGAGACCTTTGATGGTCATGCAACCTTGAAAGAGGAGAATGTTTATATCAATAAACTAGATAAGTAAAGCAAATAAGAAAGATTTGAGTAAGAAGGAGTTTAATCAGCATTACAAGTTGGAAGATAAGATAGAAGCCAAGCACATGGTCAAATCTAGATATAAGATTGTTGGGCATAATAAGGACTCATCTAATATGGAGTAAGAACAAAAATAAAAAAATATAAGGCAAAGATAAAGTCAATGAAAATAAAAAGAAGTGTCTATCAAGTAACTTGGATGTTATTGAAGGCCTTTGAGACCTTACACAAATCAAGGTGTAGATTTTGGGAGGCAAGTGGATGCTGCAAACACTCCCAGTCCATCCATTAATGTGGCACCATAGCTAGGAAAAAGGAAAAATGCTCCATGGAATGAATGTAAGGATGATAATTAATATAAAATGGAATAGAGGGAGGGGTTTCTCTTGAGTAGGTTTTAGAATTAAAAAACATTATGGTATTGTAGAGGAAAGTTGGGTATGGTAGAGACAATGGCCTCTTATTTCCTAAAGGGTTTTTAGAATTGTAAATGACTATGGTGCTACTAGATGTACTAGGAAATTATATGTAGTATCAATCAAAGCTTTTTTATGGTAAATGTTGTGTATTTTCACTTTGGTGAATAGTGGAAGAGAAGGCATTCATATTACTATAATCATCATTAAATAGTTATTGATCATGTGAAACTCAATTGGCATAGGCTTTTAGTTACCTACTTTGGGATGATCTGGCTATATTTTGATCAAGTTTCCCTTGAGTATATAATGCATTTATATTCTTATTCATGCATTAATTGTTGCATTGTTGCTAATAATTTGAAGGTCATTTGGCATAGAAACTAAAGAATTTTAATTACTTGGAGACCTTGTAGGATATGGTTCAAATATGGATCAAGCATGTATAGAATTATGAACTACTAAGGAGATGTTGCCAGAATAAAAAATCTTCCATAGTAGCATGTGTGAAAAAAATGTAAGAAGAAAGGATTGTTTACGGGTTTGGAATATGAAGTTGTAGTCTCGAGTTATTAAGTTCATGTAGAGACTAATTTTGAATTTGATACCTGCTAGCTTCTGGATGTGTACAAGAGGTACTAAGGTAGCTTCTTTCTCCATGGGGGTTGAAAAGTGGAAGAAGTTCAAAATTTCTTATAAGAATGTCATAAAGTGAAGGAACACTTTGTAAGTAATTTCATAATCATTAATCTCATGGTTGATAGGGTGCACAATAATGTTTTTAATTATTTTAGTGAGTAGCTTAACTAGATGGTGGTTACAACTAATCACCTACAATTAAATTTGCTACATCAATCTTATATCACTTAAGGATCAATGAAATTTGCAGGCACACGTGTGCAAAGTCCTTAGTCTTGCTGAACTTCAAAGAAATATTTGTTTGCTATTACTACACGTTTCTTTTCTCCAATCCCATCTAGTGAGAGTTCTAGTAGCCTTCATAGGCTATTGGTACCCTCTTATTGGACTCCTTCAATAGGGAGGGTTAAGCTCAATAGCAATGGAGTTGAGAGAGATAAGTTTAATGCTTGAATTGGTATAGTTATTCAAGATGAATTCAAAAAGACTATAATTATTGGTGGTAGAATGTGGATTTCAAGTTCAATTTCCTCCGTAGAAACTATCATTATTATGGAAGCGATGGAGCTCTTTAGTCTATTATTCGAAAATGTTCACATAATAGAAATCTAATTAGACTCTATCATAACCATTGCTAATGTGAGCCAATAGTTTGCATCTACTAATTGTAGGAGTAACAACCGAAGTGCTATCAAGTTTATGTAGGGTATGTAGTCCTTCAAACAATCCCACATACTGCATCATGGTAACTATACAGTCAACTAGGTTGTGATCGCACACTTCTATTTGATTTTGTAAGGGATTGGGGTATGAACCTCCTTAAAGTGTTACAAAAATGTATTTTTTCTAATTTTATTTTTGAACCTCCATATGTTGATTATGTTGTTGGCTTCCACAATTTTGTTATCAAGGAACCCAAAGACTTTGGAGTTGTTGGAGAGGTTGGTTGTGTATGGACATTGATGGGGTATGGATGGTTAGAATATGATGTTCATCCAAGTGGATTGCATTGTTGGCAATGAATGGTGGGTGGAAAAAAGTATGGAAGTTAGTCCTAGAACTAAGAGGTAGGGTAGAAGTGTGACTGAATTCTATTTTTGGTTAGAGTTGTCATTTCATTGGAGGGCTTGTGCCTGCATCTCAATTCTTTGTTCTATTTCTCACAAACTCTTAAAAGAATCTGGAATCTTAATCTCTCTAAATATTATGTGATGAGTAGTGATTAATGGCAGACATTAAATCAAGAAAGTGTGCAAAAAAAAAAAAGGGTTAGCATGGTGTAACTATCCCAAAAACTAACAAATATTTAAGATGTGCAGAGAAACACAATTCTTTAAAAATTTAGGATCATGAGACTATCTAAGTTATGGAAAGTAGCAGTGAAGTACAACAAAGTCGAGGGAACAATGTTGTGAGATCATTGGAAACATTATAGTTAGACATGGCATACTCTCATGATAATTGAAATGAAGATGAATCTTAAGGGATGTGGGTTGCATTAGTTGTGAAATTAGTCATTACAATAAGGACATGGTTGGAGGTGAAAGAGCCAAATGTAATAGATGGTGAATTGAAGTTGAATGAGCTTTCAAAATTATGTATTACCACAAAGGAGATTGTTGCACACCTTATTGGTACTGAAGTAATTGACTTACAATGGTGCATGCAAAGTATTTCTGAGTATGCTAAAAATGAAGGAAAATTCTCTAATGGAAGTCATCTGGGAAAAAGCTTAGTTATGGTGGGCATTAGAGATGCTCTTATGAGAGGGAGAATGAATGTTTGCAAGAACATTTTCATAGGAGGTCCCTTTGGTAATTACTTGGAGATACCAACAAATTTACATATGAAGATGCTGGCATTTAGCAAGACCTCTTTCATAATGAATGATAAAATACACCTTTGAAAAGAGGTTTGAGATAAATAAGTTCGCTATCAGCACTGATATTGATTGAGTGTATGGTGGTTGTTTTTCCACTCAATGGATTGCCAGGATACTCTAACATACATGACACCATATCATTGGATTCTAGGTTGTAGAGTTTTTGACTAAGTTATTTTGTTTAAACTTTAAGTTAGCTATAGATAAATAATCTATGTCATTGGTAGGGCACTGTTCTATTGCAAGTCTTGCATTAGGATTACATATGGAAACCTCATTTTAAGCCTAGTATGTTAGATTCATTGTCAAAGCCATCGAGAACATTTTGTGCATTGTCAAAGCCATGAAGAGCATTTTGTGTATTGTCAAAGCCATGGATGATCCTATTCAGATTCATGGTTTGTTTTTTTAGAGGTTTACGTATGATGGATGACACTTTATCTACTTCACTTATGGAAATATGGGACATGCTTATGAGTTATGTATACCAAGAGTGTCAGTTCACAAGGCTGGTGCAGTTTAAGGATGCTATCCCTTAGAGGTACTATGCGATCAAGATAAAGTTGTTGGGGTGGTCTCAACATAGCTGTTTACAGATGCCAAAGATTAGAAACAATTAGTTTAGGATCATGGATGGTTGCACAACCTGGGGAGAGGAGAGTGTTTACAATAGCACAATAAAGGAGGATAATAAATAGTAAAGATATGAGTAGGAAAAAGGTTAGTAAGCACTACAAGCATGAAGATACAACACAAGTTATGCATGGGGGTTGATCCTAAACAAAGAGTGATGATCATAAGGGAGGTTTATCTAAGATGATGGGTACCAAAAGAGAGAGCTAAAGGGGAACATGAAATTATTACATATAAAAAGCATTATGCTTTAAGTAGCAGGGAAGTTGATGATGGCCATAATTATTCTTCATATACTTTGTTTTCAATTTTGAAAGTGATATAAAAGACTTACGAAATCTTTGTCCAACGACAATAGTGGTAGGGCTTGGAGCCCAGGAAAGTGGCAAGCATACAATGGTATGAATTTAGGGGTGATCATGAAATTAAAAATAAATAAAGGGTTGTAGCTCTCCTAAGAAATTTTGAAAATTAAAATACAAGTAATGGTGGTATTGTAGAGGAATGTTAGAATTGGTAGAGGGTGGAGTAGTGGCGTCCTATATCTTGTAACTTCTACGGAACTATAGATGAATTGATGTTATTAGGCGTACTTGGAATTTTATTTGGTATTGCTCATGGCTTTACCTTGTCAAGAATTTAAAGTATTTTGATCAGGGTTGGAGATGGTATTCATACAAATATATTGCTATTGATCACATGAATTTCACTTGGCATGGAATATGGTGGTGTTTGATTACCTGCATGGCACTAACCTCAACTTGTAGGGTTCATGCTTAGCTCGAGCTTACCAACATCTACTACGTGATTAGAAGTAATGTTACTTTTGTCCATGATATGTTCATCAAAAGGTTTGTAAACCTTTTTTAATGTTTATAGTTTAGGAATGATTGAAAATGGCAATAGTGACATTTGTAATTCTTAAAGATATATTCTATACAAGGGAATGCATTCCAATTAATAAAATTTTGTTACATTTGTAGTGTAGAATATTTAGTAGATTAGAGCTAAGAAATTCTTTAGCTACTTATTGTTCTTGATGAAGGAAAATAAAGTCTTCATATTTGAGTTGTTGGAAACTTAGGTGAAGGATTTTCATAGGCATGAGGTAGATTGGCTTTTGGGCAAGAATTTGAACTACTTTGTTCAATGTTCGACAGGGTTGTCACGGGCCAAAGATAAATGGTTCATGAGATTCTACAATTCACAACATGTATGACAGTTCATTATGTTCATCATCAACATGAGAGCTAAGATATCTATTGTTGAGTGTCATTCAATGTTTGGTTACCAACCTCTACTAGACTTGTAGATGCATAACAAACTCATTGCTAGCTTAACCATTTCTCTCATTTAGCACATGACCATGCATATAGGCTATTGTTTGTCACTCACAAGATGAAGCTCCATGTGGAAGCAGCAGCACTCATAATAGAAGATTATTACATTGAATAGCCATCACACCCAAAATGAGAGCACTGATCACTTGTTCATTCATAGCACTCGATAATGATGCTTCTATAGGTTCACATATGAAAACCAAGTTATAGCTTCTACTTCTTTTAAATGATAAGGTTGAATAGAATTCTCATTATGTAACACATGGAGAAAAACCCAAATTATGTCAATCTAAACACTTCATTGGACCATTCAATTTGTAGGAGCAAGAAGATGTGTATCAAAACATTAGGTACATAAATAATGCATGTTGATGACTCATGCTTAGTAGAAATTTCTCAATTAAGGCCAACAATCTTAATAATCTCTCTGCATCACAATAAAATTTTCATAAGATTACTTAGGCATTTTGACCTTGGTAATGTACTTGTTTAATACATTAATTAGTGCACATGTGTATCAGACCATGAAAGAGCATCACATACCTACTATTGCCTTAAACTTTAATTGCTTAACCAATCACAATCTTAGGAAGAAGTTGGCTACAAGGCTTGCAATACACATACCCCACATAGCTTGTTATGCAATTGAAGTCTTGTTTGGTTACAAAATTAACTAGACAAATCACTCCACCAATGTAGAAAAACCATGCACTCTCACCAACAAAATCTATAAAGAGCACTCAATCTATGAAACCTTGCTATGTTTAGACTTGGTAAGCTTGCATGTTTTGAGTCATATTATGTTTTGTGCACCAGTCTTAGTGCTTCCCTTCCAACAATTTATTTAAGTTTCAACCTTATGACCATGCTTCTTTAGAAACCCAAAGATGGCATGCGGCTAGTACAAAATTTAGTAAGTTGAAGTTGTATTAGTTAATAGATTAAATAAGACAAATCTCATCATCAACAAAGAATGGGTATGCATTGCCACTCACGAAATTAAGAATAAGCTCTCAATCTATCAATTCATGCTCTTTTTGGACCTAGTAAGCTTTCTTATGTCGAGTAAAATTCATTCGTAGGCTCCATTCCTATGGTATCCTTTCATCAATTTATTTAAGTTTGAAATTTGTGACCATGCGTCCCCTAAAACTAAAACATAGAATATTCCTTATATAGTGAAGGCTTATGGGAGGCTTATAATAATAGATAAATGGATGACTAACATATAGAGGTTATCCTTTGCTGGACTTTGTTTAAGAACAAACTTATCAACACCACTGAAATTAGGCTTATGGCTCAAGGGCCCTTTTAATAGGTAATTTCAAAGATTTGAATATGAGTGATTTCCCACAATTTTCTTTACTTATAGGAAGTTTGTACATGCATCTATAATGTCTCGATCTAATAAATAAATGCAAAATGTTGCTTATGACAAAAAATGTAAGCCTTATAATGCAAAGTCCTGAGCAAGTAAAGGAGGAGGAAAAAGTGTTAACTAGAGTGGGTCAAGTGATGAAGAATATATGTCGCATGGTTTAGGGCTATGTATGGTAATTAAACTTAGAAATTAGGGATTATTTAAAATTGGATTGTTTGGTAGGATTGGGAATGCAAACTCTAAATGAAAATTGAAGAATAATGAGGAGGGAAAGTTGGACAAAAATAAAAAGTGGATATAGAAGGAGATCATGGTCTCAATTTGATGAGAGAAAAGGGGTACATATACAGTTGAGTGGTTTTCTGAACAAAAGATCTTGTAGGAGGAGAAAAGTAATGCAAACTTAAATATAGAAGAAGATCAAGGGCTTAAAGGGCATAAAAGTTTCAAGAGGACCAGGTACAACAACAATTTAACATGGAGTATTCCTCAAGTAAATAGGTTCAAGTTGAGTAAAATGCTAGCTAATTGACCATGGAGGAGCCACCCAATTCTCTATAAATAGGTAAATGCCTATTGGAAAAATTTAGTTATGCAATTCACATGAGATGGAATAAAGGAAGATGTTTCACCCTCAAAGTTGGGAAGATTAATTTCCAAATAATGAAGGCTATAGTGAGGAGAACTTGCTTTCTTAATTTCTACTACTTCCTTATTCTTATTGATGCTATGGTGTGGTTGAATTATGTTGTAATTTCTGTTGCTATAGGAAAATTGCTATAGTGGAACCATAATTGAGATGGGTTGCATAGAGATACTTCATTACCTACTATCACAGGAAGGTTACTTATTTCAAACATATATTGGGAAAATATTGGAACAATTGAGGTACATTTTCAAGGAGGAGCATACTATAAGAATTTTAAAATGGCTTAAAAAATGGTAACAAGCTTGTCAAAATAAGAAGCAAGATTGAAAACTATAAGGAGCTGAAGTCTTTGAAGTGCTCTGTACCTAAAACTTGGGGATACTTTGGCTAGGTATCATTGAAGAATGTCATGGATGGATTTGTTTTGTATAGTTATGGGAGACAACATGAAATGGCTTCATTTATGATTGAGCTTAAATGTATGATTCAGTAAGAGAAACATAGAATAATTGTAGTATTATAGTGGAGATGTAATGTAATTTTGGTTGTTTGGAGTTATTTGCTGGGAACTCAATTTTAAGGGAAGTTCATGGTGTTAATTAGACTAAATGTTTTATTCTATTACCTCAAGTAGACACTATTTCGATGTGTGTGGATGAAATGAATTAATTGCACATAATTAAAAAAGCTAGGAAGGAACTTGCAATTTACTCATTCATCTTTCTTGCACATGCAATTCAACTTGCACAAAATAAAAAGATCTAAGTGCTTCGCTAGTCAAATTTTATGTATTAAGGGGTTTCATAAAAGTTCAAATTATAATCATGATGAGGAGGTGGAATATTTATCTAAGGAGTGCATCTATAGAAGACAATCATAGAATTTACATTATTACTTTAACGACATTAGTGGCTGAGGGATCTAATGGTATTTCCATGTAGTGAAGTTGGCAGATAAATCATGCAACTTTGTTTAAAGTACATCGGCTCTAAAATGTTGTAAGGTTAGCTGTCAAAATTTGTTATGGTGGTGAGCTAGATAGAAGTCCATATTTTATGCACAATGGTGCAAATAACATGTATCTGATGATTGCATTTATAGGAGGAATCAAGTTCCTTTGCCTTATTGCATGGGAGGAGCATGTGGAAGTATATTTAGTAGAATAAATATGAAAAATGATACTGATGCTTGTTCTGTAGTTAGGAAATTTGAAATGTATTACCTCTTAAGTATAAATAGAGAAACTTAGATGGCACACATGGGAAATAGGTGTATTAAATGATGCAGTGTGTTGAGAAGTTGTAGTACTAAGAATGGTCATGTAGTGGATAATAAATTAATGTAATTGTGGGACATAATGAAGCATGAATGTTATTGCCAGATTATAAATTGTAATTCAACCATAAACCATGGAAGCAAAAGTATGAAAACATATATAAAAAGTGACATCTTGGGTGCTATGTTATGCTTATATTTTATATGGAAGGAACTGCTAGCTATTCAGATAATTTTTGTAAGGGCCAAAGACAATAGGTGATTACATAGAATGTATGTTGTCTAGTTCAAATAGAACATAAAGTTAATAGAGAAAGATTCACAATGGGATAGAACATGCCTATAGGAGGTATGATAGTAATGTGATTATCCAAACCTCTTTATGATGCTATGGGTAATATTAGGTTATGTTGTCTTTGCTATTATCTACTAGCTATTTGCAAATGCTCTGTGTGCATATTTAAGTAAGCATTACGATACCACAAAATTTTACGTAGTTGTATTAGCTATTTGGTCTTCACAAGGAATAAGTGCAACAAAATAAAGTGTTTTTTATAGCCATTTATAAAGGTACATGGAGTATTAGCAATTGCTTTACTGGAGATAAGAGTAGAGAAGTTTAACAAGTAGGACATAGATAGACTTCTTGGTAGGAATTAGGAGTTCAATGTGCAGACATTGGTGGGTATATTTTGAGGCATTGTTGTGCTTTTGAGAAATTTGGTCGTGTTGAACATTTCTAAGTCCTCATTAATAGTTGTGTTATTGCAAACAAAAGCTATAAGTAAACAAGCTTGGAGACGTTATGTCGTGTATGCTTCTAAAGATTATGTTACTCCTAGGGAGGTATGTGATCAAATTAGAGTGATGAAAACAATTGCAGGTCCACTAATTGTTGTAAGTGATTTTAATTTTATTTTTTGTGCAAGACGAAAAGAAAGTTAGAAGAATTTTTTGAGTGTGCAGGTGCACCATTAATCTCTAGTTTCTTACAAGATCTATAGCTAGTCGACTTGGGTTTCCTTTGGAATAAGAATACTTGGTACAGTAACAAGGAAGGTAGTGCTTGCATTTATTAAGGACTATGTAGAGCCTTTGTGAACATTAAGGGTTTGGAAGCATATAACAATGCTACCATGTTACATCTTCCTTATATTGGCTCAGTTTATTGTCCATTATGTATTCAACTAAAATTGTAGCCAGTTGAAAGACTATATAAGAATAGCTAGTTTGAAAATGTATCACTTTCTTTATCATAGACAATGAGAATTGTACTAGAGTTTGTAGTATAATAGTAAGTGGAAGCTTGATGGATTTATTGTCTATGAAATTTTGCAGAGCATTGTCAGCTCTAGGACATTGTAGTGCAAATGAAATGAGAGATTTTCTTAGTAAAAAATATTTATTAGGGTGAGACATTTAGGTGCTGCAAATCAAGTATTTTGAGTGGGGTTGATCTAGTAGGAGCATGAGCTATTAGGTCAGCATATTCCATCTTTTCATAGATTAATGGACCCTGAGGAGACGTGATGGTGGCAATGTCTTAAGCTACTTTAGGCATACATTGGGGACCATAACAGCCATTTTTTAAGGTTGTGGGTACTTATACCTTTAGGAATAACTATATTCCAACTTAAGATGCTAATGAAGACTTGGTGACTTCTTCATATGAAATCATTGGTGTAATAATGTAGTTTTTTAGTTTAAAGTGGTGTAGTGATGAGGAGTATATTCCACTTACCCCCTATAATTCTAGCCTTATAGATGTATTGGCTGAAAGGAGGTGACATTTCCTTAGGAATCAATCCTTGATGAGGAAATTAGCACAAATGCAAAATCTATCATGATTAATAAGGCATTGTGCATTGATGACGTCATAGTAAATGTTATGTGTAGTTATTGGAATATTACTTAGATATTATTAATGCTATGAAATAGTTTTTTCATGATAGATATATGCCAAAAAAGTGGAAAGACACTTTGATCATAATCATTCCAAAAGGTTTAAGGTGCTTCAAAACCTAAATGGTTTAGAAGCATTAGCTTATGCAATATGATTTATAAAATTGTGGCAAAGATTACGATAGATAGATTGAACATTGTGCTACTTGACATCATTACTAGGAAGCAAGGTACATTTGTTGTTGGTAGAGCTATTTATGATAACATTCATTTGCCATAGGTGATTGTAGGCCCTATGAACACATCAAGAAAAAAAGAAGGGCATATGGTTCTTAACTTTGATATGGACTATGAATATGATAGTCAAATGATTGTTTATGATTAATATTTTGAAGATCGATGACATGTTTGAATGTCATAAGACAGATTGCTGAAGGTGAATTGGTATCCTACTTATCAAACTACTGGTTGGAATTTCTTTGAATTAATTTGTGGTCTACATTTATTTATATGAATGTGTAGTATCAATTAAAGGTGGAGGAATTTATCAACAAGCATGGAGAATAGGATTGTGAAAAGAAAAAAAAACATATTGGCAATTAACTTAGTCTTAGGAATTTCTTACATACTTTGCAAAATCTAATGTACGTGTCTTTTTTTAGGCAAAATGAAGACATTGTGCTCAAATTAAGCACATATTGCAGCAATATAAACTGTGTAAATGTGAGTGGGAATGATGTAGCTTGGGTGTGGAAAATTGAAAGTGTAACCTTGTGTGAAGATGTTCCTTTGGTGATTAATCTTGAATCTTATCGAACCAACTCTATATTTGATGTTAAGAATTTAATGCTGAGTGAGACATGTCTATGGCAATGCATCATGAAGGAAAATATCAAGCATTTCTTTTGGTAATGATTTAAGGAAAAAGTATTATTAGAGAGTAGCATCATTACTACTATTATTTGTAGAAGACAAAGAAGCTTCCATCATAATAACTCATTGTAGGAATTAAGCAACTAGGTGGGTAAAGTTATGTGATGTGGAGATTATATTAAAAATACAAATTAAAAAAATTAGGGGATTCTCCTAGTAATCCTTGAAAATTGAAAACAAAAAATAGTGTTAATGCAAAAAAAGTTGGAATTGGTAGAATAAAGAGCATTAGCTTCTTGTTTCCTAGAACTTTTAATGAACTATAGATGGCTTTGATCTTATTAGATGTATTTCGAAATATTACCTGGTATTTTTTAAGACTTCACTTTGTCATGAATGTAGGGTATTATGGCTGTGGTGAATAAGAGTAGAGAAGGATTTCATGTTTTAGTACTCATTGTTGTTTTGCTACAGATCATGTGAAGCTCAATTGGTGTAAGAATTGGAGGTTCATGATTACTTCCTTGGTGATGATCATGCCAAAAATGGCTCAAGCTTGACTTGACCATGGATACAACTACGAGATGGAAAGAAACAATATTATGTTTGATATGGATATGTTGATTAATAGGATTACAAATTTTGCAATTGTTTGTAATGAAGGAATGTATCAAATTGGTAACAAAGAGGGTATGAAATTTTTTGAGGTGTATTATGCAGAAAATTCCTAAATTAAGTAAAAGAAGAGGAAGATATTAATAATTAGCAATTGGAAGATTGGTTATGCATCTAAGAAGACTATGTAGCTATTTTTGAGAAACAACTTAATTTTATGGTCATGGAATCACTTTGATAGAACTCTTATATAGGTGAGAGTTTCTTTAGTTCCCTAGAATTGATACTTTATTTCCAAGGTAGAGAAGGATGTCTTTAGAAGGAGGAACTCTAAGGGAAGTTGGTATTTTTCCTTAAATTGAAATAGTGGCCAGGAGATTCAACCTACATTCTTGTATTATAACCATAGAAATTTGATTTGCTATATTACTATTGATTACATGGAGTTCACTTGGCATGAGAATAGGAGGTTCTCAATTAATTGTATGGAGAAGGTCTAGTTGGACAAGGTTCATGCTTGGCTCGAGCTCTACTGCAATAATAAGATGGCAACAAGCAACACGAAGTTTGGTCAAGGTATGGTGTTTAATAGAAATGCTAATTTTTGAAGTCTTTGAAGCTGAGGAAGGTCTCAAAATGGAAATGAAGAGGATGTGTAATTAATGGAGATATATGCTTTGAATAATCCTTGGAGATATCAAAATAGTTAGATGTTATATATGTTTAGTCATTGGAAGACTAGCTATGCATCTAAGAAGCTTGTGTACATTAGTTTATTATAATAGGGGCAAATTGGGGGTAATGGTGTGCTATATTTGAGAAGTAATTTATTTGATGGCTAATGAAATGCTTGGACAAAATTTTTGCATTAGCAAGGGCTTCTTCAATTGCATATAATAGGTACTTTATTATTAAGGAAGAAGAGAACGTCTATAGGATGACAATCTCAAATCAAAGCTGAAATATTTATTCAATCACAAACAATAGTGAGATACTATGCCACTACTTGTATTTGAGGGCTTGGTGCTTTGTGATAGCTTAGTGCATCTAAAATGTAGACCTAGCATGGTCAAGAGTGCTATAGAGCCATGGTTTTTGTCTAAATTAAGTTTCTTTAGCTAACAATATATTACTGCATTTACAATTTTTGATAAGCAAAAATTGGGTTTTTGTTTTTATCTTTTCGAAAACTGGGTGGAGAACTTTAATATGTGTTAAGAGGATTAACTTTTGAGCTATAATTGGAACTACTTTGTCTAGCCTTTGACCATATTGTCTTGGTGTAATGTTGCTTTATGGAGGCCTTGGGTGGAGCTCGAGATTGTATAGTCATCCTTACAGGTGGTTATTATCTATGTGAGATGTGGTAGCAATGATTCCTAGAAGTGTTTTGTGGTGTATGCATCAAAAGATTAAATGATTTACCAAGTAGTCTGGTACAAAATTATTGAATATGCAAAGCTTGGTGAACGATTGGTTATTGTAGGTGATTTTAATGCACTAGTTGTACAAAATGAGAAGAAATAATGAAAATAATTTAGTAGTGGGTAGTTTCAATGAGTTCTCAAGTTTCATGAATGATTTACATGGGAATAAATTGGGATTTATTGATAATAAGTTAATTTTGTGTAACAATGAGGAGGCAGTGCTTGTATATATGAAAGATTGGATAGATTTCACATTACTATAAATGATTTGTAGGCACTATAGTACTTTTATGACACATCTTCATTATATTGGTTTAGAGCACAAATTTTGCTTATTTATTGTAAATAACTATCTTTGAATAAAACAAAGAGGATAACCCTATTTCAAAACTTAAGGCTTTGATTTCCACATTTAGTTTCTATTTTATAGGTAGCTTGAAGAAGATTTATTGTGTTCTACCCTAAGGATGTTCTATCTACTAAATTCAATAGAGCACTATCAACTTTAAAGAAATGAAGTGTGGCTGAACTTATCAATATTCTTAAAATACCTCATTAGTTTGAGTAGGAGATCAAGAGCTTCAACATAAAGAATATGAGAGTGGGGTTAACATAATAGGAACACGATCATTTAGCACAACATATTTTCTATAATAGCAAGGATAGGGCTTTTGAAGAAGCATGGTGGAAGCAATGGGCAAAGATTTGCTGAGCTTACCTCAGAGATTAGAACTTGGTTTTCATTCAAGTGGTGAGTACTTTTAAATATAGAAGCAATTATTACATAACCTTAAATTTGATAGTAGAAAATTGTTGGCTTCCATAACTAAGATTAAAGGTATACTGATGTAGTTATTTAAAAAGAAGTGGCATAGTTTTGGGCAATGTAATCCTCTAAAACTTTTCCATGTTATAAGAGGTACTAAGAGTACACAACTAATAAATTTGATGGCTCTAATGAAAAATGATGAGTTCATGAATGTTGTTATGTGTATTAGAAGAATCAAAGCCCCTACTATGGATAGTGACTTTATAAAGTTTTGCATGGATATTGAAATATTCCCTTGGTAGATATTATCACTATTGTTAAACGATCCTTTAAAGATAGCTCTATGCCTAAAAGGTGGAAAGACACACTGGACATTGAAATTCCTAAACTATGTGGTGCTTTTAAACCAAAATAGTTTGCACCTATTAGTCTTTGCAATGTGATATAAATTATTGTCACTAATGTTTTGGTGGGTAGACTAAAGTTGGTACTTCTTGATATTATTACCAAGGAAGAAGTTGTTTTGTGACTAACCGTGTCATATCTCATGATATATTTTTGGCATAGGAGATGGCTATGTATA
Organism: Vanilla planifolia; assembly: GCA_023846275.1. NCBI lineage: Eukaryota > Viridiplantae > Streptophyta > Magnoliopsida > Asparagales > Orchidaceae > Vanilla > Vanilla planifolia. The sequence continues at coordinate 584,473 of JAIUJO010000269.1, forward strand.
TAAACTTATTTAGTCCTAAAGTGTGTCTCACAACATTAAATTTGGACATGCACTAGTCTTACTATAAGATTAACTAGAAGTTAAGGCTTGATATGCCAAAGCATTTATAGTTCCAAAATCTTTTGCATTATTGGGATTGTATCACTATAATAAGATTTGGGATTATGTTAGATGGGATCTACATTCTGGGGGTCGAAGTTTCTATGGGTGTTAAGTATGCGTGTCAACTTTCACTATATCTTTTTACTATTGTGTCTAAGTATCTCTCTTAGATTATTAAACACCAAGTAGGATAGAATCACTCGATTAAGATTAGGATTGGCCATTCCTCACCAATGGTTACTCACTCTTTATATGGCAATGACATGTTCATTTTAGCACTTGCAACTTGCGTAATGTTTTTTTGTTAAAACAAGCTTTCCAAATTTTATTTCACTAGTAGCATTGGATCATTTCTGGCAGCATTAGTGAGCATGAACAATCTTTGAAGTATACTTTTATGTAGACTAAAATGAGAAATTATATGATATAGTGGTTTTTAAATAGAAATTCAAACATGCCTTGGGAGTTTTAGATTACTAGTTACTAAAGAAAGTATTATTCTTGAAAGGAGGTTGTATGTATGAATCCACTATGATTGGAGTGAATTGAAATCTATGATTTATGGGCTTTGAGATGTAGCTTCATATGGAGGTCCTATTAGAGTGTATTATATGACATAATTAGGTGTTTTAGATTATGCATTTCCTTGGAGCAAATTAAAAAAGTGGATGTTATTTACTTCAAATGTAGTGAGAACAAAAAGATGGAATAAAATTCATTTATAGTAGCATGTTTATAATCTAGAATTTAACAAGAGATGAAGCGACGAGGGTTCAAAAATTGTAATTATACCATCGAGCTAGTGTTTTCATGTGGAGAATAGTTTTGAATTTGATTCCAACTCACCCTTAGTTGCGATCAAGAGGTATTCGGATGCAAGTGCTTTGGCCTTGGGACTATAAGAGGAAAGAGGATTTACAAGATAGCGTATGAGATTGTTATATGGCAATGGAATTTCGGGTGTGAAATTTCATAAATGCTCATTTCGTGCTTCACTAAGTAAATGGAAAAGGTTTTAAATGGTTAAATTAACTTTTTAATTTGATGGCAGTGAATTTATGTAATGCAACTACATCTCACACAATAAAGTTTGCCACTTTACCCTTATATCACCTTTTGTTTAATAGAAATTTGTGGGCACACATGTGCAAGGTGCTTTATTTAGTTGCAGTTCTATGGAGTATTCATTTTGTTACTATTATATTGATTTCATGTTTCATTTCTCAATCCCATCTAACAGGAGTTCTATTAGCCTTCATAGTCTATTTGTTACCCTTTATTGTTTTCCTCCTCCATTGGGTGGGTGAAGATCAACTACAACATAGTAATATAAGAAACTGTAGTTGATGGAATTGGTATAGTTATTTAGGATGTATTTTTGTTGAAGCGGGTAGGAAAAAAGGTTTTCTATTATGCTGCATTGGTGTTGGTTCAAAGGAGCCTATATATCGTAGAATATGAATGCATGATTATTTGTGTAATGTTTTTTTGTTAAAATTAGCTTTCCAAATCTATATTTCACTAGAAGTATGGGATCATGTCTGATAGCATTAGTGAGCATGAACAATCTTCAAAGTATATTTTGTGAAGGTAAGAGTGATAAATTATATGATATAGTGGTCGTTAAGTAAAAATTCAAACACGCCTTGGGAGTTTTAGATTACTAGCTATTAAGGAAAGTATTATTCTTGAGAGGAGGTTGTACTTATGAATCCACAAATGATTGGAGTGAATTGAAATCAATGACTTGTGGGCTTTGAGATGCAGCATGGAGGTTCTATTTGAATTTTACCAAAATATTTATATAGCTATGAATGGAGATTTGTTGTGGGGTTGCTTGTCACGAAATGCTGAAGTTGCTATTAGGAAGACAATGATTAACTTGTGATGTCAGAATTGCTCCTTGTGGATTGCATATTGCAACAATTTTCTCATGGTATAATGCAAGTGTTCTATTAACCATGCAAGCAGTCGATATCATTAAAAAAACCCAAATAAAGTAACACTTCGTGGGCCCAACAAGTCATGCACGTAGGATGTCGCAAAGTGACAGAACACAGTGCATTGTCATGAGCAACTAGGACTGAAGCCCAACATGCACAAACCCTAGTGCATAATGCATCAATCAACTTCATTTTAACCATAGGCCACATTACATTGCACATTGCTCCTTGTGTACTGCATATTGCAACAATTCTATTACGAAAGTGGCAAGTCTCATAATAATGTGGCTCTACTTTTATGCTCAAATAATCATTATTGATGAATAGGGTAAAGAAAGTGACATTTTTTCCTAAGCATAAAGAACCACTATAAGTACAATATTAATATTTGATATGAGAAAGAAAGAAAAATGTTTTAAACCTATGTGATATCTTTAGGTTTGTAGGGACAAATATGGTTCAACATTTTATTGCATGTCAATGGATTGTGATAATTTGTAGAAAAGTCAAAGTGGTATCATTTCGATATTGCATCGTATAACTTCCATAATGGGCAATGTTAGCTATTTCGACCTTAAACCAAGGCAAGCCTCCAAGGATTTTGATGCAAATTGCACAATATTATAAAAAGTACCATAATAAGTATCGAACAAAGTGCCACAATAAGTACCATAATAACTATCACAATAAGTAAAGCAAGTCTACATAGCAAGCTTGTGAGCAAGAGGTTTATTGAAACATTTAAAATGTCTACATTGTCAAGGTGAAGAATCCATTATGACATAAGGTTGGATCTCTATTGACCATGGTAATAAGGGAAATCTGACACATTTAACTCTCATTTGTAAGGCACTCAACCCATCATTCATACCAAACAACCAATTATTATAATTCCTATGCCATCAAACTTTCTATGACTCTAAGCGAGCTAATGGTCATGTGCCCTTTGGGTGCAAAGCCTTAAGTTTTGGCCTATAGGAAAATGATAGGGTTTATGCATTGCATCTTAACATTGCTTCTAACTTAAAGGTGTTTAATCATATCACTTCATATGATTGCTTTACACATTTAGCTTTTTTATCAATTGTGATGACTAATCCAATGAATCAATGATTCTTATCATACTACATTAAATTTCTATCATGACATATTCATTAGTATGGTAAAACTAACCAATCTCATGATGTTCAAAACCCAGCTTATGTTCCTAATTAGTGAGATAATAATCTAAGATTGGGTGAATTCTACTTAACAATGATATGAATGGCTAATATTCGAGGATCAAAAAGAAACATTTCTATAAATCCCTTAGTTTCCATAAGCCAATTATCCCTATGGTAACTTTTTGGAACCCCTAGATTCAAATTCTGAAAGCCTAAACGATCAATAGGCCAGGCTTTCATAGTTTGTATTTGTGTTAGAAATTAAAATAAAATGTTCTTTTATCATTTTGTTTCATACAAGATATTTTCATTCATTGAGCTCATCTTAGGACACCAATATTATCTTTTAACAAATGTGCCACCCCAACAAAACTACCCACTTGATAATATCTTTTGCATAAATACACTAGTTGAGGTGAGACTTGGTGCGAAATAGAGGGGTTGCCCCCAACTCTATCTCATGGAATAAGAAAAATAATATTAACAATGATAGTATTTCAATTCTATCAACATATTGATCCACACGTTTTTGTGGCTTTTCACAAAATCAGGCTAGAGTCATGCCCAATAGGTTATTCATTCACTACTGATTCTATCGTGCCCATTCCCTTAGTTGTGGTCTTATTAGAGAATAGAAAAGGCCTATGAGAATTTCATTAATTTATTCATTTTCATCACTATTTAAATGATAGGACATTTGACTGCCCTAAGAGATTTATACTTACTACCATCGTTTACTGATGCTCGATTTGATTCCTTGACTTTGACATTCAAGCCTTAGTAAAATTTGCATTTTGCGAGCATCCTCCAGGACCATCACTATACTTTGTTTTACTTAAATAGTTGGATCCCCCGAGTCCATGCAAATTTTGAGTTGATTGTTTGACACTTGGAGAGGTCTCTCATATAGGTATGTCCCAATTGGCCTTTTGAGTAGTGCAAGTCTACCCACGTACACTACATAAGTAGCTCAAGTAGTCCATTGACAACTGAAGGGCTTGGAAATAATACCATTTTTCCTAACCCTTAGATCCAATCATTCTCGTGAAATTATTGATCCATTTTGTGGACTTCCTATGACTAAAATGCTCCATGAACTAGAGGGTGTTCACCTTGAAGTCTTAATGCTATCATGATTATGAAAGAGCATGTATTGCACATTACATCTTGATTATTAAGGATAATTAGGGACAGATCTGACATCACTCAACTTGTGGTACTTTCCAACCACTTGGCCTACCTCTACTAAGCTATTTTTTGGGTCATCTAGCTTCTAATAAAAAAAGATAACTCGTCTCTATGATCCCACTGACATCTTTGGACAAATTTATGTTTCCATTAATTACGGCATCTTCACTTAAGATTTTTTACTTGGCCATTTTTTGAAGCTTGTACCTAATGACACTGTCCGACAGGATTCCCCTATCACTTAGGATTGGCCAAACCATGTGCAAGTGTTGTTCACATGGAACCTTTCACCCTTTTAGCCTTCAAATTTCACATTATAATATTTCCTTCTACCGCCAAGGTGACTCTAGTGAATTCTCCACATAGGCTTGCCCATGTGTCTTACATTGATCATTTTAGTGTTCTTTTTATGAAGTCATTGCTTGGATCAACTAACTCATGCACAAATGCCACTTACATGGAACCTTTCCCCTTTTTATCCTTCAAAGGTCACATTGCAATATTTGCTTTTATCACCAAGATCTTACCAGTTGATACTCCACATAGGCTTGCTCCATGTGGTTTGCATTGATAGCTGACCTTTCTAGTTGCAACACATTGCATTATGTCAATGACAAAGTGTTAGGTGTACACTTAAACACCTCTCTTTTCAAGGGGTAGTTGATTTGGTAGGTGAGTTGTTACACACTTAGTAGAATCATCTTCCATGGCCACTATCTTATTTTCTTAATTTTCTAACACCCTTTATAAGCTATAGGTTAGTAAATAGTTGGACATTATAACCGAACATTCAATTCATCCCACATTACCTATTACACTTACTAAGAATAGACCACCAAGAGCCTAAACTTCTTAGCTCAACCAATCAAAGTGGTTTAGACTTCTTGCCAATTCAATGTTAAAGAGTAAGTCAAGGGCATTGTGGTGCATCTCATATTTGTAGGTTACTCAATGTTGCAGCCCCCTGGACCACAAACAATATAGTTTGGTAATTTTGTTACCTTTTTGTTGGATAGTTGGCTTTCTTTTGATTGCTACTTGGCTAACATATGTTAACATGGATGTGGAGCATCCCACATTAGAAACAAAGTTGGTGAAATAGATGTGCTTTGCTTCAAATTGAGGTAGGATTCAATGGTAGACCTAAAGACTATATAAGCCATAATTCTTCAAGGATGGATTTCACATGGGCATGGAAAGTGTAAGAGCAACCTCAAGTAAACATTTTCCTTTGGAGAATAGAATTAAATATTCTTTCTAGTTGCACATTGCTTCATGGAAGAGGGATTGAGACTTCTAATTTTGTCATTGGGGTTGTACTATCATTGAAAGAGTGCAACATTATTTTCAGGAGTGCCATATTATGAAAGAACTCTGATCTAGTAGCTTTATAAATGATTGATTAATTATTAATGGGATTAATTATAGGGATGTCACTTCTATTTTTGAGCTCCTTAATTAGATGTCTTTTAATATCTAGGTGGCAACAACTTGTTAAGAAGTTAGATGTGCTACTCTAACTTTATTCTACCTTTATTGTAATAAGACTTTTATGGCACATGTGAAAAAGGTATTCAATTTAGCTTCTCTTCAAAGGAACATTCACAACGTAGATACTTCTTGTTACAACTACCCAATCATCCCCTTGAGCTCTAATGGCATTAGCAGGCTATCTATTACTTCTTATTAGACTCCTGCTTTAATGGATTTGATTAAATTCAATTGCAAGATAGTTGTCCATGATGATTTGAATGTAGAATTTTTATTTTTTTGAATGGGATGACACATATAGACGTGTTATTATTATAGAAAAAATTTTGTTTCCAGTTTAGCTTCTACCATGGAGATTATTGGTATTCGTGACACAATGAAACTTTTGAGAACTCTAGTTCCTAATGTCAAGGTAGTGGTGATTGAATCAGTTTCAATTAATACCCTGGCACACTTAATTTGTAACTTTTTCCTACAATAAACAATAGCTCGTAGTAAAGTGTCATTGCATATGTTCAGGGTATGCAGTCCTTCAAACTATGCCATTTTTTATTTCTAAGGAAATATTGCTATGGATTATGTTGCACATCATGCATTTTAATAATTTTGATTGTGATTGTGACTAAGGAATAACCCTTCTTAAATGACTTCAACATTATCTGTTAAAAAATTTTATGTAGAGTTCAAAAAGAAAAATTCACCAATCCCTTGTTCGCATAGTCTATTATTGAGACTATAATAGTATCTGGACATCTTAGAGCCCTCACCATTCATTCTTAATTAATGAAAATGACCTTGAAAAATCCTATCATGGTGGATGGTCATTCATAATACCATAAATTTTCCTTCTAACTATGAAATATCAATGTCCATGACTAACCCTCAAAACTGTTACTCAATTCCCAAAGAACAACATAATGGGATCAAAATCCTATGATGTTATCACATGCTAATGTATCGAGAATGTGGGTTTTCTTTCAGCTCTCTAATTTCTTCAAAGTAGTGGCACTGAGGAATGAACTGACCAACTAAGGTAAGAATGCATCTTTGGCAAATGGATCAGGATGATTAGAGCACACAAAAAGAAAGCTCAATCGATTAACTACCACAACGTAAATTTATGCTATTAGAGCTGGAAAGACCATGATTGTTGTTGCCAGACCAACCCATCATTGGATACTTACTAAGGTATTTTGATTGTACTCATTCTAATTTCTAGGCATGTGAAGCCTAGTATATTTTTTAATATCATTAACTCTTTATTTTAAGATGGGGTAATTAGTGCAATTACTACATTCTTTGGATGTGGTAGCTTTCTCTAGAGCTTCCTATGCAAAATCGGATACTAATTCTCCTTCACTTGCCACCACCATGATTGGTCATTGTCATATAATCAAATTTTCAATGGGCAAAAATTTGATTGTTGCATCTTGGCACGGAGGTCATGCGATCCAAATCATCAAGAAGTCAAGCAAAATCTACATCGACCTTTTACTCAATAAATGCATCTCTCAAAAAGTCAGGATTTGGAGCACATATTAACTATATAATTACTACAATTTTTAAAATTAAATTTACTATTAAAATACTATAATTGATTTAATGAGCTATTCAAAGTTTTATAGCCTAAAATTGTTTATACTTACATATGCATGGCTTAATCTTCGAGACAAGCATATGGCTGATAATAGGATCAATTAGGTAGCAACACATTGAAGAAGTACTAGGTAGCACCTTATGTCATAATTGACACATTTATCATCTCTCGCAATGCTCTATAAAGGAGGTGCAAATACTCCCAAGTTGTGTTGCAATCAGTCAAGTTCAAAAATGTTTTCTCTTGATAAAAGCATTCTGTGACGACAATCAACCATTGCCGATAATAATGACCAAAACGAGTGATTTCTAAGATGGTGCCAACACGATCTACGATGTTGACACTTTGAATAGCATTATAGAATTTAGAAATTGTAAGCATAAAAGAAGTGTGACATCAACAAAATAATTGAATGGAACATACCCATCCAATAGAAAAATGTGTAACATATGAACTTCATCCACCAGAACGATTGATTTCATGACAAAGCCATACAAATAATGACCAATCACACATTAAGAGGTGGCCAAGACATAAAAAGTAGCACTACAAAAAACATCCCTTTACTAAAGTAGTCTAAAGCCAATCTATTCCCATTAACATAGAGAGCACCAATGATATAACAAAAGAAGAATAAGTGGTCTAATTAATATTGAAGGCTTTGGCAACCACCCACATAGCAATTGTAGCAAGCCCTAGAAAATGGTCATAGGAATACAAATGATCCATAGTGTCATACACTGATCAAATAATAACTAAAATTACTAAAACTTATTGTACCTTTCAATTTGAAGATGTTGAGCATGACTAAAGCAACTACAATAGGTTTTTTCCAAGGTCCATGTCAAGATAGGAAGCAAACTATATGCTCAAAACTTGGCCATCCACCAAGAAACACCACGTTAACCACTTAAAAAAGTTCTAATTCCACATCAAATTTGCACTACATACCACACAATACAGAGACAACAACACGCTTAAGTAACTCATAGCCAAATCTAATTTGCACCACTAAAGGTTCACTACAACATTGGAAAAAACTACACCAAACAATGCCAGAGCAACAAGAATGGTGAAATAGTTCCACATTTCACTTAGTCAAGTCTGAATTAGAGTTGCACATCATTTTGGCATTAGTATTCTAATTTAATGACAATGGTCAAAATGAGTTTTGCATTTTGAGAAAAATGGCACACATGAAGTAAGACACCATAAGAGCTAGGCAAAGGCCCCACCTATGAAACCATGAAGGGTAGTAGCATAGAAGATGAAGACATTGGTAAGTGCATACAACACCACCGAACTTTCACTATAACTGGAGCAAAACTACAAATCACAATGATATCAATGTTGTGTATTGTATTATGCTGCTCAATGCCCCATGCATATTGCATATTAAAATAATTTTGTCAAGTAATAATGCAAGTCTTCTAGTAAAGAAGCTTTGCATCAATGTCCAACTAATCGCAAGAATGAATAACATATAAAAATGACACATTTTCCATGCACATTGAATTAATATAAGTACCACTCTAATAAGAGATGTGAGCAAGCAAGGAAAATTTATGAAACTTCTGTGATATCTTTGGGTTTTGTTGAGATGAATCTACTGACAAGTGGGGTTGGATATCAATGTATCATGACAATTTGTTGAGAATAGAACGTGCTATATTTCCTATATTGCACCACGAACTTCCATAATGGGTAGTGTATGATATTTCATCCTTGCACCTAGGCAAGCATCCAAGCGATATACGTGACCTCATAGTACTACATATATTACCAATTGAAGTAACACACAAAGTACCACATGTGGTAGCACACAAAGTGTTACAATAAGTATCATAATAGGTAAAGCATGTAGAGTGAATGGAGCAAGCAAGCAAGGGGTGCTCTAAAAAGATTATGATGCTATGTTTCTAATGAGATGAATCTATTGTGACATAGGACTGAAACTTAATGGATCATGGATGCAAGACCACAGTACTACTAATAATGCACCATTATAAGTTTAAGTCACCTACAAAGGATTCTACCCATTGTTCACACTTAGTTTTCATTTCTTGAGGAGTTTTTGCCATCACAACTTTTTGCAACTATAGTCGAACCTGTGGTGGTGTGACCTTGGCATACAAAGAGCTTATTATCAACAATTAGGAGAAAAATAGGACTAGGCATCAAATCTTAGTGTGGAGTTTGACTTAGAGGCACTAAATCATATTCTTGAACACAAAGGCTTCATGTTAGTGGTCTTTCAACCATGTGTGGTGACCAATTCTGTGAATCAGTGGTTTCTCTTATACTAGGTTAAACTATTATCATGATACATTCATCAGTTAAGCAAAACTCACTTATCTCATGGTAGTCTAAATCAAACTCAAAGTAGTTTTTGGTAGGTGGACAATCCATCATTTGGCAAATTATATTTCATAATGATAGAGAGAACAAAAATAAAAAGAAGAAAAAGCAATATTTCTATGAACATATGATCACCATATGCTAGTTATCTCTATAGTAAGATTTTGACACTTATAGCTTAAGTTTTTTAAAGTCTAAAAGATCAATATGAACTCTTCACCTATTCAAATTTGTCATAAAAATAAGAATTCTATAAGCATTTATCTATTTATTCTACACAAGATTTCTGTTATGATTGAGTTCATCTTAGAAGACTTGTGTTATCTCTTAACAATTGTGTCAACCTTGCCAAACTCAATACCTGATAATGTCAATTTCCTATATCAACCCATTGAGGTTAGAAATGGAGCCAAAAGGAGGGGCTGGACCCCACCTTTATCACATAGAATAAGCAAAATAATGTTAAAATTAGTGACATTTCAATTCAATCGACATGCTGACTCCACTTGTGCTACACTTCTCAAGTCATTTCATAATGTTGGACTAGAGTCAAGCTCAATAAGGTCTTCATTCCTCACTGATTCTGCCAACCCCATTCCTTTGATTGTGATTTTTCTTTACAATAAATAGGGATAGTGAGAATCTCATTAATCCATTCATACATATCACTAATTATATAACAAGGCATTTGGTTACCTTAAGAGTGTCACAGTTAGTCCTATCAATTACTTATACTAGGTTCAATTTCTTGACTTTAGCATTAAGAGTATTAGACATAAATAAAATTTTGTGAGCATTTGCAAGAAACATTTTAACAATTTATTTTAATTAAATTGTATGATCCCTATGTTTATAGTAGTGATGAGTTCATTATTCGACACCGAAGAGAATGTCCACATAGGGGTTGGTACCAATCCATAATCTACTTGAGGCACGTTGACCCACTTTCACTGCGTGAGTTGGTCAAGTAGTTTGTTGATTGCAGAAGATTTAAGATTGGAACCCATTTGCCCAACCCTTTAGCGCCAATCTTTTTCTATAAGTTATGGATGCATTTTGTCAAACTCACTTGTGTACATTACATTATCAACTAGAGATTGTTCACCTTGTGGCCCTGATGCATATGTGAGTATAACTTAGCGTGCAAGGTTGTGATTATTATTTTTTTCATCATAAGACTGCATTTATTTTCTACATTTAATTAGTACTTTTATACCACCTCTATTGTAACCAACAATCGCATGTCATAGATTTTATAATTTTTTTTACAATATTACAACCAAATTACACATATAAATACAATACTAAACTTACTACATGATTAACATGTCATTCAACTCAAGTCTTGTTGTGCAAGCCTTTGAAGTTTTAATTTTTGTTATAAGCTAACCGTATGTGTAATATACTTTTTGTTGTGCTCATATATGCTTAAAATGTTAGTGCCAATGAAAGGCTAAGCCAACCATAATTGGCTTAGTAGGATATCTCTAATAATAAAAAAATATGCAAACTAAGCAATAATTTTGGAAATCCACATGTAGGATTTAGCACAAGCATGAATCATAACATCTAAGTATGTAGAGTCTAGTTTATGTTAAAATGTTAAAAACATTATGATATGCTACTAAAAGAAAAGCATGCTACAATCTCGAAAACAAAGATAAAAAGATGTAGTCTTATTTATAGACATCTGTTTGCATATAACTAAGTAAATCTTAAGATGGCCAGTGCTACTACTCCCTCACCCTCAGTGTAATCTATTAGTGTCCTCGTATTTGTTTACTTAATTCTAATGGAAACCTCTTTAATTGATTTACCATACCATGTTTTCCTACACAATGATGTTTAGAATTTTTATATTTTGGAATGGCTATGTCCTTATAGCAAATTATAATGATGCAGTCAACTAGCCACAAGCCACCACATGATGAAAACTTAATATACTTTCATATGCACAGTTCTTATTTTTTATCTTATTTCATTAGTATGCATTTATATTAGCATATCAATGTCATGCTTGCATTGTTAATCATGCAAAAAATTTCACATTTGTATGTTCTCAACATTAAATGACATACATCTACCTACATGTATAATTTCAAATGATTCTGTATATAATAATATTACATCAGTGCATCAGTATCACTTGTTCTATTAAAATTCACATGCATGGTCTTAAATTCAACAATAAATATTACATTAGACATAGGCATATACTATTTATGTTAGATCGCATATATCCGTTAACAATATAAATTCCCATTTTTTTTACATAAAGTTGTACTACAGCAATTCATTAATATCACATATTCCATACATAATTCATATACAAGGTCTTAATTTCATCAATCAATAACAAATTTGGCATATACATATAATATTTATATTAGAGTGCCCACTTCACATGAATGGTCTTAATTTCAATAATAAGCAGTGCATGAGATTTACAAATATAACATTTATGTTAGAACTCATATTTCATAAGAAAAATCTTAATTTAAAAATCAACCCTACATCAAACATAGGCATGTAATATTTATGTTTGTGTTTGCATTATATGTAAAGTCTAAATTTTCATAATCAACACTGCATGATATTTATATATATATATATATATCATATTTATGTTAATGTTCCTCTTATAAATTTTCATACTGTTTAAGATAGCTTTGTAGCTGTTCAACTATCCTTTTTTGTCATTTTTTGTTCATCAATTGTTATTTCATCAACTTAATTTAAAGAGTTTTACACAAATTGAAAAATTTTAAGTTATCAATATGGAATTGCATGACAAACTTCTTTAATCAAAAAAATAATCTCTTTATGTCCTCATTTTCTTTTTTTTTCTTTTCTAAAACCCTAATTTTCCTTCCTACTAATGGTTTCTCCTAAGCTTTCCAAACAAAAAACAATTGAAAACTATAATAGGGAACTTTAATAATGATATTTTCTAATAATCTCATGATTTCTAATTTAAACATTGCATAAATAAATAAGATTTTGGGTTTTAGCTTTTTCTGACTTTCGTGAGATTTCTAAGATGTTGATCAACTTCAAATTCTTAATTCCCTTGAAAGGATGATGACAATCATTACCATCATCATCGACAAAGTCATGCACATTAGGCATGGTTGGGGTGAAAAAGATTCTATCTTTGAAAATAAAAATTGCATATTATATATATAATATATAATATATAATATACAATATCTAATATAATATTATTTATTTTTATTAGCTTTGATAATTCATTTTAATTCCAAATAAGCTTTGATTAATAAAAAATAAATATTATTGATCTCAACTTAATGAGATATATCTAATTTTTTATTTATTTTTTTTATTTTTAAGTACTTCATTTTTTTAGTGTTTTGGCATGTATGATGAGAAAGTTCAACATATACCTTGTTTGAGTATTAGCAAAGTTAGAAATTCTACACTTTTTTAAGAATTTTGTCTTGAAGATTTAGAATAAGTTAGTATTCTTCATTCTCATATCATCCTTGAGTTGCTAAGCAAGTTCATGTTCTATTTGATTGTGTCGTATGCTTTAACCATAAGAATTACTTTCATTCTAAATTGTTTAATCTCTTTAACTAAGATTCTTATAGGCTTCTCTTTGTAACTAAGATTTTGTTGCACTTTTATAATGTTTGGTCATATTGCATTACATATAGCATGGATCAAAATTTCATTTACCATACAATTGAATAATTAAATATATTATGCATATCTAGTAATGCTAAAGGTAGTGCTACTTTGCATAAACCCTCTTCAACTCTTTCCAATATTTAAAATAGTTCAATGTATGCTGGCTAGAGCGTCTTATTTTTACCTTCATTAAAAAAACATTTAAGAACGCATGTCTCCTTCTTAGAACTATATCGTCTATGTTTTATGTCAAAGTACTTCGTTTGATTATCTTATTCTTTTTTTAAATATTTTGTCATTTATTTTAATCTTCTATTTTTTTTCATCTATCAGTTTTTGCCCCAATTAAGCTTTGCCACCTACTTCATTCTAACAAAATCATTTCTTATTATACAATGCCCCATATGATTCCTTCCTATGTTGTACTGATTACTTTTACTATAAGTAAATTCAATCAATACGAGATGAGTATCTTAAGCTCCACAAAAATCTAATACAGTTAGTATAAACAAATCCTGTAAAGCCTTTATAGTTCTTTTAGTCTATCCACCTCTTTGAGGTTGAAATATTATGCTAAATCTTTAATTAAGTCTAAGTGATTCATGTGCATTTTCTTAGAAATGGGTTTTACTGAGAATCTCGGTTAGAAGTGATTGCCTTCGATACTCCACATAATCTCATAATTTGATCAACATAAATTTGTGCTTTCCTTTCAGTTGAATAAATAGGTTTAGTGGGTACAAAATTGGCTAAATTTTAAGTCTAGCATTAATTAATCATATAGCATTATATCCATGAACGAGTTTTCGAAACCCATCCATAAAATCAATTAATATTTCTCTTATCTTCATATTGGCAATATATGTTCTATTCTTATAAAATTAAACTCTTTTATTTAAATTAAAATTTGTTTCCATTCTTTAAAAAATGCTTGATTTGTTAGATGTCTTCATTTATATTTTGAGCAACTTTTAAAGATTCCGACTACTCTTTTATAATAGCTAATTTAGAAAACATTCTTCTAAATGTTGGTCATATTGCATTTAATTCCAATTAATTGATTTTAACAACTCATTTTGCTTTTTTAAAGCTTTATATCATGCAATGAAGATTGGCTCCCATGCTTAATATAATACAACATTGGCTTAACCTAGATGATAAATAATCTTCATATCATAATCCTTAAATAGCTCCAACTACTTTTAGTGTTATAAATTTAACTCTTTTTTGTGTGGAGATATATTCAAATATTGGTGATAAATAAATAGATAGCTTTTTATATCGTGAAGATAGTGTGTCTAAATCTTTAAGAAATCTGCTCAAAACTTTGTTTCCATATTCAGCAACACTAAGATATGTGCTAAAACAAATTTCTCTATTAAAGTTTGCAAACTTTTTTGTAGTCTTGCCTATTCAAAAATCGTTATCTTCTATGTTAATCTTCTTAATGTTACTAAAATTTGAGAATATTATATTGCAAATTTTTATAATATTTAGCCAAATATAAGAAGCTTCATGATTTTATTATGTTTCTAGGCCTGGATCATTAATATTATGTCTTACTTTTTAAATATCTATAGAGATTCTTTTTACACTACAACATGAGCCAAGAAAGTTTCACTAGACAACCAAAAGTTATATTCTTAAAATTTTACATATAGTTAGTGATCTTGTATCATCTGTAACACAGGATTGAATTGTCTTTTGTGTTTTGTTTTATCTATAGAGTAGATCAAGATATCATCAACAAAAACAATAATGAAATTAACTACCCATTTCTTATTCATTTTATTCATCAAATTCATAAAAGATAAAAAAGTATTTGGTAAATCAAAAAGTAACATAGGAAAATAAAAATGATCGTATCTAGTTCTAAAAGTATCTTTTAGAATGTTTTCTGTTCTAGTTTTTTACTGATGTTAACTAAATATCTAGTCAATCTTTGAACAAAATTAACTCCATACAATTGATTAAACAATTCATTTATTCTAAGTGGAGGATATTTATTATTAATTATGATATGCTTAATTCACTATATTCAATATATATGTTTTAATTTCCATCCATCATCCTTGCAAATAATATAATTAGTTTTATTGCAAGAGGAGTTTTAAATATGTATATTTCAACTAGCATTCATGTAATCAGATCAATTGATATAAAACATTATGATGCACCATGTTCAAATAAAGCTATTATAGGTATATCTTATAATAATAGAGTACATGTAATAACATTAAGTTGTGTAAAGGCCTCTTTTTGGTGATGACTTAGATGTAGGGTTTTATAGTCAATTATAAAGCTATAAAAACCTATCCTTAACTTGTTCCATATGCATCCTAAGATGCATTGGATTATCTTGTGGTTGTAGATTCCATGATGATTTTCATTACTCAACTATTGATTTCATTTCCCTCCTTCCACATTCAAAGGAAAATGTACATGAAAACTCCATTTAAAGTTTAGATCATTAGGGGTTTAAGAGGAGCTATAACAAATTATTACCCTAACTCATTTGCATTTTTTTCCTTGAATTAGATCCACACTACAATGTAAAAATTGGATTAACATTTAGAGCATCACATCATTAAAAAATTAGTCCCTAGGACTTCAACAACTTTCATACTGCAAATGCAATGAGCCAATTTATTTCATCACAAAACAACATTCATTTTGTAGATTTAAGTAATACTTTGATCCCACCATTATGGAGACCTTTTATTTTCTTTTCATACACTCAACTTAAATTTGTTTTAGTTAAACAATTCTCTGATTCCTTATGTGTTGCATAATTTATTTCTACTACATATTTAATAATTACTTTACCAAATTTTATAATTCAAATAAAGAAAACCACCCCTAGATATTGTCTATTTTCTAATTTACAAATACATTAACAGAACATTTATAACTACAACATCACAACCATAAAGTTTATATTCATAACTATTAACAATAAACAAAGGTATCTAATACTATAAATGATTGAAACAAGCACATTGATCACTTGACATAGTTTTCATAGTTCCATTATAATATTACAACTTGTTTCCACATTCATATGTAATACTCAATTTATGACTTGATTAACAAGTCATTTAGCTCAACTCTTGTAATCACTATACATCTAATTTCTCATATAGTTTCTTCTTATGGGTAGAGGCCCTTTGTGTGGCTCAAATATACCAAGAAGTTTAATGTTGAAGAAATATTATGCCAACCATCACTATTTTAATAGACTATCTCTAAAAGTAAATAAATATTTGAAATAAATAATAAACATTTATGTTAACCACATATAGGGTTTATTTCAATATGAACAATAACATATAGGTAAACGGAGATTAATTCACATTAAAATACAAAAAGAATTATTATATGTTATCACAACAATAATGTGTTGTAATATTTAAAAGAAGTACTTAGCACATGTAGCTTTTATATTTTTAAATTTATTTTTCTTAATTTTAAGCTTTTTATTGACAATTATTTTTACTTCGCTAGGTAAACCTTATGATGGCCAATGCTAGTACTATCTCTCTCTATCAGGTTAGTAAGTTAGTGTCCTCATTTTATGTTTACTTATAATAAAAGCATCTTTTATTGATTTATCATTTTTTGTTTTCACTCACAATCATGCTCATTCTTTTCATATGCTTCATGGTTATCTCTATGCAACAAATTATAATTTTGTAGCCCATTAGATACTAGCAACATCATGGTTGCAATGTCATCCTTGAGCATACAAGCCAATAGCCACCTCATGACAACAATTCCCTAAATTTAGTATAATCATCATTTTTAATAGTATTTTATTTGATGTATTTTTTTGTATTAGCTGTTTAGTGTCATGCTTAGTAATTAATCATGTCAAATAATTTACCATTACTCTTTATAAATATTAAAAGGAATACATCTAATTTCAAGTATAATTTTTCATATAGTTACATATAATAGCATTACATCTATACATCAGTATCATATGCTACATAAAAATTCACATGTAAGGTCTTGATTTTAATAATCAATAATACATTAGTTAGATAGGCCTCATTTAGGATAGCAAAATGACATATATCTCATCTCCATAAAACAATATTTCAAATTACTTTGAATTAGAAAATTTAATAAGGATAAATAATAAATAATTATTATTTTAATAATAGAAAAAGATATACTAAAAAAGAAATAGAGTAAATTAAAGCAATGTAATAAAAAGTTAAAGAAATGATTATTTATGAAAGGAGATTAAGAGTTATATTATAATATAACGAAATCAAAAGAAAACATTCGGAGAAATAAGAAAAGTACGTGCGACTACTTAATTTATAAATACCAATTAGATCAACTGTAATATCTTTGATCATCAAATTAGGTACAAATTAAAAATGTCTCTTTAAGTGGGACAAAATTTTAGAAAGAAATATTTCAAATATTAAAAATTATTATCTAATTAGATAGAGCCCATTAATAGGAGCCAATGACTTTTACTTCTTCTATAATGAACATTTTTTGGGATTACTTAATAAACCAAAGCAATGAAAAGATCAAACAAAAGATGATTTAAAATTGTGTAATAATATAAAAAAATCAAAGTAAAAAATTTTGAAATTGTGATAAATTGTATGATAAAGTTGCATTCCTAGATACTATGGAGATTGTAGAACACGTTTAATCATAAAATTAGATATGAATCAAAATATCTTATCAATAATATTAAAACATTTTAAAATACATTCTTTAAGAAATATAAAAATGAATGTTTAATTAGTTAAGGCATGTTTGGGATGAATTGAACAAGTTTGTTTTAATATTATTACACAATTGGTTCTTATTTTGAAATAGTTCCCATTTCAAAATAAATAAGAAATACCAATAACAAATTATTTTTTTAATATATATTACATATCTAACAAAGCTTATAATAAAATAATTGAAGAAATATAATATTGCCAAAAAAAAGTGATGTAAAGGTAGAAGGAGAGAGATTTGTAGATACATAGTATTATAACCAAATATAAGCATAAACTTTTAGAAATGAGACAAATTTTCCAAAAAATGCCACATTCTTCGATACTAAGTAAATTGACTGTATCATTCTTGAGCATTAAATCAAGCACAAAACAAATTATCAATTAACATGTTCTTATACATAACAAAATTAAAAAATTAAAATTACAAAAAATCGTACTTAATTATATATAGACCCTCAAGAGAAGTAGAACAACTTTTATTTCATCTCAATTAGACCTTTTTTGGTGTAATCACGAATTAAAAAAATAAATAATGATAAATAATAATAAAATTATTTTTGTTAAATAAAGAAAATTTATTTTTAAATATGATAAATTAAAGAAACATAATATCCCTAATTAAGAGTAATGTGAATGTTACATGAGTATAGATTTAAGAAAACATAGAAACATATGCAAAATCTAATAAAAAATTTGAAGAAATGAGATAAATTGTACCAAAAGCTTGATTTCAACTTACTTAGGAGTTCAAAATTGCTAACCATCAAATATGGTATTAATCAAAATGTCTTTAAAAACATGGAAAAATGTTAGGAAACGAAATTTAAAAATAAAAAGGGATGAATATTTAATTAGATATAGGTCATTGAGATCCAACAACATTTATTTCAACATGATTAGTCCTCATTTGGTGTTATAAAGAAGTACCAAAGAAAGTAAAGATAAATAATAATAAATCAGGATTTTTATTAATAATTAAATATATGTTAAGGAAAAAAATGAAGAAAATTGAATTAATGTGATATAAATAAATTAAAAACAATGCAAATGTGACAGAGAGGAGATTTAGAGTAAAATTTTAATAAAAAAAATCAAAGAAATATATTTTAAAAAATTAGAAAATTTCTAAGAAAAATTTGCATTCCAAGATAGTGAGGAGATTGGGAAAAAATCCTTAATGTTCATCATGTATGAATAAAAACTGCACTTAAAACATGCCAAAGCCATAAAAAATACCATATTTTAAAAAATAGATATTGTATTTTTATTTTGATAGATATTGTCGATACTTGTTCAATGATTTTTTTTTAATTTTTATTGAACCTCATGTTGAAATACATTGAATGGAAAAGTAAAGAAGAATAATTAATAATAAATTATTATTTTAATATTAAATAAGATAAACTGAAGCTCTATAATTTAACAACATCATGGCACTGTAAAGGGCACTTGATATGACATTCTGTTACAAAGTATTACAACTAAAGGAATGCAAAAATGTTAAAGAAAATTAGGTAAAGTATATAGAAAAGTTGTATACCATGATACTGAGGAGATTGAAAATAGCATACTTGAACATAAATAATGGTATGAATTAAAATACCTCATAAAACTTCTAAAAACAATACAAAAATATTTAAAAATATTAAAATTAAATATTTAGTTGGATATAGTGCATAAAGAATTGATGATTATTTTGTCTTGATTAGATCTCAATTGGAATTACTTCAAATTTTTAAAGAAAAGAAGAATAAGTAGTAATAAATATTTTAAATATTAAGTGAAAAAATAATAAAGCTAAATTAAAATAAATTGATGTAATGTTATAAAATTAAATCAAAATGATGTAAGGGCCATTGGAAAAGAGAATTAGAGATTTTTTATAATTTAACAAATTCAAAGCTAAACAATTGAAGAAATAAGATAAATTATATAAGAAAGTTACAATCCAAGATACTAAGAAGATTGAGCATGACATTCACCATCACCAAATCATGTCTTAATTAAAATATCTCATAAAGTAGCTAAAAACCTAAAAAATAAAATATTTCAAAATGTGAAAATAAATTTTTCACTAACAGAGCTAGCAAAGAGGAGTCAACCAACATTTCTTTCTTCTCCATAAGATCTCGTTTACAATTAGCTAGAATTTGAAAAAATTAATAAGCTTAAATAATTAAAATTTATTATTTTCAATTTCAGTAAAGATATGTAAAAGATAAACTGGGATAAATTGGAGAAATGTAATAAAGCCAAATGAAAGACATATGATGGACACATGATGGAACATTTAGTATTACAGAGTAATACAAAAAATTCAAACAAAAAATATTGGAGAAATTAGATAAATTTTGTAGTAAACATGAATTTTAAGGTGCGAAGGAGATCATGTGTAAAATACTCAATTATTAAACCATATATGAATTAAAATATTTGACAAAGCATTCAAAAAACAAAGAAAGTAAAAATGAATAAATAAAAAATATTTAATTGGATAAAGCTTGTGAAGATTAGTCTAGTGAACTTTTTTCTTAATTAAACCACATTTGATCCATTCTTAACTAACAAAAAAATGTTTAAATGGTTATTTTAATGTTAAGAAAATATATGTTAAAAATTAAATGTGATAAAATGAAGTAACACAACATAAACAAGTCAAAGTGATGTAATAGCTACACAAGAAGAAATTAAAAAGAAATATTTTGTATTTTTAAAAAATGAAAGACAAACAATTGAAGAATTGAGATAATTTATGTAGGAAAATTGCATTCAAGTATACTAAGGAGATTGAGTGTGAAATTATGGATCATTAACTCATATATGAATAAAACTAATGAGGTATTGTAAAACCATTAAAAATAAAATATTTAAAAATATTTTAATCAATATTTAAATGATATAGCTCACTAGGATGAGTCCATTGTTGTTTATTTCTTGATCATAGAGCCTTGATTGGAATTAATGTTATTTGCAAAATATAATAAGAGAAAAAATAAATTTGTATTTTTAATATTAATTAAAATTATGTTAAAGTTAAAATAAGATAAATTAAGGAATTGAAATATGATAAAGTCAAGGTGATGCAATGGTCTTAAAATAGAATATGTTGAGTTTCATAACAATACAACCAAATAAAAAGGTAAAAAAATAAATAATTGAGATAAATTGTATGTGAAAGTTGCCCTCAAGATACCAAGAGTTTGAGTAAAACATACTAGATTATTAAATAAGTTAAATAAGTTACAAATCAAAATATCTCATAATGTGTGCCATAATATTTTATAAAATAATATTTAAAAATATAAAGATGAAAGTTTAATTTGATAAACTTTTTAAGACTAGTCAAATAATAATTTTTTATATCAATAAGACCTTGTCATTAAATTTTTTGAGTTTCCAAAATTATAAGGAATAAATAATAATAAAGTATTATTTTAATAGTTTGTAATTATATATATTAAAGTATTAATAAGTTAAATTAAAATAATATAATATAACAAAATGTAAGAGATGCAAAGGTCATACAAACACATAATTAGAGTCATATTGTGATATTATGAGATCAAAGTAACAAATTTGAAAAACTAAGAAAATTTTTATAGGAAAGTTAATTTCCAAGATAGTTAGGAGATCGAACATAACATCTACATTTGATAAATTTATTGCATACAAAAATATCTCATGAATGTGCAAAAATTCTTAAAAATAAAAATTTCTAAGAAATATAAAAAAATATTTAATTGGATAGAGCTCTTTAAGACTAATTTAACTGCAAGAGTTTCATTAGATGGAATCTCATTTAGAATTATTGCGATATATGAAATTAAATAAGAATAAATGTTAATAAATTGTTATTTTAATGCAAAAAATATATTTATTAAAAAGATCACATAAATTGAAATAATATAATATAACCAAATGAATGCGATGTAACAACTTCATGATAGAGATTAATACCTACATAGTAATATTACAAATTTATTTCAGTAAATTTAAAAAATGAAATAAATTATACAACAAAATAGTAATCTAAAATACAATGAAGATATAGTGTAACATTAATTATCATCATTTTTGGGGTATGAATCAAAATTAAATATTTAATAACTTAAAATTAATATTTAAATAGATAGAGCTGGACAACAACAGTCGAATGAATATTATTTATTCTTAATTAGATAGCATTTGGAATTATAATGAAATATGCAAGTAAATAAAAATAAATAAATAGTAAATTAGTATCTTTATATTAAGTAAAACATATAACAAACCTAAAATGAGAAAAATTGAACCAATACTATGTGACCAAATCATAGTGTTGTAAATGTCACATGAAAAAGATTTAGAGTTCGAAAGCTTAAGTTTCAAATAAATCACATGATGGAATATATATATATAAATAATTTGATAGAGTTTGTCGAAAAAAATTTAATAAAGTTTTTTCATCTTGATTAGACGACTTTCAGACTTACTATGAAATTTCAAAGAAATTAAACATCAATAATAAAGAATTATTATTTTAGCATTAAGATATTTATATTTACTAAATCATAAATAAAACTTATTAAAACAATATAATAAGACTAAACGAAAGGGATGAAAATCTAACGCTATAGGAGATTTATACTTACACAAAGTAATATAAAAAAATTTAAAGATTTTAAATGATAAGATAAACTGTTTGGGTAACAATCATTTGAAGATACTTAGTAGATTGAGCATAATATCATTGATGTCAAATCAAGTATGAATTGAAAGATCTTATAGAGCCTACCAAAAAATTAAATAATAAAATTATTTAAAATATAAAAAAGACTATTTAAATTGATAGAGCTCATTATGATGAGTTAATAAATCTTTGTTTAATCTCTATCTGTTCTTATTTTGAATTGTTATGAATTACCAAAACAAATTGGAAAAAATATAATAAATTAATATTTTAATATTATGTAAATATATATAGAATTGAAATGAGATCAATTAAAGAATTATAATATAACATAATCAGAGTGACTTAAATACAATAGGGGAAGAGATTTAGAGAAACATAAAAATATAGCCAAATCAATGTAAAACAAGTAAGGAATTGAGAGAAATTATGCATGAGAGCTGCATTCGTTGATATTAAGGAGCTTTAATGTGACCTTTTTTTATCTATTCTAGCTTGGTATGAATTTAAAGGAGTCATAAAGTGCCAATTCCCTAGAATAAAAAATGTTTTAAAATGTAAAAGTTAATATTTAATTTATAGAGATAGTCGAGACAACTCGGAAAAGGTTTGTTTCTTTTCCAATAGACCATGTTTGAAATTAAAAAATGTCATTTGATATAATAGAAAATGTGGTATCTTATAAAGATATTAAATTTTATAAAATAAAATTTTTAAAACGTATAAAATAAATTTTTAATTGGACAATACTCTTCTAGCCTAGTCCATCAACTTTTATTTTATCTTAATTGAGTATCATCTTGAATAATGGTGAATTAGGAAATTAATTAAGCATAAATAATAAAAAACTATTATTTAATAATCTAGCAAATATATATTAAAGTTGAAATGAGATAAGTTGAAGTAGGGTTTTATGACAAAATTAAAATAATCTAAAGGCCACACAAATAGAGATTTTGAGTTAGTAACAAACAAAATCAAAGCAAGAAATTGAAACAACGAGATAAATTATACAAGCAAGTTGCGTTCAAAGATTATAAAGAGATCGTGTATAACATCCTTAATCACTAATTCATATATGAATCAAAATGTCATGTGAAGTGTAATTACTCCACAAAATAAAATATTTCAAAATAATAAAATAAATATTTAAAAAAATTTACCTCATCCACATTAATCGAATGACATTTGTTTAATCTCCATTAGATCTCATGTACAATTATGTTGAATTTAAAAGGTAAATAGAAATAAAAGATAATATATTATTATTTTAACATTAAGTAAATATATATTAACAATGAAATTATATGAAGTAAACTAAATTATCATATCTAAATCATAGCTATATAAAGGTAATATGAGATATGCATTAGAGTTTCATAGTAATATAACCAAATCAAAACAAAACATTTTAAAGAAAGATATAAATTGCATAAGAATTTTGTATTTCCTTATTCTAAGAAGATTGAGCATAACATCATTAATTATTAAATAAAGCATGCATTAAAATATTCTATAAATAGAGCTAACAACTCTAAAAAAGAAAATTGATAAAAAATTAAAAAGAAGAACATTTAGTTGCATAGAGTTGAACAAGTTGGGTCTAATTTGATTTGTTCCTCCTCGATATGATCTAGTTAGTAAAAATTACGAATTACCAAATGAAAGAAATGTAATAGAATAAAATCCAAGTGTTGTAAATATCACACCAGAGGAGAATTTGATTTCAATGGTAATATTGCTAAATTAAAGAAATACATTTAAATACATAGGAGAAATTATAAGAGAATTTTTAATTCCAAGATATAAAAGAACAAGTACAATGTCTTGAATTATCATCTTTGGCACAAATTAAAATTTCTTTTCAAGCATGCCAAAATCATAGAAAGTAAACAAATGAATATATAAAAAGATCATTAAATAGATAAAGATAGCTCAGATGAGTCTAATAACACTAGTTTTGACTTGATCAAACCATATTTAGAATTACATTGAATTTCGAAGGAATATATGCACAAATAAAAAAATATTATTTGAAAATTATGTAAATATATATTAAAGTTGAAATAAGTTCAATCAAATATTTGCAAATTATCCAAATCAAAGGAATACAAAATCCAAAAATATAAATATTTTGAAGCCAAAACTTATTATTTAATTGTATGAAACTCATCCAAAAAAGTGCATGAACATTTGTTTTGTCTTAATCTAACCCTTTTTCGAATTACTATGAATTATAAATGTAAATATGCCTTAATAAAATTATTTTTTTGCCTTTGTATAAGGAAAAATAATACTATAACTAAAACAAGATAAATTGAAGCAATTAAATATAACATAACTAAGCGGTGTAAAGATAACATGAGTTAAAAATTAGAAATCGATAGTAATGAAGCTAAATTGAAGTGAAACATTTTAGGAAATTAGATAATTTTTTGGAAAACTACATACCATGCTAATAAGGAGATTGATGTTACATTCATGATCCTCAAATTAATTGCAAATTTAAAAATATCATTAAACATGCAAAATATCCAAAAAAAATCTTTAAAAATTTAAAATTAAATATTTAGTTGGATAGAGATCATCAAGATGAGTCCAACAAAATTTCTTTCATCTGAGTAGGACCATGTTTGGAGTAATGAAATTTACAGAAGTAAAAAAACATAAATAATAACTTATTTTTTGATCATTTAAATATATGATAATCCTAAAATGAGATAAATTTAACAAAATTAATAAAAGATGAAGGTAATGTAACAATCATAAAAAAGTGGATTTAAAGTCACGTAAAATGATAACGATTTAAAATTAAAATTTTTAAATTAATGACATGAATTGCATGATAGTATTTTCTTATGACACAATGCAGATAAAGTGTATGATTCCTAATCATGAAATAAGGTAAGAATTTAAATGCCTGATAAAGAATGTTAAAGCCTAAAAAAATGATTTAAAATAATAATAACAAAAATTTACTTGATATTGTTGTTTAAGAAGAGTTTAACAAAATTTGTTTCATTAACATTGGAAGTCATTTGCAAATACAATGAATTATTATTGCAAAGAAGCATAAATAAAAATGAATTTTTTTTGTATAAATTACGAAAATATATAATGAAGCTAAAATGAGAGAAATTGAAGCAATATACTATAATTAAATGATAGGGATGAAAAGGTCACACAATAGGAGATTTGTAATTGTATAGTTATACAAAATATCAAAATGAATAATTTTATGAAGTATGATAGTTTTGAAATAAATTTGCCATCTAAGATGTTAAGGACATCGAGTATAAAAGCTTTGATTATCAAATCAAGTGTGAATCAAAATATCTTATTAATATGTCAAACAACAAATAAATTAAATGTTTATACATATTGAAAGGAATATTTTATTTGATATAGTTCATTGTGACAAGTCTAAATAAATTTGTTTCATTAACATTAGATATCATTTTAATTTAATACATATTACAAAAGTAAATGCACATAAATAATAATAAATTACTATTTTAATGTTAAGTGAACACATTAAAATTGAAATGAGTTAAAATAAAATAATATGATATAACCAAAACATAGTGACATAAATGTCTCATTAGAGATGAACTAAAGTTTCATAGTAAGATAACCTAATAGAAGTCAAATAGTTGAATAAATGACAAATTGCATTAGAATGATGCATTTCAACGCACTCACGTGGTTAAATAAAATCCTTGATAATTAAGTTATTATTCAAAGCAACTTGTAAAGAATTTTAAAATTAAAGGAAAAGAAAACTTAAAAAAATTATAAAAAATGTATATTTAATTAGATTGAGCATATTTAGTAATGTTAAACAATCTTTGTCTATTCTTAATCAGACTATGATTGGAATATTTCAAAATTACAATTTTAAATAAACATAAATAATAAAAATTTATAATTTTAATTTTAAGTACAAATAAACAAAAGTTAAAATAAGATAAATTTAAGCTTTCTAATATAACTAAATCAATGTAAAGGTCATCTTAGATAAGAATTAGGGTAAGAAGTAAAACTAGTTAAAGAAAACAATTTGAAGAAATGATATAAATTGTATAGGATAGTTACATTTCATGTTATGGAGCGGGTCGAGTGTGATATCTTCGATTACAAAATTAGGTATAAATAAAAAGAATTAATATAAAATACTAACACCATAGAAAATGAAATATATAAAAAATATAAAATAAAGTATTTAATATGATAAAGCTCATCGAGATTTCTATAATAAAGTTTGTTTCTTCTCCATCTAACCTCATCTAAAATTATAATAAATTGCTGAATTAAATAAACATAAATAGAAAATAATTATTTAAATATTTAATAAATATATATTAAACCTAAATAGAGATAATATGACCAAATAAAACAAATGTAAAGATCACACTAAAGATGGTTTTGATTAAAAAATATAATCAAATCGAAGTAAAAAATTTTAAAATATAATAAGTTTGAGTGTGACATTCAAGATCATTGAATCATCAAGAAATAAGAATGTTTTGTAAAATATGTCAACCCACTAAAAAGTAAAATATTTTAAATTAAAAATGTATTATTAATAGGATAGAGCTTATAGAGATGACTCTAATGAGCATTTATTCATCTTCATGTAACTATTTTTTAATTATTACGATTTACAGAATGACAATAAGCATAAATAATAATGAATTATTTCCATAGTATTAAATAAATATATGACAAATTTGAAGTGATAAAAATAGAAGTAATGTAAAATAAGCTATTAAGAGTCAGGTAGATGAATGTTTGATTGGATGGAGCTCTTTTAGAGTGGTCTAATGATGTTTGTTTCATATTTATTGGACATTATATAAAATTACTATTATAACTAAGCTAAATTACCTTAAATAAGAAAGTTGTGAGATAAATTGTATAGGAAAGTTGCATTTCAAGAAAAAGTAAGAGATCAAGGGTAACATTCTAATCATCAAATTAGGTATAAATTAAAATAACTTCTAAAGTATGCCAAAACTTAAAAATTTATTTAAAATATAAAATTTAATATTTATTTGATAGAGTTTGATGAGATGAATCCAATGATGTTTTCTTACTCCAACAAACGTCATTTGTAATTACGAAAAATTAACAAAGCAAATAAGAATTAATAACAAAAAAAGGCATTTTGATATAACTTAAACATATATCAAAGAAAAAATTAGATAAATTGAAGTAGTGTAATATAACAAAATAAAGGTAATGTAAGGTTACATAAGGGAATTAGAGCTTCATTGAAACATAACAAAGTCTAAGTGAAATATTTGGAGAAGTAAGATAAATTGTTTATAAAACTTTCATTTTTCTTTTAAAATATCTCATTAGGTAAGCCAAAACTATAAAAATTGAGATATTTTAAAAATTTAGAAACAATTATTTAATTAGGTTGGGCTTGTTGTAAGGACCAAAATAATGTTTATTTTGCCTTGATTAGAAATCACTTATAATAGCTATAAATTAAAAATTTAGATAAGCTTAAATAATAAAAACATATTATTTTATTATCATATAAATATAAATTAAAGCTAAATTGTTATAAATTAAAGAATTGTTCCATAAATAAATCAAAGCAATGTAAACATTACATGAGAGAAGATTTAGAGTTGCATTATTATATAACCAAAACAAAAAAATTGAATAAGTGAGACAAATTATACATGAAAGTTGCATTCTAATAGAATTAAGTTGTCAAGTGTAATATCGTTGATTTGAAATAAATTATGAATCAAAATGTCTCATAAACTATTCCAATGCCAAAAATAGTAAAATATTTAAAACATAAAATTTATTATTTATTTGATAGAACTTGTTGATACAAATTCAATAATATTTGTTTTTCTATCAAACTACAGTTGAAATTACTGCAAAAATGAATAAATAATAAATAATAATTATTTTAATAATAAATGAAAATATATCAAAGATAAAACGAAATAAAATAAAGCAATATAACATAACCAATTCCAAGTAATATAAAGTTCACATAAGAAGAGAATTAAAGTTGCATCTTATTATAATAAAATCAAAGTGAAATATTTGAGAAAATAAGATAACTTTTTTTGGTAAACTTGCATTCCAAGATACTAAAGAGTTTAACTGTGATAATGTTGATCGTTAAATCAGTGCATTTTAACATATTTTACAAAATGTGAAAAAGTCTTAGAAAATAAAATATTTTAAAAAATAAGAAAAGAATCTTTAATTAGAATTCCACTTTTTAGATGAGTCCAATTATATTTTTCTTGTAGATGAACCAAATTAGGAATTATCCAAAATTATCAATCTAAAGAAGCATAAAATCTAAAAAAAAGGTTATGTTAATATTAAGTAAATATATACTAAAGCTAAAAAGAAGTTAGTTAAAAAATAGTCACAAAAACATAGTGTAGACAATACAAAAATAGCATGAGGGGTGATATAGAGATAGATAGTAATTTAAATATATCAAAGTGAAACATTTCAAGAATAAAGATAAATTATATGATAACATTCCATTCAGAGATATAAAGGAGATTGAGTGTAATGCCTTCGAACATCAAATCATGAATATTTCAAAATATTTTGTAAAGCATCCTTGCACTCTAGAAAATAAAACATTTTAAATTATTATGAATTAGTATGAATTAATCTTTTGTCTTAATCTTCTCTATTAAATGTCATTTTGAATTATTATGAATTACAAAATTAGTTAAACATAAATAAAAATAAATTTTTATTGTCATATTAAGTAAATATATATATTAATGCTTAAATTAGATCAAATGAAGCAATGTAATGTTACAAAAAAAAGTGATTAAAATATTACACTAGAGGAGAATTAGAGTTTCATAGTAATAAAAAAAAATCAAAGAAAAATTTTTAAGAAATTATATAAAATTTTTTAAAAAGTTTAGTTCCATGATATTAAGGAGATCGAGCATAACAATGTAGCTAGTAAATTTAGATAGTAGTTGAAAACTCACATAAAGAATACAAAATCAATAGAAAATAAAACATTTACAAAACCGAAGGAATAATTAATTGGATGAAGCTGGTTTAAATAAGTTTAACAATGCTTATTTCATTTTGATCAAACCAATTTTTTCATTGCCACAAATTACAAGATCAAAATGAGTACATGTAGTGGTAAATTACTATTTTAATACTAAGAAAATATATAAGAAGGAAAAAATGAGATAAATTAAAGAAATTTAATTTATGCAAATGAAGGCAATGTGAAGGTCACGTTGGGGATGAATTATTGTTTCATAGTAACATTAACAAATTAAAGAAAAACAATGCAGAAGTAGGGCCAATTATACTTGAAAGATCTACTCAATGATACTATTGACATTTAGTGTATATCGTTGATCTTCAAATTTGTCACAAATTGAAATATCTCAAAAAGCATAAAAAATTTCAATAAAAGTTTTTAAAAAATGTAAGATTGTATATTCGATTGAATAGTGCTTATCAAAATGAGTCCAACAACATTTCTTTCATCTCAATGGGACCTCATTCTAAATTACTATGAATTATGAAAGAGAATTGGCATAAATAATTAAATAAATATTTAAATTGGAATGAGATAAACTAAAATAATGCAATACAATTAAATAAGTCACATGTAAAGGTCACATCGAATGAGATTCAGAGTTACATGATGATATAACTATTTAAATGCAAAAATTTGAAACAAATGACTTAAATTGTAAGATAAAGTTGCATTCTAAGGTGGTAAAGAGATTGAGTGTAATATTTTTGATCATCAACTCAGATACAAAAGAAAGTTCATTTAAAAACTTGCAAAAAATTTAGTTAGAAAAATAAAATGAATATTTTATTGGATAGGGCAAGTTAAGATGAATCCAACTATGCCTATTTTGTCTCGATCAAAAGTTAGTTTAAGTTTCTACAAATTATTGAAATAAATCAAAGTAAATAACGATATATTATTATCTGAAAAATTAAGAAAATATTTTTTAAATGAAAAATATGATAAATTGAGATAATTTAGTATAGTAGATCAAAGTGATGTAAAGGTCATGTGAGAGGAGATTTAGAGTTAAAATGTAATATAGCCAAATCAAAGTAAAACATATCTAAAAATTAGATAAAGTGCATTGGAAAGCTATATTCCAAGTTACTATGAAAAAAATAACATAATGTTTTTGAGAAAGTTGTATTCCATGATAATTTGTAGTCAAAGCATAATAAATTAATTGTTAAATTTGATTTGATTCAAAATATCTCATGAAGAGTGCCTAATGTTGTAAAAAAAGTATTTAAAAAATATTAAGTTGAATATTTAGTTTGATAGGTATCACTGAGGTGGATCCAATGATGTTTATTTGGCCTCAATCAAATCTCATTATGATTTCTTGTAAACTACAAAAATAAATTAGAAAAAAATACTAAATTATCCTTTTAATATTAGTTAAAAAATAATAAAGTTGAAATTAGATAAAGGAAAGTAATGTAATATAACCAAATCAAACACATGTAAATGTCACACAAGAGGAGATTCATAGTTACATTGTAGTATATCAAATGAATAAGAAAATTTTAAGGAAAAAAGAAAAATTATCCAAGATACTAAGGAGATCAAGTGTAACTAGCTCAATGATTAAATCAAGAACAAGTTAGAATATCCTATGAAGTTAGAAAAAACTATAATAAAAAATATATAAAAATATTAAAATGAATATTTAATTAGAAAGAGAACATTGAGATAAGTACAACTGAGTTTTTTTAACCTTGATTAAAACTAGTTTTGAGAAAATACAAATAACAAAAATAAAAATGCATTAAAAGTAATAAATTATTTTATTAATAATAAGAAAATATACATATTAAAAGTGAAATGAGCTGAATTAAAGTAATAAAATAAAACTAATAAAACTAATTGAATGGTGAGATGAGAGTAGATACGGAGTTAATAAATAATATAACCAAATCAAACCAATAAAATCGAAATGGGATAAATATTATATAAAAATTTTAGTGCCAGATTATACAAAGATTGACTATTATATCATCAACCATCACTTTTGGTATGAGTTAAAATCACTTGTAAAGAATGTAAAGACCTTTGAAAATAAATTTTTTTAAAATATAACAAATGAAATTTTAACTAAGTGGTACTCTTCAAGATGAGAAATTAATAAAGTAATTGAACATAAGTATAATGAATTATTAATTTAATATTATGTAAATATATGTTAATGCTAAAGTTAGATAAATTTAAATAATGCAATACAACCATACCAAAGCAATGTAAAGGTTACGTGAGAGAAGTTCTATAATTCTGTAATAATATAAAAAATATGAAAGTAATTTGAAGAATTGAGATTAATTATGCAGCAGAATTTATTCCCAAGATGATTATGGGATTGAGTGTAACATTGTAAAACATCAAATTAGGTATGAAATAAAATGCCTTTTAAAAGTGTGCCAAAAGTTTAAAAATATAAGAGTTAAAAATTAAAAAAGAATGTTTAATATTGGTGCTTATCTAGTTAAGTTCAATGACATTTATTTTGCCTTAATCAGGCCTCATATTTTATTACTAAGAATTATTAAACTAAATAATTAAATAATTATTAAACGTAGAATGACACCAATTAAAGAAATATAATAAAAGCAAATCAACAAAATATAAGGGTAACATGAGAGATGAGATTTATCAGAATGTTTCATTGAAATATACTCAAGAGAATGAGCCTAACATACATGATTATTAAATAAGGTATGAATTATAATATTTCATTTGACATGAAAAGTCACCAAGTAAAACATGTTTAAAAGTATTAATATTAAAATTAATTTTATATAGCTACATTAGATGATTGTAGTGACCTTTATTCAATTCAAATATTCCTTATTTTGAAATATCACAAAATCCAAAAGCAACTAATACTAAAAAATAAATAATAAAGTTATTTTATGTTAATATATATATATATATATATATATATATAATATTAGAGAAGCTAAAGGAATATGATATATTAATAACAATGGGATGTTGAGGCCCTATCATGGATATTTATATTATAAATGTAGTATATGAAAATGTATGTGAAAGCTTGAAAAAATGATATAAATTTTATAGTAAAGTTACTCTCCAAGATAGTTAAGATGTAAAGTGTGACATACATAATAGTCAAATCATATATGAATGAAATAAGATTAGTAAAATATACTAAACTTCTTAAAAAGATATTTAAAAATATTAAATAAATAAATCACTTCATAATACTTATCAAGATGAGTCCAATGATTTTTTTTTTCTTGATTGAACTGGTTTAGAAAACTTAACATCACAAAATAAAATATGAATAAATAATAATACATAATAAATTTAATATAAAAAGTATTTATATTAAAGGTGAAATGAGATATATTAAAGAAATATAATACAACCAAATCAAAGTCATAGAAATATCATTTCACAAAAAATTTAGATTTACATTTTAGTGTAAAAGAATCAAAGCGATACATTTGAAGAAATGATATACACCATATATGAATGATGCGTTCTACGGAACAATGGAGATTGGGTATAATATTCTTAATCATTAATTTAGATATGAATAAAATATCTCTTAAAGCATACAAAAGAATGCAAAAAATATTTAAAAGTATAAAAATGAATATTTAATTACATAGAGCTCATCAACATGACTTGAATAATGTTTGTTTTGTCTAGGTGGGACCTTGCTTGGATTATGATTAATTACAAAATTAAAAAATTATAAAAATATATTATTTTAATATTAAATAAATATACATATCAAAATGAAGATAAGATAATTTAAATCAATATAATATAACCAAGGAAATTTGATGTGAAGATCACATGAGAAGAGAATTGGAGCTTCATTATAGGTAACCAAATCTAAGTGAAACATTCATAAAATTGATGCAAATTAAATATAATGTTTTATTGGGAGATAGAAAAGAGATTAAGTGTGACATCTGTAATGATCAAATTTTGTTTTTACCAAAGAGTTTCATAGAACCTACTAATCCTTTGGAAAAAAAATATTTAAAATTATCAAAATAGATATTTCACTATTCTTTATTTTGTTTCATATGGATCATATCTCAAATAGAATAAAATATTATTTAAATACCATGAGAATATATTTTGAAATTAAAATTAGATAAATTCAAGTAATCCAATATAACCAAGTAAAAGAAAAAAATTGAAAAAAGTAGATAAGATATGTGGGAAACTTGCTTTTCATGACACGAAGTAGATTATGTGTAACATCCAAGATCATGAAATAGGTATGAATCAAAATTACTTGTAAAACAAGCAAAAATCCTACAGAATAAGATATTCAAAAAATATAAAATTGTTATTGATAAAGCTGATTAATATGAGTTTGATAATGTTTGTTTCTTTTCCATTTAACCTCATTAGAATTACTATGAGTTAGCAAGTTAAATATGTACAAATAAAATAATATATTATTTAAGAAATAGAAAAAATACATTAAATTTAAAATATGATTTATACAAATAATATAATTAACAAAATCAATGCAATGTAAGGGTCACATAAGAGGGGAATTTTTAATTTATTTTAATATAATAAAATTCAAGTGAAAATTTTAAGAAATACGATGCATTTTATGAGAAAGTTGCATTCCATGATACAAGGGACGTCTAACAGAACTTTCTCTATCAACAATTGAAGTATGGTTTGAATTATTTCATAAAGCTTACCAAAATCTTACAAAATGTTTTTTAAAAATATCAAAAAGATTATTTAATTAGATTGAGTGCATTTTGATGAGTGTAAGAGCATTTGCTACATTCAATCAAACATCATTAACCATTACTCAACATTACAAAATTAAATAATCATAAATAGTAATAAATTGTTAGTTTAATATTTTATTTGTATATATTAAATCTAAAATGAGAAAAATTTAAGCAGTATGATATAAAAAAGAACAAAGTGATTTAAATGTGAAATGATAGGATATTTAGACTATCATAGTAATATCACCAAATTAAAACAAAAAATTTAACAAAAAAGGATAAAAGTTGAATTCCACATACTAAAAAGATTGAGAGCAAAATTTTTGACCATCAAATAAGATAAAAATAAAATATCCTTATAAGACATTTCAAAACATTGTAATATAAAACATTTAAAATAATTAAAAATTAATACTTACTTTAATGGAGCTTGTTAGCACATGTTTAACAACATTTGTTTCATCTTGAGTAGTCCTTAGTTAGTATTATTATGAATTACTTAATTGGATAAAATAAATAAAAACAAAATATTATTTTAATATTATGTAAGTAAAAAATTAACTTTAAATTAGATATATTGAAGCATGTATGACAACCATTTTAAAGAATTATGAAGGCCACATAAGAGAAGATTTAAAGTTACAAAGTAATATAACAAAATTAAAAAAAAAATTAATGAGATTAGTTAAATTGTTAATAATACTGGACCCCAAAGAACTAAGGTGATTTAGTGTAAGAACCTAGATCATCAAATCTGGTACAAATTAAAATGACTTGTAAAAACTTGTTAAAATCTTAAAGCATAAATACTTAATTGGATAGAGCTCTTCAAGATTAGTCTAGTGAGTTTTTTCATTTTGATGAAATCTCGTTTCAAATTTTTGAGTATTACTAAAATTTTAAAAGCATAAATAATAAATTAATTACTATATTAATATTAAGTAATTATATATCAATTATTTGGATGACATAAATTTAAATAATATATTATAACCAAAAGAAATCAATGTAAATAACACACAAGCAAAGAATTCTGGTTTCATAGTAATATAACTAA
Source organism: Vanilla planifolia (assembly GCA_023846275.1). Taxonomy (NCBI): domain Eukaryota; kingdom Viridiplantae; phylum Streptophyta; class Magnoliopsida; order Asparagales; family Orchidaceae; genus Vanilla; species Vanilla planifolia. The sequence continues at coordinate 620,239 of JAIUJO010000269.1, forward strand.
ATAAAGGCGAAACATTTGAATAAATGGCAAAAATGTTCTGAAAACCACATTCAACAACAAGAAGTAGATAGAGTACAACATGCTCAACCATCATATTAGAAACATACATAAATGTAATGTCATTCATGCCAAATTATTAAAAAAGTTTTTCATAATATAAAATCTAATATTTAAATGGATAGTGCTTTTAAAGATAAGTATAAAGATTTTTGTTTTGTCTTGGTTTGATCTCATTTAAAGTTACTACAAATTTTCAAACTAAATAAACCTTAATAATTACAAAATATTATATTAGTTTTAAGTAAATAAATTTTAAAACTAAAAATTTGTAAAATTGAAGCAATATAATATAACTAAATTAAAGTAATGTAGTGGTCACACTTGAGGAGATTGATATTTTCAAAGTAATGTAACCAAATGAAAGAAAAATATCTAAAGAAATTAGAGAAATAGTATAGGACAATTGCATTCCATGATACAAAGTAGATCAAGTATAACACAATAAATCATCAAATCATGTATGAATCCAAATATCTCTAAAAATGGGGCAAAACATTCATAAGTAAAAATATCTAAAAATATGAAAAGAAATTTTAAAATCATGTACGAATAAAAATATCTATAGAAATATCAAGATAATTGTTTCATCTCAATCGTACTACATATGGAAAAGTATAAATTATTAATGTAAATAAGCAAAAAAAACACTAAATTATTATATATATATATAAAGTAAATATTTATAAAAGTTTAAATGAGAAAAATTTAAATTTTATATATAAACAAATCAAAGATATTTAAAAGTAGCGTGATATAACATTTTTGGTTTCAAAGTAATATAACAAAATCAAAGAAAAATTTTTTAAAAGATGAGATAAACTTTAATAGAAAGTTACATTCCTAGATATTAAATAAATTCAACGAAACATTATTGATTATGAAACCAGGTATTAATACAAGTATCTAATAAAAAAGTTAATTTATTAAAAATTAAAATACTTTAAAAAAGAAAAAGATCTAATTAGATAGAGTTCATTTTGATAAGTCCAACAATGTTTATTTTTTCTCAACCAAACTACACATTAAATAATTCAACATCATAAAAACAAATAAGAATAAATAATTATAAATTATTATTTAATATTAAGTAAGTATTAAATAAAGCAAGAATAAGAAGATATTCATTTACCTGATAAAATAAGAAAATCAAAATAAAATATTCAACAAATAAGGCAAATTATGTAAAATAGTTGCATTTCAATATACTAAGAAGATCTAGTGTAATATCCTCAATTGTAAATTTTTGTAACTTTTGAATGTCAAGTAAAACATACCAAAAATAAAGAAAATTATTTTTTAAAAAATAAAAAATTAATACTTCATATGACAGAAGTTGTTAAGACAGTACATAATATTTGTAAAATGAAGATGTAATATAATGAAATAAAAGTAATTGAAAAGTTTACATGAGATGAGAATTGGAGATTTATAGGAATATAATTAAATTAATGTAAATCTATTCATGAAAATAAGACAAAGGGTATGGAAAAGCAATATTTCAAGATACTATAAAGATCAAGTGTAACTTTCTTGATCTTCAAATTATATGCTAATCAAAATGTCTTGTGAAGCAAGACAAAGACTTAAAAAATAATATATTCTATGAAATAAAAGTAAAAACAAAAATATTTCAAGAAATTAGACAAATTGTATGGAAAAGTTGCAGTCTAAGATACCGTGGTGATCTAGTGAGGCATCTTAATCATTAAATCTAGTAAAATTCAAATTGCCTCATAAAACATGACAAAGCTTAAAAACAATATTTAATAATATGAAAATTAATATTTCATTGGATAGAGCTCATAGAGACAAGTCAAAAGACATTAATTAATTATTGATCAAACCTTGTTACTACTAATTACCAAAGCAAATAAAAATAAAGAATACTAAAGTTATATTTTAATATTAAGTAATAAATAATATAATTGTAATGAGATAAATTAAAGAAAGATAATGTGACAAAATGAATGTAATAAAAATGTCACACGAGAGAAGAACACGTTTTGTAAGAGTATAACACAATAAAAAAAAGCTTTAAAAAAATAAAATAAATTATGCAAGAAACTAGTATTCCATGACATAAAAGAAAGTGCATAACATTGTCAATCCTCAAATTAGTCACCAAATAAAATGTCATGTAAAGCAAACCAAAAGCTTAAAAAATATTTTATTTAAAAATATAAAAAATAATACCAAACCTTTAAGTATATGAAAAAGTTGCATTCTTGACACTATGGAGATTTACTGTAATGGACTTGAACATTAAATCTGGTAAATTACTAAATATGTTGTAAAACATACCAAATGTAAGAAAAAATACTTTAAAATATAGAAAATCATACTCCAATGGAGATCATCTTTTTTAGTTTGAGGGCATCTCTTTTGTCTTTACCAGATCTCATATGGATTTACTACTATTGTTACTAAAAAAATAATAAATTATTATTGTAATTGTTAGTAAATATATGATAAGTAGTAATAAGATAAATTGAAGAAATATAATATAATAAAATGAAAGTAATGTAATTGTGACATTTGAGGGGAATTAGAGTTTTATTAGAATATTAAAAAATCAAAAGTTAATAATTTGAATAAATGATATAAATTATTTTATAGACTATATTCAATAAAAACTATAGAAATATAGAGTGGCATTCTCATTCATTAAATTATGTAAAAATTAAAATGCCATGTAAAGAAAGCCAAAACTCTAGAAAATAATATATCTAAAAATATAAAAATAAATATTTTATTGTTTTGAGCTCTTCGAAAAAAGTATAATAATATTTGTTTCATGTCAACATGACATCATTTTGAAAAACTATGAATTAGCAAGTGCATAAGCATAAATAATGGTAAATTATCATTTCAATATTAAGTAAATATATAATAAAGCTAAAATAAAAGAAATTTGAGGGAATTTCATATAAAAACATTAAAGTAATGCAAAAAAACACAGCATAAAAGAACTATAATTTCATAGAAATGTAATAGCATAAAAGAAAAAAAATTCAAAAAATGAGTTACAGTATTCTCTAAAGCTACATTCTAATATATAAAGGGATCATATGTAACATCCTTGATCAACAAATATGATGGAGTGGAAATATCTCATTAAGTGTTAAACCATTTCAAATAAAGTTTCAAAAATAAAAGAAATATATTTAACTGGATATAGCACATAAAGATCACTCCAAGGATGTTTATTTCATCTCTATATTTTCTTACTCAGAATTACTAAAAATTTCTAATATAAATAAACATAAATAATAATAAATTATTATTAGAATATTTAGAAAATATATATTAAAGCTAAATCAAGAAACATGTAATTCTTCTAACGTTACTAACTTGAAAAATTTAATCAAAATAAAACGTACCAAAATCCTTTCTTCACTTTTTTGGCAAATGATTGGGTAGATTTTGATAGGATAATTCCAAAGATGTTTGTTTAAGTAAATATATACAAAAGAAAAAACGATGCAAATTGAAGCTTTGTAATATAACTAAAGCAAAGTGATCTAAAGGTCAAATGATAGGAGATTTATACTTTAATTGAAATATAAGAAAATAAAAAATAATAATAAAATGGATAAAACACAGGAAAAAGTTGTATTCCTATATATTAAGAAGATCGATTGTAACATTCTCGATTCTAAAAATAGGTATGAATCAAAATATCTCATAAAAATATGTCAATATGTTGGAAAGTTAGTATATTTTTAGAAGAAAACTAAATATTTAATTAGATAGGACAAGTTCAAAAGGATCCAATGATTTTTATTTTGTGTGAATCAAACCTTTTCAGAATAACTAAGAATTTTGAAAATAAATAAGAACAAATAGGACAAATTACCTCTTTAAGGTTTAGTAAATAAATAATAAAACTAAAATGAGATAAAGTGAAGGGCACACTAGACAAGATTGAGAGCTTCAATGTGATATAATAAAATCAAGCTAAAACATTTTGATAATATAAAAAAGAATCATTCCTGAATTTTTAAAGGATCAAAATTAATATCCTAGATCATTAAAAGAGATAAAAATAAAAATTCTTTTAAAACCTATAAAAACCGTATAAAATAAAATATTTATAAATATAAAATTGAATAGTTAAACAGATAGAACTCAAGAAGACAAGTCCAATGTCATTTGCTTCTCCTCGACTTGTTGCTTTTTGGAATTAGTACAAGTAAATAACAAAAAAATTAATAATTAGAAAATATTATTGAATATTAAATATATATATTAAAGTTAAAATGAGATAAATTGAACAACATAATATAACCAAATCAAACACATGTAATGGCCACACAAGACGAGATTTATAGTTACATAGTAATAAATCGATGTCATACCGAAACTCTAGAAGAAATTGGATAAATTGTTTAGGGAAGTGGAATCTGAAGTATTGAAGACATCGATTCTAATGTACTTAATGGTAAAATCAATCATGAATCAAAATGTGGCATAAAGAATGACAAAATAATAAATAAAATTTATAGAAATTTAAAAAAAAATATTTCTTTGGGTGGAACATGTCAAGAAGTGACCAATGGCGTATATTTTTCCTCGATTAAATTTTCTGAACTTACCATGAATTATAGAATTAATTAAGCTCAAAAAACAAATAATTATTTTAATATTTAAAAAATATAAACGAAGTTAAAATTAGATAAATTGAAAAAATATATTATAACCAAATGAAAGGAAAATATTTCAAAACTCAAGATAAATTTTACATGGAAGTTGCTGTCCATAGTATAGTGGAGGTCTAGTGTAAAATTATATATCATCAAATATAATAAAATAGAAATGATTTGTAAAACATAACAAAACTCTTGAAAATAAAATAATAAAAATTTAAAAGTTAATGCTTCATTACATTCAACTGCTCAATATAAGTCTAATGATGTTTGTTCATCTTGATCTAACCTCATTTGGAATTATGATGAATTACCAAATTAAATAAAAAATATTACAGTATTATAACAATAATATTTAATAAATTTTCATGAAAGTTGAGATGAAATAAACTGAAGAAATGTAATATAAGTAAATTAAAGTAATGGAAAGATCATAGGAGCCATGACTCATATTTTTATAGGAATAAAAAAAATGAAACCAAATATTTTGAAGAAATAAGAACAATTATACAAAAAAGATATATTCCAAAATAATTATACAATAATGTATAACATTTTAGATTGTCAAATGTCACAAAAATCAAAATCTAACATAAAAAATGCATAAACAAAAGAAAATATTTTTAAAATATAAAGTATGTAGTTATACAGAGCTCATTGACATGTGTTCAGCAAAGTTTATTTCTTCTCAATCTATCTTCTTTGAAAGTTTTTTAAATTACAAAATAAATAGGCATAAATAATGATAAATTATCATTTAAAAATTAAATAAATAGTAAACAAAAAGAAATAAATTCGATTAATAAAAAAAAGTTAAATTAAAGCAATGGAAAATTCACATGATAAGGGAATTAGTTTTTCAAAGTCATATAACAAAATCAAAGCAAAAGCTTCGAAAAAATGAGATAAGTTATACCAAAAAACAAGAATACAAGATACTATAGGGTCAAGTTTACCAACTTCAATCATTAAATGTGATAAAATAAAAATGTTATATAAAAAATACTCTAAAATAAAATATTGAAAATATTTAAGATATAAGCTAATTAAACTAAGAAAATGATGTTTTTTCTCCATGAAACCTATTTAGAATACTTATGAATTATCAAAATAAATTACCATAATGAATAATAGAAAAAAAAGCAATATGATTTAAAGTTGAAATAAGATAAATTGGAGAAATGTAATTTATCTATGTAAAAGTGATCCAAAGATCACTTGTGAGGAGACATATATTTACATTGTTATTTAATAAAATCAAAGAGGAAAAATTAAGAAACATGAAAAATTTTATGGTAAACCTAAATTCCAAGATACTAAGGAGATCGAGTGTAACATCTTTTTTCACCAAATAACATATGCATCAACGTAACTCATAAAAGATGAAAAAAATAGAATATACAAATATAAAAATATAAAAATATAAAAATAAATATTTAATTTGATAGATCTCATCAAGTCAAGTCTAGTAATATTTTTGTAAATTGATTAAAGCTCATTTATAATTATTATAAATTAAAAAGTTAAATAAACATAAATTATAATAAATATATGTTTAAATTTTAAGTTAATATGTGCAAAGTTGAAATATAAAAAAATAGAAGCAATAAAATGTAACCACATCAAAGAGATGTAACGATTAAAAGTGAGGAGATCTTGAGTTACATAACACTTCAACTAATCAAACTTAGAAATTTTAATAAGAAAAGATAAATTGTTCTAGATATTACTAAAGAAAATTGAGTATAACATCCTCTTTCATAAAACCATGTAGGATAAAAAATTCCTTTAAAATGTGTAAAAATAATAAAAAATGTAATATTTAAAAAATATTTATTTAGTTGGATACTTCTGATTTGGGCATGTCCAACATTTATTTTTTTTAATGGTCCTCATTTAGAAAAGACAAAAATTTGCAATGTTATTAATCATAAATAAAACCAAATTATAATTTTAATATAAAGTAAATTTATATTCAAGCTAAAATTTAATAAATTGAAGTACTATAACATAGCAAAATGAAAGCGAGGTTGAGGTTGCATGAGAGGAAAAAGATAAGTTTTAGTAGTATAACAAAAACAAAGATAAAAATTTAAAAAATCAATTAAATTATATAAAAATATATCATTCAAAGATACTGAGAAGATTGAGTGTAACATCGTTTATCATCAAATAAGATACGATTTGAATTGTTTTTATAAAATAATTCCAAAATACTATAAAATAAGATATTTAAAAAAACATAATATACTTAATTGGATAAAGGATGATGAGATGAGTCCAATGATAATTGCTTCATCTCTATTAGACCATACTTTTTAGTTACTCAAATTACAAATGCAAGCAATCCTTAAGAATAATAAATTATTTTTTTAATATTAAGTTAATGTGTCAAATTTATAATGAGATAAATTGAAACAATCTAATACAATATCATTAAAGTGAGTTAAATGTCAAATGATTGCAAATTTAGAGTTTCATAATCATATAACTAAATTAAAGTAAAAATTTAAAGAAAAAAGACAAAGTTTAGGAGAAAGTTGCACTCCATGATACTAAAAATTTCAAGAAATTAGACAAATCGTACAAAACAAATTGTGTTTCTAAAAAATAGAAGGATTGACTATAACATCTCTGCAATCTAATCAAGTAGACAATTGAATGTCTTAGAAAACCTATGTAAACCATTAAAAATAAAATATTTGAAAATATAAAAAATAAATACTTAATTTGACAAAAATCATCAAGATAACTTCAGTGGTGGCTATTTCACCTAGACTAATCCTCATTAGAAATTACTATTAGTAAAAAAAATAAATAAAAATAAATAAAAAAAATAAAATTTTAAAATTAGTTAAATATATATTAAAATAAAAATGAGATCAATTGAAGAAACACAATATATGAAAATTAAAGAAATGCAATGATCACATAGATAGAAAATTAGTGTTTTGTATGAATATAACTAAATCACATAAAAACGTTGAAGAAATAAGGTAAATTTTCTAGGTCGAGTTTAATGACCTTGATCATAAGATTTGGTATTAATCAATATCCCTCATAAAGAATGCGAACACTTTAAAAAATAATTTATATACTAAAGTGATTCCATGAGAAGCCACCTAGCCAACCCAAGAACTCAAATAATAAAACTTTACACTTTCTTTAGCCAGAACAAAATCACCATTCATCTGTTCATGAGAGCTCTTTTAAATAAGATATTACAAGTAATTATTTATTACAAAAAAGAAGCTTTATGCTTGCTTAAAGACTTTCATACCCAGCTAATTATTTTGATGCATCATCATGCTTCTTACTTCACTTTTGTAGACTTTAATGTTGATGTAATTCCTATAAAAGCATGCCCTTATGAACCACTTGAACAATTTTGTGCCCAATTAAAACGGATTACTTCTTAAAGACTTTCATCTAAAATTTGGATACCTTCATTATTTTAACACCAACCATGCACTTATGATGATGCATGGATGAATAATGACTTCTTACGGCTATTATTTAAATGTTCTCAAAACTTCGATACATGCATAAAATTTTAGAATGATTTAGCTTTATTGATTCTAGTTTAAGACGACATAATGGGTCAATGTTATTGTTTTGGCATAATTTTTTTTGTATTGTATCTATTTCTCCTAACTGAATGGAACTATACTCTATAGAGTTAAAGTTAAGAAAATCATCTACATGTGTTAAGCAAGCTTTTCGGACTATTCATGTTCATCTAAGTACCTTTAGATGGTGGCTAATGTTTCCAATGAATAAGGAACTTGTGATGCATATCAATACTCAAGGATGCTTACAGAATAGTAAAGTACCAATAATCAAAAACATTTATCTCAAAGGCTCACGCTATATCATCTTTTTCTTCAAGGTGCAGTATTATCTCAAGAAAACGGTTAGGATCTTTGCTCTGATGCCAAATAATGTAAATGAAGAGTGGATTTGGTCATGTAGTTGAAAGTTTGACAAAAGGGTCTTAAGGAAGTAGAATACAGTTATAAAAGATGGAGAAGAAAGAAATGATTCACTCACCAAGGTGATTCCAAAACAAGGAAACCAATCCAACTCAAGCACTCAATGAACGAAGCAGTAAACGTTTGTTTTCCACAAATAATTCACCATTCATTCATTTTTCAGAGCTCGTTCAAATAGGAGATGACAAGTAATTATTTATTTTAAAAAAGAAACTTCATACCTACTTCTTAAAGGCTTTCATGCCCATGTTACTTTTGTAATACATAATCATGCTTTCTACCTAACTCTTCAAGACATTTACATCCACATTAGTCTTTAATATAAAAGCATACTTCTTAGCTAATTCTTAAAGACTTTAATGTGAAGCATACTTCTTACCTACTTGAAGGATTTCATTTAAAATTTGGAAACCTTCATTAAAGTAGAAACAACTATTCACTCATGCTGATTAAAGAATAAACTATGACTTTTTAAGACTATCACTTACATGATCTCAAAATTATCATTTATGTATTAAATTTTGTAGTGTATTAGCTTGGTTGATTCTCGTTTAAGACTTGTATGGGTTTAAGTTGTTATTTTCTCATAATATCTTTTTTTTGTGTTGTATCAAATGTGATATAAGAAAATCAAGTCATTGTGAGGGTGCACTAAGGATGAATTATGGTTTCATAATTTTATAAAAAAGGCAAAGAAAACCTTTGCTAACACGAGAAAACTATTCTAGAAAATAATATTCCTAGATACCTAGGGGCAAAGTTTGACATCCTCATCCATCAAATATGATAATATTTGAAATGTCCGATAAACAATGGCAAAACATTATAAAGTAAAATATTTAAAAAGCAATGCACAAATTTATATTTAATTTGACAAACATGATAGAGTCAAGTTCAATAATGTTTTTTCAACTCGATCTACACTCATTTAGAAATCCTTCAAATTGCCAATGTTATTAAGCACAAATAATTTTAAATTATATTGTTAAGAAAATATATATGTAATTTGAAATAAAATAAATTAAAGTATTGTAACACAACAAAGTCAAAGTGATGTAAAGCTCACACAAGAAATTAATTTGTTTATAATAAAATAACTAAATGAAAGTAAAAAGTTTGATGAATTTAGATAAATTTTAATGATTAAATTTGAAGAATCTAAGGACATTGAGCCTAATAATTTCGAACATGAAAGCAAGCAGAAATAAAATTCTTCATGAAGCATGTAAAAATTTTGGAAGATAAACTATTGAAAAATTCAAAAAAAGAATATTTAATTTTTTCTAACTTGGCATGAGAAGCTTAGTGATGTCTTTTTTTAGTACACATTTTTTAAATTACTATAAATTAACAAAGTAAATAAGAATAAAAAACAATAAATTTTCATTTAAATATTAAATAATCAAAGTTGAAGTTCAAACGACACAAATTGAAATAATGCAATATAGCAAAATCAAGCTAATTTGAAGATCATAAGAGTGGAAATCTAAATTTATATAGAAATATAACCTATAAATTAAAAAATTTGAAAAAAAATGATAAGTTGAACTAGAGTTACATTCTATGATGTTAAGGAGATGAAGCGTAACATCCTCGATCATTAATTCATTTATGAATAAAATACAAACTAAAATGTGCCAAAATCATAGATAATGAAATTTTTTGAAAAATAAGAAAATTTATATTTAATTGCATTGATCTCATCAAAATGAGTAGTAATATTTGTTTTATATCTATCATACTACATAAGGAATTATTATGAATTGATAAATTTGTTAAACAAAAATAATAATAAAATATTGATTTAATGTGAAGTAAATAGATGATAAAGTTTAAATGATCTAAAATAGAAGAAATATAGTATAACATATCAATTTGATGTATAGGACAAACATGAAGAAAATGAAAATTTTTACGAATATGGCAAATTCAATGTAAAACTTTGAAGAAATGAGATTAATTGTACAAGAAAGTTGCATTCAAAGAACCTTTATAGATTGAGTGCAACATTATCAGTCATCAAATAAAATATGATTAAAAATGTCATAAAAATATGACAAAAAACTTGAAAGTAAAATATTTAAATATTAAAAAAGTTATAAGATAGATAAAAATGAGATGAGTTTAATGATAACTTTTTTCTCTATATTTAGACCTAATTTTGAATAAAAATAGTTTATAAAATAAAAATAAAAAATAAATAATAAAAATTATTGATTATATAGTTAGTAAATATATATTAAATATAAAACGAGATAAATTTACGTAATATAATATAACTAAATAGAAGTTATTTAAGAGTAAAATGAATTGACATTTAGTTATTCATAATAATACAACCAAATTAAGATAAAACATTTAATGACAAGATAATTTTGCGAGAAAGTTATATTCTAAGATACTAAGAAGCTTGTGTAACATTTTTCAAAATCAAAATAAAGCACAACTTGAAGCATGTTGTAAAATTCGCCGAGTTACTTGAAAATGAAATTTCTTCAAAATAATACAAAATGAATAGTGATTATATAAAGCTTATTGAGATGAGCCTAATGATGTTTATTTATCTCAATTATACCTCATTTGGAATTACTATAAATTACAAAATTAAATATCTATCAAAAATAATAAATTCTTATTTTATTATTAATGATATAATTAACAAATTTGAAATAAGATAATTGAAGAAATATAACATATGTAAATCAAAGCAATGTATAGGAGACATAAGAGAAGATCAAGAGTTTCACAGTTATATAATCAAATCAAAGTGAAGTAGTTCAAGAAATGATATAAATTATATGAAAAAGTAGTTATTGTAGATATAAAGAGGATTGTGTGTAACATAGTAGATCATCAAATCAAATAAAACTCGAAATGTAACCTAAAAGCTACTAAACCCTACAAAATAAAACATTTAAAAATATAAATTAGTGTGATAGAGAATATTGAAATCAGTCCAATGATGTTTGCTTCATCTTGATAGGTGCCCATTCAAAATTTTTGCAAGTAATTAAACTAAGTAAAATAAAAAACAATAAATTCTTTTTAAAACTAGGCAAATATATAGTAAACCTAAAATAAGATAAATTGAAAATATTTAATGTACTAAAAACAAAGATATGTAATGGTCGTACAATAGGATATTTATAGTTACATAAAAATAAAGCCAGATAATAGAAAATATTTGAAAAAAATTTATAAGTTTTTAAAGAATGTTGAACGATAATTCACTAAGATGATTGAGTATGACAATCTCTATAATCAAATCATGTATAAATTAAAATATATTATAAAAATGAAAAAATCTTAGAAAATAATTAAAAATTAAAAAAATAAATATTTAAATTTATAGAGCTCGTAAAGAAGTGTACAACTACCTTTCTTTAATCTTGATTGGACATCATTTCCTATCACTAAGAAGTATAAAATTAAATAATCATAAATAATAATAAATTACTATTTAAATATTTATGAAATATATAATATAGTTGAGATAAGATAAAATAAAGAATATAATATAACATAATCAAAATGGTGAAAGTGTCATTAGAGGGAAAATTTCGAGTTACATGATAATATAAAAAATTATAGGTATACATTTAAGGAAATATGATAAATTGTACATAAAATGTACATTCCTTATTAATATGTGGATCGAGTGAAGCTTATTCAATCAAGTAAAACATACGAAATCTTAGAAATTAAATCTTAAAAAAAAATACTTCATAAAATAGAGCTTATCAAGATGAGTCTAATGGCATTTGCTTCATCATTACCAAACATAATTTGGAATATTAATAAATTATCAAAGTAAACTAAAAACATAAAAATTATTGTTTTTACATTACGTAAAAATGTTTTAACATTGAATTGAGATAAATTGAAGAAATATAATATAATCAAATGAAAAAAATGTAATGGTTACACAACATTAGATTTGGAGTTACATAGTAATAAAATCATACTTAGTAAAAATTTTGTAAAAATAAGACAAATTGTTTTGGAATGTTAGAGTCCATGATAGTGAGTAGATTAAGTATAACATCCATAACTATTAAATAAGGTATGAATCAAAATATATAGTAAGTGTGCCAAAATCTTCATAAATAAATATTTGAAAATTAAAAAATGAATTTTTAATTAGGTAAAACTCTTCAAGAATCATCGAATTACATTTGCTTCATCTTAATCAAACCTTGTTTGAATTAATAATAATTATAAAATTAAATAAGCATAACACATAAAAATTATTTTAATTTGAAAAAATATATAATAAAATTTAAATAAGATAATTTGTAACAATATAATGTAAATAAATCAAAGGGATGTAATGGCCACTTCAGAGAAAAATTAATGTTTAATAGTAATAGAAATAAATTGGTTAAAATAATTTGAATAAGTGAGACAAATTACATTGGAATGCTATATTCAAAGATGCAAAGCAGATCTAGTATGCCACCATTATTTGTTAAAAATGACATTAATAGAAAGCATAGTTTCATTCTTTTAAAAATATTAAAAAAGTAATTTAAAACATAAGAATCAATATTTAAATCGATAATGCTATTTGAGAATAATTCAATGACATTGATTTCACCTTCATCAATCGTTGTTAAGACTTATTGTGCCTTCATCCTAAAGGCTTGTCCTTCTCCGTGTCTCACTCCCCCACTCAGAAAAGATAGAAATTATCTATTCTTTCTTTGTTTTAACTAAAAAAGATAATTTTATCATATAATAGAATTGAGAATATGAATTTAACCCTTTGATACTTCTAGTATTTTGAATAGTAAAACATGTAACATTTCCTCAATGAGTGTTTCAATGAGTTGGATGAAATGAATGTTTATTGTGAAGCAAAGTTTGATTTTGCTGCCAACCCTAGTCAGCATGTTCAAAATAGCAACTCTTTAAATCTCAATAAAATAACTTAATTACACATCCTAACATTGATTAAGGAATTAAGGCTGTGAGTCCCAAATAGAAAAGATGTTGTAGGGGGTTCCTTCACTCATTCTTTCCTAAGTTCCTAAAAGGGCCCTCTTCACTTACTAGTAGGGCTGCAAAAGCTAGTTCGTCCATTCAAGGACTAAGATTCATTGCATAGTCAATAATTCCACAAATGAACTGGCCTTTTATATAGTTCTCTATCCAATCATCATTGTTCCTAAGGTTGTCTAACAAAACTGACAATCTTTTGATTACTTGAACAAATAAATATAAAAGTCATGTGTTTGTTTGAGGCCAACCTAACATGATTCGTTATTCATGTAGATTGATATAGGATCTATTAGGAAATTATTTATTCAAAAGATGAGAGGCCTTACACAAAGAAAGCATCTTTCAATTACTCTATGTGATCAACTAATGTTTATCAAATTTGAAAAAGAATAAGAAGAAATGGTTTGCAAAATTTCTTTTGTAGTATGAAAAATAAAAGAAATAAACACAATAAATAAAATACATTAATTCAAATTGAGCATTTTTGAAATTAGGATGCTAGGAAATAATGGAAAGAACCAAATGGAGAGAAGCAAGTAAAGTTGAAAATTTGTCACTAACAAGTCATGTAAGTGGAGTTGTTGATTGGATTGACCCCAAATTCAATTTTTATTAGAATCATTAACCAATGAACTCTTGGATATTTGTTGATACATTTGATTATTTTTCTTTATTTCAAGAAAGATTGTGTTAGGGGGAGGGAAGAGGCACTGTGCACTACATGACCACATGCAGCCTGAAGATGGCTCCAACAAACCTACGAAAAGAGATATTTTAGAAATCAAATTCAAACTCTATGTTCACCATTATATTCATACAATTCAATTTGAAAGAATTAAGGGAATTAATTTTGACTTTTTCCCAGTCCTTATATGCATACTCAATGCAATGTTATTTTCTAAAAAATAGATGAATTCATAAGTTCACCTATGTGAATTTGATGGTATTCTTAGACTATCTACCATGAAACTTTTTTCCATGTGTGAAAGACATTTGGAATAAGTTCAACCATTGGATACGTTCTTCTTCGTCTACATAAATTGTGAGAGAAGTGATTGAGGAATTGTCTTTTTGGCTTTCGCTCTCCTACTCCTAAGTTTTAGGTATCTTACTTTCACGTAATTCATGTAGTGCAAGGAAGTCATCCGTGGGCATGCTTTGTTGATGTCCTAATATTTAATGTAGGCATGGGGCCTTGTATCACTTCAAACAAAAAGACTAATGTCCACCATTAATGCCCCAATTTTTGTTCCGATAAAGCCAATCAATAATGCTCAGAGGAAACATTTCAGTGAGCCTTGGGGAGAGAAGTTGTTACAAGAATGAACATGGTGCCTTGAAAGTCTTATGCACGACTTTGAAGTAGATTTTTCATTTCATTTGAGATCCACCCTACAATTTTGTGTCAAAAAAGTCTACTAAGCCAACAAGATCAATTAAGAGGAAGTTTCCTTTTGAGAAGTAAGTTATGTGCCAACTCTTCAATAAGGAAAGATGGGTTCCAATTGTATACTATTATCTAAAAGACATATCTTTGTGGGGAAGGAAGAATTCTTTCCATGGCATGAATGGGAGAAGAATAAAATGAAGAAAGTTTAAGATTTGTCTTTAATTGATGTAGGTTCCCGTTACTTATCATTTTTTATAGCCTCCCTCTCTTATCATGTATTTATCTTCCCTAGAAATTTGCTAAGTACTTATGAGGGTTTATATAGAAAGAATAAATGCTTAGAAGGAAAACTAATCAATGATAAACAACCCTTCTAACTACAAAGAAATGCACTCTCATTTCAGTGTTTGCTCTATTTCCTTTACAAATGAAAGTTAACATAAGTTAAGATGAATTAACTTTTAATATTAAATATATATTTACTAAAGATAAAGTTAGATATGTTAATACAATTTAAAATGACTAAATAAAAGTAAAGTCTTTCAAATAACATGTTAAATTATATAGGAAAGCTACATTTGCAGATCCAAAGGAGACCATGTGTAGAATGCTCGATTGTCAAATCATGTATGAGAGTAAATGACTCGTAAAGCATACAAACACTCTCAAAAATAAAACATAAAGAAATATATAAAAATATTCATTTAATTAGATAAAGCTCATAATATAATCTTAGTAATATAATTAAATCAAGCGTATCATCCTTAATATCAAATCAGGAATGAATCAAATTTTCAAGTATAACATGCCAAGATATTTAAAATAATAGAAATTGCTTTGATTGACCTTATCGAAATGTATATTTGAATATTAAGTAAATATACAATAAATCTAAAATAACATAAATCAAAGCAAACTATTATAATAATTTAGATGAATTATATAGGAAAGCTAAATTTCAAGATATTAAGAAGATAATGTGTCACATAAAAGGTCATTAAATAAAGTATGAATAGAAGTGACTCATAAAACATGGAAAAAATATAATACAATAATAAATTTAAAAATTTTAAAAACTGTCCCTTAAATTACTAAAGCTCATCAAAAAAGTCCAATGTTCTTTGTCATGCCATCATTTCACCTTTTTTGGGATTATTAAAACTTTAAAGTTAAATTATCATAAATAATAATAAATTATACTATTAGTATTAAGTAAAAAAATATTAAAGCCAAAATAAGATAAATTATAAAAATATAGTATAACTTAATCAGAGTGACGTAAAGATCAAACAAAAGAAAATTTAGAGTAATATATGGTTTAACCAAATTAATATAAAAAATTTAATGAAATTAGTTAAATTATACAAAAAAGTTTCATTCCCGCATGGCAAGTGAATTGAATGCAAAATAATTAATAGTCAAATCAAGTTGATATCAAAATGTCTCATAAAAAAGCCAAAACAACAAAAAATAAATGTTTAAAAATTTAAAATAGTAGTTAATTGGATACATATATATATATATTCAAGCTAAAATTAGATTAATTCATGTAATCTTGGATAACCAAAAGAAAGACATGTAATCTAATTAGAAAGGAGAATTGGTGTTAAATAATAATATATCTAAATTAAACCAAAAGCTTTTAGAAATCCAGATAAATTGCGTTATAAAATATGTCAAACTTATAAAAAATAAACTATCTAAACTTGTAAAAATGAATAATAAATTTAATTATGCCCATCAAGATGAGTCGAGTAACGTTCGCTTCATGTCAACAGGACGTCATTTGAATTTACTACGAATTAAGGAATTTAATAAGAAAAAAAAAGATTAAATATTTTTTTATATTAAGTAAATTTATAACAATGATAAATAAAGATAGATTTATTAGATATAATATGACCAAATAAAAGATATATAAATATAACATTTTAAGATAATTAAAGTGTCATAATAATATAACCAAACAAAGAAGAAGCACCTGGATAAATGTTAGAAATGATAAATAAAAGCTACATTGTAGCATGCTAAGAATATCGAATATGATGTCATCTATCAATAAATAATATATGAGAAGACATGACTTTTTATTCATCAGAAAAAAATAAAAAGAATACACAAAAATTTAAAATTCTGCATTTAATTAAATAATACTTATCGAGATGAGCCCATTGACATTTATTTTATCCTAATAGGACCCTATGAGGGCTTACTATAAATACTAAATTAATTAAAATAAATAATATTAAATTAACTCTTTAATACAAAGTAAATATCAAATAAAGTTGAACTGAGAAAAATTAAACAAATGTAATGTATACAAATTAAAGCGATGTGAATTTTAAATGAAACAAAAGCTATAGTTTAATAATAATGTAAGAAAATGAAACATAAACATTTGATGAAATAAGATAAATTTTATGAGAAAGTTGTATTCTAAAATACAAAGAATATCAACTGTAACATACTTATTTGCCAAAATAGGTGCTATGGAAATGTAACATAAAATACACTAAAATAATAAAAAAATAATTGAAAAAAATTTGAAAATCAATATTTACTTCATAAAGATCATCGACACTAATCAAACTTTGTTTATTTTGTGACCATTGGACCTTGCTTTAAATTATATTGAATTATCAAGGAGAAAAAGAGTAAAAATAATAAATCATTATTTTAAAATTTAGTAAATATATATTAAAGCTCAAATGAGAGAAAATGAGGCATGATATGAAAGAAAATTAAAGTGATGTAAATGTGATAAGGGAGTGGAATTAGAGATTCAAAATAGTACAACCAAGTTGAAACAAAACGTTTCAATAAATTAACTATATTTTTTGACAAAGTTGCATTCCAAGATATTAAGGAGATTAAGTTTAATATCTAAATTCTTAGTACATGAATAAATTAAAATATATTGTAAAGTATACCAAAAACCTACAAAATTAATTATTTAAAAGTATGAAAAATGTCTATTTAATTGGACTGACCGCATCCAGATCAGGCCAATGACTTTTGTTTCTTGATGAATGACTTCGTTTGGAGTTACTATGAATTACTAAAGTAGTTAAGTAAAATAAAAAATAAATTATTATTTAAACATTAAGTAATTATATATTGATGCTGTAAAGAGAAAAGTGGGAAAATGTAATATAATCAAATAAAATTGATGTAATGGTCACTGGAGTAGAGAGTTAGAGTTTTAAGAAAAAATAATAAAATAAATGAAAAAATTAAAGAAAAAAGATAAATTGTATAGGATAATTGAATTCTAAGATGTTAAGGATTTTCAATGCAACATCTTTGATAATCAAGTTGGTTACAAACAGAAGTGTTTTGTAAAAGATACTAAAATGTTAGAGAAATAAAAGATTTAAAAATAAAGACAAATGTATATTTATTTACATCGAACTCATTCGAAGGAGTCCAAGGTTAACTATTTCATGTTACTAGACCTCATTTTGAAATACTATGAGTTACCAAATTAAATAAAAATAAATAATAAATAATTATTTTTTAATATTAAGTAAATATATAATAAAGTTAAAATGAGATAAATTTATGCAATATATTATAGCTAAATTAAGGTGATCTAATGGTCACACTGGAGGAAAAGTAGAGTTTTATTGAAATGTAAACAAATCCAAGTGAACTTTTTAAGAATTTTGATAAGTTAAGGTGTAAAGCTACATTCCATAATGTTGAGAAAATTGAGTACAATAAGCTGAATCATCAAATCAGGTATGAATAGAAATGACTTATCGATCATGGAAAAATAGAATACAAATATTTAAAAATATAAAATTAAATATTTTATTATATAAATCTCCTCAAAATGAGTCTAGCAAAATTTCTTTCATGCTGATAGAACCTATTTTAGAAATAAAACAAATTACCTAAGTAAACAAATGTAAGTAAAAACAAATATTTATTTTAATATTAAATAAATTTTTATGAAAGCAAAAATAAGATAAATAAAGGAAATATAATACAATAAAATCAAAGTGATGAGAAAGTTGTAGGATAGGATAATTAGAGACACATTATAATTTGACCAATGATAGAAAAAAATTTAACAAGTAAGATAATTAGAGTCTCATTATAATATAAAGGATATTTAGCATAACATTACTGTAAAATCAAGTATGAAGCATAATAATTCAAAAACCATGCCAAAACCATAGAAGGTAAAATATTACAAAATAATAAATTAAATATCCTATTGGATAAAGCTTGATAAGATGAGTTAATAACTTTTATTTTGCATATGTTGGATCTTACTTGGAAATATTATGAATTGGAAAAGAAATTATGTTTAAATATTAATAAACTATCAATTTTTAAATTAAGTAAATATATATTAAAATTGAAATGAAATATGACCATTTTATAGCATTGTAGAGGTAATAAAGGAGAAAAATTAGAGTTTCATTATAATATGGCAAAATGTAAAAAAAAAATATTCGAAAAAATGAGACACATACTATAAAAAAGATGCATTACAAGAAGCAAAAGACATCAAATGTAGCTTAAATTATCATTAAATAAGGAACAACTACAAGTCACTTATGAATTATAATGGAACCCTGGAAAATAAATTATTTCAAAAAATATATAGAATGAATATTTTATTAGATTTAGCTCATTGGAATAAGTCCTACAATGTTTATTTCATCTTAAATAGACACAATTTGAAATTTTTATGAACTAAAAAAGCAAAGAAGCATAAATCATAACAAATTATTATTTAAATATTGCATAAAAATAAATAAAGCAGAAATTAGACAAGTTGGAGAAATGTAATCAAACCAAACGAAAGTGATGTAATGGTTGCACAATAAGTGAAATAGTTTATCAAAGGAATCATACAAATTCAAAAAGAAATTTGAAAAAATGAAATAAATTATCTCAAAAAGTTGCATTCCATTGTACTATAGAGTTTGAATGTTGGATCATTTATGGAAAAGTTAGATACAAATAAAAAATATATCATAAAATATATACTAAAATGTCAAAAGCAATTTAAAATACTAAAATAATTTAATTAGTTAGAGCTCATTGAAATAGGGCATATGAAATTTTTTTCATCATGAGTGGACCATGTTTTCAAATAAGTATAATTATCAAAAGGTTAGTAAAAGTAATAATAAATTATTATTTCAATATTAAGTAGTTATATAACAAAGCTAAAATAAGAAAAATTGGTGGAATATAATATAACTAATTCAAAGTGTAATGGAAAGTTATTTTCCAAATGACAAAGTGGTCAAGTATAACATCCTTTATTATCAAAATATGTGTAAATATAAATGTCTCATCATTCATTCAAAAATATAGATAAAATAGTTAAAAATAGTTAAATAAATGATTAAATATATTGAGGTTACCAAGATGAGTTTAACTACATTTCTTTTATCTTGATTGAATTGCATTTAGAAATTCTATGATCTACACAAATAATAATAAGTATAAATAATAAAAAATCTTTATTTTGATAATAAGTTAGCATATGCTAATGTTAAGAAGGGTTAAACAAAAGTAAAGCAATATAACCAAATTAAAATGATATAGAGGTCACCCAAGAGTAGAATTACAATTTTATAGTAGTTTATTACAATCAACGAAAAATATTAGAAGAAATGAGATACATTTTGTGGGATTGAATGTCGTTTCAAATTATTATGAATTGACAAAGTAAATAAGAATAAGTAATAACAATTTTTTATTTTATTGTTAAGTAAATACATATGTTAATGCTAAAATGAAATAAATTAAAGCAATATAATATGATTAATATAAATAATATATAGGTCACGAGATAAGAAATTTAGAATCACATAATAATTTAAATTAATTAAAGCAACTTAATTTCAAAAAATGAGTTTAATATTTTCTAAAAGTTTGAATCCAAGATATAAAGAAGATTGAATCTATCATCCTTAATCATTAAATTAGGTGTGAATCAAGATATCTCAAAAATCATGCAAAAACTTATGACAATAAAATATTTAAAAATATCAAAATTATTATTTAATTTGATAAAGCTTATTGAGAGGAGTCCAAAGACATTTACTTCATCTCCATAAAAAATCATTACATCTTATAGTCTTGGGTTTAGTAAGAATATGAAGATTACACAATGTTTTTGGGTTAATGGTTCTCATGTTTATGGAATATTATGTGTTGCTCAATTTATATTTTTTTAAATTGTATGCCAATCCCTAATTTGAGTTGAAAGAATGAAGATATATGCAATCTTAAACATCACTTATCAAAATTTGTATTGCTTTCTATGCAAAATTTAATGAGTATGCTGAAGATAAGGCTTTGTTGTCTTATTTGGATTGATTTTAAGCAAAATGTAAAACGTTGATGCATGTATGTTTGAAAAAACCTAGCCATGAATGTTATTTTATGATTTTGTGGAGATTACATTATTTAATACAAGAGTTTTGGTTGATATATTTTTTGTTAGAACAATTACTATGAATATGTTCCTAATATATCTTTGAAGTAATCAGATTTATTATACATTATGGTGAAGAATTTAGCTATGAAGAATTCTAATTAGATAACAAAACCAAGAAATCTTAAAAAATCCTAGAGTGAAGACCTAGTAATGTTCTCTTAAAACTATACCATAAGTTATTACTATGACTTCAACAAGATTTCATTCAAACAAAATAAAACCTTGGAAACAATTTTACAACAAAATATGGGATTGAATGACTCAATTTTGCCTTGAGGTTGATTTTAAGGTTTAGTCCTAAATACTAAATGTAAGAAAATACCTAGAAATTAAACTTAAATGTATTCAAAGGCATGTAAACCAATGTGTTTTCTTATGGGATGATTTTTGGTGCTTCAATTAACTATTGAAGAAGGATAGGGAATGACTAAGTATTGTTTTGGAGCAAAAAAACTTTTTGTTTTGTTTAGGAATAATGGGAAATTAGGAAGGAAGTTAACCGCACTAATATGCTTAGTTGGCCCACATTACACTTGTGAAATTATAGGATTAAAGAGAGTAAAAGAATTAGAAGTAATATTATTTTAATTTTAAAATTCAAAAGTTTTTAATTGGAAATTTATGTCCTAAATTTGAAATTTTAATATCTAGGATTTAAATTTTAAATTCCTAGGGGTTTTAAAACTGAAACTTAATTAAAGTTTGAGAACCGAAGAATGAGTGGTATGGATGATGTTAAATTAGGACAAAAGGAAACCTTTGATAATGTTTAAAATAACTTAAGAATTTGGTAAGAAAATTTTCTTTGGATTAATGTTTTATTTGAACAAAACTTTAAGATAAGAATTAGTATTAAATCAAAAATGTAATGTTTTGGGAATCCTTCAACAAACTTGAAAAGTGGCCATCATTTCATGACGTTGTGAGTTAGGCCTAAGTAAGACTAATTAAGATGACTATTTTGGCATTAGGAGTTGTGCTTGTGCTAGCCAAAGAACTTTGGTGACTTCAATTTTTTATAAAACATGATCTAGTTTTATGGATAGGTAAGATCATCAATAGCCATTAATGGCTTTATGAATGGAACAACATAAGAGAGGCTATTAAGAAAGATAAGTAAATCTAGTTATTTTATGAGGGAAGAGAGGAGTAGCAGTGAAATTCATATGGACATGTTTAAAGAGCAAGAATATGACTTAAAGTATTTAAGCTATGGATTTATAAATTATTGTTAAGGATTTGACACAAATACATGAAATGTGAATGGGAAAGATACCCAAAGATGTAGATTATTCTTAGTGGAACCCCTAGGTTAACTAGATAATAGAGTAGATTTATAAGAGACATAAATACTTAACAAATGATTGTGGATTTTAAGAAATCATAATTGATAGATTAGGGTCACGTAGCCCTAGTTAATGCAAGAAAATTAATGATGATGTTAGTTAAGATTATCTATTGAAGATGACATATGCTATTATCTTGTAGACCCCAATGATCTCTTGTTAAGCTAGAGTGAGACAAGTTAGATATATGCAAAATCATTCAACTCCAATTAGAGATTTTGGATTCCTTGTTGATCACATGCCATAAAAGGATGTCACTAGAGATTTTTGAATTGCCAGAGTATCTGGTATAGTGACACATGGTTTGCAATTATTCTTATAGCCCTACAGAGTGGTCCATGTAATTAGTAGAGCTTAGATTATAAATTATTGTATCATGTGATGAGATCGAAGTACAAAGCTTATGTCGAGTATCTCACAAATCAATAGGGAGCATCAAATTATTTTGGTACAACTAGATATCCTATGGTGTTCATTATGACATTTCTAGGCTTGCTAGGTTGTGTTTGAGGATATTATTAAGAACTATATCAAGAAATATTATAGAATCTAAAATGCTTCGCTATTAAGTTGTAATATCATTATCATTTTTAAATAAATAATTTTTTTTGTTAATTTTGGTAACGAGTGATAATGAGTATTATGTTGAAAATTAAGGATGCCAATGAATGTTAAAAAATATTGAAATTTTCATTAATATAAAGAACTTGAGGCATAACTTTTTTAATAACATTTTTTTCTTCATCTTTGCGAACAACAAGAACAATCCACTAATCAATATATTTTGCAAGTAGCATTTCACTCCTTGGGCACGACATTATAGTTTAGACTGGGAATCTCTCAATATAATCATCATTCTTGTGGTTTAACTTGTAAGTTAAAGCTTATTGCCAGACCAACTAGTCATGCCCAGTTAACTCATGAACTAGTTCACTCAATGTTAAGGAACTTGCCAATATGTACTAACTTGTGTATTGAATGATAGAAAACCTTGTAACTTGTGATAATGCATATTTATACAAATCCATGCCATAAAAAAAGTTTGCATGATCAACAAGTTATTAAAGTGTAACTTTGTCTCATTAAATTTAAAGTAAAGATATCAGAGTCTATTTGAATAATCACATAGAATCCAAAGTCCAACAAATATAAATGATAACATTGTGTTTGAATAGAAAATTATAACATCATAAATTACCAACTAATGAATAATGATTAAATTATTTAGTAAGATTCCCCCTTTTTATCTCATATCTTAGTTCTTATTCATTTGCATCTATGGATGATATAAGGGAGAAGGGTTAGCCATTCTCAATAATGAATCCTTAAGTTTTCAAATAAGAATAGTAATGTAATAATTTGATGACATATATAATAGAATAAATGTATTAGTATAGAGAGTGATATAACAAAAGATGTCTCAACCAACGATGCAAGTTAAAACAGTAATGGATAGTCAATGACCTAACAATTGCTTGGCATTCCCTATATAGCTTTGATATCCTTAGTGTGTCTTCTAAGCTCAAATCACATCACTAATTTGTCCACTTTGTTATAGAAAGTCCAATCAATTGGGGCTATCCCATCTGTCTTTAGGTGTCCTCAATAATTGTATAGAACTTTACTAGGTTACTTTCGCTATTGTCTCTGGTGATGTGCTATAAATAAGTAGAAAATGATCTAAAAGCCCACCATCGAGGGTTTACAATTCATGTGACAAGTTTTGTATTTCTCTAGGAAAAAACGTTCGAGGCACTTCCTATTAAAAGATGTCACCCAAGTCTAGAAACTTGTAGGATTGTTACCATCTAGTACGTTTTACTAACTTAACATTTATTGGTGGGCTATTATTTAATATTTACTACATGATAAGATATGCCATCAAAAGTGTAGGTTTTCTTATCAAGTATGATCATTCCATATAGTTTCATCATCCAACATTAGAAGATTCATTAGATATCTTCTATAACTCCATTTTATAATTTAATATAATCTTTGAGCTTTCATTAAAATATTAATCATCTATCAAGATCATATAACATTTTTTCAAAACCTCATTAGCTACCTTGCATAACGAAGGGTAGGTTACTGAAAAATCTTCTAGACTATAAAGAAAATCAACTAAGTAGTCACTCATTGTAAAACATCTTTATTGAATTAGTTAAAGTTAATGCCCTTATTTTTAATCCATGATTCATATGAGTTACCTTAATAACTCACATGCCTAACAACAAAACATGAGCTATCAGACACAGGAAAAAAGCCTCTTACAAACCACATATGAGACAAAGATTACCCTCTTAGGCACTTGTTAATGGTCTAAGGGCCTAATTTAGGGCTACTTAAGATCTTACCAAAAAATCCAAACTATTTTAGTGTTTATCTAAAGCCAAGTAGGATCATAAGCCCCATTTATGCTCTCTTACAACCACTTCTAAGGAAAAAAATTTAGACCATAATCAAATGATAACCTTAAACTAGGTGTTAGAATAATCTCATCAACTACTTGATTTCCATAGTCCTATCCCAATTTTTATCTTTTTTACTTTACGGTGTAAATGGGGTAGTTGTTAGGTGTTATTTTATCTTAATTTATGCATACTTATTGCACAATCCTTAACAGCATCAAAGATATTTTCAAGAGAAAACTTCTTTTTAAGCCTTACTAGCATTTGTTAAGTGCTTAACCATATGAGAGATTCAGATATCAAACCATAGGAATTAATACTCCAAATCTTAAATATTCAAGTTTTTAACAAACAACATTGAGATTTCAAACCTAATGCATTTAAATTCCAAATCCCCAAGCATCTAATACCAATCCTTAGGTTGATTTTGGCAATCGCAATGAGCGCTTAGACTTAGTTTGAGTTTATGAAAGGTACTAGTTAGACATTCAAATTTTTAATTCATAATGTCATTTTCATTGAACTTAAAATGGTCAAAATTTGGACTTCTTCTATGGTCCAGCAATGCCCCTCAAGCTTTCAGTTCAAGCCTTTTCATGGTAATTCTTAGATTTTGGCATAATTAGCAAAATTAGAAGCCTTACAATAGCAACATTCAAAATAAAAATACTAATCACATCCTCTTATTGTTGGTTAATCTTAATTTAACATAAAACACCGAAATTTCATCGTGTTATAGGTTTTTCTCAATATTCCGAATTGAAATAATTACCTCAAATTAAAATTTTGAAGATGACAATACATGTATGTACTCACGATTACCTTAAAGTAGAGCTTAATTGAAACATTTTAGCATTGGCATTCAAGAAATAGTTCAAGCAGAATTCATACTCCAATAAAAATCACAATATCAATTACTTTACTCAATTATAGTAGGTATCATATTCATAAAAAAGAAATCTCAACAACATGAATGCATTTAATTGGAAACAAAATTTATTTATGGAAGAAGTCATCAAATAAAATGTATGGTGTTTAGGAGACATCAAAGTTCCTTTTCATGTTCATAAAAATTCAATTCTTTGGGGAAGTTCACTTAATAAAAAGTTGAATTTAACCATGCAATTATTAACATCATGAATAATTTAGAAATTTAAGATTTTGATTTAATCACGTAATGCTATGAAATAACATATGTACCTAGCAAGTTTTAACCACATAGTTTCTTTCAATTCCAACATAAAAGAATTAGAAAAATTAAATGTCTTTTCGGATGCATGTATTAAAAACATTATCATTATTTATATCATAACAAGAACTTGAATATATTTCAAACATAATTAGACAATAACATCATAATGTTTTGGTCAAGCATGTTACACAATTTTTAATTAGATAAATTTACGAAATTCATGCTTTCCTCAGAGGGAAATTTTAATTAAAAATGAATATTTATTTTAACTATCAAATGGAAATATCAGGACTCGGTTTCTATCATGATAGGCAAAGTATAATGTGTAAAATCTTAGTTTTAAGGCAAACAAACAATAGATCTCAGTCCAAATTCTATGTACATGCTTAGTAGGTATTTCCTTTGTTAATAATATGGTAATATGCTTCTAGGTTTTCATGCTAAACCATGGGTTGCCAACCATAGAAACTAAGCAAAGGCCTACCCAAAATAAGGGTAGTCTTCTTCTTGAAGCAAGTGCAAGATCCCACTTTTCCCTCCTTTTTGTTAGCTTTTTTCTTTAGATTTTTCTCAAGTATGTGATCATAGAAGAGTTGGATGCTAGAAGGTGAAAATATTTCTAGCCTTACTACTTCTTAAGACCTTATATAGCTAAAAATATTTCTTAAATCATTGGATTTACTTTTAGAGTAGTTATAATATATCACCTTATCTTTTTATTAAGGACACATGCATTCTATAGTTATTGTTTCTCTATAATTTATTTTCCCCTTACCATCTCTATCCAAGTTGTTTTCATTTTTTAGGACTTATAGTCTTCAATTCCCATGGCAAAGATCAAAAGTAACTCGTTTAAAAAACTCCACTTATTCCATATGAAATCTTGTACTAGTACTATGGCTATTGTTGTATTATATGATGTGCTAAATATGTCTTTTTCTAACTGCTAACCACTTTGGTCATAATTGTATGACCTTCAAATTTGTTCAATTATAATGAAATAGCATACTAACTTTCACATTATGATTCAATATAGCTAATCCTCTCATAACTTTATTATGCAAATATTATTGTGCTTATCCAAATATACATTCTTCAAATCATTTCATGTTACTTGTTAAATTTAGAATATTTTTTTATAATCATACTTGTATGATCCTTGCTTTATTAGGTACACTTGTAAAAATTAGTACTTTTACAAAACTCATCTTTGCTATCACAAAATTTTATTATTTATGGATTCATCATTTAAAAAATCATAAAAAAGTGAGCATTTACATGGTTTGTTAAAAATATTTTGGTGCATTAACTATTTGGACTTCGAATAAATTAAGAACGTTGAAATTTTTATAGGTTGCATTGTAACTTTCCTTTCCTTATACAATACATCATTCATATTTTTAAAAAAACATAGAGTGCATATAGTATGTGTTCTCAAATTGACACTTATCTATGACACCTAAATTTTGAGTTATTACTTAAGAGCTAAATTTCATTAGTAAGTCAATTTATGTTTACTATAATATGCTAAAGAAAAAAGATAGAGATGATATTATCATCAATGAATGACTATCACTTTATTTAGAATTTCTTTGAAAGTTTTTGCAACTAAAGTTTCTTATTAGCTTTTTTATGGATTAGGAAATATCCTCAGCTAAGTGAAAATCGTGATTTAATGAGTTTGCGATGATTTTAAAGAACCATTTTTAATATAAAATAATAGTTTAACCATAACAACAAAACACATGAATAGTCTATGAATGCACATATTTTAAGAATTAGTTGTTTCATTTAGCCAATAGCTCATATCAACTTTTAAAATTCATATTATTATTGGAGACTTGTGTTATAATGCAATGCTTTGAGGAACTTTTCAAACCTTCTTCTTTATGTTAAAAATTCTATAATATTTAATTTTTTAATACTTATCATGACCATGGTACACCCCTCATCTGGCAAACAAATATGTTAATTTATTTTTTTATACTTAAATGCTTGTAAATGTTACTAAATAAGCTAGTTTTATTCTAATTGTGCCTCTATGAAGAAACATTTAGTACATGGCCACATAGCACATTGTAGGAAAACATCAATGAAAGGCTAGTAAGCAATATTGTACATTGTTATATTGGTTAATCCTATGGTATAGTTTGTTAAAAAAATGCAATCAAGATGTAATTATGAATAAGCTATTAATGTGAACTTTGGTCATAATAGCACATCATGGTTATGATAAAACTATAATAATGTGATGAGAAATTTTGCTATTTGCATCTCATATAAACAATAAAGAAAAAAATTATGTTGAACATAAGATGCAATAAAGTATAACAAGGAGAGAAATGTGATAAAGCTATAAAACTTAGTTAAGTTGCTTATTACAATAGCATTGAAGAGCATTAATGAAAAATTGGAAGCAATGCTATGGTCATAGAAGTGTGAAGTCATGGATCATTCAAGTATGATAATAAAAGTAGAAAAATTTCCATGTTAGGTAAGTTGATTATCATTTAATACAATTAGTGCTAACTTATAAATATCAACAATATAACAGTGTTTTCATGCAAGAGAATCATTAAGTTATGATGTGAAAAATTTGTGCATAGTGTATTATCATGCAAAAATAATGCAATGATATAGTTACAATCAGTGGAATTAATTGTTAATAAAGGAAAATTTAGTACATCATATAGTACAAAATATTCGTCGTACGAGTATGATCCAAAAAATAATTAACAAGATTTTTAGTTTAGTTTCTTTTATACCAGCTATTGGAGTTATGGTGTCTTAAATTGAAATTTTGAAGGAACATCAATAGAGAACTTCACATTAGAATTAAGAGATTCATACCGTGTTGTTAGCATTGCCTAACACAAGTCATGAATCTAATTGATATTTGTGGTCATGATTGAGTTATGATATAATAGACACTTCCTCTTAGTTTGCAATTTTAAAAGATAAGTAAAGTATAACCAAGCAATATTTATCTATATTGTTTACTAATTAGCACGATTAAGTAATTTTTTTAAATTATTTAACTTGTAGGTTTCATATAATAATGAATTATCCATCATATTCATTTCAAGAAAAATTCGAGTTTTTGAATCCCACAAAAGAATTTTAAATTTTTATTTTAAAATACCTTTTACATTTCATTAATGTATGTATTTTCAAAAATTATTTATAAGAATGGTTTCTCTTTTTTAAAAAACATTAGTATTAAAATTTATATCGAAAACTTTTAATTGTTATGGTTAAGAAAAAATAAAAATTCAAAATAAAAATGCACACTAAAAGATTTTGGTAATTCAGTTCAAATAAGAACATATGACTCTAACCAAGGTCAACAAAAATACTAGTATTACAAAAAAATATAACTAAATGTTTTTCTTTACATTTGACTTCAAACTTATTAGCTCTTTTGGGATCAATGTAACCCAAGCTTTTATGAGCTCAACCCAAACTCATTTTTTTTGTAGATCAAACCAAGCTCAACCATTCATAAATATTGGATGACAAAAGCCAAAGGAAAATAAATCCAACAATAAAAAATTTTTGATAAAACATACAACTTTTAAAGCTTATTCATGAATAAAGTGCAACAAAAGAAAGTCAGAACTATGAAGAGACTTAAGGAAATTAAAGTTTAGAAGTGTTAGGCACAACTAGAAGAGTTTTCAATTTTTAGTAGTATTAAACCATAATGTGTTGTTTCGTAAACTAAACAAGTAGAATATGATCTCAAATTTTGTGAATGTTCATTCGCACCTTCATTCATAATGTTTTTTGTATAAACCGTTTTATATTAAATATTAAAAAGTCAAGGAAAAATTATTTTACAAGATACTACCAAAAAAACATGCAAAATTTCTTCCAAATAGATTCTATAATGACACAAATAATAGCTTTTGGAATTAGTCATTAAGTGTGGTTGCCTAGAGCCCTTGAATCTACAAGGAGTAGATCTAGCCTATCAGATCAATAATTGTAATAATAAAAGAATTATGGGTGGTTGAATAAGGTAGGATTAGATTTGGGTTGTTTTAACACATCATATGAGATATGCAGCATTAAATTCATTAATAATACATGCTTGAATGATCTTTGTCAAAGGAATCAAAACCAAGAGTGTCAAACTATTGGATTCAAGGATAAGTTAACTGATATGGAGAAGAGAATTTTGATAGTTAACCTTGATTGGGTTGAGTATTGTCCTTTATTTAATCACCTTAAACAAGATATTGTCAACCTTACCTTGTTCAAATGGCCTCCTAACTTGAGGCTTCTTAGGTTCGCTCAAGCTTGATCAGTCCAAGTGCATTGCACTTTAAATAAGCCTAAGATATTATGAGAATAAAATATTTTTATTAATTGTTTTCCTAATTTAACAAAAACGAAATTTGGAAAAATTGCATAGGTGGGATTTAATAAAGTAAGGATTAATTGAACAAAAAATGCAATCCAAGATGTTTCGCAAATCAAGAAATGTATCGAATAACTCAAATGCCTAAGTAGGGTTTTAAATTAAAATGAGTGAAGAGGTGTTTGTTTATTTAAATTTGAACAAGCTCATATTATATTTCATATAAAAGGAAAACCATTTTAAATTTGATGTGAATGTCTACAATCCTTTTAGCTTACTTAACATGAAAAGGTGTTTTCATCACCAGTAATTCACCATATCTAAAATTGCATGACTTGTTCTTCAAAACTACACCTTATTCCTAACAAGCAAGCGCATTAGAATAAAATGTTAAACATTTATAGCTTCGCACATGAATTTGTAGATAAAAATTTAATAATTAAAAGGATATATTTAACAAAAATATTATTATAATATGTATTAAAAGTCAAGAACATATGCTTCACATTACATTGTACTGTACATTACTATATAGTTCTCCTTATATTTTATTACTTCAAATTCTTTCTTAATGAGGATTATTGTCCCCATTTGGCACATAAGAAAAATAAGAACAACGAAAAAATTTACTTCGAACCTAGTTGTTACCTTATGATTTTAAATTTGATTGTTACATATAAAAGAAGAAAGAAGAAGAAGAAGATGAAGATGAGGAGAAGAGGAATAAGTAGAAGAGGGAGAAGAAGAAGAAAAATATGAAGAAGAAAAAGAAGAAGAAAAAGAAAAAGAAGATGGCAAAGAAGAAGAAATAGAAGAAGTAAGCTTTATGAGATATTTTTCTTCATATCTGATTTGATGATCAAGATCATTACACTTGGTCATCTTAGTAACTCCAAATATAACTTTCTAATATAATTTATCTCAATTCATCAAATTGTTTTATTTTATTTTGTATTTTTAATATGTAACTCTAATTCTTCTTTTGTAGGATCATTTCATCACTTCTATTGAAGACAACATTAAATCAATCGAAAACAAACGTCACTTGATCCATCTAAATGACTTCTATTAAATGAAATATTTATTTCATTACTTCTTGATGTTTTTTTAATTTTGTTTTGGTACTCTTTGTGACTTATTTTGATTCAAGCATGATTTTATAATAGTGGATGTTTCCCTCAATCCAGTTATTATCTTAGAGTGCTACTTCTCAATATAATTTGACTCATTTGTTCAATTTTTTTTTGGTTATACTTCAACCTTAATATATAATTACTTTTATGTAAATAATTTATTTTTATTATTTTTGTTTATTTTTTGGAGATCTATAGTAATTCTAAGTGAGATTTAATTTAGGCAAAATAAATGCCATCCAACTTTGTCGACATGCTCTCTCTAATTAAAAATCAGTTATTATGTTTTCTATTAATAATTGTTATAAGATTTTTTCATGCTTTACAAGTTAATTGCAGTTGTACCTCGATTGATGTTAGAGTTTCTTGCATTGGATGTCCCCATTATACTGGAATGCAACTTTCCCGTATAGTTGATCTTATTATTTTAATTTTTCAACTTGATTTGGTTATATTTTAAATTTATTCAATTTATCTCATTTGAGTTTTAATATATTTTTCCTAATTTTAATATAATAATTTATTAATTTTTAAGATTATTTCCTTTTGCAATTCATAGTAATCGCAAATGACATCTGCTTGAGATGAACCAAAATTCATTCTACTTATCTCAATGTGCACTATCTTATTAATTGTCTTTCTTTAATTTTAAATATTTTTATAAGTTTTTGTACACTTTTTGAGTCCTTTTGATTCGTACCTAACATGGTGATCAAGAATGTTACACTCGATCTCTTTACTCACTTGGAATGCAACTTTCCCATTCATTTAGTATAATCACATAATTTTTTGTGTTAGTTATATTATTATATTACTCTAAATCTCTTTTCATTTGAACTTTACATTACTTTGATTTTGTTGACCTACATTATTTTGATTTTCTTTTTTCCCTTTTAATATATATTAGATTTATTTTGAAATAATAATTTGTTATTATTAATGCTTATTTAATTTGTAATTGTCTTGTAATTCAAAACACTGTCTAGTTGGACAATAGAAACACCTTGAGTCATACCAGATTTGATGATCATTGATGTTGTGTTTGATCACTTCGTTATTATTGAATATAACATTTTAACATAATTTATTTTATTTCTGTAAAAATTTTCTATGATTTTGTTATATTACTATAGAACTCTAATTAACAACAATTATGTAGTTTACATAACTATTATTTGGCTATATAATATTATTTCAATTTTTTTATTTTTATTATTAATTGTATTTATTTCTTATTAAAATATTAATATTTATTATTCTTATTTTCTTTGGTAATTCAAAGTAATTGAAAATGGGTCCAAATAAGGTCAACCAAATATTATTAGACTCATCCCAATGATCTATATAAAATTCAATATTCATATTTATATATTCAAATGGAGTTTTCATAGACTTTGTGGGAGATATTGATATGTACCAGATTTGTAGGTCATGGATTTTATAATCATTCTCCTTATTATGAAGCTATACATCTTATTTCATGTAACCCTTCCAATAGTTTGATTTGGTTATATTACATTGCTTAAAATTATCTTATTTAAGATTTAACATATAATGTCCTTAATTTTAGATAATAATTTATTATTATTATATTTATTTAATTTAGCAGTTTGTCAAAATTTAAAATAGGGTCAGATTAAGATAAGCAAAATGTTATTGGACTCATCTTTAAAGCTCTATTTAATTGAAATATCTCTTTGAATCATTTCGATTAGCACTAGATTTCATAATGGAAGAAGTTGCCCCTAATCTCTTTAGTATATTGGAATGCTACTTTATTGTACTATTTATCTTATTTCTTAAAACTATTTACTTCTATTTCATTATATTATTATGTAAATTTAATTCTCATCATCATGTGTGACCCCTTTCATTACTTTTATTTGGTTTAGTTACATTACTTCAATTTATCTCATTTCAAATATAATATATATATTCATTTAGTACTATTGTAAAATTTTATTATTATTTATGGCTTTTTACTTTGGAAATTAATTGTAATTTGAAATAAGGTGGGATCAAGAAATAACAAATATTATTTGTCACATATTGATGAGCTCTGTCAAATTAAATATTAATATTTTTATATTTTTATAAATTTTACTTTCTAAACTTTTTTGAAAATTTGTTGAAGTATTTTTATTCATACATGATTTGATGATTGAGATGTCATACACTATACTCTTATTATCATGAAGTGCAACCTTTCAATAAAATTTAACTTAATTCTTCAAACTTTTTTCGACTTTGTCTCAATTAATCTTATTTAAGCTTTGGTATATATCAACATAATAATACAAAATAAATTATTTTTATTTATGGTTATTTACTTTGGTGATTCGAAATAATTCCAAGCGTGGTTTGATGGATATGAAGCAAATGTTGTTCCTTTCATCTCAATGAGCTCTAACCAATTAGATTATTTTGTATGGCATATTTTTTATTTGTTTTGGCATACTTGTGAGGCAACTTGATTTGAAAGCCATTTGGTTATCAACGATGTTAAGCTTGATCTCGTTAGTTCGTTGGAGTCCAACTTTCCCATTTAATTTATTTGATTTCTTTAACTCTAAATCTCCCCTCTTATGTTCATTATATTCTTTGATTTGGCTAAGTTATACTTTTTAAATTTATGTTACTTCATCTTTTGTATAAATTTACATAATATTAAAATAGTAATTATTATTTTTATGGTTATTTACACTTTTCTTTTGGAATATTTTAAATTGAGAACCAATCAAGATAACAAAAACTATCATTGCACTCATCATTATAAGCTCCATGCTATTAAGTATTTCATTGTTATTTAAAAAATATTTTTTAAAGCATTGGGTATGGTTTGGAAGATATTGTTATTCGTATCTTTTTTGACAGAAGTGAATGTTAAACTTAAACTATGTAGAATCATGGAGTTCAACTTTTGCATACATGTTATCTAATTTATTTAAAGATTTTTCATTTATTTGGTTATATTACTCTGCAACTAAAAATCTTGTCATTGTGATAATTACATTCCTTTTATTCTATTGGATTTTATTTTTTAGTTCATATCAATTTAGCTTTCATTATCAAAAAGGTTACACTCGATCTCCTCTTTATTAAGAAATGCAACTTTCCTATATAATTTAACTTATTTTTTAAAAATTTTCCCTTTTATACTTATTTACTTTTGTGATTTGTACTAACCCTTAACTTGGTCCAATTGAGATAAAGAAAATGTTATTTGGCTCATATTTATATTTACAAATATTTCTTTTCCTCTTGTTTTTTCAAGCCTTCTAAGAGTGTTTTATTTATTTCTCATTTAAAAATCAGGGATGTTATACTATATCTCCTCACTATCTTAGAACGGAATTCCTTAATAAAAAGTATCACATTTATGTTAATTTTTTGTTTCGAATTTTTTTTACTATGTAACTCTTAATCTCCTCTTATATAATGTTTATAACATTCTGATTTTTGCCATATTCCATTTCCTCAATTTAGGTCATTTTATCATTAATATATATTTAAATAAAATTAAAATAATAATCTATCATTATTTATACTTATTTACATTATTAATTCATAGAAATTCCCCAAAAAAACTTATCAAGTTGACTTAAATACGTTAATGAGCTCCCTTTGATTAAATATTGTAGTATATAATTTAGAATAAATTATTCCATTGTTTTTGGAATGCTTTATGAATAATTATCATTCATAAATGATTTGATGATATAGAATGTTACACTTGTCTTTTTAATATCCTAGAATGAAAATTTGTCTCAAAATTTATCTAATTTCTTCAAGGTTTTAACTTTGACATGGTTACTTTACTTTGTAACTTTAAATCTTGTCTAATATGACCTTTAAATCATCTCAAATATTTCACTTTAACTTGCTTATTTTACAATATATGTCTAAATCTCTTGTCATGTGGTACTTATTACTTTTTTTATTATATTTCTTCAATTTATTTTATTTTAAAATTATTATATATTTATATAAAATTATAATTTAATTTTATTTAAGAGTATTTATTATGATAATTCTTAATAATTTAAAATAAGATCTGATCGAGACTTAACAAATGTCGTTGGACTCATCCAATCAACCTCTATTCAAAAAAATATTCATTTTTAAATTTTGAAATGTTTTATTTTCTAAAGTTTTGATAAGTTTAAAGCAATTTTAATATATGATTTTATTTTATTATATTAATTTGAAGCTATAATTCTCTCTTTATTGGAAATTTACATCTCTTACATTTTGTTACATAACATTCTTTCAATTAATTTAACTTTAGCTTCATTATATATTTAATTAATAAAAAACTAAAAAAAATTATTGTTTATACTGATTTAGTTTGGTAATTCACTTTATTTGAAAATGAGTTATGATCAAAATGAAACAAAGATCATTGTGCATGTCTCAATGAGCTCAATTTAAATAAATATTGATTTTTATATTTTATAATAATTTAAATAATTGGTTTTGGCTTGCTTTATAAGGACATTAAATTCAAAAACATTTGGTGGTTGACGATGTTATACTCAATCTTCTTAATACCCTTTAATTCACCATTCCCAAAATTTTTTTCTTAATTTTTCTATTATTTTATTTTCAATTGGTTATATTACAATGTAACTCTTAATCTATTCTTACGTAACACTTACATCAATTATATTTTGTTATATTCCATTGCTTCAATTTGTATACTTTTAGTATCAGAATAAACTAAAATCGTAATATACTAATTTTTTATGTTAATTTACTTCTACAATTCATAGTAATTCCAAACATTGTCCAATGTAGATAAAAAACTCATAGCAATCCTCTAAAAAAGATATATCTAATTAAATATTTATTATAGTTTTTTTAAATTTTTTAATTTGTAGATTTTTGAGATATTTTGCTAGAAATTTTGGTTCGTACCAAATTGATGATCATTGATGTGATGCTTGATAATCTTTGTATCCTACAATGCTACTTTCTCATGCAATGTATCTTATATTTTAAATTAACTTTGTGTTAATTTTCTTATATTACAAATGTTCATCGATCTCATTTCAATTATAAAAAATATTTACATAACATTAAAAATAATAATTTATTATTATTTATTCTTATTTACTTTTTTAAATAACTAAATTTACAAAAAAGATTTGATAAAGATTA
Organism: Vanilla planifolia; assembly: GCA_023846275.1. Lineage (NCBI taxonomy): Eukaryota > Viridiplantae > Streptophyta > Magnoliopsida > Asparagales > Orchidaceae > Vanilla > Vanilla planifolia. The sequence continues at coordinate 657,399 of JAIUJO010000269.1, forward strand.
AAGAAATGTTGCTTGATTTTTTTTGGGCGAGTACAATTCAATAAATTATTATATTTGTTTAAATATCTTATTTTCTAGGTTTTAGGAATCTTTATGAAAAATGTTTGATTCATATGTGATTTGATGATCCAGGCTATTACACTTGATGTTCTCAATATCTAGAAACACAAAATTTCAAAAAATGTTATCTTAATTCTATAATTTTTTTCCTTTGAATTTTTTTTATTCTTATGTAGCCATAAGTCTCATCTCATGTGACTTAAGTATCACTTTCAAAGTATTATATTATATTTCTTTAGTTTATTTTTTTTCTTATTTTAAGTTAGTTGCGTTGAATATTTCTTACTTTTCCCAAATGAGGTATGATAAAAATTAAACAAATGTCCTACACTTGAACTATGTAATTAAATAATTTTTTAATATTTTTTAAATAATTTTTTTTCTAATATTTTTTGAAAATTTTATGAGACTTCTTTATTCATACTTGTTTTGATGTTCTTAATGTTGCCCTCAATCTCATAAATATCTTAGAATATAACTTTCTCATAACATCAAGCTCATTTCTTGATCTTTTTTTGTTTTGATTTTGTTTTATGATTATGTAATTGAAAATCTCCTCTTGTGACCATTACATCACTTTGATTTTGTTGTTTTATAATATTTTTAGCTTATCTTATTTGAGGTTTGTTGTGTTAACACTTTTTATTAAAATAATAATATATCCTTATTCTTGTTTATTTACTTTTGTAGTCCATAGTAATTCAAAATGAGGTATGATTCAAATGAAACAAACTTTATTAGAAAAGCCTTGATGAGCTCTATCTAATTAAAGCTAATTTTTTAAATTTTTTATTATTTTTTAAAATTATTTATAAGAAATTTGTATCATTCTTCATTTCATATTAAGATATGTTGCACTTGATCTCCTTAGTTCCTTCAAATGCAACTTTCTTATGCATTTTACTCAATTTCTTAATGTTTTCCATTTTGTTTTGTTATTGTACTATATAAGTCCAATTTTTCTATTCAATAACCTTTTGCATTCCCTTGATTTGGTTATATTATAATGCTTCAATTTATCTCATCTCAGTTTTATTATATATTTACTTATTATTAAAATAATTATTTATTTTATTTATGCTTATTTACTTTTTTAACCAGCTCTTTCTAATTAAATATTCTCTTAATATTTTTAAATATTTATTTTCATGTGATTTGATGTGCTTTATAAGACATTTAGATTTATTCCTAGTTTTATGGTTAATGATGTTACCATTAATCTTTTCTTATTGTGGAATGCAATTTTCAATTAAAAATTATGTCATTTTTTGAAATGTTTTTAAATATTTTAGTTATATTAATATTTAACTCTAAATCTCAACAAGCGTGACCTTCGCATCTCTTTTATTTCATGGAACCACATTGCTTAAATTTATTTCATTTTAGTTTTAATATATGTCTTCTTAATATTTAAATAGTACCATAGTATCATTTCAATTAATTTTAAATACAATTTGATGGATATGTGACACACATTATTAGAGTCATCTCGATGAGCTACACAAAATTAATTATTCATTTTTTTATTAGAAAATATAATATTTTTATACTTTTGGCATGTTTTAGAAAATATTTTGATTTATACATGATTTGATGATCAAGCACGTTACACTCAATCTAGTTAATGTCTTTGAAAATTACTTTATTATATAATTTATCTTATATTTTGAAATTATTTTCCTAGATTAGGTTATATTACTATGTTATTCTAAATCTCATTTCATGTGACTTCTATATTACAATAATTTTGTTATATTCAATTACTTCATCATATCTTATTTTACTATTGGTATTTATTTAGGTAAATATTAAAACAATAATTTAAAATTATTTATCCATATTAACTTGTGTATTTCATAATAATCGAAAAGAAATTTGATTGAGGGAAAATGTCATTGGATTAGTCTCCATTACCTTTAGCCATTTAAAAATTCATTATTCTTATTTTAAATATTTCATTATATATGGTTTTTGCATGCTTAACAATATTTTGTTTCATACATGATTTAATGAACAAATTTGTTATAATCAAATTACTTTGTATCATTGAATCCAATAGTTTATTATAATTTGTTTCATTTTTTCAAATGTTTTACTTTGATTTGTTTTATGATTATGTAACACTAAATCTTTTGTAGTTCGACTCTTACAATCATTTTTTTGGTTATATTATATTTCCTTAGTTTATCTTAATTGGACAATAACACATGTTTACTTTATTTTAAAATAATTTTTTTTACTATTTATGCTTACTCTTATAAGTCATTGAAATTCTGAACTATTTGTAGTAGAGACAAAGTAAATGTCATCGGACTCATATCAATTACCTAAACCTAATTACGTATTCTTATTATGATTTTATATATGTATTTTGGGACTTTAGTACACTGTACGTAAAATTCTATTTGTACTTGCTTTGACGAATGAGGATGTTACTCTCGATCTCAATATTATCTTGGGAGTCAAATTTTTTATTCAATTGCTAGCACTTTTTAAAATATTTTTCTTAGATATTCTTTTATTGCATTAGTTCAAATTAGTGACTAGTACATCATGCAAAGGTTCGACTTACAAGAATATTTGTCTTGTTCAAACTTAGAAACATTCTAGGATTAAGCCCTTTACTAGACATTAGCATCCTACATCATTGTTATTTTCTATTTTACTAATTTCAAGAGCAATTGGTAGCTTATTAGATGTTTTTAGTATTAAATTTTGTAAACGTCATTCATTTTAAAGTACTATAATGCCTTAAAAAAAGTTTAAAAATGACTTCGAAAGGGCTAAAGTTTGAGCTTAGAATATTTTTTTCCAACATTTGCCGCTTCTGTCGCCCAACGTTGTTTAAACATTGCCATTAGCTGTGGTGTCGCAAGCCATACTATCCCACTTGACTCCTTCATCGACCATGTTGAACTGCTAGTCTATGATATGATACATGATCGGCTCGACCTACACTGACCCATCAACTCTAATAGGCTCAATCCTTGAATGTTCCTAACCAAAAACACATGGGTTGACCATTTAACTTTTACTTATTTTCTTCAACCCATGTAGACTTGATAACTATTCCAAGGCTTCTTCCACCTCTGCACCTATGCCACTCACCATTATCACTACCTGAAATGCATATGCTATTTTGGAACATCTTAATTCAATTTATTTTGCAAATTTAAAGTAGTTTAAATTTTAAGATAATGTATTTTATTTGTAATTTGTAGTGCCTTTTGTTACTCTAAAATGTCCTTCTACTCTACACCAAAACATTATGTTATTTCATATACCTTGGTTAAAAATATTATTGTTGTACCTTTTAGCCCTCTTTATATAGGAATGCTCATCATGTTGGGGGCAATCTTTTGATAGAAGTAACGAAGCATTATCACAAAGGTTGTGTCATAAAAGTGAGCGTGTGCAAACAATTTGACAATGTCATTCATGACGTGCCTTGGGAAAGTATGCATCCATTTTCCAACATCAACAAAGAGCATCAAATCACAAAGAAAAGTCCTTAGCTACTTTATTTCACATCTTCAAAATGTTATTTGTCACATCTGATTTTCTTGTTAGTGCATGTGACTATGCAATTTCTTGTTTAACATTTTACAAAATAAATTGTTTGATTTTCGTGCCACTTCACCACCAATGTAAGTACTTCATTGTGAGTTCTTCTACCCTTGTTCTTTAAGTTGAGATCCCTTTTATTAAAAGTTACTGTAGGTTCATGGTTTGTAAGAAAGTCTTTGCTTGCTTGGTGATCCCATGAATTCAAATTTTAACCATACAACACCATTGGGTAAGCCCTTCTATACGTATTTTAATTCAATCTAAGCTTTTTTTGATTTTCTAGGTTCTAAAATAAGTTTTATCATAGTATCCTACAACACTAAAGAACTCTAATTCTCTGCTCATATGTCATTTACATTATTTTGATTTTGTGATATTTAATCGCATCAATTTATCACACATAACTTTATCATATATTTATTTAAATGTAAAAAAGCAATTTTTTGTTATTTATTAGAATTTATATTACTAATTCATTAAAATTCCAATAATGTATGCTCAAGAACAAAATAAAAGTCATTTGACTTCTCTAGAAGAATTTTATCCAATTAAATTTCCATTTCTTTATTAATAAATATTTTATTTTTTTACTTCAGCACACATTACTAAACTTCTGATTTTGTGCTTGGTTTCACAACAGAGGGAGTTATATTCTTTTTTCTTAATATCTAGGTATTGAATATTCTCATATAATTTATGTCATTTGTTCGAATGTTTCTTTTTAAAATTGGTATAATACAAAGTAACATGAAATCTCCCATCATGTGGCATTTATATCTCTTTTATTTTGTTATATTACATTATTTCTATTTCTCTCATTTTAGGTTTTATATTTTTTCTTAATCTTGAAATAAAAATTAAGTATTATTTATTTACATGTACTATTATGTTTCATAATAATTTCAAACATGGCTTAATCCAAAAGAATGTCATTCAATGCATTTTAATGAGCTTTATGGAATTCAATATTTTGACAATATTTTTAAATATTTTACTTTCATTATTTTTGTCATGCTTGATGAGAAATTTTAAGTCATAAAATATTTGACAATTGAGGATCTTACACTCAATCTCTTTAGCATCTTTGCATGTAATTGTCCAATATAATTTATCTCATTTTTTAAAATGTTTTATTTTCTTTTTTGCTATATTTTTATGTAACTCAAAATTTTTATTTTGTAGCCACTCCATTTCTTTGATTTCATTATATTATGTTTCTCTAGTTATTCATATTTTTAGATATAATTTATGTATTGAATATTAAATTAATAACTTTCTATTATTTATAGTTTTTATTTTAATAATAAGAAATTGTTCAAAGGTTGTTGAATGAGCTTGAAAAAAATGTCATAAAATTAGTATTTTATATGGTTATAATTATTTTTTTTATTTTAAAATTTTTATTTTCTATGATTTTTTTGTGTTTTATGAGTCATTTTGATTCTTGCCTAATTTGGAGAATAAGCAAGTTGCAGTTGTGTTTTAAGTATTTTTGAATGATATTTACTATATCATTTATCTTTTTTCAACAAAGCAAATTATGAAGCTCAAATTCTCATCCCTTATCACTTTTACATCACTTTGATTTTGAATATATTACATTCCTTCAATATATATTATCTTAGCTTTTACTGTATTTCTACAAAATGTAAGAACAATAATTTATTATTGTTTAGTTTTTTTAATATTGTAATTTATGGTAAATTATAATGAAGTTCGATCAAGATGAGACAAGCATCCTTAGATTAGATTTTAGGAGGAGCATGCAATTTATGATTCTTTTCTTGTTTTAAAAAAAATTATTTCTTAGGGTTTCTACATTTTTTATGACACTTTTCTATTTGTAAATGTTTAATGATGAAGGAGTTTATGTCTGATCTCTTTAGCTTAGAAAATGAAACTTTGATATTTAATTTATTTTATTTGTTTGAATATTTTTCTTTAATTTTGCTATATTAATATGTAAGGCCAAACATTCTTTCTAGTGACCATTATGTCGCAATAAATTTCATTTGTTATACTTCATTTGATAATTTTTTTTCATGTTTATTCTATATTTACTTAACTTTAAAATACCAATTATCATTTTTTATGAATGTTAGCTTTGATGATTTGTAGAAATTTCAATCAAGATCCAACAATGAGAAAGAAAATGTCATTTAACAAGTCTTGATGAGCGCTTTCCCAAAATTATACAATTTTTTATTTCTAAATGTTTTTAGGATTTTTTCGATGCATTAGATGGCATTCCAAATCATACTTCACTTTAAAATTAAGGAAGTTCTAATCAGTTTCCATAATATCTTAAAATATACTTTTACTATAAACTTTATCTTATTTCTTTGAATTTTATACTTTTACTTGGTTATATTGCTATGTCACTATATTTCTCCACTCCTACACCTTTATATTGCTATATTTAAATTAAATTATATTGCTTTAATTTATCTCATCTTTGTTTCAATATCTATTTACCTAACATTGAAGTGATATTTTTTATATGTATACTAATTTAATCTTAAAATTTGCAATAACATTGAACAAGACTTCCTTATATAATTACCTAATTTTTTGTAGTTTTCCACCTGGAATGGTTATTTTAGTTTGTAATTATAATTCTTCTCTCATATGACACAATATCACTTGAATTGATAATATTTAATTCTTTCAATATATCTTATTTTAACTTATATATAGTAATTATTAATATAATATTTATTTATTACTATTTATTCTTATTTCTTTGGTTAACTTGTAACAAATAATGACTAGTTCAAATTCAAACAAGACAGATCGTTAGATGTGGTTGTTTTTCTTAATGATTCCTTCCAAATTAAATATTTATTTATGTATTATTTTAATAAATTTTCAACATAATTTATTATTGTAAAATTACGTATAAATAAAAATACCTCATAAAGTATGCAAACAGATTAAAAAGCATATGTAATTAAAAAATTAATTTAATTTGTTAAAGGTCATCTAATCGAGTTTAATGATAATAGTTTAATATCGAAGACACTATGCTTTTAATTAGTATAAATTATCAAAATAAATAACCTTAAAGTATAATTAAATGTTATTTTAATATTAAATAAATTGTTAATTAATGAAACATTGCAATATAACCAAATTGAAGTGTTGGAAAAGTCGATCGACATGTTTTTATTCATTGCTAATTGATGATTGAGAATGTTACACTCGATCTCCTTTATATATTGGAATGTAATTCTCATGCAATTTATCTCATTTCTTTAGTTTTTTTCTTTGACCTCCTCTTGTGTGATGTTCAAAAGATTTTTTTTAGTTGTGATATATTACTTCAAATTAGCTTATTTAGCTTTTATATATATATATATATATTAGAAATATAATGATTTATATTTATTGATGCATAATAATTAAGTATTCATAGTAATTGTTAATGAGATCTAATTTAAACAAAACAAACATCATTGGATTGATCTTGATGAGTTCTATATAATTAAATAACCATTTTCACTTTATTAACTTTTTTGCTTACATGGTACCTAGCTCATTTTACAAGAGATTTCAATTCTTCCTTCATTTGAGGAATGAGAATGCTACAATCAATCTAGTTAGTATCTCATAATGCAACTTTTGAGCAAAATGTTTTGCATTACTTCAAATGTTTTTATTTATTATTAGTATTAAGAATATTTAATTCTCATCCTATGTTTCATTTACATTATTTTTTTTGGTTATAATATATCACTTCAATTAATCACATTTGAGCATTATTATATATTTACATATTGTTAAAATAATAATGGAATATTATTTATGCTTACTTAATATTTAATTTTTTCTAAATCCAAATATGGTTTGACCAAGGCAAAACAAACATCTTAGAATTCATCTCGAAAAGCTCTACCAAATTAAAAATTTATTTTTATATTTTGAAATATTTTATTCTTCAAAGTTAGCACTTCCTTTTCTTCAAATATTTCTTCATGCTTACTTCAAATTTTTTACTTTATTTTTATTATAATTTTATTAACTCCAAATCTTCTCTCATGAGGCATTCACATCATTTTGAACAATTTATTTTGCATTCTTTAAATTTAAAATATATTATCTTTAATATATTTTAATTAGTAATTAAATCATAATTTTTGTTATAATATTCTTTTTTATTTATAGTAATTCTAAATGAGGTCCAATTGTGACTTATCGAAAATTATTTGACTCATGTCAACTAACCCTTTAAAATTAAATTTTAATTTTTTTTGAATATTTTATTTCTAAAGATTTTGGAACTCTTAAGGAGATAATTTTATTCATAGCATATTTGATGATCGAGGATGTTATACTGAGCTCTCTTGTATCTCATGATGTAATTTTCCTTTGTAATTTGTCTCACTTCTTCAAGTATTTCACCTTGAATTTTTTAGATTACTAAATAACTATTAACCTTCTTCTTGTGAGACCTTTGTGTTACCTTATGAAACATTTTTTAAAATTTTTTTTATATATATTTGTTTTTTATTTCATACTTTTTTTGAAAATTGAAAATATTACTTTGTTTTCTTAGTTTCTTGGAATATAACTTTCCAATAAACTTTTGTCTCATTTTTCTAAAGTTTTTATTTTGATTTCAAATACGTGTTATGTAACTCAATATCTCTTATCGTTTAGCTTTTATATCATTTTAGTAATGCTATATTAGATTGCATCAACTAAACTTATTTTAGGTCTAAGAAAATTCATCAATTAACATGTCTTAGCAAGCTCTATTTACCAAATATTATTTTTTCGAATATTTAATTTTCTAGGGTTTTAGTATAATTTACGAGACATTTCGTATTGTACCTGATTTGATAATCAATGATGTAACACACAATCTACTCATAATCTTGGAATGCAACATTGTTTAAGAATCTGTTTTATTTCATCGAAGTTTTCTCTTTAATTTAGTCATATTATTATGTTACTTTAAATCTCTTCATTAGTGATCTTTGTGTTGCCTTAATTTGATCAAGTAACATTACAACACTTTTGCTTATTTTAGTTTTAATATACATATTAATTTGTTATTATAGTAAATTTTCATAATTTATTTTTATCATTCGACTCTACTTGAAGTTGTTTATCAATTAAATAATCTTTTTTTAAACTTTTCAAAATATATTATTTTCAAATATTTTGGCATGCTATACCAGTCATTTCGATTTGTACCTCATCTAACATTTTAGAATGCTATGGTCGAACTCCTTAGCATCTAGAAATGTAAAATTACTATATAATTTCTCATATTAGTAAAATTGTTTCACATTTACTTTGCTATATTACTTGGTCTCAGTGCATTATACTGTGACCATTGCATCAGATTGATTTTGTTGTTTAAATTACTTCAATTTGTCCATTTTTTCTTTTAACATATTGAAAAAACTAATTAATTATTATTTATGCAATTTTACTTTTATATTTTGCAATAATTCTAACAAAGCCTCTCTCGTGATGAAACAAGCATTAACAAAATCGACTCGATGAGCTCTATATAAATAAATATTAATTTTTAACTTTTTAAGAATTTTATTTTCTAAGACTCCACATTTTTTATGAGAAATTTTTGTTTGTACCAGATTACAAAAGTTATGCTCATTCATAATATTTTGGAATGCCACTTTCGTGTATAGTTTACCACTTTTTTTCAAATATTTTACTTTGATTTTGATATTTTACAATGAATACCTAATTCTTCTCTTTTGTGACCTCCACATCACTTTTATTGTTTTACATTACATTCTCTCAATTTATGTCCCTTTATTTTAAATACATGTTTACTTAAAATTTAAATATTATCTTCTTATTGATTATTCTTCATTAATTTTAAAAATCATAGTAATTCCAAGCATGTTGTGATGGAGACAAAATAAATATTTTTTTTAACTTGTCTCGATAAGCTCCTCTAATTGAATATTCATTTTTATTTTTTTTAATTATGATTTGCTTTTATTTGGCAAATTTTTAAGTGAACTCCAATCGCACTTAATTTTGTTATTGAGGATGTTGCATTAAATCACCTTGGTTTATTGAAATGTGACTTTCTTGTTCAATTTTTCTTATTTTGTGAAATGTTTTGCTTTGACTTTTTTTGTTACTATGAAACTGTATTCACCTTTATAGCACTTTGACTTTATTATATTATATTTCTTAAATTTATCTTTTTCCAGCTTTAACATATATTTGCTTTATATTAAAATAATACCATAATATTATTGAAGCTTGTTTACATTAGTAATTCAAAATAAGGTTTAACAAAGTTGAAAGAGTTATCATAAACTCCTATCAATATGCTTTATCAATTTAAAATTCATTTTTCTTATTCTTAAAAAATTTATCCCTCCTTTAAATTCACAATAATTCTAAATATGGTTTTATCAAGATGGAACAAAAATATTTTGAGAAGTCCTAAAAAGTCTATCTATTTAAATATTCAATTTTTATTTTTAATTTTTTAGGGATAGAATTGTACCTAATAATATTATCAACATTTACATTCCATCTTTTTAATATGTTGTTTGAAATTTTTTAATAGAATTTATCTCATTTCTTCGATTGTTTTGCATTGATTTAGTTATAATGTAATAAAACCATAATTCTCCTCTGGTGTGACAAAAACCATTCATTTGTTTATATTACAATACTTAAATTTATTCCAATGAGCTTTATTAAATAAAATTTTCATTTTTTTGTTTTAAAGTAATTTTATTGCTTTTTTTCTGTGCTTTCTAAGTTATTTTATCTGTAGTTAATTTGTTGATCGAGGATTTCACACTCAATCCTCTTAATATCTTGCAATTGAACTTTCTATCATTTTTTAAAATTTTTATTTCCTTACTTTAGTTTTGTTTCTCTATAGTACAAATTCTTATCTAATGTGACTACTACCTTATTTTTTTTGCCAAATTATATTCCTTCAATTTTTTTCATTTTAGTTTTAAAATGAATTTACATAATATTAAATTAATAATTTTATTATTTTTGTAGAGTTAATTTAGTATTTCAAATTAATTCCAAATATAGTTTGAATTAGTCTTATCAAATGCATTTGGACACATCTACATGTGCTATATAAAAAAAGATATTTTTAATATTTTTAAATACATTAAATATTTTCTAAGCAATTAATAATTTATCTAAATTTGTCGATTGAAGATGTTACACGTGACCACCTTAGTATCGTTGAATGCAACCATCCCCTATAATATATCTCATTTTTTAAAAATATTTTTTTTATTTGGATATTTTACAATGTAGTTATAAATCTCATTTCATTTGAGCTTTAGGTTAGTTTGATTTGGTTATATTACATTGCTTCAAATTATATTATTTCACCTTTTTTTTATATTTATATCATATTAAAATTAGTTCTTTAGCTTCCTTACTCTTGTAATTCACAGTAATTAAAAAGGATGTATGATCAAGATAAAACAAATGTCAATGGGCCTTTTTTGTGAACTTTATGTTCGTAAAAATTCATTTTTATATTTTTTAATGTATTTTTACTTTAAATATTTTTCTGCTCTTTATGAGAAATCTTTATTTAGAGGTTATTTCATGAATGAAGATGTTGCTACTATTTTCTTTGGTGTTATGGAATGCAAATTTAGCATGCATTTGTTTCTCATTTTTTTTAATTTTTTACTTTAATTTTGTTATTTATTACAAAAATCTAATCCTCCTCTTGTGTGACCTTTACATCACTTTCATTTTTGTTATATTTGAATGCTTCAATTAACTTCAATTTACATCAATTTATCTTTAATATATATTTCATAGATATTTAAAAAAAAATTTGTTATTTTTTATGATTAATTAGAGTAATTTATGATATTTTGAAAATGAGTTCATAATAATTCCAAAATGAGTTCTGATCACTATGAAAGAATTCCTCTTTAACTTTTGCCGATAAGCTTGTAAAACAAAATATTCATTTCTATATTTTCAAATATTTTATTTGCTAGGATTTCTCATGCTTTACAAGGCATTTGAATCGAGCTTATTTAAAGATTAGTGATCTTACAATTAATCTCCTTGTCTTCTTGGAACAAAACTTTCCCACAAAGATTATCTCAATTTTTCAATTGTTTTTTTTAAATTTTGTTATATTACTATGTAACTCTAATTGTTCTCTTCAATAACTTTTTCATAGTAATGACTTGGTTGTATTATATTAGTTTAATTTGCCTTGTTTTGATTTAATGTACATTTGCTTTTTATAAAGATAATATTTTAATACTATTGATAGTTGTGTCTTTTGTAATTCATAGTAATGGAAAACAAGGTCTAATAAAAAAATAAATGTTAATAGGTTCATCTAAATAAGCTCTATCCAATTAAATATGTTTTTTAAACTTTTAAAAAATTTATTTTCTATAGTTTTAGTGTGTCTTATAAGATATTTCATTTCGTAACTAATTGTTGATCGAATATGTTACATTTCATCTAGTTAGTTTCTTTGATTTGAACTTTTCGAAGCTTTTTTTATTATTTTAATATTTTCACTTTGATTATATTATGTTATGGTAAAACTATATCTCCTTACTCATATGACCATTACATCACCTAGATTTAGTTACAATACATGGATTCAATTTCTCTCGTTGAAATATTAGATTATTTTAGTAAGTGTTAGAAAATTATTTACTATCATTTTTAGTTATTTATATTGGCAATTCATAGAAATTCTATAATATGTTTGATGGAGAGGAAAAATTATTTTTGGACTTTTCTTAACAATCTTCCACAAAATATGTTTTCATTTATACATTTTTAAATATTTTATTTTGTATGGCTTTAGCACTTTTTATGAGACATTTGAATTTGTACTAGATTTGGCTTTCAAAGATGTTACATTCTATCTTCTTTGGGTCATGGAATTCAACATTATTACTTTATTTATCATATTTTTCAACTTTTTAAATAAGATTTAGTTATATTTTTACGTAGCTCTAAATCTACTATCATTTCCATTTTATAGCTCCTTGTTATGGTTATATTAATCTCTTAAATTTTACTTATTTGACCTTCAAAATATATTAATTTAATGATATAACAATAATTTACTTTTATTTAAGCTTATTTTCTTTCGTAATTCATAGTAATTAAAGAAATTTTTGAACAATATGAAATAAATTTTGCTAGAATTATCTCAATGTGTTATATATAATAAAGAATTTATTACAGTATTTCTAAATATTTTTTTTAGATTGAAGCACTCTTTATGAGAAAATTTTATTTTGTACTTGAATTATTGATCAAGGATGTTATAATTTTTCTCCTTAATATCTTAGAGTGTAACATTCATATATAATGTATCTGATTTCTTCAAATATGTCATTTTGATTTGTTTAAAATATCATTAACACTAATTCTTCTCATGTGTGAGATGCATATCTTTTATTTGGTTAAATGATTTTAATTCAACTTAACACATTACAAATTTCATATATTTTAACATAATTTTAAAATCATATTTTTTTATTGTTATTTAATTTAATAATTAATAGAAATTACAAGCAAGTTTTGAAAGAGATGAAATGAAAGTCCACAGACTCATCTTGACAAGTTCTGTCATAGTGTATATTGGCTTTTTCAAATATTTTATTATCTAAGAATTTTGCCTTGATTTTTAAGACATATTGTATTGCAACTAATTTTCATGATCAAAACATTATTGGAGTGGCTTTGATTTAAAATACATTTAGAATCACACATAATTTGATGCTCGAGGATATTATGCTCCATCTTGAAATATTAGAATAGTGTTTTGTGAAATAATATATAATATTTCTACATGTTTTTCTATAGTTTTCTTATATTATAATTCTTTAATTTATGTCATTTAAGGTTTATATTATTTTGACCTTGTATTAAAATAATAATACCAATATTTATGTTTTTTAACTTTATAATTCCTAGTAATTCAATATGATTTGTGTTTAAGAAAAAAATATCATTGTTGTGATCTTGAGGAGCTAAATTTATTTAATTATGATTTCTAATAATTTTAAATATTTTGTACAAGACTCTTACTTATTGGAGTTATATTTTTATTTTTATTTCATTTGACAATCAAGGATGTTACACTCAATCCTCTCATTATGTTGAAATTAAATTTTTTAATATAATTTATGCATATTCTTTAACAATATCAATTGAATTTGGCTATATTAATATGGAGCCCTAGATTTTCTCTATTGTTAGATTTACATCACTATGATTTTGTTCTTTTACAATGCATCAATTGAAAAAAATGCAAGATAACAAAATCTAATCGATGTAAATGTCACATGGTAAAAAAAATGAAAATTTCATAGTAATATATGAAAAATTAAAGACAATAATATAAGGAAATAAAATAAATTGCATACGAAGATACTAAAGAGATTGAGTGTAACATCCTTAATCATCTTGTCATGTACGATTTAAAATGTCTTATAAAGTGCCAAAAAAAAAATATAAAAAAGAACATTTATTTTTATAGTGCTCATCAATTTGAGTTTATTAATACTTATTTCATTATAATTAGAGCTCATTTATAATTAAATGAAATTAATGAAGTAAATTAAAATATAATAAAAAATGTCATTTTAGTTTTAAGTAAATATATATTCAAGGTTAAATGAGATAAATTTATATAATGTAACATAACAAATTGAAAGTTATGTAAATGCCAAATGAGCGAAGAGTTTCATTTTCATAGCAAAAAGAAAGAATTAAAGAAAAAAAATTGAAGAAGATAATTTTAAAGGGAAAGCTACTTTCCAAGATACTAAGGAGATTAATGGCAATAACCTTCATTGTGAAATCATGTTCATAATGAAATTTCTTGTGAAGTTTAGAAAAAAATATATAAAAATTTAACTCTTAATATTTAATTACAAAATGCTCTTGCAATGTTTCTTTCATCTTGATCTTAACATTGGTTGAATTATTGGAAATTACTAAAATAACTAAACATTAATAATAACCGCAATGTGTATTAAACATATTAAAACTAAAACGAGATAAATTGTACATTTGCATTATAACAAAATAAAAAAATGTAAATGTCACAAAAAAATTAGAATTACATATTCATTATAGCGTAACCAAATCATTGAAAAAGTTGAAGAAATGTGAAAAAGTTTATGAAAAGGTTGTATTATAATAGACTTAGTTGGTAGTGTCTAATATTTTCGATTGTGAAAATCATGTTCAAAACTAAATGTCTCATAAGGCAAGCAAAACATAGAAAATAAAATCCTTAGAAATATAAAATATAAGTAATTATTTGGGTAATTCTCATCTAATGGCATCGAATGTTTTTTCTTTCTCTTAATTGAACATCATTTGCAATTACTATGAATTACTAAAGCAATTAAACATAAATAATTATATAATTATTATTTTAATTTTAGGAAAATAAATATTAAACTTAAAATGTGATACATTGAGCAATTATAATATAAAACTATTAACATAAGGGTAATAAGAGAATATATTTTATGTAATATAACAACATATCTAATTGAAAATAAAACATTTGAAAAATGAGAAAATTGTAGAAGAATATTGCACTACAAGAGTACATAGTAGCTGGATTCTAAAATCATTAACTATAAAATAAAGGATAGGTTGAAATGTCCAACATATTAAAAAAACACCAAATAATAAATTATTTCGAAAATATTGATATAAAAATAAATATTTAATACGTTTACACAGTGTTGTTTGTAATTACTATGAATTACAAAAGTAAATAGGAAATTTTTATTTTTACATTAAATAATTATATAAAAGAGAAAAAATTAGATAAATTTAAACAATCCAATAAAATAAAATAAAGTTGATGTAAATGTTACATGAGAAGGGAATAGAGTTTCCTAATAATATAAGAAAATAAAAGCAAAAAAATTTTAAAATTTGATATAAATTCTATTGAAAAGTTGTATTCTAAGATATTAACGAGGTTTAGTGTAACACACTTAATAATAAAAACATGCATGAATCAATAATAAATAATTATTTATTTTTTAAAAAATGGGATAAACAAAAAAAATTGAATTAGATAAATAAAAGTTATATGATATAATAAAATTAAAGAAATTTTTTTAAAGCACTAGACAAATTGAAGCATCCTAATAATTAGAGCATTCTAATAATTGGACACCTTTTAATTGAGTCTAATGTTGTTTGTTTCATCTCGATGGAATCTTGATTGAAAGTACTTGACACTCAATGAGTAAATAGGACACAATAATACAAAAAATTATTATGACATTAAATAAATGTGTTTTAGAACAAAAATATGATAAATTCAACAAATTTAATATAACCAAATGAAAGCATTATAAACACAACGTGAGATGAGATAAAAAAGTATAAGGTAATATAACAAAAAAAACATTTGAAGAAATGTGATAAAGTATTTAGGAAAGTAATATTGAAAGTATGAAAGAGATCAAGTGTAATACTCTTAATCATTTGGTACAAATAATAGTAACTCATAGAGTACAAAAAAGCTCAAGAAAATAAAATATTTAAATGAACATTTAGTTGGATAGAACCTATTGTGGTTACTCCAACAATGTTTTTTTACTCTTGAGTAAACATCTATTGAAATTACTATAATTACCAATTCAATAAGCAATAATAGTAACACATTATTATTGTAATATTAAAAAATATAAGTTAAAGTAGTGATTTACTAAGTTAAAGGAACATATATAACAAAATCAATGCAACACAAATGGCACATGAGATGAGATTTAGAGTTACATAGTATTTCAATGAAATGAGAAAAAAGGAAGAAATAAAATAAATTTTATGAAAAAGATGCATTTCTAAGATGTAAAGTGGAACGAGAATAACATCCTTGATTAAACACTTAATAATGAATCAAAATGCCTCATATTAGATTTGAAAATTATAAAAAATATATTATTTGAAAAATATAAAAGTGAATATTCAAATGAAAAATGCTTGAAATGACCAGTCCAACAAAGACGTTTTTGTCTCCTTTAGATCTTGTTTGAAATTAGTTTGAATTACAAACAAAATTAAAAATAACTAATAAAAAGACTTAAATTACTATTATGTAAATAGGGAATTATGCCTAAATTACATAAATGGATGCACTATAATGCGAACTTAAGGTCATACTGAAAGGGACATATAATTTGTTAGTAATATAACAAAGTTATTACAAAAATTCTTAAGAAATGAGATAAACTTTACCAAAATGCTACACTATAAGATTAGATGAAAATCAAGTGCAATACCCCAAAATTTCAAATCTTGCACATATCAAAATATCTCATAAATGTGCCAAATTTTGATAGTGCCTATCAAGAGAATCTAACAGCATTTCTTTCAACATAGTTAAACATTGTGTACAATTACTATCAATTATCAAATTAAATAGGTCAAAATAACAAGAAAATATTATTTTAACATTTAGTAAATATTTATTAATGCTAAAATGAGACAAACTATAGTTGCATAATAAAATGAAATAATCAAGATGTAAGTGCCACATGATTGTTTAAGCATTGCCAAGTGAAAAATGAAAGAAGTGAGATGAAGCATTTGGGAGAATTATAATCCATTATACTAAAGAGTTTGGAAATGACACTCTTTATTGAGAAAACAATTTTGAATCAAAATTATTTGTAAAAACAATGAAAATGAATATTGATTTAACTAAGCTCATCAAAATGAGTATAAAAACGTTTCTTTTATCTAAGTTGGACCATGATAGAAATTACAATGAACTACCAAAGTATAAAAATCTTAGTGATTATAAATTATTACTTAAATTTTAGGTTAATATATATTGTAATTTAATAAAGAAAAATTGAAGTAATATAATATACTCCAATCATTGCTATGTAAAGGATACACGAACAAAGAAGTGGAGTAGCAATGTAATATAATGAAATCAAACCAAAAAATTTTAAGAAATAAGAAAAATATTATTAGAATATTACATTCCAAGAAATTAAGTAGTTCAAGTGTAGTATCTAGTATCATCAAATAAATTATAAAACAAGATCCCACCAAGAAAATATGTGAAAAGCTTATAAGCAAAAAAGTTATGTATGTAAACATTTATATATAATTACATAGAACTTCTCAAGGCTAGGCTAATGATATTTATTTCTTCTCGATCACACCTCATTTTACATTATTATTAATTATAAGATCAAATATGCTTAACTTTTAAAAATAGTTTTTAATATTAAGCAATTATTTCATAAACCTAAAATGACAGAAATAGAAGCTGAGTAACAATACCGAATGAAACTAAAAAAATTTGAAGAAATAGGATAATTTTAATTAGAAAGTTGCGTTTCATGATACTAAAGAGATTTGGCATAATATCATAAATTACCAAACCATATATGACATAAACTAATTAATAAGAAGTGTCAAATTATGATATTGCTCATCATGACGAGTGCAATGACGTTTATTTCTAAAAAAAGGACCTCCTTTAGAATTACTACGAATAAAAAAATTCAATAAGAAAAAATTTCGAAATATTATTATTTTAAAAAATAAAAATATGTTAATGCTAAAAAGTGATTACTTGAAACAATTTAACTTAACGAAATTAAATACATATAAATGACACATGATTTGAGATTTAGATGTACATATTAATGTAAACATACAACGTAAAAAATTTTATGAAATAAGATAAATTTTATAGGAAAGTCATATTACAAGTGCTAAATAGAGCATGTGTAGTAACAAAGATTGTCAAACATGATACAAATAAAAATATCTCATAAAGGATGCAATCATAAAATAAATAGGTAGAGTCAATAAACAATGTCAATAAGAAAAATTAATAAGCAAAACTATTATCGAATTATTACATTAATATTAAGAATATATATGTCAAAGTTGAGATGTGCTAAAAAGAAGAATTGTAGTATAACAAAATAAATCAATTCAAATCAAACAAATGATGAGATTTAGAGTTACATATTGGTATAAAAATCCAAAGCAACAAATCTTAAGATACCTGATAAACTATGATAGAAAGTTCTGTTTCTATGACACAAAGATGTTTGTGGTTAATATCCTCAATAGACCACTAAGTGACATATTGAAAGTTCATGTATTCCTTGCCAAAACTATACAAAATAACTGAAGTAAATAAGCATAAATAATGAGGGATTACTATTTTAATATCATGTAAATATATATTATAATTTAATGTGATAAATTAAAGTAATGTAATATAACCAAATAAAAATGATGCAAATGTCTCAGAATGGAAGAATTAGAGTTTCATAATCATTTAATCATATCAAAGTGAAATATATGAAGAAATGTCTCATGAAAGCTAACAATACAAAAGTAATAAAATTTTTTATGATATTAACAAGTACATTTTATTTAAATAGTAATTATCAAGACAAATCAATTGAGGTTTTTTTTACTCCTTCAAAATATCTTTAAGCTTACTATTAATTAACATGATTCATATGCATAAATAAAAAAAGTTTTCTTAATTAAAAGACTAAATATTGATGCAAGAATGAGATGAATTGATGTAGTATAATATAAGAAAATTATAGCAACATGAAGGTCGCACAAGAGTAAACATTTGAGTTACAAAGTAACATAATCAACCTAGAAACAATTTTAAGAAATGCAAAAAATTGCACAAGAAATTTTCACACAATAACACCAAGGAGATCGAGCATAACATCAATAATCATCTAATCTAGTATAGATAAAAATATCTTGTATAGCATGACAAACTAGGGAAAAAAATGGCCCGCCCTAGTCTTGTCTAGAGTTCGAGTTGTTCAAAAATTGCCTACTCTAGTTCTCATTTGTCTTTATTATCATTATTATTTTTCATTTCTATCATTTTAAGAATGATTGATGGATTTTTTGATATTCCAACCTTAAAATTTAGTACCTCTTATCTCTTCATTGCTCTCATAATTTCATCGATGCAAATTTTGGCTGAAGATGGCACCAAAAGAGCTCAAATTTGAGTTGGGGTTGTTCCCACAACCATCCACTATCTCTATCATTATCTTCTAATATATGATCACTATCAACTATATTGTTGTTGCCTACATTGACTGCCATGCCTTACATGTTGACCACATCAGTTGGCCATCACACATTGACCCACACAAACCAAAAAGCTTTAACAAACCCAATCCATGAACATGCTTGGCCAAAAACACGTCCATACACAAGTTTACTTGTGCTGATTTGTTTCAACTTGCACTAGCCTAAAATGAATACCATAGGCATTGTGTGCCTCTTTACCTATTTCTTTTTTGTCACTACTACCTCTCCATTAATCCCAAATTCATATATTATTTAGGAAATGAAATGGTCATGTTTTAATAGAAGACCATGTGCACTTACACAAAAGTTAATGTATGATAATATGCTAAATCCTATTTTTGTTCATAAAAATTGATAAACCCTTAGGTTTAAGCATTACATCAATATAAGGGTATATCCATTATTGTTATCGGTTTAGAATCAAATCATTGTGGTTATAATACATTAGATTGAAAATAAAGTTTTTAATTAGTGATCATAAAGCAAGGTGAACAAATAATCCAAAAATGAAGAAACAAGGGACTATGTAACTATAGGGATGTTATAATATCAAATGAGAAATATTATTTTTTGATATATACTCTAATAACTTTTAACAATTAATAACTAATACACAAAACTAAAAGATGACTAGTTAATTAAAAAATTAAAGAGTACTAATGCTTCTTTCTTGCATGGGATAACATCACACTATAATTTCTTAGAATATTGGCCAAGTTTTAAAGGAACACAAATCTTTTGTTGTATGTAAATTGAGGTTTATTTATCATGAAATCATTTAAGTATTAGGATATTATTTAACTGTTGAACTTGTTCTTTTTATAGTATTCTAAGCTTTTGCAATGATACGTGTACCACAATTATGATTACATAGTTGTGACTGGTATATCATGCATAGGTTCCACTTGGAAGCATATTAGTCTTTTTCAAACAAAGAGTCATTCAATGATAAGCCCATCTACCTCTCATTAATATCCTGTATCATTGATATTTTTCATTTAGTCATTTGAAGAGTAATTGATACCTTATTGAAAATTTAATGTTTTAAATTTATTATTGGTCAACTATTATGTAGTATCATAATTCCTTTGGCACAAAATTTGGCCAATGAATAACTTCAAAAGTGCTAAGATTTTAGTATAGGTTTTTTTCCAGTTTCTACAACCTCCATCAACACTTGTTCTTGCAACATTGTCGTTAGCTGTAGTGTCACAACCCACACTACCCATGTGCCATCCACATCGACCAAGCCGACAAACCAGTTTGTGATAACCTATGTGATCGGCTTAACCCACACTAACCTATCAACTCAAGTAGGGTTTTAGTCCATGAATGAGTTTATTGCAAAACACGTAGGTCAAACCATTAACTTATGCTAATTTACTTGATATTACATTATACAAACAATTAGCCTAAGGCATCATCCACCTCTCTATTTGCACAATTATCCATAACCACCGCACAAACTGAATTTTCTACTTGGGAACATAATTCGATAGATTTAGTAACTTTTAAATTAGTTTATATTTTGATTTAGAATATTTATTTTATAATTTGTGATGTCTTTTAAAATTCCAAAGAATATTTTATAATTCAAAAATTGTGTCTTTTAGTATTCTAAAATATCCTTTTCCATTCCTAGGTTAACAATTTATTATTGTAACCTTAGTATCTTTAGAAATAGGGCTACTCATCATGTTATGAGGGATGAACTTTTAAATGAAGTAACATAGTGTTGTGACCTTGCTTGCGTGATCCATGTTTGTTGTGTAAACATCACATGATGTGATTCACGAGGTGCCTTAGAAAAGTCTCAAGCCATTTCCAATGTAAACAAAAAGCACAAGGTCAGTAGAAAAGTCGTTAGATAATTTATTTCTTATTTGAAAAATTTTATTTATCATATCCAACTCTCTTATTAGAGCATTTGACAAGGTGATTCCATATTTGACATTTACAAACTCCACTTTGTGTACCAAGTCACTTCACCACCAATGTGAGTATTTGAGTTTGATTTTTCATATCATTATCCTTAGGTTGAGATCTTATATGCCAAAAGTTAATACAACTTCTTACCTTATGATAAAGTTCTTGCTTGTTGTTCCTATGAATCAAAATTCTTAAAATAAAACACCTTTGTATAACCCATTGTATGGATATATTGCATGAATCTAATCCTTTCATAATTTTTAGGTGCTAAAATATCCTTGATCATATTATTCTACATTAGTATAGAGCTATAATTCTTCTCTCACATGACCTTCATATCATTTTGATTTGGAAATGTTAATTTGCTTTAAATTTTTTCACATTAACTTTGTTATATATATATATATAGTTGTTAAAAAATTGTTATCTTTGCTTATTTATTTTGATAATTCATTGGAATTCAAAATGAGGTCAAGTTTAGACAAAATAAATGTCCTTAGACACATCATAATGAGTTTTATTTAATTAAATATTTATTTCTAAATGTTTAAATTTTTTTTAATTTTTTTTGACATTTGTTTGCCTATCTTGATGATAGAGAAAGATATATTTTATTTTCTTAGCACCTTTGGAAGGCAACATTGTCAAACAATTAACATCATTGTTTAAAATTTTCTTTTAAAAATGGATATATTGCAATAGAACTCCATGTTTCCTTTGGTGTGGCATATACATTACTTTTATTTGATATTATATTACCTCCCATTACCTCATTTTAGTTTTCTTATTTTTTACTTAATTTTGAAATAAAATTTTAATAATATTTATGTATATTTACGATTGTATTTCATAGTAATTTGAAATATTGTTTCATTAGAATGTAGAAAGTCGTTGGACTAATCTTAATGAGCTCTAGGGAAATAAATATTAGTTACTTTATTTTAATTATTTTTTTATGCTTCTATCTGCTTAACAAAAAATTGTTTTTCATTCTAGATTAGATAATTGACAAGGCTATACTCAATCTTCTTCTTACTATTAATTGTCCTATAGAGTTTATCACATTTCGTAAAATTATTTGCTTTTGTTTGGTTATATTACTATGTAACTTTAAGTCTCTTATCGTGCGAAAAAAACAAAGTTTTTATTTAATTACATTTCTTTTTTTATTTAATCATATTTTTGTTTTAATATATTTATTGAATACTAAATTAATAATTTCCTTTTTTTAATTTCATAATATGGAATAGTTCAGAAGGTTGCTGAGTGCTGTTGAAACATACATGATTGGATTCATCTTGATATGCTCTATTTAGTTAAATATTATTATTTTAGTTTTTAATTTTTAATTTTCAATGATTTTTTCTTGCTTGAAGAGACATTTTGATTCTTACTTTCTTTAGGAATCAAGGTTAATGCACATGACACTCTAAGTCTCTTGGAATGATCAATCCCTTGTAATTTATCTTATTTCTTCAAATCTAACTATGAAACTCTAATTCTCTTCCTTAATGACCTTTATATTACTTTTATTTTGTTATATTTCAAACTTTTAATGTAAATTATTTTAGCATTAACATATATGTTCATAATATTAAAATAATTATTTAATTTCATTTTTTGTAATTTATAATAATTCAAAATGAGGTTTGATAGAGATGAAACAAGGGTTCTTAGATTCATCTTGAGGAGCCCCATTCAAGTAATGATTAATTTTTTATTTTAAAAATTTTAATTTTTATGTTTTGGCATGTTTTATGTAATATTTTAATTCATAAATGATTAATGATAAGTAGTTCATGCTTAATCCTATTAACATCAATGAATACAAAATTATTATATAATTTACAAAATTTTTTCAAATTGTTTTCTTGGATTTGGTTGTAGTAATAGGTAAATTTGTTTTCAAATTGTTTTCTTGGATTTGTTTGGTTGAAGTGGTCGTTACATCATTATGAATTTTTATTTATAATATTTCTTTACTTTACATAGTTTGAATTTTAATAAATATATTTTGCTAAATTTCAAAAAAATAATTTTTTATTTTTATGATTATTTGCAATGGTAATTTCAAGAAATCCTAATCGATGTCAAAAAAAGAGAAACCAATTGTCGTTGGGCAAGTCTCAATGAGCATATTTAAAAAAAAAATTTGGCATTTTTTAAATATTTTATTTACTCGGATTTTTTGTATGCAATAGGGGCCATTTGAGTTCATACATGACTTAAAAATTTAGAATGTTATAGTGGATTTCCTTAGTATCTTTAAATGTAATTTTATTTTAATGTTTATCTAATTTCTTTCAAATTTATTCATCTATTTGTTATATTACTATATGACACTAATTCTCTTCACTTGTGCCATATACGTTACTTTTTTTAAATTAAATTATATTGCTTCAATTTATCCCATCTCTACTTCAATATGTATCTTCTTAATATTGAACTAATATTTCAAATTATTTATGCTAACTTAATTTTGAATTCCATTGTATCTTGGAATGTAAGTTTCTTTTATTGTTGTTTAATTGTTTTCATTTTTTTCCCATATTTGGTTATTTTTGTTTGTAATTATATTTCTCCTATAATATGACCATTATATCCATTTTATTTGGTTAAATTTAATTGCTTTAATGTATCACATTTTAACTTTGATTACAATTAATCAATACTAAAATATTTTTTATTTTTAATTATTTATGCTTATTATATTTGTTAATTTGTAATAATTTAAAACTAGTTGAAATCCAAAAAACATTGTTGGATGTGTCTTGACTTGCTCTATCAAATTAAATATTTATTTTGTATTTTTAAATACTTTTTGGAGAACTTTAGAACACTTTGATGATTGACAACATTACACTCTATCTTGTGAGGATCATAAATTGCAACTTTCACAAATGATTTATCTTTTTTCTTTAAATTTTTTTTCTTGATTTCATTATCGTGTTATCTAACTCTATGTTTCTTTTTGTGTGACCTCTACATGACTTATTTTTTTTTAGATTATAGTCCTTCAATTTGCTTCATTTCAATTTCAATAAATATTTACTTAAAATTTAAATAATAATTTATTAATATTTATGCTTATTGAATTCGCAAGTTGTAATATTTCAAATGTTGCTTCATTTTTATGTAATAAACATCATTGTAGTCATTACAATATACCAATCAAATTAAAAGTTCATTTCTATTCTTTTTTGTATATTTAATGTTTTTTAATTTTTTAAGCTAATTAAGACATTTTTATTTATACCTAAGTTGATGGGTGAGGATGTTTCACTCAACCACCTTAGTATCTTATAACACCAAATTCATATATTATTTATCTCACTTCTTAATATTTTTTCTTTTATTTTGTTATATTAAGTCACTTTAATAAAATCCATTTGAACTTTAACATAAGTTTACTTATTATTACAATAATATTGTATTAATATTTATGCTTAATTATTTTGTAATTTGATCTAAATTAAACCATGGCCAAAGTAGCATCTTACTACTCATCTACATGAACTCTTTACAATTGAAATATTATTTTTATATGTTCGAATATTTTATTTTTTATGGTTAGTGCATGTTTTACTAGACATTTTTATTCATGCTTTTTTAAAATTTTTCACTTTGATTTTGTTATAATATTTTTAAGTCCACATCCCCCCTCATGAGACCTCTAAATCACTTTAAATTTGTTGTTTTGCATTACTGAAATTTATCTCAAATTTATAGTTTTTTACATGATTTTTGCATATGTTATGAGATATTTTTATTTTCCCCTAATTTCATGGTTGATGATGTTATACTCAATTTGCATTTTATATTGTAAAGCAACTTTTGAATAAAATTTATCTCAATTTTTCAAAATTCTCAATTAATCTTATTTTAGGTTTAATATATAAATTTTCCTAATATAAAATAATTCTATATTATTATTTATTCATTTTTTTATTTTGTTAATTGATAATAATTCTGATTGAGGCTTGAATGAGATCAAATAATGTTCATTATAGTCATCTCCATTCACTCTATCCAATTAAATATTTATTTTTATATTTTAAATCTTTTTATTTTTGAGGTTTTTGCAAACTCTACATGGCATTTTGATTCATTCTTTATTTTATAATGGAGAATGTAATACTAGACCTTCTTATTATATTTGAATGCAACTTTGTAATATAATTTATCTCCTTTCTTTAATTTTTTTAATTTGTTCGCATTTCTATTTTACTCTAAGTCTTTTCATGTCTGACATTGAAATTGTCTTGATTTTTTATTTTGTTTATCAAACTTACCTTAATTGAGCTTTAATATATACTTACTTATTGTTAAGAATAATATATTCATAGTTATGCTTATTTATTTTGTAAATTTTCATTAAATTAATGTTCTTGAGATGAATCGAATATCATTACATTTATGAGCTTTATTTAATTAAATATTTATTTACATATATATATATATATATTATTTAAATTTCAAAGACTTGAGCATGTATTTTATAAAAATTTTAATTGTTTTCTAGTTTTTATAACATGAATGTTACACTCGATATCCACAGTATGTGGGAGTGCATCTTTGTCGTATGACTTATCTCGTTTCATCGAAAGTTTTTCTTTGATTTGGTTACACTACAATCCAACTTTAAATCTTCTCTTGTATGATATTTTCATTTTGATTTGGTTGTATTAAATTACTTTGGTTTATCTTTTTCTATTACAACTTATATTTATTTCATATAAACATAGTAATTTTAATTATTAATGCTTTTTAATTCCTATAATTTGTAATAATTCCAAATGATGTCTTTTTGAGAATTAACGAATGTTGTTCGAATCATCTTAATGAGCTCTATCCAACTAAATATGAAATATTTTAAAAAGCAATTCTTTTAAAGGTTATAAAAGCTTTATGAGACACTTTGATTTGTCATTGATTTTATCATTTATAACGTAACACGGGAACTCCTTAGTTTCCTCTAATGCAACATTCAAAATTTTTTTCTCATTTCTTCGACTTTTATGTGATGATTTTGATCAATATAAAGCATCTCCTACTGTACTACCTTTACATTTCCCTGGTTATACTACATCAATATATACTCACTTAATATTTAAATAATTTATTATTATGTATAAATATTTATTTTTTATAATTTGTAGTAATTCAAAAAAAGGACTTATAAAGATGAGAAAGATGAGTTTTTAGTCTCACCTTTGGAAACAATATTCAATTTAATGTTTGTTTTTTATTATTAAATTATTATTTTCTAAAGTTTTCATTTGCTTTTCTAGATTTTATATTCATATCTTTTTGTTGATTAATGATGTCACATACATTCTTATTAATATGATCGATTACAACTTTTAGTTTAATCTATCATAATTCATAAATTAGTATTCTTTTATTTGGCTACATTGCCAAGAACTCTATTTCTTTTCTCGTGTTACTATTACATCTTTCTAATTTTGTTATATTATAATGTTTCAATTAATCTAATTTCAACTTTAATAAGTATTTACTTATTAATAAAATAATTGCTTATTTTTATTTATACCTACTTAATTTGGCAATTTGTAATAATTTGAAATAAAATCTGATTGAGATGAAATAAAAATCCTCAAACTCATCTTAAGAGCAATATCAAATTAATTCTTATCTTTTTTAACTTAATGTTTTTATTTTGTATGATTTTGTTAAACTATATGAGGTATTTTGAATCATACCTAGTTTAATGGCTGAGGAAGTTATAATCTATCTCCTAATTCTTAGAGTTCAAATTTCTTATATAATTTGTATCATTTCTTAAGATTTTAAGCCATAATTTGGTTATATTATTGTGTACCCTTAGACTCCTCTTATTGAACCATTACGTCGCCATTAATTAGTTATATTGCATCACTTGAATTTTTCTCCTTTCAGCATCATTATAAATTTAAAATATAATAAAATAATAACTTTTTATTATTTATTCTTATTTCTTTGGGAATTTGCATTAACACAATTGAGATCTAATCAAGATGAAATGAATCTCATTCAACTTATTTTGATGACCTCTATCCTTTTAAATAACCATTTCTTTTTCTTTAAATATTTTTATTTTTTATGGTTTCATCATGCATTTTGAGGTATTTTGATTTATATCATATTTTAAGATCAATTATGTTACACACTAGCTTATTAGTATTGTTGCATGAAATGTTCCCATATAATTTGAATTATTTTTCAAAATGTTTTTTGTTTTATTTTGTTGTATTACTGTATAATTCTAAATCTTCTCTCATGAGGCCTTTACATCACTTTGAATTTCTTAATATTACAATCTGTAAACTTATTTTTTTCAACTATAATATACACAATGATGAAATTAAATTTATTTTTATTGATGTTATTTTTTGTCTTAGTAATTGAGAACTTCATCCAACTAACTTGAACCAAATGCCATTGGACTTACCTCTATGAGCTCTATCAAATTAAAGATTCATTTCAACATTTTTTAATAGTTTTTTCAAGGGGTTTACTATGTTTTATGAGATATTTCAATTCATGAATGATTTGGTGATTGATGATGTTACACTCGATCACTTATGTATCATAAAATGTAATGTATGAGTAAAATTTTTCATTTCTTCAAAATTTTTAACTCAATTTATTTTTTTAGTAAGAAACATTAAGCCTCCTCTTTTGTTCCCTTGACATCTCTTTTGTTCCCTTGACATCTCTTTTGTTTGGTTAAATATATTACTTAAAAAAATTTATGTATTTAGTTAATATCAAAATAAAGATTTAATATTATTTTTGTTTATTTATTTTGTTAATTCTTAATAATTACAAATGAGATTCCATAGTGATAAAACAAATGTTATTAGACCCTCATTGAGTCATATATAATTAAATACTAATTTTAAATATTTGAACTTTTAATTTTATACGGTTTTATAAACTCAATGAGACAATTCAATTTGTGGCTTATTTAATGATTTAGCAAGTTACATTTAATCTCTTTCGTATTATTAAATGCAACTTTTATTTACAATTTATCATTCTTCATTAAAACTTTTTCTTTGATTTAGCTATATTATTAAGAAACACTAATTTTCCACATGTGCTCCTTTCGCATTGTTTTATTTTTAATATATTACGTTACTTTAATTAATCTTATTTTTGTATTCATATATTTTTGCTCAATATTAAAGCAATATTTTTGTCATAATTTGTAATATTAATTTTCTTAACTCATAGTAATTTTGGATGTTGTCCTTTTGGGATTAAAAAAATCTCATTTGAAACCTCTTAAAATCCATATAAAAAAATAATAATTTTTTTATTTTTGAATTTTTTTTTGTTTTCTGTTATTTCATAGTTTTTATGAAGTATTTTGATACATATTTGATATGATGATAAATGATGTCACACAAAATCTCTTTAGTATCTTGGAATGCGATTTTCCTTATATTAATATCAAAATAATAATATTTTGATTCGTATTTTGTATGAATTGGGTAGTGTTTTTCTTTTATTTGTTTATGTTTTCTATGTTATTCTAAATCTCTTCTCAATTGACCATTACATCACCTGGATCTACTTATATTGCATAAACTTATTTTTTTAACTTTAATAAATAGTTATTTAATATTAAAATAATAATATTTTGTTATTTTTTGACATTTACTTTAATAATTTTCTTTCATGCCCATATAAACCTAATTGCGATTAAAAAAATCATCATATAACTTATCTTAATGAGTTTATTCTTTTAAATAATTATTTATTTATTTTAAATAAGTTTTTTTTGTCTTGGTAGCATTAAGGAGGTAATTTAAATTGTATATGATTTACTTATTCAAGAAGTTACACTAGTTCTCCATTATATTTTTCAATGTAACATTCTCATAAAATTAACAACATTTCTTCAAATATTTCATTTTAATTTGAAATTTTTCTTTATAACTCTATATCTTCTCTCAAATGACATTATGCATCACTTTTGTTGTATTACATTGCTTTAATTTGCCCATTGACCATGAATATTTATTTTTTTAATGTAATAATAATAACAATTTATTGTTATTTTTACTTGTTAACTTCGATTATTTTAGTTAATATTTAATGACGATGATGCAAAGGTCATTTGATTCATCTTAACAAGCTTTATAATTAAAATATTCATTTCAACGTTTTTAAATCTTTTAGATTTAATAGTTTTGCTTTGCTTTTTGGGGCATGTTGATTTCTACTTGATTTGATTAATGAGGATGTTAACACTATATCCTCTTACTATCTTTGAATGTAACTTTTGACCATAAGTTGTCTCATTTCTACAAATATTTTTCTTTGACTTATTTTCATTGCTAAGCAACTCTAATTCTCAACTTGTGTTACTTTTAATACCCTTTGATTTTATTATACAACTTTGATTCAATTATTCTTATTTTAACTTCAATACACATTTATTATTAAAGTAACAATTGCATTTTATTCAAGCATACTTTTTTAATTCATAGTGATTACACATAAGGTTTGATCGAGATGAAATAGACATCGTTATACTTAACTTGATGAGAAAATAAAATCGAATATTAATTTTTTAATTTCAATGTTTTTACATAACATTTTTCATGCTTTACTAAACATTTCAAATAATACATTATTTAATGACCAAGGAGTTTACACTTGATCTCTTTAATATTGTCAAAAGACCATCTTGAGAATAATTTATCTCAACTTTTTCAAATTTTTTTCATTGATTTTGTATTTATTAGAAAACTTTAGTTCTCCCCTCTAGTTACCATTACATTTTATTATTTTTTATATTATAATACTTAAATTAATCTTGTTTTAGTTTTATTATTTATTTTTTTAAAAAAATAATAATTTACTATTATTTATTCTTATTTATTTAGGTTATGAATACTAGTTCCAAATGTTATTCCATTGAGATGAAACATACATAGTCTGTCTCATCATAATGAGCAACATCCAATAAACATTTATTTTTTATTTGTTATTTTCTTATTTTCAATTTTTTAATAAAATATTTAGCTCTCTATTATACTTGTTGATTGAGGATGTCAAGGTCAATCTCTGTACTATTTTATAAAGTAAATTTCACAAATAATTTAGCTCATTTTTTTATTTTTTTGCTTTGATTTGCTATATTTTTATGTAACTTTAAGTCGTCGCTTATGTGACATTTACATCACCTCAATTTGGTTGTATTACATTGCTCCAACTTCTCACTTCCGTAATTTAATAAATTCTAAAATAATATTAAAGTAAAAATTATTTATTATTTACAATTTATTATTTATGTTTATTGATGAAAATTTTGAATTATTCTTAATAAGCCCTTATCAAGATGAAGAAAGTGTTTTTTACTTAATTCATGAGCTCAATCAATTTAAATAGTCCTTTTAATGTTTTATTTTGTATGTGTTTGTCACACTTTAGATGGTATTTCCATTGTGCCTAATTTGAAGATTGAGAACATTACACTCAATATTTACAGCATCTTGTAATGGATCATCCTTATAAAATTTATCTCATTTATCAAAATGTTTGTCTTTGATTTGGTTATATTACCATGGAACTCTATACCTTCTCTTGAGTGGCTGTTACACAATTTAATTGGACAATATTAAACACTTTTAGTTTAACTTATCTATATTTTTAAATATTTTTCGTGGCTTTAACAAGCTTAGTGTCAAGGAAGATAAATTTCCCTTATAATTTATCATGTCCTTTATCTTTTTTCTTTGATTTGGTTATATTACTATATAACTAAAAATATCAACCAAATTATACTTACATTACTTTTAATTAGTTATATTAAATTTCTTCAATTTAACTCAATTTAGTTTTAATATAACTTTACATAATATTAAAAAAAATTTAATGGAGTAATTTCTATTAATTCAAAAATAGATTCAATCAAGATGAAAAAAACTTTGATGGATTCATTTCAACAAGCTCTCTACAATTAAACATTCTTTTTCATATTTTGAAAAATTTTATTTCTAGCATTTTGGCACATTAAGCAAGACATCTCAGTTTGTATTAGATTTGATGACCATCAGTGTTCCATTCTATCGCCTTACTATTTTAATGAAACTTTTCTTCATAATTTAAATTATTTTGTCCTATTTTTTTACTTTACTTTTTATATATTATATGTAACTCAAAATCACCTCTAGTGTGACCATTGCATTGCTTTGAATTTATTATATTTTCTTGCTTAAATTTATCTCACTTCAACTTTTCTATTTGTTTACTAAATGTTAAAAAATTATGTATTATTCCTTAAGTGTATCCTTTTTTTCCTTCTTTGTAATTCTCAAAATTCTTGATTAATAAAGTGCATCTAACTAAATATTTATTTTTATATTTTTTATTTATATAGATATTATTTTCCAATGTTTTGGTACCTTTTACAAGATAATTTGATATGTAGCAGATTTGTTGAATTAATGCATACACTTTATCTCCTACCTATATTAGAATATAATTTTCTTATATAAAATATCACACTTCCTCAAATTTTTGTACTTTGGTTTTGTTATATTACTATGTACATCTATATCTTTTCTCCTAGCACCTTAACATTGTCTTCAGTTTTGTACATTAAATTCCTTTTGTTTATTAATCTAAGAATTAATTTTATCAAGTTTATTTTCAAAATTATTATTGTTTATTTTTATTTAATTTTATAATTCATACTAATTCTAAATGTCATGTGATTCACACATAACAAGCGTCATTGTACTCACCTTGATGAGCTCTATCTAATTATTTATTTGCCTTTTTTCGAATAATCTATTTTCTTTTTATTTTTTATGATTCAAGTGATATTTTTTTACCTAATCTAATGATTGTGAATATTGTAGTTGATCTACTTTGTATCCTAAAATGTAACTTTCTCAGACAATTTACATCATTTCTTCAAATTCTTAGAAAAGAATAAAAAAGGGGGGCCAGGGTAATTGGTTATATTATTATGCAACTCCAAACAACATCAACTGTGACTCTTGTTGATGAGTTATGCCTAATTAAATATATATTTTTTTGAAATGTTTCTTTTTTAAAATTTTTTTGCTCGATTTGTGAGACATTGCTTCATACTTTATTTGATTATTGAGGATTTTATACTCAATCTTTTTAGTATCTTGGAATATGGTTTTATTATATAATTTATCTCATTTCTTTGATTTTTTTATTTGTTGTATTTCTCTATAACGGTAAACTTATTCTAGTGTGACCATTACATTACCTTAACATGGATATATTTTGTTACTTTAATTAATAATTTCATCGCAAAAATATATATTGAGGTAACATTAAAATAATAAATTTTTATTATGTATACAAATTTTCTTTGGTAGTTAGCAATAATTTAAGCATTGTGTGATCGAGTGAAATAAATGTCGTTGTACTTGTCTTATTGAGCTTATGTAATTAAGTAGCCATTTGTTAATTATTAAATATTTATTTTTTTATAATCTTTGTGAGGTATTTCTCTTTGTACCTAATTTAATGATTACAAGAGTTATGCTTGATTTACTTATCATCATAGAATGAAAATTTCGCACATAATTCATCTCATTTCTTCAAATGTTTTTATTTTATTTGTTTATTTTATAATGTAATTCTAAATCTTCTCTTTTGCCATGTTCACTTTGTTTTTATCCCATTCAACTTTAATATATATCTTTATTTAACATAAAAATAATAATTTATTTCCCTTTGTAGATACTTACTATGTTAATTTGTAATAATTTTAATTAAGGTAGGTAGGAACGAATCAAAGACATTAGACTTGGATCAATGAACTCTATCTAACTAGAAATGGTTTATTTTATTTTTATGTATTTTAGTTTCTAGGGTTTTTGTAACTCCAAGAAGTTATTTCATTATCTATCTCATTTTATGATCACATATGTTATACTTGATCTCCTATATATCTTGTAATATAATTTTCTCTAATAACTAATTTTTAATTCTTTGGAATTTTTGCTTGGATTTTGTTATATTACTATGATTTAATTTATCTAATTATCGCTACAATATATATCTTCTTAATATTAAATAAAAAAAAAATTATAATTATGTTTATCAACATTTGTAATAAGCAATTATTCTAAACCAGGTTTGATCGAGGCAATACATGATAGTTGTCCCCCCGAGCTTTGTGCAATTAAATACCCATTTATTTATTTATAATATTATATAGTTTGGTACTTTGGCATGTTTTATATGACATTTGGTTTCATACAAAATTTTATAATAAGGAATGCTACACTCGATCTAGTTAGAATGTTTTAATGCAAGTTTTCTCTCATTGGTAATTGGTCTTAGAATTAAAAATTCCTATATAATTTATCTAAATATTAAAAATTTTTAATTTGAGTTAGTTTTATTATTATGTAACTCTAAATTCACTCTTATATAAACTTTTCATCATAATGAATTTGTCATATTATATTGTTTCAATTTAATGTGTTTTAATTTTATAAAATTCTTGCTTAATATTAAAGTGGTATTTTTATTCCTATAATGCAAATTTAATTTTCTACATTATATTAACTCCAAAGGACATCAAATCATGATGAAACAAATACTATAAGACTCAGGTTATATAAGAAATTTCTATTTGTACAAGATTTGATGATTAAGGATGTTACACTTGATCTCCTCACTATCTCAAAATTCAAATTTGTTATATAATTAAATTTATTTCATTAATTTTCCCAATGATTTTACTATATTTATAAAAAATACAATTGTCATCTCATATGTCCTTTACATCATTTTGATTTGTTATATTACGTTTCTCAAGTTATCACATTTTAGCTTCGTATGTATTTACATAATACCAAAATAATCTTTTTGCTATTTAATAATTTTTTATTTTTATGATTTGTAGTAAGTACAAAGGAGGTGAAATCATGACAAACAAAAAATTGTTAGACTTACTACAAGAAGGTAAACATAATTTAATATTAAATTTTTTAATTTTAATTTTTGTAGGGTCATGGAACTATTTTTTTGGAATTTCAATTTGTAAACTTTTGATGATTAAGGTTGTTTCTCACAATCTCCTTAGTATCTTAGAAAGCAACACCGTGATAAAATTTTTCACATTTCTCAAAAGGTTTCTTGGAGCAAAACTTTAACCAATAATTTATCTCATTTGTTCATCATTTTAGCTTTCATTAGTTATGTTATAATGAAACTCTAATTTAATTTGCTGTGAAATATACATATTTTATTTCATCAAACTATATGATTTAATTTATCTTATTGTTGCTTCAATTGATATTTTCTTAATATAGAATTTTTCTTATTATTACTTTAATTCTCATTAAAGTTGGACAATGTGTGGTAGTGATTGAGCAAACATCTTTAGATTAGTCTCAACGAAAAAAATAAAGTTAAATGATCAATTTTGTCTTTTTAAATATGTTATTTTCTTGGATTTTATCATGTTTTATTAGATTTTCCAATTGGTACTTAATTTGCTATTAACAATATTTTTCACAATCTCCTTAATTTTTTGAAATGGAATTTTGTAGCAAAATTTCATTTCTTGAAAATTTTTGTTTTAATTGGGATATATTATTCTATAACTCTAATTCTCTTCTTATTAAAATCTAACACCACTTTGATTTAGATGATTATGTTGTTTCAATTAACTCATTGAACCTTAAATATATATTTTCTAAAAACAAAAAATATAATTTAATATTATTTATGCATATTCTTTTTCAAACTTTGTAGTAATTCTATTACGAAGCAACAAAATTTATCACTCAACTTAATGAGCCATATCAAATTAAATATTTGCTTTAATAATTTGAAGGTTTTTATTTTATATCATTCTTTTTGTTTTATGAGGCTTTCTATTGGTAAATTTTTTTATTATCAAGGATATTAATCTTGCTCTCTTTAGCATGAAACTTTCCTGCAAAATTTATCTATATTATTAAAAGTTTTTCTTTCATTTGGCTAAATAATGGTGTTACACAAAATCATATCTCATGTAACCTTCACATAACTTTGATTTACCCATAATCCTAAATCGTCGAACTATGTTAATTCAAAGTGTCTATGTAAATCATATAAAATAAATAAATATTTAGAAATATTAAATATTTATGTTTAAAAATAATATTAGTCTTACAACATTTTTTCTATCTTTGTTGCACCTCATTTATTGTTACTATGAATTATGAATGTAAATAAGCATTAATGATAGTAAATTAAATTTTTAACATTATGAAAATAAATATAAAATCTTGTATGATGTAAATAGATAAAAGGTAATATAAATAAATAAAAGATTTCCAAAGATCAAATGAGAAGTGAATTAAAGTATATTAGTTTTTGAAGAGATTCAAATAAAACATCTAAAAAACAAGATATCGTACATAGGATAGTTACATTCTAAAATAGCTAGGAGATTGAGTGTAACATACTTGAGTGCCAAACTATGTGGAAGAAAAATTATCTCATAAGGAATGAAAAAATACTACAAAAAAAAATAATAACAAAAATAAAATAATTATTTTCTTGGATAAAGGTCATTGAAAAAATTCCAAAGTCATTTGTTTCTTCTCCATTATAACTCATTTAGAACTACTTTGAATTACAAAAATGAATAACCAAAAAAATAATAATTTATTATTTTAATAATAAGTATATATAAATCAAATTAAAAGATATTAAATAAAAAATAATTAAAATAATTAAATTAAAGAGATGTAAAAGCCACATGATTTGAGATTTATAGCTTCATTATAAAATATCTTAAGCTCAGAAAAATTTCAAGTGACTTTAATTGTATAAGGAACTATCATTCCATGATATTAGCGAGATCAAGTATAACAACATTAGTCAAACAAAGAGGTACAAATAAAATATTTTGTTAAATATGCTTAAATCATAGAAAAAAAAATATATAAACAAAATATCAAATTAAGTACTTAACTGGATGGAGCCCTTTAAGTCCATTTCATAAATGTTTGTTTCATCTCGATTAGTGTTTGTTTTGAATTATTATGACTTAAAAAAAATAAGCATAAAATAAAAATAAAAATATTATTTTAGTAGTATTTAATGATAAATTAAAGCTTAAATTTGTTAAATTAAAGTAATAAAATATTAAAAAATAAAATGCATGCAATGGTCATAAAGAGAAGATTCACAATTATGTGGCAACATAATAAAATCAAAGTGAAAAATTTGAAGAAATGAAAAACATTCTATGAAATATTTTTAATCTAAGAAATTTAGGACATAGAGAATATTGATCATCATTGTTAAATCTAGTTCAATAAAAATTCCGTATAAAGCTTGCTGAAAAATTATATATATATATATATATATATATATATATATATATATATATATATATATATATATATATATATATATATATATGTCAAATATTTTAAAAAAAGTTTGCCTTATAAAAGAATATTTTCTTTGGTGATCAACTTTAAAACTAAATGTGGTCAAATCAAGAGGAAGAAAACATTCATTGGACATGTTTTGAATAGTTTTAATAACTAAATATTCATTTTCTTTTTTTTCTTTAAGTTATTTTGATGTGTTTTACAAGATTTAGTTTTGTAACTGATTTGCTGATTGAATATGTTACATATGATCTCCTTGGACTCTTAAAAGGCAACTTTCTTGTAATATTTATCACATTTGCCCAAATGTTTTACCTTCGTTTGGTTTTATTACTAGGTAACTCTTAATATCTAATCATGTAACCTACACATTGCTTGCAATTTGTAATATTATATTGATTCAATTTATCACATTTTTGTTGTGATATATAGTTACTTTATTTTAAAATATAAGTTTAACAATATTTATTCTTTTTTATTTTTTTATTGGCATTAATTTCAAAAGAGGTTTCATTTACAAAAAAAGAAATTATGTTTGGCCTTTTTTATTCTAGTTAAATATACCTAAATATTCATTTTTATGTTTTAAATATTTTACTCTATATAGTTTTAGCATTTTCTACAAGGCATTTTTATTCATGGATGTTTTGAAGATTAAGGATGTTACACTTGATTCTTTCAGTATTTGTGCGCAAAACTTCCCTATAATTTATCTCATTTGTTGAGTTTTTGAATTTTGATTTTTGTTATATTACTATATAATTCTAAATCTTTTCTTATGTGACCTTTACTTACATTTATTTTTTTTTATATTATGCTTGTTTTATTTTTTTATTTGGGAATTTTCATATGTTACTTTAATTCACTAATTGTAAGGCTTTTATAAAGCCTTGACAATGTATATTATATATTTATACTTACATTATTTGAGTTTTAATATATATTTACTATTTAAAAAACAATTTTTTATTATTTAAGACTATGTTTTTTTTAAAAATTCATAATAATTATTAATGAGGTATGCTATTCACCAAACAAGTGTCATTGGACTTCACTCGACAAGGTTATTTAATTAAAAATCCATTTTTACACCTCGAAATAATTTTTTAATATTTTGGTACACTTAATGTGCAATTTTTGTTCGTAAATAATTTTAAGGATGTGGATATGAAACTCTACCATCTTTGTTTCATACAATTTAATTTTTCTATACAATTTGCCACATTATTCAAATTGGTCAATTTTTTTATTTTGTAGTTTTAAATACGTTCAATATATCTCTTTTTTTTCTTTAATTTATAACAACTTAATTTTAAGATGATCACTATTATTTATTTTTATTTTCTTTGGTTATCAAAAATTAATTCCAAACAAGTTTATATTGAAAGAAGATGTCGTCAAAATTGTTTTCAACTTCTAATTTGCTTCATTTTTAGATATAATATATAATTAATTAACACTAAAAATGTAATTTAATATTTTTCTTTTGGAATTTACAGTAATTTTAGTCGACGACTGTTGGGTAATAAAGACATGACATTCAAATCATCTCAACTTGCTTCATAAATAAAATATTCACTTATATAACTATAAAATTTTATTTTCTATGGCTTTTGTAAGATTTAAGAAAAATTTTTATTTGATACCGAACTTACAATTTAAGGATGTTTCATGATTTCCCTTTAGTATCGTAGAGTGCAATGTTTCTATTTAATTTAACATAGTTCTTCAAGATTTTTTCTTGGGATTATTTTTATTACTATGTAACTCTAAATGTCCTCTAGCATGACATTTACATCACTATAATTGGGTTATAATTTATTTTTTTATTATTAAAGATGTAATTCATTATTTTTCTTGCTTATATATTTTTGTAATGCAAAAAAATTTCAATCAATGTCAAATGTAGTCAAACAAAAAATCACTAGAATTTTCTAAAGAAGCTTTACCCTACTAAATATTTGTTTCAAAACTTTTAAATAATTGATTTTTCTAAATTTGGCTTGCCTCACGAGTCATTTCAATTTATACCTATTTTGATGATGAAAAATGTTATACTCAATCTCATTAGTTTCATGGAATGGAACTTTTAGTATATTTATCAATTTTTTTCAATTTTTTACTTCCATTTGGCTATAATATTATAGAACTCTAAATCTCTCATTAGTTGATATTTATGTCATCAAACAAGGCTTAGTCTTTTGCATCGGGTAGCCCATCCAAATAGAAAAAAATACAACTTAAAAAATTCCTTAAACAAGCGTAAAAATTTCCAATTTTTGTTGATAAATGTTGAAAGGCACAAAGTGAAATTAAAACAATAGAAGAATTAAGCATATCTAGAAAAATTAAAAATTTCAACTAATCTTAAGATGTAGGTGGTGCAACAAGAAATTTCTGCTAGTAGAATATGGAGCAACACTTCTTTAAGATGTCAAAATGTTGTTAACAATTATTAATATTTTCATTTAACATGGATAGGTATTTAAAAAAATTTTCATTATAACCATTACAAAGAAGAAGAAAGGCTTTTTAAAAGGTATCGCATGAAGTCAAATGATATCATGATATTTTAATTAATAAAAAATAAAAGAAAAAAGATTGCATCCCTAGAATTCAAAATGGATAAATTACAGCTACATGATTGAAGAAAAAATATTTGATAAGGAATGGCATAGGATGAAGTCATGCATGGTGACAAGCTCATATGTTCAGCAAGTAGTAATTGCTATATAATGGATGAAACTTTTACTATCCATTCGAAGGTTCGATGGTGAGGAATCACACAAGCATTACATGTGGAATGTTGGACATGATCACCATAGTGAGATAATAGAAATGAACAATTAGACAATGCTCCTAGTTTTGGAAGTAGATGGGCACGGAGGATTAGTCCCACATTTTTGTATATGCAAACGTTTTACAATTTGTAAGTGTTCGCATGAGTGTTATGTTCAAGACTAATTAGGGTTGGTTTCCATCTTATATGCCTAAGATTTATTCATTTACTTTAATCATTTGATTAAAGGTTAATTTTAGGTCACACCCTACCCTTAAATTAATATATACCTTATTAAAACTAGATTAAGGACTATACCAGACCAAGATTAGGCCTCCTCTTGAATAGGTTCCAACCTCTGGCCAATAACCTTACAAATGCATTTTTAGGCTTACTCAGCTAAAGAGCTTTGTAATTGGCCATAGCTTAAGATGTTGATATTAAATATTTTTTTCAATTATGAAAAATATAACATCTTAATCTTTTTATTTAATTAATGTTTGATAGTCAACTTATTATAGAATTTGGCAAATATACAAAAGAAGCATTTAACCAAGAAATGAATTATTAAAAAATAGAATCATATGTTTCTTAAACGAGTTGTTTAAGCAGGATTTGATCCAAGAAAAGAATGGAAAAATGGATTCCTATAAATTTTCTAAATCATGGAAATCACTTAACAACTCGATCCTTGGGATGAATGGAGTTGTCATTTTAATCAACATTATAAATTTCAATTTCATAACAAAAAGGAAATGTCTTGAAATTTGATGTGCATGCCCTTAATCTTTGAAGTTTTTGAAACACTCCCAAGCACTTTGAAGACTAAAAGTTCACCATCTTCAAAAGTACAAGGTTTGCACTTCATATTAAACACTTTCATTCTAACCAAGCTCATTATAATAAAATACTAAACATTTAAGGCTTGACTCACCAAACATAAGGATAACCGAACAATTTTAAAGATCGATAATATTACACTCGACCTCTTTAGTACCTTGAAATGAAAATTTTTTATTCAGTTTATCTTATTTCTTCTGAATGATCATTTTTATTTGGTTATATTGGTGTGTAAATTTTAATCCGCTCTCATATGACCTTTACATCACTTAAATTTCACTAGATTACATTCTTTCAATTTATCATTTGTAACTTTATTATATACTTATCTAAAATTAAAAAATCAATTTTTTAATTCTTTTTCTGTTTGATAATTTATAGCAATTCTAAATGAGGTTTGATTAAGTCAAAATAAAAATCGTCAAACTCACGTCGACAACCTCTATCTAATTAAATATTTATTTCTAAAATTTTGAAGATTTTTTTTTCATGTCTTTTGGCATGATTTACAAGTATTTTCTATTAAAAACCAAACTGACAATTGAAGATGTTGCACTTCATCTCTTTAGTAGATTAGCATGTAATTTTCTTGTATATTATGTCATCTCTTTAAATTTTTTCTTTTATCTTGCAATATTTTTGTGAAACTCTAAATTTTGAACATTGTCACCTTTATTTCACTTTTGTTTGTTCAATTATATTACTTAAATTTATCTCATTTAAAAATTATTACATTTTATATTAATATTAAAATAATTATTAGTTTTATGCACCAAATCATTATGATTTCAAAAGAGGTCTGATTAAGAAGAAATAAATATGGTTACACCCATTTGGAAGAACACACATAATTTAAATATTTTTGGTGACCATATGATTCGTATCTTTCTAACAATGGAACATATAACCCTTGATGTCTTTTATAAATTTGAAAGTAACTTTGTTGTGTTGTTTCTGTTATTTCTTCTTTGATTTCTTTGTGGTACTATGAAACCCTAATTCTCCACTTGTGTGACAGTAATATTGCTTTGATTTTTTTATATTACTTTCATACAATTTATCTCATTCAAGTTTTATTATATACTAACTTAACATTAAAAAATAACTTTTATTATATGAGCTTATTTATGTTGATAATTTATAGTAATTCCAAAGGTGGTCCAATCTTGATGAAATAAATGACATTTTACATGAGTAGACAAGCTTTAACAAATAAAATATTCTTTTTTATATATTTATTATTTTTAAGGTATAATTGAGACTTACTGTATGATTGTGTTATATATTATCTCCTGGGTATCATTAGAATGTAGCTTTATTATATAATTTATCTTATTTCTTCAAATTTTTCTCTTTGAAATTTTTTATATTATAATTTAAACCTAACTCTCCTCTCATTTGACTTTTGCATAAATTTTTTATTGCTTTGATTACATTTTTTCAATTTGTCTTATCTTGGATTTAATATTAAATAACTTA
The DNA here is from genome assembly GCA_023846275.1 of Vanilla planifolia. NCBI lineage: Eukaryota > Viridiplantae > Streptophyta > Magnoliopsida > Asparagales > Orchidaceae > Vanilla > Vanilla planifolia. Next base: position 699,576 of record JAIUJO010000269.1, read on the forward strand.
ATAATAAAAAAAATTATCATTACTTATGCTTATTTACTTTCGAGATTCTTAGCATTGCAAAACTCAATTTAATCAAAAAAATAAAGATCATTTGGCTCATCTTGAAAAGATCCATCTAATTAAACTATTATTATTAAATCTTTATATATTTTTTTTCCATATTTTTTTAATCTTTAAGTTAATTTAATTTGTACCTAGCTTCATGTATGATGATGTTACACTGTATGTCCTTCGAAGTTTGGAATGTAACTTTCTTATATAATTTTTCTCATTTATTTAATGACTTTTCTTTGGCTTCATTTTATTATTATATAACTCAAAATCCCCTCTTATGTAGCCTTTATAGAATTATAATTAGTTTTATTACATTTATTTAATTTATCTCATTTCAGCATTAACATATAAACCAAATCTTAAAATATTAATTTATTATTATTTATAACTATTTATTTGATTACTTCCAAACAATTCTAAATGTGATTCAATTGATATATAAAAATGTCTTTGAACTTGTCTCGATGATCTTCTAAAAAATTCTATATGTTAAATATTTTATTTTTTGCTCATTTTGGCTCATTTCATGAGTCATTTTAACTCATTTTTTATTGTAATTCAGGGCATTACATGTGAACCCCTTAGCATCTTAGAATGCAACTTCCTTAAATAATTTGTTCATTTCTTCAAATTGTCTTTCTTTGATTGTGTTTTACTACTATGTAATTCTAAATCTCAACTAATCTATGCCTGATATTGCTTTGAATTTATTTCATTACATTGCTTTAAATTTTCTAATTTTAGCTTTAATATATATTTACTTGATATCAAAAAAGCTAATTCATTAATACTTGTGCTTATTTGCTTTGGTAATTCATAGTACTTCCAAACATTATTAGATTAAGGCAATAAATATCATTTACTAAGACTCGATGATCTCAATCGAATTAAATATTTATTTCCATTTTTTTTAAATATTTTTGTCTTTAGAATATGGCACACTTTACAAGACAATTCAAATTGTACAGGATTTGACATTTAAGAATGTTATGTGTGATCTCCTAACTATTATGGAATGCAACTTTCTTATGTAATTTCTCTCATATGTTCAAATATTTTTTTAATTTAGTTATATTACAATGTAACTAAAACTTTTTCTTTTATGACTTCTAAATTGCTTTGAGTTGGATATATTGCATAACTAAATTTATCCCATTTTGTAAGATATTTTGATTAGTACATTATTTGATTATTAAGTATTTCACATTCAATCTTCTCAATATCTTGGAGTGCAACTCCCTTATGCTACTTAACTTTTTTTTTCAAATGTTTCACCTTAAATGAGTTATATTGCTCTATGATTCTAATTCTTTGCTCGTGTGTCTAATACTACTCTATGTCTTAGTTTAATTATATTTCTTTAATTTACATCATTTCTAAGATTAACAAACATTTAACATTAAAAAAATATTTTTAATGTTCTTGCATATTTTATTCAATAATTCATAGTAATTCTAAATGAGGTTTTTCAAGATGAAAACAAATGTCATTGGACTTAGGTCGATGACTTCTATGCATTTAATCTTTCTTTTTCAAGTTTTAAAATATTTTAATTTTTAAGGTGTTGGCATCCTTCACAATGTATTTTTATAGGTGCCTAGCATGACGATCAATGAAGTTACAAATTATCTCTTTATTCATAATGCATCCATCTGTCTTATGACCTTTTCATTCTTTTAATTTTGTTGTATTACATTATTTTAATTTTTATCATTTAAATCGTAATCTAAATTTATAGAATACTATAATAGAAAGTTATTATTATTTAAGCTTCTTGACTTTAGTTAGATGCTATAATTAAAGACTACATCTTATTGAGACAAAATAAATGTCATTGCATAAGATTCAATGATCTTTACAATTGAACAATCAAATTGAATTTTTTTTATTTTATATTTTCTATTGCTTTGGCATGCTTTATGAAACATTTTAATTCATACTTGATAAGGCAATAAAAAGGGTTACACTTGACCTCTTTAGTATCTTTGAATGAAATTTCCAATTCACTTTTGATATAAACTTTACATCAGTTAGATTTTGCTAGATTACATTGATGAAATTTACCTTTTTTTCTTTTTAATATGTATTTACTAATTATAAAATAATAATTTAATATTATTCATGCTTCCTTACATTAGTAATTTTTAGCAATTGAAAAAAGATCTAATTGAGATGAAACAATATCATTGATTTCTTCATGTTTTCCCTTTCAAATAAAATATTTTCTTTTATATTTTTAAAAATTTTATTTTATATGGTTTTATGATCTATTTAGTATCATGTAGCATAACTTTTTCATTGAACTAATCTCATTCTTTTAATTTTTTTAATTTAGTTATATTACTATGTAACTGTAAATCTTCTCTTATGTTACCCTTATATTGCTTTTGATTTATTTTGTTACTTAGCTTTAGTTTGCCTCAATTTAACTTAGATAAATATTTTTTTAATATGAAATTAATAATTTATAATTTTTTATGTTTTTTTTTATTTTATTAATTCATAGTATCTCAAATGTGGTCAAATCAACACAACACAAACATCATTCGGATTACTTCTATGAGATTTACCCAACCAAATAATCATTTATATATTTCTTAAATGTTTCATTTTCTATTGCCATGGTATGATTTTCATACTCCTTTGACTTTTGCCTAATTGGATGATCAAGGCTTTTATTCTTTATTTTCGTAATATCTTTGAATTCAACTTTTTAAGTCAATTTTACTCTTGTTGGAAAGTTTTTGCATTAATTTAGTATATTACAATATAACTAAAATTCTCATCTTGTGTGACATTTAAATAGCATTCATTTATATCTTCTCAATTTCAATGTATTTATTGAATATAAAAAATGATAATTTTTTATTATTTGCAAACATTTGACTTTTATAACTTGTACAATATTTGAAAGGGTCCTAAACAAAAAAAATAAACGTCACTAGACTCATATGAGGTGAGCTTTATCTAATTTAATATTCATTTTGATATATTTTTTAAATTTTTTTTTCACTTATTTCAACAATATTTATGAAACATTTGCACTCATACCTTATTTGGTAATTAAGGATGTTACACTCATCCTTCTTAATATCTTAGAATGCAACTATTGGGTATAATTTATCCAAATTTTTCATATTTTTTTCTTTAATATAGTTACATTAGTCTATAACACAAACTCTTTATTTCTATGACCTTTATGTCAGTTTCATAAGCTTATAGTCACAATTTTAGTTCATATCATGTCAACTTAAATATATGTTGTTATTAAGATCATAATTAATTATTATTTTTATTTGCTTTCCCATTTCATAAAAATCTGAATTGTTGTCCATTTAAGATGAATCATACATCATTACACACATCTCGAAGACCTTAAAACATTAAATATTTAATTTGAAATTTTTAATTGTCATATTTTTTATGGATATGCCATGATTTGCAAGGCATTTTGATTCTTACTGGATTTGATGATAAAAGATTCTACTTTTGCTTCGTTTAGCGCCATGGAATGCAACTTTTCTACTCAATTTATCTCATTTATCCATTTTTTCTAATATATTTGGCATTATTAATATGTTACCTTAAATCTTTCTCATTCTAAACTTCACATCACTTTAATTTTTATATATTACATGGCCATTTTAGTTCTAATTTATTGTTATTTGTGCTTATTTACATAGTAATTCGTAAAACTTCTAAAAGATGTTTGATAGAGAATGAAACCTCATTTATTGAAGTTTTTTCTTTGACATTGAGTTATCGAATGTAAATTTATATCTCCTCTCAGGTGACATTTCATCAATTCTCATTTTTTTATTACTTTGCCTAGTATATTTTATTTTATCATTAATATATATTCAGTTAATGGTAAAAAAAAATACGTTATTATTATGCTTATTGATTTTAGTAATTCATAATATTCCATTCAAGGAATAATCGAGTTGAACAAACATCATTGGATACATCTTTTTGAGCTCTCTCCAATTAAAGATAACCACTGCTATAATTTTAAAAATTTTATGTTTTATTTTTTCCCTTAATGTATTTATTTTGTATCTTCGAATTGAACTTTCATGTACAATTTATCTCATGTTTTATAAGTTTTTACCATGATTTTGTTGTATTATTATTTAACTCAAAATCTACCCTTTACTTGTAGCTTATTATATGATTGAGGATATTACACTCAACCTCCTTAATGTCTTGGAATGCAAGTTTCTCACACAATTTATCTTAGCTTTCATATTTTTTTTTGTATTCGTTATATTAATTTGTAAATCGAACTCTCCACTAAAGTGACCTTTACATTGGTTCAAATTTTTCATATTACATTTCTTGAAGTTATATCATTTGAAGATTACATATATATGCATTAAATATTAAAATAAAAATGAATTATTATTTACTCAAATTTAATTTGGTAACTCATAGTAATTCTAAACAATCTAAATTTTTTATATTTTCATTTTCTGTGGCTTTGGCATCCATTATTAGACATTTTGATTCTTGACTGACTTGACTTCCAAGGATGCTACTCTTAATCTCCTTAGTATCTTGTAATGCATCTTTCTAGTACAAATTTTCTCATTTCTTTAAATTGTTTATTTTTGTTTCTATTATTACAATGAAACTCGAATTCTACTCTCGCATGAACTTTACATTTCTTTTATTTGGTTATATTTCATTAAAATAATTTTTTTATTTTAGCTTTGATATATCTTTACATAATATTAAAACAATAATTAGTTATTATTTTTTATTAAATTTGGTAACTCATAGTAGTTCTAAACTAAGTCTAATTGAGAAAAAAAACATCATTCAACATACCTCGATGGGCTCAATCTAATTAAATATTTATTTTCATAAATTTGTAAGTTTTATTTTCTATTTGTATAGCTTGCTTTACGAGATAATCTTATTTGCATCATATTTCATGATGTAACTGATTACACTTAATCCCATTAGTATCTTATAATTCCACTTTCCCATGATGATTAACACATTTTTTTCAAATGTCCTATATTTATTTTGTTATATTACTTCCTAACAATAAATCACCTTTCGTGTCACCTTTGCTATACTTTTATTATATTAATTTAATTTTCTCACTTCCTTTTTTAATAGATATTTTCTTAATATTAAATTAATTATTTTAATTATTATTTATCTTTCTTTACTTTGATAATTTTTAGTAATTCAAAACAAGCAATATTGGAGTTAGAGCAAGGGTTATTGTATTCATTTTGATTAGCTCTTTCCAAGTTATTGTTCATTTTGCTTTTTTTGATATTTTATTTAAGGTTTTTTATTTCATTTATAAGATATTTTTTCTTATGCCTGATTTGACAGTTGAGAATGTCATGCTCAATCTCCTTAGTGTCATAAAATGTAATTTTGTTACATAATATATCACATTTTGTGAAATATTTTTTTTTAGTTTGTTATATCACTAAGCTTAATATACACTCATTTAACATTTATATTACTTTCATTTGATTATAGTACAATACCTTTATTTATTTGATTTTAATAATAATATATAGTTTCTAAATACTTTAATAAAAGTTTGTTCTAATTTATTCGTATTTACATTTGTAATGTGTAGAAATTAAAAAATTGGTTCAATGGAGCCAAAGTACACTAAGTTCAACTAATCTATATGAGTTTTATATTATTAAATGTTTACTTTGAAATTTTTTAATATCTTATTTACTATGCAATCGGTAGGCCTTAGGAGACATTGTTATTTGCACCTACTATAATATATCTCTTTTGTATCTTGGAATATAACGTTCACATAAAACTTAGGTAATTTCTTGAAATTTTTTGCTCTAATTTTATTAGATTACTATGTTACCAAAATGCGTTCTTCAATTTATCTCAGTTGGGCATCAATATATATTTCTATATTAATTAAATATAATGCAAATATTTTTTCAATAACTTTGCTTATTTTCTTTGTTAGTTCAGATTAATTCCGAACGAGGTCAAATTGAGATGAAACAAATGTTGAACGAATCATCTCAACGAGGATTACCCAAGTAAATATTAATTTTCAAATTTCAAAATATTTGTTTCTTTATTATTTTTTCATCTTTTATAAGACCTTTCTACTTTTACCTAATTAGATTATCGAGGATGCCACACTCACTCTCCATAGTAAGTTGGAATGCAACTTTTCATACAATTTAAATTATTTCTTCAATTGTTTTCCTTTGATTTCATTATGTTTCTATGTAAATCTTTTCTCATGTGACTTTTATATCACTTTGATGATAAAGGATATTAAAGCCAACCACATTAGTGTCTCGATATGCAAAATTCTTGTATATTATTTCTTAATTTTTTTAATATTTTATTTCTACATAGTTATATTATTATGTAAGTCTAAATCTCTTATGATGTCACATTTAAATCACTTTGATTGTTTTGTATTACATTTCTCCAAATTATATAATTTCAACATTAATATATGTTTACTTAATTTTAGAATAACAATTTTTATTATTTATGCTATTTTCTTTTATAACTCACAATAAATCTAGAAATGGTTTATTCGATGAAGACAAATATTGTTACCCTTGTCCTTAAGATCTCAATAAAGTTAATTATTTAATTTAATTTTTTTGTTCTTTATTTTCTTTTTCTTTCATACATTTCAAAAGATATTTTTTTTCTTAAATGGTATTATATTAAATGATGCTACACCTGATCTCCTTAATGTATTGGAGATGAACATTTTCAAATTTTTTATCAAATTTCTTTTTTTATTCAATTATACTTATACAAAACTCTGACTCTATTCTCATTTAACCATCACATCACCTTAGTTCGTTTATGTTATGGTGCATCAATTTATCTCATTTCTTCTCTAGTATAAATTTACATATCATTAACATGACAACATGTTATAATTTTGTTTATTGAATTTTGTTATCGTGGTAATTCCAAGCATAGTTTCATTTTGAGAAATATTCATCATCCAAATAACTCATTGATTCTACACTTGAGCCCTAAAGTTTCTTGTAATGCCCCTTTCCTAAATAATTTATCTAATTTCTTCAACTTTCTTGATTTAATTTTTTTAATATTACCTTATAACTCTTCATCTCCCCATATGTGATCAATGCATCACTTTAGTTTAATTATATTACATTTCTTAAATTTATCTTATGTCGATTTTAATATATTTTCTAGAACATTAATATTATAATAGTTTATTATTTTTAATGTTTATTAGTATGGCAATTTATAGTACTCTAAAACAAGGACTTATCAAGACCTTCCAAACATTATTAAACACTTCTTAATTAGCTCTATCATACTAAATATTCAATTCTATATTTTTAAAACTATTTCTAATTGTTTTATCACTTTTAAAGGATATTTTATTTCACAACTTATTTAGAAACTTCGAATGGCCCGCTTTGTTTCCTTAAAATATTGGAACATAATTTTCTCATATAATTATCTCATTTCTTTAAACTCCCGTGTTGAAATTGGTTATATCACTATATATAAAAAAAACTCTTCTTGTGTTATATTTTTATGAATTTTAATTTTTTATACTATACTATTTTAATTTATTTCATTTTAGCTATTATTTATATTTACAAAATATTAAAATAATTAATTTTTATTATTTAAACTTCTTTGCTATGTTAATTAAAATTAATTCCAAATGATGGTCAATCGAGATGAAACAAAGTTTGTTCTACTAATCTCGATGAGATCTACCATATTAAAAATTCCATTTAAGTATTTTAAATATTTTTTTATCACTTTCTTAAGGTTTAAGAGACATTTCTTAAAATGTTTTGTGGTAATTTGGTTATATTACAATGCAATACTAAATCTTTTCTTTATTGGACTTAATATGGTTTTTATTTTCCTACAGTACATTCCTTTGCATCAGCTTACTTTTGCTTTTATTTATAATTACTTAATATTAAAAAATAATTTATTATTTTTTTATTATTTTCGTTACAAATTGAAATTAGTTTGAGGTGAGGTACAATTGAGGAAGCGACACTAACCTCCACAAAATCTTGAAATGCAACTTTATCATATAATTTATATTATTTTATCAAAATGTTTTCTTTGATTTTGTTAAGTTACTACGTAACTGTAAATCTTCTATCTTTTGCCTTCACATTTTGCTTCATTTGGCTAGCTACATGCCTTAATTTTCTTGATTTAGCTTTACTAAATATTTAGTTTATATAAAAGTAATATTTATTATTATTTACACTTTTTCAATTTGGTAATTTGTAGTAATTCTAAATAAGTGTTGATCAAGGCAATACAAATGTCATTAGACTCATGTCAATGAGCTTTTCCCTATTAAATATTCATTATATATTTTAAAAATGTATATGGTATCCAACTTTGGCACACTTTACAAGATATTTTTATTTATATCTTATTTGATTATCAAAGAAATTATATTTGATCTTTTTAGTGTCTTGGAATTTAATTTTATAATTATTTTCAATCTATCTCATTTCAATTTTAAATAATATAAAATAAAAATTTCTCATTACTTCTGCTTATTTTGTTTTGTAATTTAATATAATTCTAAAGGATGTCTGACAAAGATGGAGAAAATGTTATCACACTATTTAGATGATTCAATCAAAATAAATATTGATTTCTATATTTTAAACATTTTTTAAATAATTCAGCAAATTTTTTAAGAAAATTAACTCATACCTATTTGAGCATATTTTTTAAATACATTTTCTTTTGAAAAAAAATTCTATGATTTTGCTTTATTACTAAGTAACTCTAAATCCTTTCTCATATGACAATTACATTGCCTTTATTTTAACTATACTACATTACTTCAACTTATCTCAGTTTAGATGTAATTTGTATTTACATATAATAAAATTAATAATTTATTATCATTTATTTTTTTTTAATTTTATAACTAGCATTAATTTGAAATGATGTCCAATCAAGATGAAAGAAATATCATTGAAATCATAATGATGACATCCATTAATTGAATTTTTTGTCCGATTAAATATTTTTTTGTTGTGCTTTTATCAAAACTTATAAGACATTTTGGTTTAATTCTTTTTTGATTGAGGATGCTACACAAGATCTCTTTAGTATCTTAGGGTGAACCTTTCCAAAAAAAATATATCCCAATTCATCAAGGTTTTCTTAAAATTTTTGTATATTTTCTTTTATAATTGAAACTACTTCTAAAAGAGGTTTAATTGAAGGGAAAAAGAATTGTCAGACTCCTCTTGGAATGCTCTATCTAAATAAATATTTATATCTTTATTTTAAATATCCTTGTCAAGGATTTTCAGGGCTCTTTATAAGTCATTTCCATTCGTATATGAATTGTCCATCAAGGATGCTAGGATCAATCTCTTTCGTAACTTGGAGTAGAACATTTTATGTAATTTTCCTCATTTATTTCATTTTTTCTTTTATTTGGTTATAACTTATGAAACTAGAACTCTCATGACATGTAACAATTGTTAGATTGCTTTCATTTTGTCATAATATATTACCTCAATTTATTTTAATAAAAGTTATTATATATTAAAAATATTATTATATTAACTCATCATTTATTAATTTTTTGTTTGCAAATAGTAATAATTCTAGTTTAGTAATTCATAAAAAAAATCATTGGAGTATTGTCAAGGCATCTCCCCAAATAAACAGAGCTTTCTATCCAGTTAAATACTCTGTGTAAAACTTTAACATATTTTATTTTTTAGGGCTTTTGCAAGATTTTTAATATATTTTGAACTTAACAAGATTTGGTGTTCAAAGATGTTACTCTCTTTGTATTTCATAATTTGGAAGACAACTTTGCTATATAAGTTTCCTTATTTCTTGTGATTTTTTACATTAGCTTTTTTATATTAATCAATTACTCTAAATCAACTCTCATGTTGTCTTTACATCATTTTTAATTGATTCTATTATATTTCTTCACTTTATATTATTTTTAAAATTAATATATCTTTTTTAATATTAAAACTATTAATTTATTTTTATTTCTATTTTTATTGTATTAATTCACTTTAATTACAAATTGGTGTAATCAAGGGGAAAAAATCATTAAACTCGTCTCGATGACCTTTATCCAACTAAGTAATGATTTCTATATTTTAAATATTTTAATTTATATGTTTTGGCTTTTCTTTTGAGACATTTTAGTTCATGCCTTATTTCTTAATCTAGGATGTGTCAATTGATCTTCTTTGTATCATAAAATGCAACTTTCAAGAAAAATTTAATTTATTTCTAAAAATTTTTCGCTTTATCATGGTTTAGTAGTACCTTAAAAGCACCACCCTTGAGACATTTCCAATGCCTTCATTTGGTCATAGTACAATGATTTAATTTAACTCATTTTATCTTTAGCAAATAAGCTTTTGACGATAAACTAATAATTCGTTAAAATTTGTACATATTTTTTTTGGTATTTAGAAGAGTTTCCGAATGAAGTAAGACCATGAAAAAGCGAACCTCACTGTGCTTGACTTGCCATGTGCTATTCAATTAAATATTAATTTTTATATTTTAAAATTTTTTATTTTTAGGATTTTGGAGCACCTTGTTAGAAATTTCATATTATACTAGACTTGATGAATGATGATGCTACACATGCCCTTCTATGTATCATAGAATTCAATTTTTTCTTGTAATTTCTCATTTCTTAAAATTATTTTTATATTTCGTTATGTTACTATGTAACTCCAATTTTCCTCTTCTATGACCAACATTACTTTTGTTTTCTTATATTGCAATAGTACAATTTAATTCATTTTAGTTTTGATATAATTTTCTGGAGTGTTAGAATAATAATTTATTGTTATAAATGCTTATTTACTTCTCGTAAATCATAGTAATTCCAAGCAAGCCAAGTCGAGATGAAAAAAAATAGTTCAACTCACCTCAATTAGCTATATCCATCAAATTATTTGTTTCTTTATTTTTAAATTTTTCATTTTGTAGTGATTTGACATCTTTTATAAGACATTTCAATCTCTGCTTGATTTGATGATTGAGGATGCTACATTTAATCTCTATGTCTTGCAATGCAACTTTCTCACACTCATAGTCATATATTTGAAAATGATTTGCTTTGATTTGGTTAAACAAATATATAACTCTTAATCTCATCTCAAATGGCATTTACATTTCCTTATCTTATTTTAACTTTAAAAAATATTTACATAATATTAAGAAAAATAACTTGTTTTTAATTATTAAAATTTTATTTATTAAAAGCAATAATTATCAATGAGGCTTGATCAAGTTGAAACAAGAATCATTGGAGTCATCTCGATGATTATTATCATTTAAATTTTTTATTTTCAAATTTTTTCGTATTTTAATTTCTAGTAAGTCAACATACTTATGATACAGTTTAATTTATGTCTATTTTTATAATCAGGGAAGTTAAATAGTATCTCCTTATTTCATATCACAATTTCTCTATTTCAATTTTAAATATATATTTAATTAACGTTAAAATAATTATTTATCATTATCATGCATATTTATATTAGTTATCCATAGAAATTCTAAATTAGAGCAGATCTACAAAAAATAAACATCGTTGGACATGTTTAAATAAGATCTATTTAATTAAATTTTTATTTTATTTTTATGTGACATTTTAGTTCATGCCATATTTGATAATTAAGGAATTTGAACTAGATCTCCTTGGCGAACTTTCTCTCATTATATATCTCATATCCTCAAACTTTTTTCTTTAACTTTTGTTTACTATCATGGAACTCTAAAACTACTCTGATTTGGCAATTTTGTTTGTTTTTTTAGTTATATTATATTATTAAAATTTATGTCATTTGAGTGAAAATATATATGTTTACAAAGCATTGAAATGAAAATGAATTGTTATTTATGCCCATTAACTTTGCTAAATTTTTATATCTCTAGAGTACTTTAAATTAAGATGAAACGAACGTCATTGCACTCATCTTAACAAACTCTACTATGTTACATATTCAATGTGAAATTTTTGATTTATTTTATTTTTGATGGCTTTGGCATCATTTGTAGGATATTTAATTCTCACTAAATATGATGAATAGTGATGCTACACTTGATCCCTTTAGTATCTTTGAATGCTTATTTTCCATGAAATCTATCTTATTTCTTCATATCTTTATATTTCATTTGGCTATAATATTATGTATAATTAAATAACCTTCGTTCTAAATTTTATTCCACTTTGATTTGGTTATATAAAATAACTTTCCTTTTTCCTACTTCAGTTTTAATGTTTATTTACTATATACAAAATAAATAGTTTATTATTATTTATTTATTTTTAATTTGATAACTCCAAATTTTGAACAAGGCTTGATTGACATGAAAAAATATCATTTGGAAAAAATAACATAAATTGTATGAGGAAGTGGCAATCTAAGATACTTAGCAGATTCAACATAGTACACTCAAATCTTGAAATTAGACAAATCAAATTGTGTTATAAAGTAATATAAAAATTAAATATATATATATATATATATTTAAGAAAATCAAAATAAATATTAAATTGTGTAGATTAGGTTAAGGAAACTACAATAAACTTTTCTTAATGATGATCGAACATTGTCTATAATTATTATGAATGACCAAATAAATAACCATAAATAATATCAAATTATTTTTTACTAAGGAAGTATAAAAAGAATTAAAAAGAGATAAACTTAAAACATTATAATATAACTAAATCAACAGAATGTTAAGGTATGTTGACAGAATAATTAAAGTTCTATACTAATATAACAAAATACATGAAACACAATTTGAATAGTTTTAGTAAATAAAATAAGTTGGAATCAAAACACAGCAAGGAAATTTTATATAATATCCACAATTGAAAAAATAAATGAATGAAAATGCTGATCGAACAAGTCGAAAACCTTTAATATTAAAGTATTTCAAAATATGAAAATGTATATTTAATTTGATAGAGCTTGTTAGCATGAGTCCTACAAAGTTTGTTTCATCTCAATTGCACTTCATTGGTTACAACTATGATTTATTAATTTAAATAGGTTTAAACAATAAAAAAAATTTAAAACTAATAAAATATATTTTAAAGTTAGAATTAGATAAATTGAAGGAATGAAAGATAAAAAATACTTAAGGGTCATATGAGAAGTTAATTATTATTACATCATAATAAAAAACAATCATAAGCACAAATTTTAAGAGATGGAATGAACAGTATAGGATTTTTGTATTAGAAGATACCAAAGAGATTGAGCATTTCACCATAAAATATCAAATAAGTTTCAAATTCAAATGTCTCACAAAGCATGGCAAAACTCTAGAAAATTTATTTAACACCATGTAAATAAATTCGAAATTAGATAGTGCTTAGTAAGAACTATCTAATGATAAGTATTTTTCTAGGTCATACCTCCTTTTGAATCACTATAAATTTTAGAAGTACATAATCATATATAAAAATAATTTTTCACTTTAATATTAAGAAACTTTATTTTTAAGTTCTAAAAAGATAAACTAAAGCAATGTAATGTTAAAATTGAAATGATTTAAATGTAACATAATATTTAGAGTTTAATAATAGTATACTCAAAGAAATACAAAAAGTTTAAAGAAATGTGATAAATTTATAGTCTAAAATAATACGAAGATCAAGTGTAATATCCTTGATTATGAAATCAAATAAAAATAAAAGCATCTCGTATAGCTTATCAAGACTCTATAAATAAAATATTTAAAAATATAGAAATAAATATTTATTTGGATAAAATTCATTGTGAAGAGTCATAAGGCACTTGTTTAATATACATTAAGTATTATTTTGAAATAGTACAATTTAATAACTTAAATAAATGTAAACAACAAAAAGTTATTATTTTGAAAGTCAAATTAGTTATAAATAAAAATATTTCAGAATACCAAAATACATTAAAAGTAAAATATTTAAAAATAAAAGTGAATAGTTATAGAGATAGGGTAATCATTATTAGGCTAATATTTAATCTCATTCAAACAACCTGATTATTTATTATGAAATACTAAAGTAAATAACTATAAATTATAAAAAAAATTAAAATTTAAGTAAAAAAAATTAATTTAGAAAGAGTTAAATTAAATTAATGCAATGTAACTATGACAAATAGTTGTAAAGAAATTAGAGGAGATTTAAAGTTACAAAGTAATATAATAAATTAAAGTGCAAAAATTTTAGAAATGTAAATTATTTATAAAGTCACATTCCAAGATACTAAGAAGAATGAGTGTAACATTCTTGATCATTAAATTAGATAAGAATTGAAATGTCTTGTAAATAATGTCAAAAGTAAGAAAAAATATTTCAAAATATAGATGTCAAAAATTTATCTGTAGAAGTTGTCAAGACTAGTCCAATATTATTTGTTTTATGTAGTTTAAAACTTATTTGTAATTACCATGAATGTTTAAGTTGGTAATATTAAAAAATAACTAATTACATATTTCATTTCGAAAAATGCATTTTAAACATTAAAATAAGTTAGATTAAAGTAATGTAATATAATCAAATGATTCGGTTATAAAGATCACGTGAGAGTAGAATAAAGTTTCCCAAAACATATAACCAAATAAAAGCATAACATTTGGAGAAATGAGAAAAAATGGCATGATAAATTTGCATGTAAAGATACTAAGGAGATAAAGTATAACATCCTTGATGGTGAAATATATAAATGGAAATGCCTCGTACAACATGAAAAAGTAATGGATAGTAAAACACGTAAAAGTAAAAAAAATGAAATTCAATTTGATAAATTTTATAGAGATGAGTGAAATGATGTTTGTTTTTTAAATAAACCTTAATTTGGAATTACTACAAATTATCAAATTCGATATCCATAAATAACATTAAAGTACTGACAATCTCAAATTCAATGTCAATAAATAACCATAAAGGTTCTAAAGTGTTTATGAAATAAGCTAAATTAAATAAAGAAACCTTCATTATATGATACTAAGCAGATCAAGTGTAACATGTATGGTTGCCAAATTAGGTTCCAACTAAAACGTTTTTAGAATGTGTACATATTATATGAAATAAAAAAATCAAAACATATGGAAATATGTATTTTCTTTGTTGATCTATTTGAGATGAAAGCAACAATATTTATTTCATCTCGATTATGACAAGTTTAAAATAATTACAAATTTCATAAGTAAATAAACTTAAAGTATTATTTCAATAAAGAGAACAAAGATATTAGAACTACGATATGATAGTTTGATGAAATAAAACTCGATTAAAGGGAAAAATTTAAACAAATTTGATAAATTTATGGGATAATAACTTTCCAAGATACTAAGATGATTGAGCATAACAGCTTCAATCATTAAGTTTGAATTGAAACATGTCCGTAACTATGCTAATATACCAAAATAATATACCAAAAAATATATAAAATCATAGGAAATGAATATTTAATTTCATGGAGCTCATCAACTTCACTTCAATTAAATTCATTTCACCTCGATCAAATCATTTTGATTTACATCCAACTAAAAAATTAAATAAGGGTACAAAATATATTTTTTTAAATTTAATTAAGTAGTTATTAGAGATAAAATGAGATTAGTTGATGCATATAATATAATAAATCAAAGAAATGTAAATGTCACAAATTAAGAGACATAAAGTTATATTGTAAAATAACCTAGCTAACCTTATATGAAACAAAAAAACCATTGAAAGTAAATGTTTGCAAAATATAAAAATAAATATTCGATTGGATGGACTTTTTGAGGTGTGAGTATAATGATGTTGGTTGTATCATAATTAGACCTTGTCTAGAATTAGTATGATTAATTAATGTAAATAAGAATAAATAATAACAAATTATTAGTTAATACTAAGTTAACACAAACTAAAGTTGATTTTAAATAAATTAAAGATATGTAATAAAAAAATCAAAGTAAATTCAAAGTCACAAGAGAGGCTAGTTTACAATAGAATTACAAAAAAATCGCTTAAAAAATTTTATTAAATGTCATAAATTATACAAAAAAGTTACATGCCAAGATTACAAGTAGATTAAGGATAATATCCTCAAAAGTCAATTTCTGTATTAATGAAAACGTCTAGCAAAGTGAGGGAATACTTTAAAAAATAAAGTACTTAAAATATTAAAATAAATATTCAATTAGATTGAAATGACTTATTCATCTCTATTAGATTTTTTCGGAATTACACTAAATTATAAAAATAAATAACAATAAAGAAGAATATATTTTTATTTTAAAAGTAATTAGGTATATATCAAAGTTGAAACTATATAAATTATATAAGTATATTACAAGTAAATCAAATGGTTCAAAATGTTACACAAAAGTAAAATTAAAATTGCATGACTATAAAGACAAATAAAAAGATACTTTTCAAAAAAAGATATAAATTGCAAGAGAAAGCAACTTTTTAAGATACTAAGGACATAAAGAGGAACATCCATGATTGTCAAATTAGCTATGAATAGAAAACTTCTTTGTAAAGAATACTAAAATCTTAGAAAATAAAATATTTAAAAAAATTAATATTGAATTGGATTGACCTCATTTAGAGGAGTCAGATGATGTTTGGTTCATCTAGATCAGACTTATTTACTAATTTACACAAATTAAAATAATTTGCAAGAATAATAGAAATTTATTATTTAATATTAAGTAAGCATATATTAAGCCTAAAAAGATGCAAAATGAAGCAGTATAATATAAGAGAATAAAAGCAATATAAAGGTCAGATTAGAGGAGGTTTATAGTTTCATGGAAATATAACCAAGTCACGATGAAGAATCTGAAGGAGTGACCCAAATCTCAGAAGAAAGCTACTTTCTGCAACACTAAAGAGTTAGAGTTCAATATCCTTAATCTTCAAAACATATTTGAATCAAAATATCTATAATGTGTAACAAAAAAAATGAAACTAAATTTTTTAAATTATATAAAAATTAATTTTTATGTGGATTGAGCTCATTGAGATTAGTCGAACAATATTTTTGCTCTCCAATAGACAACTTTTTTAATGACTATTAATTACACAAATCTCGAAGTCACAAAATAATAAATTATTATTTTAATTTTAAATTAGTATACATTGAAGATTGAAAGTGATTAGTTGAAGCATTATGATACAACAAAATCATGGTGATGTATAAGCCACAATACAAAAGGGTATCAGTTATATAGTAATACAAAATAATCATTGTGAAATATTTTGAAGAAATAAGCATAATTTTATAGAGAATGTAAGGTGTTGAACACTAAGGAGATCAAGTGTAACATCCCTAACTGTCGTACCACGTAATAATTGAAATCTCTTATAACATGTGAAAAAATAACAAAAACAACATAAGTAAAATATTGAAATAAATACAAAATTTGATAAAACATATTAAGACTAGTCCAACAATGATTATTCCATGTCCACCAGACTTTGTTTTGAATTACAATGAATCATGCAAAAAAAATAACCTAAAGAAGAATAATTTTTTACTTTAATAATATGTAAATACATAATAAAGCTAAAATGAGATAATTTAAAGCAAATCTCAATAACCAATTCAAAGACCAATGAAGGTTACATGAGAGAAGATCTAGAGTTACATAGTAATATTATCAAATCAGACAACACATTTAAAGAAATGAAAAAACATTTACGTGGAAGTTCCAGTTTATGATATTGAGAAATTCACATAGAACATGCTCGATCATAAAAGTTAGGTATGAATCAAAATTACTTGTAAAGTATACAAAATATCTTGAAAACAGACATCTAAAATTTAAAAAATGAATTTTTTACATGATAGAGCTTACTAACATGTGTTTAAGGAAATTTTCTTTTTCTTTAATGGACCTTATTTAGAATAACTAAAATTTATAGAATTAAAAAATAAATAATAAATTATCATTTTAATATTAAGGTAATATATAACAAAACATTAATGAAATAAACTAAAAAAATGTAATATAACTAAATAAAAGTTATTTAATGGTCACATGAAAGGAAAATTAGAGTTTAATAAAATGTAAACAAATTAAAGAAGAATATTTCAAGAAGTGAGAAAAATTGTATAAGAAAATTACATTAAATGTTACTAAGAAGATTTAGTACAATATCCTCCATTGCCAAAATTATTTACAAAAACATATCATGTAAAAGTTGTTAAAACCCTAGACAGAATATTTAAATTTTAAAAAAATTAAATATTGAATTGCATAGGTCTTGTTGAGATGAGTCAATGACATATATTTCATTTAAATAAAACCACATATACCTTTGTTACTAATTGCAAAACATAAATCATCAATAATAATAAGTATTACTTTTAATCTTAAGAAAATAGATGTTAAAACTAAAAGTAGATAAATTGAAACAAAGTTGCATAGCAAAATCAAATATATACAAATGTAACATGAGAGAAGATTTTGGGCTAAAAAATATTATAAACAAATCAAAGAAAAATATTTGAAGAAATAAAATAAATTTTATAAGGACATGCATTCTAAGATATTACTGAGATAAAGCTTATCCCCAATCATTAAATTAGGAACGAATCAAAGTACCATGTAAAGCTTTCAAAAACTTAAAAAAGTTAAATATTAAAAAAACTAGTTTTTTAATTACATAAAGCTCATTGAGATGAGTCCAACAACAGTAATGTAGATAATAACTAGTTATTCTTTTAATTTTAAGAAAATGCTTGTTAAAGAATAAATGACAAAAATTAATGTCATGTAATGTAACCATATTGAAGACATAAAGTTCACATGAGTGAAGATTTAGAGTTAAAAGTAATATAACAAAATGAATGAGAAAAAGTGGAAGAAATGATGTAAATTATATGGTAAAGCTGCATTAGAATATACAGAGTAAATTAAACATAAAATACTAAATATTTAAGAAAATGAATATCCCGTTGGATAAAGCTCATCGATGTTATTCTAATGATGTTGTTTTTTCTCTATTTGGTCATGTTTATAATTACTATAAATTACCAAATGAAAAAGTAAATACAAAAAAATTATTTTAATACTAATTAAATAAATAATAAAGTTGAAATGAGACAAATTAAAATGATATAATATAACAAAATCAAAGTGATGTTAACATGACATAAGATGAGCAAAATTAGAATTTCTTTGTACTATAAACAAATCATAGAAAAATGATTTTTGAGGATAAGAAATCAAGTGCAAAATACAAGGTCATCAAATAAGGACCCATAAAGGGTGCGAAATCTCTATTAAAAATATTTGAAAAAGTTATAAAAATGAGTTTTTAATTAGATAGTTCTTGTAAAGGCAACTCCAACCTAATTTTTTTTTCATTGGACCTCATTTAGATAAACTACGAATTACTAAAACAATTAGTCATAAATAATAACAAATAAATATTTTAATTTTAATAAAAATATATTAAAGCTAAAATGTGATCAGATGATGTAATATAATACAACCAAATCAAAGTGACCTAAAGGTCACATGAGAGAGATTTAGAGTTTTATCATAAAACAAAAAAATCAAAGCAATTATATTAATTTATTGCAAAGATACATTCCAAGATACAAAAGAGAACTAGTACGAAATATTATCATGAAATCTTGTAGCAATGGAAATATCAGCCAAAACACTAAAAATTATTTAGAAAATTAAAAATATATATAATTTAACATATTGTGTTGATCTAGATAAATCTGATAATGTTTGTTTCATTTTGATTGACAATTTTTTGGAATAATTATAAATTACAATTAATTAAATTTTTTTAAAAAATTAAGCTAACATATTTTCATTCTTGAATGAGGTAAATTAAAGAAATATAATAAAGTAAAATGAAAATGATGTAGAAGCTACATGAGAGGACATATAGATTAATATTGGGAAAAACCAAATCAAAGCATAAAATTATAATATAAATGAAAAAAACATTTATTAGAAGATTACTTTTGATGATAGTGAGGAGATTATTTGTGAAAATGTAAAAAACTATAAAAAATTGTTTTTTATAGATGTCGTCTAGAAGAATGCAATGACATTTTTTAATCTCCTTCAAATATTTTTTACAATTACAATAGCTTATCATTTTAATATCAAGTAAAAATGTAATAAAGCTAAAATAGAATAAATCTTTACACTATAATATATTATATAGGAATGTTGCTTTCTAAGGAACTAAGTTAATCAGGTGTAATATCATCCATCATTAAATAAGGTATGAAAAAAATTCTTATGAAAATTTCAAAGATCATAGAAAATAAAATACTTAAAAGGCATAAAAAAAAGATTGCTAAAATGACTAGAGCATATCGAGAGGAAGCAAAAGACAATTTTTTTGTTTTTATTGAACCTATTTTTGGAATACTATGAATTACCAAATTAAATATCAATAAGTAAAATTAAAAAAACTATTTTAGTATTAAGTAAACTATATTTAAGTAGAATTGTGAAAAGTTGATGCAATGTAATGAAAACAAATAAAAGTGACGTAAAGGTCATATAAGTAGACATCAAGAATTAAATTATAATATAACCAAATTTAAGAAATATAAAAAAATGATATAAAATATATGAGAAAACTGCATCCAAGTTACTGAGGTTATAGAGTGTAACACCATCAAAAAAAAATTAAGAATAAAAATATCTCTTAATGTAAGGAAGAACCATAAAAAATAAAATATTTAAAGATATAAAATAAATATTTAATTTCCAATAGCTCGTCGTGATGACTACTATGACATTTGTTTCGTCTTCGTCAATCATCGTTTTGAATTATTGGAAAACTCAAAATAAAAATAAACATAATTAATAATAAGATAATATTTTAATATTAAGTAACAATACATTAAATTGAAATAAGAAAAACTTAAGTAATGTAATATAACTTAATAAAAAAATTTAACGATCACATAAGAGTTTATTTGGAGAAACATAATTATGTTATCATATAAAAAAATGAAAAATAACATAAATTATATGATAAATTTTTGTTATATGATAAGGAGTTTGTGTGACATCATTAATTGTAAAATTAGGCATGAATAAAAATATCTCATAATGTAAGCGAGAATAATAAAATGTACATTTAAGAATATTGAATTAAATATTTAATTAGATAGAATTCATTTAGAATTGTCTAATAACATTTGTTTGAACTTGATTGAACCTCACATAGAATTACCAAGACTTACAAAATTAAATAGTCGTAAACAACGATAAAGTTTTGTATGAATATTAAGGTAATATATATTAAATTTAAAATGCGACAAATTAAAGAAATGTAATATATCAAAATCAAAGACAATTAAAAGTAATACAAGAGAAGATTAAGTGGTACACAATAATAAAATCAAATGAAAGAAAAAATTAATAAAATAATATAAATTACTTAAAAACATTTCGTTACAAAAGATTAAGTTGATCACTTATAACAGCCTAAATCATCACATCAAGTATGCATTGAACAATCTTTTAAGAAATTCCAAAGCCCTTAGTTTATTTAAATATAAAGATGAATGTTTATTTATACAGCTCAGCAAGATGACTCCAATGTTAATTTGTAATGATTGCACTTGATTGGAATTAAAACAAATTATAAAATTAAATAGGAATAAATAATAGTGAACTATTATTTTTATATTAAATCTGAGATGAGAGAAATTAAAAAATTGTAACATAACTAAATCAAAGTGAAGCAATGATTTGCGAGGAAATTTAGGATTTTTGGTAATATAACCAAATAAAAATGTAATATTTGAAAAAATGAGGTAAATTTATGAGAACTTTATGTTACAAAATACAAATGATATCAAGCGTGGCTTTCTAAAACAACAAGTTAGGCACTAATCTAAATGCCTTATGAAGCCTACCAATATCTTTAAAAATAAAGTTTTTTAAAAAATAAAAAGAAATATTTTTTAGTGAAAGCTCATGAAGACAAGTCCAATGATATTAGTTTGTCTCAATTGAACCTTGTTTGTAATTGCTATGAATTACAAAATTAAAAAACATTAAATTTAGTAAATTATTACTCTAATTTTAGTTGATGTATGTTAATGTTGGATACATATGGGTCATATGAGAGGAGGATTAGAGTTACATATTAATATAAAAAATCAAAGAAAAAATCTCAAAAAATAAGATTAATTATACATGAAAGTTTCATTCTATGATAGCATAGAGAATGAGTGTAACATCCTTAATTCAAGCATGAATCAAAATGCCCTGTAAGGCATTCAAAAAACCTTGAAACATATGCTAAAAATATAAAAAATTGAAAATTTAATTACATAAAGCTCATGGAGATGTTTCCAATGATGTTAATATTCTTGATTTGATGATGTGTCAAATTACTTTGAATCACAAAAGTAAATAAGATTAAATAATAACATATTTTTTAAATATTTTTAAGGAAATTTATATTAAGGTTGAAATAAAAAAAATTATCGTGATGTAATTAATCAAATCAAAGCCAGATAATGGTCACATTGGAAGAGAACTAAAGTTACATAATACTACTGTGAAGTTAAAGTAAAAAAAAGTTTGAAGAAGAACTATAAATTCAATGATAAAATTGCTTTTGATGATAATAAGTAGAATGACTGTAACATCCTTAATTATCAAATTAGGAACAAATATTAAGGTGCCCAAAAGCATAAGAAAAAACTTTTTGAATATAAAAAATTAATTATTATTTTGTTATAATTCACTTGGAAACAATTCTTAATTTTTATTTAGTTTCAATATAAACAAACCTCAATTGGAATTAAAATATTTACTAGAGTAAATAACAATAAATAATAAAAATTTTATTTTGCAATATTAAGTAAATATATATTAAAGCTATATTAGAAAAATTAAAATATGTAAAGGTTAGAAGAGATAAAATTCAAAGTAACATAATAATTTTTTTAAGAAAATAAAAGTAAAAAATTTAAGAAATGAGATGAATTTTATGAAAAATTGGCCTTCCAAGGTTCTATGGATGCTGAGCACAACATTCTTGGCTATCAAACTAGGTCCAAATCAAAATGTCTCAAACATATGTCAAAATCCTTAAAAATGAAACACTAAAAAATACAAAATGACTCATTAATGAGAAATACCTCATTAAAAAGAAAAAGATGTCGATTTAATCTTGATTGGATGTTCATATATTCAAAGAATTACAAATGTAAATGAAAATAATAATAATTAGTTACTAATTTAATATTAAGTGAATACATTTTAAAAATGAAATTGTATAAACTAAAGCAATGTAATATAACCAAATGATGTAAGGATCATGTGGTAGGAGATTGAGTTCAATTTAGCAATTTTTCTTAATCAAAGAAAAGATTTGAAGAAAATGATAAAAGAATTGTACTCAAAAGTCACATTTTAAAATAACAAGGACATAAAGTGTATCATCATTGAAATAAAATTAAGTATAATCAAAAAGTTTTGTGCATAAACTATACAAAAAACAATATTAAAAAATACAAAATGAATGCCTAATTTTACTCGGCTCTTCAAGACAACTCCAACAATATTGGCTTTGTGTGCATCAAACTTTCTTTTGAGTTATGATTAATTACCAAAGAAAAAAGTAAAATCATAACAAAATAAAATTTTACTATTAAGTTAATATATATATATATTTAAGTTAAAATGACTTAAATTGATGCAATGTAATATAAAAAAATTAAAGTAATGTAAAGTTCACATAAGAGATTAAGGATAATACAATAATATAACCAAATGAAAATGAAACATATCAAGATAAGTGATAAGTTGTACAAGAAGTTGCATTCCAACATAATATGGACACTTAACATACCATTCTCTATCATCAAATCAGGAACGAACAAAAATATCTCATAAAGCATGCTAAAACTCAATAAAATAAACAATTAAAAAATTTAGAAATTTTAAAAATAAATATTAAATAAAATAGAGCTCAATCAGCTGATTCCAATGCCATTTCTTCCCTTTAGCACATCTCTTTTGGAATTATTATGAACTAACAAAATAAATAATCATAAATAATAATAAATTGCTAGTTTTTTAAATTTTAATAAAAATATAGTAAAGCTGAAATGAGATAAATTATTTTGGTGTAATATATCTAAATTAATCCAATGTAAATGGCACATGATAGAAGAATTAGAGTTTCATAGTAAAATAACCTAATGAAAGTGAAAAATCTGAAGAAATGAGACAAATTGTATGGGAAAATTACATTCGATCTCAATACCTTGAAATGTAATCTTCTCTTATAAATTACCTAATTTCAACAAAGTTTTCATTTTTATTAGGCTATATAATTATGAAATTAAAATTGTCCTCTAATGTGAGCTTAACATTGCTTCAATTTTCTATATTACAAAAAAGATTTATCATAACTTTTGTTTTTTTATTTTGTAACTTGCAATATCTCTAAAGTTGACTAATCATTAAGAAACAAAATTCGATGCAATCTTCCTGACATACTTTATAAAGTTAAATTTTATTCTACCAAAACAATTTTATGAAACATTTTAAAAGGTACATCATTTCAAGGCCGATAACGTTACAGTCTAATCTTCCTAATATCTTGAAATGTAACTTTTTTGAACAATTTCTCTCATTAATCTAATTTTTTCTTTTATTTGGTTATGTTAAGCTACTTCAATTAATCTTAATTAAGCATTCATATATATATATATAGCTAATAGTAAAGTAATAATTTATTATTTTTTATAACGATAATTCTTAATAATTCCAAATAATATCTCATAAACATTAAAAGATATCATTGCACTTATCTAAGATAGTTATATCAAATTAAGAATTTTTTCCATTTTTTTAATTTTTTATGATTTTGTGTGTTATAGAAGATATTTGATTCATATATGATTTGATGATCACCAATGTTACACAATTTTTTTAATATTTTGTAATGTAACTTTTTTGTTAAATTTATTTCTTTATTCAAATTTTTTTTAAATTAAGTTATATTTCTTAATTTTATTTTATTTCACCTTGTTATAGATTTAATTAATATTAAAATAATAATTTCTTTTATTTTTGCTTATTTATTTTTGTAATTCACTATAATTCCAAATGAAGTTTGATTGAGAACAAAAAAATCAACGAGCTCTATATTGCTAAATATTTATCGCTATAATTTTACAAATTTTATTGGATAATTTTTTCACAAACTTTATCAGACATTTTAATTTCTACATATATTAACTTTATAAAATGTTATACTATATCTTTTATAGTATCTTGAAATTAATTCTTGGCAATAATATATCTCATTGTCAAAATATTTTATTTTTATTTATTTATATTACAATTTCTAAATTTAAATCTTTTGAACTTTAATTTATATTTACTAAATATTAAAAATAATATTTTATTATTATTTATGACCTTTTACATAAGTAATTCATAGTAATCTAAAAAAATGTTTGATGGAGATTAAAAATATATTATTATAGTTGTCTTAATGAGGTTTGTCATGTTAAACAGTAATTTCTCTATTTGTAATGCTGTTTATGGTTTTTGCATTGTTTAACAAGGCACTCGATCCATAAATAACTTCATAATCCGGTATAGTACACTTGATCTACTTTGTATCTTGGGATGCAACTTTCATATATAATTTATCAATTTTTTCAAAGTCATCCTTTTAATGGAGTCATATTATAATACTTCAACTTATCTATTTTTAGCTTTGATAAACTTGAGTGAATAGCTATAACAAATAAAATATAAATTAAAAAGAAGGCTGGAGTTGATCTTATTAGTAAATTAAAAGCTATTTTCACAAGCAACTTATCCCAATTTTTTAAATTTTTTTTATTTATTTGATTATATTGTTATGAAACTCTATTTCTTCTTTTTGTGTAAAGCTAACATTGTTTTGATTTCTTTATGCTTTGTTTCTTATATTTACCTCTTTCCAAATTGATTAAATATTTACTTTTTATTAAAATAAAAATTTATTTTTACTAATTAGCATCTAATTTTAAAATAAATAGTCACTCAATACTAGGTTTCATTTAGGTGAAACAATTATCATTGAAATTGCCACAACTAACTCTATCAAATAAAATATTTATTATTTTTTAAAGCATTTTTTTCTAATGTTTTTGTCATGGTTTTAGAAACCTTTTTAGTTTCTAGTTGATTGGCAATCGAGAATATTAGCTTTTATCATCTTATCTTGCAATTAATCTTTCTCGTACAATTTAATTCAATTATGCAAATTTTTTTCTTTTATAATTTATCCATTTGAGCTTTAAAATATATTTACTTAAAATTAAATTTAATAATTTTTAATTATTTTTACTTTTTTACATTTGTAATTCACAATATACCAAATGGTTGCAATGAAGATTAAGAAAATGTCATTAGGCTCATCTTGATAAGGAATATAAAATTAAATATTCTTCTTTATAATAATAAAAGTTTTTAGGGTTTTGGCATTCTTTATAAGATATTAGATTTCTACCTTATTTATCGTTAAGGTCATTACAATTATTCTCTTTAATTTCTTAGAATGTAAATTTCTGATATAATTTTCCTCATTTTTTCAAACTTTTTTCTCTAATTAGGTTATATTATATTGCTTAAATTTATCTACTTTTAACTTAACTATAACTTACTTAATATTAGAATAACAATTAGTTAATATTTACAAATCTATCTTAGTAAATATTAATTTTTCATATTTTTAAAAATTTCTTTATTTAGGGATTTTGCTTGATTTACAAAATATATGGATTCACACTTTATTTGGTGATGAAGAATCTTACATGACCACGTCGGCATATTGGAATGACAATTTCTTGCATAATTTATCTTATTAATTTTATAATATTACTAGAAAAGTTAGTTTTTTCATCTTTACTCACAATTATTCGGTTATTTTACATTCCATGAATTTAACTACTTTTCTATGCTTACTTAACATTTCACTAATAATTTTTTATTTTTTAGGATATTTTACTATGATAATCCTTAGAAATTGAGAATGACGCTTTATAGAGAATAAATAAAATTATTTGGATTTGTCTAGCCAATAAGCTTTGTGAAAAAATAAAAGTTCAATTTTTTGTTTGAAATATTTTATTCTCTAACATTTTGACTTGCCTTTAAA